>OX336420.1:1616530-2360731 GCA_946903255.1 Schistosoma spindalis
GTTGCTTAGGCATTGAAGTCTGATGATGGCTCTCATTTTGCTGCAGACAAAGCCAATACCTGTAAGTATGCCACAAGTATTTGGAGTTCGGCCACATCCTGATCATTAAAAACTTCGATTATGGGAACGTGGCAACACAGTGAAATCAGGAGCCAGGAGGAAGGGGTTCAAATATATTTTTAATGGGTTAACGATATATTGAGATGTGGCTGATCTATGCTGGCTAACTGTTGTGAGAGACATTGAGCACAGTGTACTCACTTTGTGATCTGGTCAGGATAGGAAACAGAGCGGCTTCAGTTAGGCGAGTCCATTAAAAGCAATGTGGTTAGCATCGAATGTAGAACACTGACAGAACTATTGATTTTGGGGATGTATTAACCACTAAAGATCGTTCATCTGCAATTGGGTGGTGGTGACTCTAAGACGTCGCCAGTCAAAAGTGTAAACGTAACAAGTTTGTCGTTAGTAAACACTCTTCTGATGTAATAATCAAGGGAAAGGTACAACGAATTTCTTTGTTTTTCGTCTTTTCCAGCCGTCCTGCAAAAGAATATGTGAGGATATGTGAGTGCATATCATACGTGAATAAGGTCATGAAACGGGTGTAAAAGGAAAACAAAGTCAAATATATGTGTTTCGTAAACATGCATTGGTGTAAAACGATTTTTGCAGATTAGTATTTTTGAGAAAATAATAATATACACATATAAGCAAGCACATGTTCTTGTCTGGAAAAATGTATGCATATAAACATATTAAATATAGTTCTTTGAAGGGCAGCCGAAGTTTGCTTCCAGCCGTTCGACGAAGGCGCGCGCCACTGTTTCAGCAGTAATGTCCTTGATCGTTACTGCATATGACCATCGACTGAAGCAGTTCACACACTTTACGAGTTAATACCATCCACTCGAATCTGATAAAGGTCTCAACGAATGCAGATGAATATGTTCAAAACGAGCGCCGTGAATTTTGGAAGAACCTAAGTGACGTTCGTTGTGTCTATTTACCTTAGATTTTTGAAAGATTATACAGGAGTATGCCTACTCTCTCACGTCTTTATTCATAACAGGCTAGTAAAATCATTCTGCTATGAGCTTGTTAACTGTTCATCAGTTTACTTGAAGTAAATTATGAAACATAATCCAGTTGTCGAGACTATCGAGGTGTGTGCTTCTCTGATGTTGAGCTTAAAGAGAAGGTAAGAGGTAAGTGATCGGTGAAAAGAGTGAATTCTCGGCATACACCAGTGTTTAAAGTGCCGTGCAGTTCAATACATAGATAGGAGTCCTCTATCAACATTGCTATTTATCGATTCGGAGTGTAGCAACCGTCTTCAGAATGATGTCATGGGTTTTCAGGTGTGGTTAGCAGATTTTTATAGGTCTCCTCTGATCACCAAGTCTGATGCGTTTATCGCGATACTGATGAGTGCTTCGGTGTCTCAGTGCATGAGCATGGGTGCGTTGGTGATAGGTTCCTTAAATGTGGAGAATGCTTTTCTCGCGTTATCGTCCAAATTGATGGACTTCGCATTTCCACGGAGTTGGTATGCTAACGATCTAGTGAGAGACATGCGTTTCGGTAAGAACCGTCGATGGAAACTTAATGGACCGTTGAGTGTACGCAATCGTTTGACTGCGGTAGGTTCTGGATAATGAAGAATGAGTAAAAGACCAATTGTTAACGACTCATTGTATACTAAAGTGATCTATCGTTGACGTAAATACCGTATTGTGTTTCTTTTGCGAGTCTGTCATCTTATGAAGCAATGCTATAGCAGGACTGTTACTAATTCATTCAATCTACACCTTTCATCATTCCTACTCGAGTATCGGCTGAACTCTCTAGAGTTATTTCATAATCAACATTCATAACACCGAATCACAACAGTCTGTTATCCAGCACTCCCCGTACAGTGAATAATAAAATAACGAATGATTGAGGTGTCTTAATAACTAATGGTGCGGTATTTCGACAGATCAGTTTTAAACAATTGTTGCTATTGTCACATAATCACGTATACGTGATTCTGTTCATCTACAAGTTCAATGTTGGAAACTCTTGTAAACGTATTCAGTTTTTGTTGAACGAAAACAACCACGTAAATATTAAAAACCACATATTATTTTGTATCAGCAGAATTACACAAGTTTTGTGAAGTTCCATGAAAACATTTCGAATTATTGAAGTGAGTGATGAAATACAAAGCGTTATTAGCAAAGTAAAAAGTAAAAATAATATGGACAGGATGATGATAAAAAGAGATAAGACATTCGTGAGAATCGTGAATATCTATTCTTTCTCTTTCTTCACAACATTAGCCATATGAAACAGCCAATGCATGCAACAATGAATGAGATAACAATTGGTATGACAGTGTAAAAGAATCAGAAACACTTGTTCTCGATGTGAACATTATGAATCTACGAACTTTCACTCATCATTCAAAAATGCTACACAATTTTCAATAAATTACACTTCATCAATCAATCTGATTTCATCAATATGTTTCCGGATATTAGTGTTAATCAACGCCTCTATTCATTGCTGAATATCCTCATAGAGACAAAGCATTGTATGCATATCTGATTGAATATCGTCAACATATACAATGCTCGGGTTAATTCATTGAGGGAAGAGTACGAATCAATACTTATTCGTAGAAATAAATAATTCGTCTGAGTAAATAGATTCACAATGTGGAATGTGGCAACATTGAGAACAACCTGTGAAGTCATCCAATTACTTACTTTAGGCTTGCAGCCAATTACTTTGAATTCATGAATGTCCTTCTCACTGCTAATAGTGCACATATTGGCATTTTCACACCAAATACACTTCGTATTCGATGTTGATGCTTCTTCACAGGCTTTATTCATATTGTTTTTTGGACAATCTTCAGTGAAAAGAATGAGGTGATTACATTTCATGTTATTAGACAAAAGATAAATGAATAACAATACATATAACTATAAATCGATGATATGGTGTTGACTTCGGAGTTGAATGTCTATTTCATTCACCGAAGATTTGTCATCACACTGCGCAATGTGAAATTCAGTACACATCATAGTTAAATTACTCAGTATATCAGGTTAGGTAAGCGTTGGCAGATGTGTATATTGAAACTAATTGTTGATGGAATTTAGCACAGAAAACGAAAACAACACCATTGCGAATACCACACTATAATCCAAATCGGTCTTGCGACAATAAGGAGAATGGCGATTGTTGAAATGAAGACACAGATACGTTGATTTAAATTCAGCCAATCTCTTTGATCTATCACTTAAAACACTTAATTGTAAACACTAATTATTTTCAGCGTTATTTTCCACTATGACTTTTAATCACATGTGATACCACAATTTCGCTTTATGATTTGTGAACAATTAATTAAGATTGGTTCTCAATAAACGGTAACGTTCAGATAGTATTCCGATTTCATTTCTCACAATCTTCCTCGATACATCAATGACATTTCAATCAATCGATTAAAGAAAGGAAACAGCTGAATAGTGTAGACTGTCAGTGAGATAATTTTAGATCACTATCATAGATCACAGAGAACTTCTGTGATGGCGTAATGACAATTGGAAATAAGCAGAGAAGAACATATGTCTAACAGATGATCATTCATGTATTTCAGTGTATAACAGTCATTACCATTCCCGCAGTAAAACATACCATCGATGACCGATTTCACGTGATTTCCACCAAATTCTGCAGGAATCTGAAAAAAAGTATTGGAAATCAATGTGAAGATCTGTCGACACACAACCACCTGTATCAGAACCAACTAACCTGCGAGGTGATGTGTCGTCATTCACATCATCTTATAGAAAGACAAGTAGTCACACTCACAATACGTAAACTGATCTCTGTTCCCCTAGATGTATGCTCAGTCTCATCTACTAAGATATTTCGACTCACTTCAATTGTGGACTACAGTGAAGTTAGATGAACCATCTATGTGTCAGGGATTGAGCCTATACACTGAGATGAATATCCACCTCAGTTGATCAAAGTGTGACTGTGAATAACTGTAATATTGCTGCACGTGAATTTGTTGTCATATAGTGGTATTGAATTGATGTCATCCTACATCTATTGTGTTTCAAATGCGTGAATTGCCAAAAACTGCCATTAGAACAACTTCACACTGAGAAACAATCAAGATTTGAACAATAAACTCTCAGATTATTCGACAGTGAACACTTAATACAGCCGATCTTCAGAAGACGTAATAAACCTTCACAGATCAAAACTGTCCACTTACAGTACTATAACATACACTACATATCCCTAATCGGCGCAAAGACATCAGCATTTCTTTCAATATCACATCACGTCTTATTATTCAGTGTTTGAAGAAGTGCTAGAATAAAGTGTGTGACGAAGGGATTAACAATAGTGTCATATAGTCTGCTTGCACATTACAAAGTGGTGGTGTCGTTCTGTCGCAATCAATGTATCTTGATGCATTCGACATTATTGCTATGCACGAAATTATAGAATAATCTCAAATACTTAAAATGAAGTTATATTTTCAAGCAATTGTGCAACTCACATCATCATAATAGACAGATATCTTCCCATTCAAATTTATTATCGTGATTATCACGAATGTGAATTCTGTAAAGAGAAGACAATGCATATTTAGAATTTCAACGGTTAGTGATGAGTATATCAATGTTAGATGTGATACTGTATATGTCTACTCACAAAGTGAACAGATTTCTGTGGATATTTTCTCTGTTATTTCGTGAAAACAAAACAAGGATGCATTGTGCCAAATGGATGTCACATGACTAGTTTCCGAGTCTATAGTACACACTCATTTCTATACAGAAACAATAAATCATCCAGCTTCTAATTAAATAGCTTCTAGTTGGATAGATTTGCATATTGGCGCAATATATTCTATAATTACCCAAGAAGAAGTCGACTTTGAGTATACTTGACAGGAGCTATGGAGTGTTTGTCTACCAACAGGACGCGGTAATCCAATTGTTGTTCATACAACACAATCGTTTTTCAGTGTTTGTCAAAAATGAAATATGAATTGCTCCAGAATAATCGGAGAGAATGAGTTTGAATTTCATGATCATACGAAGAAACATTGAACTTTTATGCACCGAGTAATTGAGAGAAAAGATTTGGAGGGCATCAAATATAGTTTGATATTTTATATGCCTCAATAATACAAACTGATTTCTCACACTTTACCGCTTATTGTTGTATTTGTGATTAGTTCGATTCATCGAATCTCCAAAGAGGAGTCACAGTGATGATATATCTGTTTTATGATTGATTGAATGGACTGAAGAGTAGGCGATTATAACTTATGCAATTACATCATTCGACAAATTATTTCCACCAAGTAAATTTGTGTTTATCTTGAGGCGAATCGCTGTTTTATTCAACATCTTCACTCAACATTGATGAATAAATGTTGTGAACACATTTAAAGATATGGAATCCCCAAATAGAATAATCAATGTGTACTTGTCAACTCTCATGAAATAATTAGGTTAAATACCGAAGGATGTATGGAAAATAAGAGTGAGAAATAAGAACTAAAACAAGACAACACTGAATAATAGAAGAACTGACCCTCATTCAAAATCTCAGATTCAGAATGATCACCATCATAAACGAAATTGCTAATTGTTCCTAATGACTGTTTTCCCTTCATTTCTATCACACCTATGTTTATCGAGTGAAAATATGCATTTTGAGAGATAATCTGAAGTGAATGAATAAAAAATTGTGAAATAAACTAATGACTCGAACGTATTGCATGAAGCGTAATTAGTTTACTGTTAAACTATTTACAAGTTGGACACAATAAGACGTCAGTAGATGTTTTGAATGTTAGAAGAATCAAAAATCCGATTTACTGTGGAAACCAAAACAACTTCGATTCATGTAATGAAATGTGAACAAACAGAACTCAGTAACAATTTTAATTTTAAAAAATGGTATTCTTACCAACATTGTTTACGTCGAATCTACTGACGTTATAGCCTTAAAATTTAAACGGAAACTTCGAAAAGATTCCCTGGATATATGCAAACTTACGGATTAGTGCCTGCAATGTAAAATGTACTGAATTCACCTCACCAATAATCATCATCTCGAAATTGTCAGTAAAAACTGGACGAGGCTGATTCAGTCTTAATAACTGCGAATAGCAAGAATAATGAGACTGAATATGTGTAAAGAAACGTGAATGACTGCTTACATATCTGTACAAGTCACCTTCAAATACTGGTTTCCTTTCTGTCTGTGATTCAGTTAGGTTACAAGCGTGTTGACCATCGAGGAATTTGCAAGTCAACATGACAACCAAATACAGCTGTACCAACTGACCAGATGATAGTGTATATCTGAAATGATTCAGATGACAGAATAGCTATATTTCGTTGAGACAAATTGAAATTCACATTACACACTCATTTACCTTAACTGCGCAGTCAACACTCACCTCACCATCTTGTTCGACACGTTATTGATTGTTATTAGAACTGGTTGAGTTTATACAGATTGTCTGAGTGTTTGTTTGTCATCTTCTGATTCGATGTTTCAAAGTGACGATCGTGATGATCAAATTTCATGCAATCATATGATCATAGCTCGCCAATCATCATGGTAGATGAACTCATATTTATATCACATCCATCTATCTATTGTGATATGTAGGCTGAAATTTATTCACCGTTGCTTAAAATTTCCGACCCCTATTGATGAAATGTATTATGGATATGATTACTGAGACTTTAACCAAGTCATTGGTTTATTTGTTATTCAAAACGTGTGGCCTTGTATTCACGAACAAACACTTTGTTGATTATGATCGTCTACGAAATGTTGTCAACGGTCGTTCAACCTGACTTACGATATAGTTCAATCGTCTTCATAGGTCGAGACTGTCATCGACGACCTCTCGAGTCAGCATACGAAGGACCCTTCAAAGAACTTCAACGCGAACTTAAGTAATATATGGTCAAAGTGAACGGAACTAACGATAGCATCAGCATCGACCACATCAAAGCAGTGTATTTAGAGGGAAATCCGATCCGCGTCGATTTTCCTTCGATTCGGTTGAACGACAAGGCTCCTACACGTATAAAACCTCATACAACAGCCAACATACTACGTCAGTATCTAAAAAAAACTCAGAACAACGCGTTCTGGAATAGGAGTGAGGTTACCGGTATATTCAAGTGATTATTGCACGTAGGACATCAGTTAACAGTTTTCATCATCTCGAGTTTCCTTCGCATTACATAATATATATACATACATATATATAAATATATATAAGTTGTTCTTGGAACAATCAAAAAATTCTTCAAAATTCACTTTTACGTAATCGCATGTGAATGAGTTTGTTTTCCGTTTTTCTCCCGCCTGATGTCTTTACGTGCGTACGAGTGTATTTGTACATACGCTTCATTGAAAGTGAAATGTTTAATAACTGAACGTATTTCTCGATTCACACACACAGTGATCACAGTATCTGAAAGCAAATTAAAGTGTTAATACAACGAGAAGAAAACTGATTCGCGTCCTGGTATTTCAATGAATTTCTTGCACATGTCGTGGAAGCTTAATTTAATTGTGATATACATTTAAACATACAAGTAAATCACTGAGATAAGAGATTATTCAACGTACATTTTGTCCATGCTAAACTTGATGAGTCAATCATCGATGACACTACAATAGTCTTCAGTTTCGTAATCTCAGTGTAAATAAACTGAGCGTTTAATTAACAAAAACATATTTGTGTTGAACTCAGTTTTCCATAAAAATATCAATGATTATACTTTATTGTTGTCGTCAATCACATCATGCCATCTGATTAATCAGTGAATATGATATTCTCTATTATGTATATTGTATAGTCGAAGTAATATGAATTTTGGTTTAGAATGAATACTATCGCATTCTAATGATGTATTTATGCGACTGACAATCACCTACACTCACTCACGGAACAAAAATGAGTGAATTTCTCTGTTTACGAAAGATTGCTTCTTTTCTAATAATGGAGTGAAGTAAAAGAAAATATTTTGGCTGTCAATTCACCTACACTTACTCACGGAACAAAAATTAGTGAATTTATCAGTTGACTGTCAATTCATTGAAGATCTTACTCCAGCTATGACTAAACTCTATAACCATTTACCGTCTAATTCAAAATGAGTTAAGTGGTCATTTTCTCAAGGGATCATGTAATTTTCACGTCCTCAGATGATCAATCTATAGAACGACCATTAGTAATGCAGTCAATACTTCCTGTGTGTGTTGATCTATGAGACTGTGGTGAATCACCCTGATTATAGTCCTTATATCGTATGATATTCATTAAACTAGGAGAGTGTTTAGGGGAATTGGTCGACATATAGGATGTGGTGTCTGCGAACTATTATCGGATTTCTGCTTTCTTATTACAGAAGACAGTAGTTCACATGAAACTGTGTATTGACTAGACGATTCACATAAGGTCTCATCCAAGACATGTCATATATAATTCAGAGAATGTTGGTTTGTCTTCATTATATATCACTAGACATTGTATAGCGGAAAACTCATATAATAAACGTATTGACAGACGTGTCTACACATTTTTGTGAACACATTCTACTGTTGACAAAACGTATGCTTGTGTTCAATATTGAAAACGCTTCCATATGATCGTCATGTGTGAGCGGTCAAATTTTACTTGAGATCCAATGCAATTTTTTCATATCACTTGATTGGGAAATTGATCTTCATTTATCAATAGAATCGAAATGAAATTGTTTATAAGGAGGCATTCGTTGTTGAATATTTGAATAGCGGTCTGACTGTGCACTCTGTTGAAAATTTCACAATCATCATTTTAGATGAGACTTTAATTGATTTAGACGATGTTTGATGTTTGTAGGCCGTACGCAGAAAACCACGAATTCAGGTTCTATTACTCATCGGGTGATCGTAACCTATACTTTATTGAACGAGAACACAGTTCTGGACAATCTTATATATTTCATAACAAAATTACAGAAGAAGTTAATAAAATCTGAGAACCGTACAGTAAATAATTTATATGCAAAATGTCAATTACTCACCTTTATTTTCACTGTTTCTTCACTTCCACAGCAATCGTCCACTGTTCTCGTTCACTTATGCTGCAGGTATACTGCAGATCAAAGTTCTCTAAAGATCTGTATATACCGGTCAGTACACGGAGACATCTTCGGAGACATTGTACTCAATTCTACAACTTTGATGACTTTACCTCTTTAGCAACAATGACAGGAATATTTGTCCGAACAGAGACAATACGTACACAAAAAACAGTCGCACAGGAAAAACGTGCTGTCGAAATTAATAATAAACCATCTGCACTCACCATATTCTTTCAAAGTAAATTTAACTGTTCTAAAGCGAGAGGGAACATACTTATCAAAGATAAACAAGTACACGAAGATCCCAAACGTGTTACGTAACTGTTAAGTGAACAATTTCGGTCCTCATGAACTAACGGAAAACCATTAAATGATTCAAAATCAATCCCAGTTCCTCATTATGAAATCACTAATGTAGACTTCAATGCACAAATCATTTCAAAGGCAGTTAGTACAATGGAACACTCCGGCACTAATGGACCAGATAGCATGCTAAAACGTGAAGGTGATATGTATATTTTGCTTCTCAAATTATTTGTGACATCATTCTCTACAGCGTGTTAACCTTCTGCCTAAACCACTACATGCATTATGAGTCTATATATAAATATAAGTATGTTCCTGTTGTACAACCAGTCGGTAACTAGATTATATAGATCCGAGGTTTTCTGATTAAATGCTTCATTTTTTGTGCGATTCACTATTCTTAAATTACACTCAGTTCATTATTTACAATCTCTCACGTAAATAGCCACGTCTCGGCTTGATTTGTATAAATTTTATTTCCTATTTTACGCAGTGATGCCATCAGTTTGGCTGGTACATAAACCACGTATGTCTGAAATAAACAATTCATATGGTGAAAGCTGATATTGCTGTTCTGGAATCCACTGGATGGCCTAGGGGGATAAAGGAACAATAAAGACGCTACGCTAATCAGATCGATTGAGCGTCATAGGTTTAATACAGTACAAGAGTGAATAAATCGTATTTCGATTCGCGAATAAATTACGTGATAACTACTAAGACTTCAAATCACAAGCAAATATATTATTCTGTTATCATTTTGAATAAGCTTGCTTAATGATTCTTACAATCACACCATTGTCTATCACGTTAGAACAAGGCGATATTGAAGCCAGTGTAATTTATACGTAAGATCTTATAGAATGAGCAGCCATATCACAGGATGGTAATTAATACTAACCTGAACTGACTGGCTGTATAGATCCAACAAATCATTCCTCGTTATTTCTTTACTCAAAAATGTAACAATCTCCATAAGTGAATCGTGTTATATTTTGATAGAGCTTTCATTAATTTGACACTTCATCTGTGAACCTTACTTTACAAATTTAGTCCGTTAGTTTTCACGCTGTACACTTACAAGTGTGCCGTAATGAGAGTGTGTCACCTTTGATATCATCCGGTAGCCACTGCAATGAAAGATTTCTGTATGATAATGGGAAGGAAAGGGAGTGAAATGGTTGATTAACTTCCTGCAGGGTGTAAACCCGTTTATTTGTGTTCACGGAAAGAACAGATAACTATGAGATTGATGGGCGACGGCAAAATCAACTTAAAAACGTTTAACCACTTACTTACCCCGCTTCAAGTAGTATTGGCCACCCATTAGCATTCTCCATCAAACTCCATAATGAGTATTACTTCACAGTTCTTTCCTGTCGCAGCACATCCTGTTCGTGTCTGCTTCCTTTTCTTGGTGTAGCGTGTTATTTCATCGTACACTTTCTCGTCTCCCCTCAGGATTCCGAGTTAGTGCTTGAGGCGTGATACATATTGACGGCTTCTTCAATATGCATCCGATCCACTTCTAGCACCTCCGCCTAATTTCGTTCTCAATTGAATGCAGGTCTGTTCTCTTCCACAGTGTCTGCTGATTACGTGGACAACTTTTTACAATTGCTTGCACTCTCTTGATGATGTATGTAGTAGTTCTGTATGTCTCGGTTCCCGACAGTGGAACTGTCTTGACGTTCGTACTAAAGATTTTGACTTTTGTGTTGGCTGACGATTGTTTTGAGTTCCACATGTTCTCCCTCGATTTGCCACTTCTCGTCCGATCTTCCATGTTCGTTGATGATGCATCTCAGGTGCATGAAAGATTCCACATCGACCAGAGCTTCTCCATCATGTGTGATTCCGTCGGTATTTTTCATGTTGTATTTGATGATTTCGCCTTTCCACTTTTGTGTCTTGAGGCCTTCTCTTGTAGAGGCTGATGTCACACTAGTTGTCTTCATCTGATTATATTTGTTTGCATGAGATGGAATAGCTGGGTCAGCTGAGAAGTTCCAATCGTCCAGTTGATTCCGAGCTCTTCAGTATGTTCCGTGTTTAAACGGCTCCACAAATGGCGTTTATTCCGTATTTCGAAAACTATAGGTTTGCTGGGTATGGGTTGGGTTGAACGAATATCAGGTGTTCTCATATTTAGGTGGTTTTTTCTCAGACAAAGTGGTTGTTCACTGGCACTGACCTGATCATCAGAAAGGTTTGAGTCTTTCAATTCATTGAAAGAAACAATTAATTGCGTATCGAAAAACGCATGCAAACTTTCTTAGCCTAATGCAATTATGAACACAACAAATCACTCGCGAAACAAACGATTGAACTTTGATATCAGTGTCAAGTTCAATAAGCAAAATAAATAGCAGATAACACAATGTACCTATAAGTGTCTTACATGTAAACAGGGCATTTCATTTTCAAATCCTCCTGAAATTTCAACCAGTCATTTGGCATTAACAAAGAAATTGCAAACACCAAATAAACAGATTCAAAAACTTCAATTGGTAATATCAAATCTGAGAAAAATTCAATTACATCGTTCACCATACCATTAGCAATTCACTGTTTACATACAATAATGACATGACTGGTAAGCATTATTTTAATATCTTTCGTCAATGTGCACTAAAACTTTGTTTATAATTTGTTGAGTGATTGTGGATTCCGTTCACAGAGATTCATTCGTAAACCCTACAACAGACATATCATAAATTAGTATTAACTACGACATTGTTTAGTTACCATGCTCAAAACAAACGCGCATCTCTTTACTTATGAAAAGTATATGACTGATCAATGTGACATTTACAGTAGTGTTATACACGGTTTCTGTATATGTTCATAAAGCGGACACAAAAGGCTATCAACATCAACTGTTAATCATTCAATTTCTCTCAGATACGTTACATAATAATACGTCAGTTTAGTCTAAAGCGATTATACCACCAACATCTATGTTCATCACCAAATTATTATGGAGGTGAATTAAATGTAACAGGTCTTGGAGCTCATTTCTGCATAAAACTGTGATTGCGGTCTATTTTTCACTTGAATAATGGCGAATTTCAATTGCCCGAGTTTGCATTGTTAAAACTAGTCACATTACGCTGACTAAACATTCACCCAGATTGTAAGCAACAATACGTCAAACTACTGATTAACTGGAATGAAAGCTATGTAACAAGCACAATCATTACAAAAATTGACGTGTGAAGGAAAAAATGCTGTTAATAGTTGATAAAGAACAACATCCTAAAATCCTCGATTATATGTGACATATGCACAAAAACCCATGGTGTAACTTTCTGACAGTGCCCGTTACCAGACATAGGACATCTTGATTTGACCGCTTCTGCAGAAGTTCACGAATGGTCGTGATGACACCAAACATCTTGCGATGGTTTAAACTTCACGGTTTCCGATACCTTCTTCAGTGAACGATACGTCTGTAGTGTCGCCTGTATTGTTTTGACATATACTTAGTTGTTTGAGGTCAACTCTCAACAGGCACAGATATTGTTGGTCGGAAATAAATGCTGACATATGTGGAACAGCAAACACTTGTAGAAAATGTCAAAAGTTGAAAATTACGTTTTAAAGAGGACCTCATTGCTAGTATTGTCTGAGGCCTGACAGAGAATTCATGCAAATTATTGTAGTCAATCTATACGCAATTACTGTACACTTGTAGTTGTTGATACACTTTCAAAGTGATCCGAAACCTATTGGCAACCTCACCGAATCGTAACTTTACAATCCAAGCATCAGGAAAAGATTTTAGTCGAGTGAATGTCTGTGTATTAAAGACTGATGATGGTTCTCATTTTGTTGCAGACACAGACAATACCTGTAGGGACGCCAAAAGTATTTGGAGTTTGGCAACACTTTAACCAGTGACAACTTCGATAATGTGAACCTGACGACACAGTGAAATCAGGAGTCAGAAGCGAAGAGGTTCAAATGTATTTTGATGGGCTATCAATACATCGAGTAGTGAATGATCTATACTGGTTAGCGGTTGTAGGAGACGTTGAGCACTGTGTACCCACTCGTGATTTGATCCGAATGTGCGGCAGGGCACCTTCAGCTAGGCGAGTCCATTGAAACTAATGTGGTTAGCATCGAATGTCGAATACTGGCAGAACTATTGATTTTTGGGATGTATTTACCACTAAAGATCATTCCTCTCCAATAAGATAGTGATGACCCTAAGACGTCGTCAGCCAGAAGTGCAATCCCAACGAGTTTGTCGTTGGTAAACACTCCACTGACGGCGCACTATGTTCAGCAGCGTCTAGTCGTCTTTCCTCACCACAAGGGGTTATATGGTGCAATATAGTAATGAAGAAACAGGTACAATGAAAATTTCCATTCATGGTAAATTTCTTTATTTTTTCGTTTTTTTTCAGCTGTCCAGGAAAGGAATGTAATGATATTTGAGTGCATATCATCCGTGCATAAACACACAAAACGGGTGGAAATGGAAAATAAACTCATATACATAAGTTTCGTAAACATGCATTAGTGTGAACGACTTTTTCATATTGGTTTTCTTTTGAAAAAAATAATAATATCCACATATAACCAAGCAAGTGCTTTTGTTTGGAAAAATATATGTATATAAACATATTAAAAATAGTTTTTTGAAGGGCAGCTAAAGTTTGCTACCCACCATTCGACGAGGGCGCGGGCAACTGTTTCAGCAATAAAGTCCATGATAGTCACTGCTCCTGACCGTCGACTGAACCGTTTCACACAAGTTAGGAGATAATACTATCCATTCGAATCTGGTTAAGGTTCTACCAAATCTAGATGAACACGGTCGAAACTAGCGTCGTGAATTTTGGAAGAACCTAAGGGACGTTTTTCATGTCTAACCACCTTATTTTTCTGGCAGATCACACATGAGCGTGCAGCCCACTCCTTCACGTCTTTATTCATACCAGGCAGAAAACTCGCTCTGCTATTAGCTTGACGGTTGTACAAACACGTGCATGAGGGTGTTTTGAAACGTTTTATAGGCGTTGCGTCAATAATATTTCGGCACAATTGGACGATCCTTATTTGTAGATGTAACTTGTATTAGAGTTTCCTTGCCTGTTCCGATCTGTTTAATACTCAGTCTTAGAGTTGTCGAAGATAACTCGTGCTGAAGATCAATGTCTTCTTTTTGAAGCTATGTGAGTTTAAAAAGGTAGATTCCTTGAAAACTTTTCAAGGTCGTCATGCACAACTAATGATACTAATGAGTGCTTCGGTGTCTTGGTTTTTGGTAGCGATAAGTTTCCTAACCGTGGAGAATGCTATGCCAGCGGTATCGTTCAAATTGATGGAATTCGAATTTCCACGGAATTGGCCTGTTAAGGATCTAGTGAGGGACACGCGATTCGATATGAACCGTCGATGGAAACTTGCTGGACCGATGAGCGTACGCAATCGCTCGACTGTGATTAGTTCTAGGTAATGGAGAAAGAGAAAAGGACTAATGTTGAATGAAGTATTGTATAATAAAGTGATCAATCATTGACACAGACAATACAGTGTGTTTGTTATTTTAAATCTGTCATCTTATTTAGCAATGCTATGGCAGGACAGTCACTAATTTACTCAATATACACCTTTCCTTAGTCCTACTTGAGTATCGGCTGTACCCTCTATATTTGATTCATAATCAACCTTCAAAACACCTCATTACAAAATTCTGTTATCCAGCTCTCACCCAACAGTGGAATAACTACGGATTAAGTTGTCTTGATAACTATTATTGTGGCATTCTGACAGTTCAGTTTCAAACAAAGAACGATGTCAGTTTTGAATTGTATTTCCAGTGGTGAGACTTCAACAAAATGGATGTTCACAACGAACTCATTGTTGATTGCTATTGTCACACAATCACGTATACGCGATACTATTAATCCACAAGCTCAATGATGTAAACTTATGTGGAACTAATCAGTGTTTATTGAGTGCAAACAATCACATAATTACGAAACCCACATTTTATATTCTACCAACAAAATGGCATCAGCTGCTACGTATACATTTATTGAAATGATTAACGAAATAGAAAATGTTTTTAACAAAATTCAGAGTGAAAATGACAACGTCTGCATGATAAAAACAAGTGATTAAACGTTTATGAGAATCTTGCATAACTCATCTTTTTTCTGCACAACACTAGCCATATGAAACAGCTAATGCATGCAATAATTAATAAGATAACTATTGATATGACAATGTAAAGGTAACTGAGTGAATTTCCCTGTTCGCTGTCTTGAGTCATTTGAGTGGTTCCATTCTGAAGAAAAACAAAACAGTACAATGATTACTAAATATCAAATATTTACCAAATGAGATTCAGGTTTGTGTGTAGTCTCCTTCAAACCACTGCTCAAGTCGCCTTCGGTGATTTTTGGCGTTGTTTTATCGTGTTCAATAAGAGTTGGTTGACTTGGAACGTTGTCAATCGAGCTTTCCTAAAGAAAGAAACAGTGGCAGTATTACTAAATATCAAATGTTAATCAAATAATTCAGCATTCATTGAACATTGATGTCAGTGTTGGTGACACAAGCGAATTCAGTAAATAGTTACAGAATTAGCATTTGCACAATGTGATCAATGAACAAAGACATAGAATATCTTCTGACGACTGACAGTCAATGTGATAAGTACACATTATCCTACAACGAACTGACAACTTATATTTCTGAGATGAAATTTGTTTCCTGAATGTCACGTCTCACCACAATCTGAATATTATTCAACATAATGACAATTGACGGCTCTATTGAAGTCACCCATATACTATGCACATTTCTCAACAACGAATTAGAAACACTTGTTCTCGATGTGAACATCATGAATATACGAACTTTCACTCATCATTCAAACATGTTACACAATTTTCAATAGAATCTTGCATTACTCTTCTTTTTTCTGCACAACACTAGCCATATGAAACAGCTAATGCATGCAATAATTAATAAGATAACTATTGATATGACAATGTAAAGGTAACTGAGTGAATTTCCCTGTTCGCTGTCTTGAGTCATTTGAGTGGTTCCATTCTGAAGAAAAACAAAACAGTACAATGATTACTAAATATCAAATATTTACCAAATGAGATTCAGGTTTGTGTGTAGTCTCCTTCAAACCACTGCTCAAGTCGCCTTCGGTGATTTTTGGCGTTGTTTTATCGTGTTCAATAAGAGTTGGTTGACTTGGAACGTTGTCAATCGAGCTTTCCTAAAGAAAGAAACAGTGGCAGTATTACTAAATATCAAATGTTAATCAAATAATTCAGCATTCATTGAACATTGATGTCAGTGTTGGTGACACAAGCGAATTCAGTAAATAGTTACAGAATTAGCATTTGCACAATGTGATCAATGAACAAAGACATAGAATATCTTCTGACGACTGACAGTCAATGTGATAAGTACACATTATCCTACAACGAACTGACAACTTATATTTCTGAGATGAAATTTGTTTCCTGAATGTCACGTCTCACCACAATCTGAATATTATTCAACATAATGACAATTGACGGCTCTATTGAAGTCACCCATATACTATGCACATTTCTCAACAACGAATTAGAAACACTTGTTCTCGATGTGAACATCATGAATATACGAACTTTCACTCATCATTCAAACATGTTACACAATTTTCAATAGAATCTTGCATTACTCTTCTTTTTTCTGCACAACACTAGCCATATGAAACAGCTAATGCATGCAATAATTAATAAGATAACTATTGATATGACAATGTAAAGGTAACTGAGTGAATTTCCCTGTTCGCTGTCTTGAGTCATTTGAGTGGTTCCATTCTGAAGAAAAACAAAACAGTACAATGATTACTAAATATCAAATATTTACCAAATGAGATTCAGGTTTGTGTGTAGTCTCCTTCAAACCACTGCTCAAGTCGCCTTCGGTGATTTTTGGCGTTGTTTTATCGTGTTCAATAAGAGTTGGTTGACTTGGAACGTTGTCAATCGAGCTTTCCTAAAGAAAGAAACAGTGGCAGTATTACTAAATATCAAATGTTAATCAAATAATTCAGCATTCATTGAACATTGATGTCAGTGTTGGTGACACAAGCGAATTCAGTAAATAGTTACAGAATTAGCATTTGCACAATGTGATCAATGAACAAAGACATAGAATATCTTCTGACGACTGACAGTCAATGTGATAAGTACACATTATCCTACAACGAACTGACAACTTATATTTCTGAGATGAAATTTGTTTCCTGAATGTCACGTCTCACCACAATCTGAATATTATTCAACATAATGACAATTGACGGCTCTATTGAAGTCACCCATATACTATGCACATTTCTCAACAACGAATTAGAAACACTTGTTCTCGATGTGAACATCATGAATATACGAACTTTCACTCATCATTCAAACATGTTACACAATTTTCAATAGAATCTTGCATTACTCTTCTTTTTTCTGCACAACACTAGCCATATGAAACAGCTAATGCATGCAATAATTAATAAGATAACTATTGATATGACAATGTAAAGGTAACTGAGTGAATTTCCCTGTTCGCTGTCTTGAGTCATTTGAGTGGTTCCATTCTGAAGAAAAACAAAACAGTACAATGATTACTAAATATCAAATATTTACCAAATGAGATTCAGGTTTGTGTGTAGTCTCCTTCAAACCACTGCTCAAGTCGCCTTCGGTGATTTTTGGCGTTATTTTATCGTGTTCAATAAGAGTTGGTTGACTTGGAACGTTGGCAGTCGAGCTATTCTGAAGAAAGAAACCGTCGCATTTGAAATATCTATTGAAGATCGAGATTCATTATGATAAATACACAGTATCCTACAGCTAACTGACGACTTTTAGTTGTGTGATGAAATTTCTTTCCTGAATGTCACATCTTATCACAACCTAAATATTATTCAACATAAATATAACTGACGGCTCTGTTGAATTAATCCATACACAATGCATATTTCTCAACAAGGAATCAAAAACACATGTTCTCGGTATCAACATCATGAATCTACAAACTTTCACTCAACATCCAACAGATTACACTTCATCATTCAAACTAACTTCAGCAACATGTTTCAAGGCATTACTGTTAAACACTTTTTCTGTTCATTAATGAATATTCTCATAGAAACAATACACTGTACTCATATCTGATTGAATATCGTCATTTTATACAGTGCTTTGGTTAAGTCATTGAGGGAAGAATACGAATCACTACTTATTCGTAGAAATAAATAGTTCGTTTGGGTAAATAGATTCACAATGTGGAATGTGGCAATATTCAAAACAACCTGTGAAGTCGTACAATCACTTACTTTAATCTGGCAACCATTTACTTTGAATTCATGAATGTCCTTCTCATTGCTAGTAGTGCACACATTAGCTTTGTCACACCAAATACACCTCGTATTCAATGTTGATGCTTCTTCACAGGTTTCCATCGTATTGTGTTTTGGACAATCTGCAGTGAAAATAATGAGGTGATTACATTTCATGTTATTAGACAAAAGATTAATAAATAACATTACATGTAACTACAAATCGATGATATGGTGGTGACTTCGGAGTTGCATGTCTATTTCATTCACCGAAGATTTGTCATCACACTGCGCAATGCGAAATTCAGTACACTTTCAATGTCATTGACACCTCAGAATAACATGTTGTAATTGTATAAAATTGCGTTGAATGTTGAACGGTGAGTTTTCACGGGCGAGTTTAGGTGGACTACAATGACGGTTTACACTCGGAAAGGTACACCCTGTGTTGTCTCTGGGTTCAACACAGCCTACTGAATTGAAGTTTAGATGGTTTCCCAGTTCGCTCTAATGATGTCAGTTTTATGACTGAAATATATAATTTGTATACCACTTTTACATACGGAAATTAATGAATAACATTGAGAACTCACTCAAACTGACTATTTTTAGACTGGCGAAAGAGCGTTAGTTGTTCTCACACAGAAAATACATTTTCAACTATGTTAATTTAATCGAACAACAAAAGAAGAATGACATTGGTTTGAATTCAACATACTTTCAAGAATTTCGTACTCCACTAACGTGCCAATTTTGATCCATTCACCAGGAACATCCATTTCAACTATTTTCACACCTTGTGTAATAAATTGTATAGAAGAAAACACTTGGAATTTTGTTTAAAAAGAGATCGTTAAACATATACAAACAACTTCTCTAAATATTCATAAGCCATCTTCAAGGAAAAATTCCACACATCTTATTTGTATTACTCGGTATACCAGATTTGGTACGTGTTAGCAGATGTGTATATTGAAACTCATTGTTGATGGAATTTAGCTCAGAAAATGAAAACAACACCATTACAAATACAACAGAATAATCCAAATCGGATTTGTGACAATAAGGAGAATGACGATTGTTGAAATGATGACACAGGTACGTTGATTTCAATTCAGCCAATCTCTTTGATCTATCACTTAAAACACTTAATTGTAAACACTAATTATTTTCAGCGTTATTTTCCACTATGACTTTTAATCACATGTGATACCACAATTTCGCTTTTAGATTTGTGAACAATTAATTAAGATTGGTTCTCAATAAATGGTAACGTTCAGATAGTATTCCGATTTTATTTCCCACAATCTTCCTCGACACAACAATGACATTGCGATCAATCGATTAAAGAAAGGAAACAAATGAATGGTGTAGACTGTCAGTCAGATAACATTAGATCACTATGATAGATTACAGCGAATTTCTAGGATGGTGCAATGACAACTGGGTGTAAATAGAGAAGAACACAAGTCAAACAGATTATTGTTCAAGTAGGTCAGTGTAAATCAGAATATAGATAACAGTTATTACCATTTCCGCAATATAATAAACCATCGATATTCGATTTCACTTGATTTCCCCCAATTTCCGTAGGAATCTGAAAATAAGTATTGGAAATCTGAGTGATCTGTCGACACTTAACCATCTGTATGAAAACCACCTAACCGTTGAGGTGATGTATCGTCATTCACATCATCTTATACGAAGACGACTAGTCACACTCACAGTATGCATAGTAATCACTGTTCCCCTAGAAGTATGCTCCGTCTGGTCTAATAAGATATTTCGACTAACTTTAGTTTTCAACTTCAATGAAGTGAGATGGACAGTCTATCCATCATGGAATGAGGCGACACATTTTGAGATGAATATCCACGTCAGTTAATAGAAATGTGATTATGAATAACTGCAATGCTGCTGCACGTGAATTTGAACAGATGTGCTCAATTCCATCCATTACCGTTCATTTCTCATATATAATCTTCAGAAGACGTAATATAGCCTGGGAGAATATGACAGCTCCCGTACAGTACTCTAACATACACTGTTTATGCCTAATCGGCTCGATGACATCACAATTTCTTTCGATATCACATCACGTATTATTACTAAGTGTTTAAAGAAGTGCTAGAATGAAGTGTGTTACGAAGAGATTAATAATAGTGTCACATAATCTGCTTGCACATTACAAAATAGTGATGTCGCGCTGTCGGGTTCAATATATCTTGATGCATTCGACAGTAATGTTATGAACAAAATTGTAGAATAATCTCAAGTACTTGAAACGAAATTATATTTTCAAGCAATTTTGCAACTCACATCATCATAATAGACAGATATCTTCCCATTCGGATGTATCATAGTGGTTATCTTGAATGTAAATCCTGTAAACAGAAGACTATGCATATTTAGAATTTAGGCGATGAATGATGAGTATATCAATGTAAGATGTGAAACTGTATATGTCTACTCACAAAGTGATCAGATTTCAGTAGTTATTTACCGTGTTATTTAAAATGTTTTCTTTAGTTGAACTCGTTATGAATATAATCTAATAAACATCATATAAATAAAACGAGGGTGCATTGTGCGGAATGAATGTTATATGACTAATTTCCGAGGCTGTAGTACACACTCATTTCCACACAGAAACAATAAATCATCCAGCTTCTAATGGGAGAGCTTCTAGTTGAGTAGGTATGCACATTGGCGCAATATATTCCATAATTACCCATGAAGAAGTCGACGCTTGGTACAGATGATATGAGCTGTGGAGTGTTTGTTTACAAACAGAACTTCATAATTTGGTTGTTTATGCGGCACATTGGTATATCAGTGTTTGTCAGAGATGAACAATGAATAGCTCCAGATTAATCCTCTTAACAATTTCCTAATTTGAATGAATACTTTCTAGAATTAATCATGTGGTGAGTAAAACAAAATTACTTATTTTGAAAAACAGATCTCACTCAAGATTCATTGAAGCTTGTTGACCAAAATGCATCTCTGTATTCTCATATCTACAAGTTGACTGAGATTAACCTAGTATGTCAGTACTTATACCGAATGTTCTTTAGATTTCAATCAATGTGTTCAAACGATCAGTGGATTTCACATATAATGTCCACTTTGTTTTCGAGAATGGTCAAACATTATTACTTCTGTCAGTTTGTGAAAAGAATTCAACTACTCATATTGAACAGATAAAGTGTGAGTAATTAGATAGAATGTTGGTTTCAGTGGTCATATTACATGTGTGAATAAACAATCATCTTACTGTTTGCTTACTTGTATCATTAACTAACATTTGAAAGGACTTTCTGACAGCAAGTAATTTCTCTGAAATAATGAAATTTAAAAACGTGTTTATCTATATGTTTAGTGAATATCCTCTTCATTCAGTAAACACGCTGATTTTAATAGATTTGACTAACAAAGAGACCCTTAATATTTATCCTACAATGCACATACAGAATCATTATCTGAGATTCTGTTATTCAAATGGAACAGAATTCTTTCAACTAAACTAATTATTACGCATAAATGCAACTCTTTGGTCATTAATCCCTATAACTGAACAAAATATACGAACTTTATATTGATGTTCTGCGTGCTCTGTTTCAAATTAGTGATGTTGTACTAGCAGACTGTTCACGATTGTTTATTTACTCAATGTTTGAGGAAGAGAATGAGTTCGAATTTCATGATCATACGAATGTGATAATCAAGGAAGTGTTTAATATACAATAGTACACAGACGGTGACTAGGAAACATTGAAATTTTGTGAATCAAGTACGTGACAGAAAAGATTTGGAGGACATCAAATATAATTTGATGGTTTATGTGCTTCAACAATGCAAACTAATTTCTCCAACAACATCGTTTATTGTTTCACCTGTGATGAGTTCGATTCATTGCATCTATCAAGAAATTTCGTATTGAGTACATGTCTGTTTTATCTTAGTTTAAACAGACCGAGGAGTACGTAATTTTCAATTTAGCAACTATACTGTTCGATTTATTACTTTTACCTAGTCAAT
This sequence comes from Schistosoma spindalis, assembly GCA_946903255.1. Classification (NCBI taxonomy): domain Eukaryota; kingdom Metazoa; phylum Platyhelminthes; class Trematoda; order Strigeidida; family Schistosomatidae; genus Schistosoma; species Schistosoma spindalis. The sequence goes on from OX336420.1 coordinate 1,639,421, forward strand.
TTGTGTTTATTTAACATTTTTAATTGACATTACTGAATACGAGTTCTGAATACATTTTAGGGCATCGAATCACACAAATAAAATAATTAATGTGTACTGGCCGGCTCTCTTGTAACAATCGGGTTAAATACTGAGTCATATATGCAAAATAAAAGCACTAAACAAAATACCATTAAACAATAGAAGAACTTACCTTCATTTGAAACCTCAGATTTAGCATTGGATTCACCTTCAATATAATTTTTCATTACTCCTATGTGCTTTTGCTCAAAAGGTTTCATTAAACCTATGTTTTTGTTGAATAAAAACATGCAATTTGATTGACAATCCACAGTGACTGAATGAAAGACTATGAAATTAACAGGAGACTAAAATGAATTTCATAAAACGTAATTAGTTTGCTGTAAGGCGTCAAACTATTTACAAGTTGGACACAATAAGACATCAGTAGATGTTTTGAATGTTAGAAAAAGCAAAAATCCGATTTACTGTGGAAACTAAAACAACTTCGATTCATGTAATGAAATGTGAACAAACAGAACTCAGTAACAATTTTAATTTTAAAAAATGATATTCTTACCAGCATTGTTTACGTCGAATCCACTGACGTTATAGCCGTAAAATTTAAACGGAAAACTTGGAGTGACTCTCTGGAAGTAGGCATGTATATGGGTTAGTAACTTCATTGCAAAATGTAGCAAACTAACCTTACTAGTAACTAATATCTCTAAATTGTCACTAAGAACTGGACGAGGCTGATTAAATCTAATTAACTGGGAATAGTAAGAATAATGAGACTGAATATGTACATTACAACCTGATTGACTACTTACATATCTGTATAAATCACCTTCAAATACTGGTTTCCTTTGTGTCTGTGATTCAGTTCGGTCACAAGCGTTTTGACAATCGAGAAATTTGCAAGTCAACATGACAACCAAATACAGCTGTACCAACTGACCAGATGATAGTGTATATCTGAAATGATTGAGACGACAAAATAGCATTATTCCATATAAAAACATGGAAATTCACATTATACTCTCATTAACCATAAATGCACAGTCAAGACTCACCTCACCATCTTGTTCGAAACTTTAATAATTGTTGTTAGAACTGATTGAGTTTATATAGATTTTCTGAGTGTTTGTTTGTCATCTTCTGATTAGATGTTTCCAAAGTGACCATTGTGATCATCAAATTTCATAAAATCATACGATCATTGCTAACCAATCATCATGGTAGATGAGCTCATAGTAATGAAATATTGTTCTAGCTGTAGGCTGACATTTATTCACTGTTGGTTAAAATTTCCGGCCAGTATTGATATAAGGTACTTTGGAAACGATGAGCAATATTATAAACTAATTAATTGGTTTACTTGTAGTTTGAAGTGTGTGATGTTGTATTTACCGAAAATCGCTTTGTTGCTTTCAAAAATATGTGAATTGATTCTAAATGGTAAATATTTTTACTTTCCTTAACTAAAATGAAATCGCCATTTAATGCCAATGTAAATAATCTGTAAGCTCAATTAACAAACACACAATTATGTTGACCTCAGTTTTTTGTAGAAACGTCAATGATTATACTTTGTTATTATATATCACCTCATTCTATCTCATTATTCAAGTAATATGACATTCTCTATTCTTTATCCTGTATAGTAGGCGCAATAGGAATCTTATCTAAAATGAAAATATCATTTTTTAATAATAGGTTACTTATTTGGCCGACAATCGCCTACACACACGTAGAACAAAGAAGAGTGAAAGTCTCATTTTGTTAAAGCTAACGACTTTTCCAAAAATATAATGAAGTAAAAGCAAATCTTTTGGTTGTCAATTCATTGATGGTCTTGCTTCAAATACGGACTAGACTAGACGACTAGACGATTCACATATATTTTTATTGAAGTCATGTCATATGTTATTCAGACAGCGATCGCGAATATAACAAATGATGCAATGTTGTAACATAGAACGAACTTACTAAATCTCACCATAATATCAGTTGTATATAAAAAGTCGTGTCTTATTATTATGACTACTAGTGTTACATTATATTCAAAAATGTTTATAAGATGAAGTACGTGTAATGAGAATGACGATAACACCAATCCAAAACAATAATTATAATTCATAATGATAATGGAAACTGAAATGTAGTATGTTGATTTTCGGATGTAGATCGTACCGTGGAGAACAGTGTTGTGATCTCACGTACAGCTCTTTGATTCTGTCGAGCAATATGTTCAAGCTGAATCTGAAGGCTTCTTATAACACTAAATCAGATAATTATCAACTTACTTACTTACGCCTGTTACTCCTCGTGAAGGAGCACAGACCGCTCACAAACGTTCTCCATCCAACCCTGTCCTGTGCAAACCTTTCCAGCTCTTTCCAGTTCTTATTCATCTTTTTCATATCCACTTCTATTTTCCGACGTAATGTGTTTTTTGGCCTTCCTCTTTCCCGCTTTCCTTCGGGATTCTCAGTTAGCGCTTGTCTTGTTGTTCAGTTTGATGATTTGCATAATGTATGTCCTATCCATTTCCATCGTCTTTTCCTAATTTCCTCTTCAGCTGGAATCTGGTTTGTTCTCTGCTACAGTAGTTTGTTACTGATGGTATCCGGCCAATGGATTTTGTGTATTTTGCGTGAACAGCTATTTGTAAATACTTGTACCTTTTTGATGATAATTGTAGTAGTTTTCCACGTTTCAGCTTTGTACAGTACAACTGCCTTGACGTTCGTATTGAAGACTCTGACTTCGATATTGGTTGAAAGTTGCTTTGCGTTCCACATAGTTTTCAATTGAAGAAATGCCGCCCTTGCTTTACCAACCTTCGCTTTACGTCTTCACCTGAACCTCCTTGTTTATCGACGATGTTTCCTAGATACGTGAAGGATTCTACATATTCCAGAGTTTCTCCATCAAAAGTGATTGGTTGCTGTTCTCAGTGTTGTATTTGAGGACCTTGGTTTTCCCCTTGTGTATGTTGAGGCCTACTGGTGCACAAACTGCTGCTACACTGTCTGTCTTTATCTGCATTTGTTCGTGTGTATGCAAACATCTGCGAAGTCCGAATGGTCTAATTGATTCTGAGCAGTCCATTGTATTCTGTGTTTCACCTCAGATGTCGAGATCTTCATAATCCAGTCGACCACCAGAAGAAACAGGAAGGGAGAGAGTAGACAGCCTTGTCTTACTCAGGTCCTTACTTGAAATGCATCTGTCAGCTGTCCTCTATGAACTACTTTGCACTGTAGTCCGTCGTATGAGTTCCGGATAATATTGGCAATCTTCTCAGGAACTCCGTAGTGTCGAAGAAGTTTCCATAACGTTCTTCTATCTACACTGTCAAATGCCTTTTCATAATCAATGAAGTTGATGTACGGTGACGAATTCCACCCAATTGATTGTTCGACGATGATTCGTAGTGTCGCAATTCGGTCTGTGCACGACCGATCCTTAAGAAATCCAGCTTGTTGATCTCGAAGTTGAGCGTCAACTGCGTCTTTCATCCTGTTCAGTAACACTCTGTTGAAGACTTTTCCTGGTACTGACAGTAGTGTAATGCCTCTGCAGTTTTCACACTTGCTCAGATCTCCTTTCTTTGGAGTCTTGATGAGGTGTTCTTATTTCCAGTCCATCGGCACTTGTTCCTCCTCCCAGATTAAGCATGCTTGTAGTTACTTCGATATCTCACTTCAGTGCTCCAGCTGGTATATTGTCAGGTCCTGCTGCTTTCCCGCTCTTGATTTGTCTGACGGCCATTCTGATTTCTTCTGTCGTTGGTGGATTGACATCTGTAGGAAGATCTGTGTGTGCTGCTTCGACGTCCGGTGGATTCATTGGAGACGGCGCCCAACAATTATTGAGGCAAATACTTTAGGTAATATATTAGTCAAACGAACTTTTTTATAGTTACCACAGTACGATTTTGACCCTCTCTTATGTACTGAGACAATCAGTGATTGTGACCAATCAGGTGGGACTACGTTCAATTCTTGGATTTTAGCTAAAAGATTAGTCAACCTCAGCACTAAAACTGGACCACCATACTTAAAGACCTCTAGAGTCAATACATCTAGGTCAGCTACTCTTTCTCCTTTTAGAATAGCCATAACCTTTTTAATTTCAGCAAGGGTTGGAGGGCCTAGTTTAATGTTCCTTTCAGACTGTTCGGTAGTAGTGCTCAGTCGTCGAATGTCTGAAGGCTAGCTGATCTGCTCCTTGAGGTGTTCCTTCCAGCGTTCTAAACGCCTGGGCTGAGAATAGATAAGCGTCGTCTCCTAACCAGATAATCTCCCACTTGACTTTTTAGTTTCACTTTCATTTATTGCTTTGAAAATCTGTCTTGTTTACCTACAGCCGCTGCTTTTTCCGTTTATTTTGTATTGTTGCTCACCACTGCTCGCGGTCATTCCCTAGACTTTTGGTTAACCTAGATCTGATTTGTTTAAGCTCTTCATCGTGTTCAGAGCTCAATGATATGACTTTACAAGAATCTATCAGTGCAAAAAACAGTAGAAATCCATCAGTTTTTCGTGACTCTTTGATCCAAAATACTAATAGATGTCACGACTATTTATACAGTTGTATATTTTCCAAGCAACGTCTGGGTCAGCCTCGTTTACAAAACTACCTAAGTTTGACCTCAGTTGCTCCTGGAATCCCCTTTCGGCTTTCTCGTCACTACTTTTGACTCTGATGGGCCTATTGAATGTATTTTTTCTTCGACCAATGAGGCGCAAGCACATGGGCGCTCGTATTAAAGCATGATCAGAGTCTACACATGTACTCCAGAACAATCGACAGTCTACAATCGAGCCTGCTCAACGATGATTGGTGGCAATATGGTCGATTTGAGTCCATCGTTGGTTTGGTGTAGGGGGTCGCCATTTTGGACGGTGTCTCTCCTTACGCTTAAAAAGAGCGTTTGCTAAAAACAAACGATCATCTAAGCACAGTAGTGTAACAGCATCAAAGTCATTATGTACATCGTGTTAATGAATTCTGTTTTTCCTTCTATTGCAGGGCGATCGAGGGTGAATGCTTTAGAAGAGGAAGTACAAGCCTTGCAGGCACTGAGCCTGCAGGATGACGCACAAGACTGTTGGTAAACTAACCCCCCCCTTCTGTACACTCCCGCGAATTTTAATTTTTAAATAAATCTCTGGTGGTTCCATCCCGTGTTCTCCCTGTGTTGTGACGTGCTCAGCTAACCTTGTGTGTTTGTGGTTTAGATCTTCCAATTCGCTCCAGTGCCTGCTGAATACACGAGTTACATTTGGTGATGGAGGTGGCCACAGAAAAATGCGACGAGAAATTAGACGAACCCCCTGTGATTCCAATCAAGGCTGCGCCCTCTTCAACCCCTCGCCAACCACCTCTACTGGAAAGTTCGTCAGATTACTCTGTTTGGAAATTTAAAGTCACAGCGTACCTACAGAGAGTTCCACCGACCGAACATTTCAACTATCTCGTTTCTTATTTGAGCGATGAAGCAATACGAAGGGCTACGGCCAATGGGTTCGCGACAAGTAATACACTTTCACAAAATTGGAGAATTCTAGACGATTGTTTTTCTGTGCCCGTGGACACCCAACAGGCGACAATCCAGTTTCTATCACGTCACCAGAAAGCAAGCGAGAATCCAATCGACTATCTTTATATCCTGCAGCAAATTGCCGCACAGGCATTTCCTCGTTTAGATGTAATTGGAAGAGAAGAATTAGTTCGTTCACGTTTTGTCGAAGGATTATATCCTGGAACTCTAAGGGAACATTTCCTTCGAAGTCCACCAAAAGATACATCTGACTTGAAAAGAACAACATTACGGTTTCTGGCCGCTGACAAACTAGCGAATTTACCAGATGCACGACCAGCATCAGTGATGAATGTGGGACAAGCCGCGAACTCTAGTGGGCTGGACAATTTCCAGACGATAATGGCTGTGACCGACTCATTTAACCGGGGTGTCAGTCGCGGACAGCTAAGTTCAAGACGGAATGGAAGGTCGCCAGGGAAAACTTACCGGAATCAGCAAACGGAATGTTTTTACTGCAAACGCTTTGGGAAAAATGCCAAGAAATGCGGGCATAATACAGTGAAAAACAAAGGTAAGCAGTGTTGTTTGCATATATCGTCCTGCTATATTAAACGTTTATGCCCTGTTACTATCAAAGGTAGAATACAGAGTACTGACATTAATATACTATTAGATACGGAGGCTCCTGTACATAATGACTTTGATGCTGTTACAGTAGCAGCAGGTAATTACCATCAACCATTCGCTTAGCCCGCTACTAAGCAGCCTTCTTGAATGTCCGTTTTTACTATCAAAATATTTCAACAAGTTGTCAGTTTTTTATTTTGTTTAAATACTTCATTATGTTTATCAATCGCACAAAATGTACAGGTACGTTTATGAAAACCATACGACCTTTTTCTGCACAAGTTTCAAAAAAGTAAACAATAGACATCGTGTTTGTTGGCAATATGCGTTGAAGAGAATGAACATTAATCATATGTCAATTCCAGAGCTGCTAAATTCTAACTGCCGAACACTGATCACCAAAGTAGACTAACTTCAGTTCCTATCAATTGACTTAAGTCATAATATCCCAATTTCTTGGGAAAATTTGACCTGTTAGGGAGAAATTTTGAGTAAATGGTACCAGAACCCATTAATTTCCCCAACATTTTGAGATTTTCTCCAATATTTCTCCAGAACTTCGGGGATTTCCCCAATACTTTACTTATATTTCCCCAAAATTTTAATTACACTCTTTGGAAAGCCGTCTATATTTATTGATACCCCCCAGATTTTCCGCAACTTTGGTGAAGTTATCCAGATGTCTCGCTTTATAGCAATCCTTCTCCACAATTTTCGACAGATATCTTGGAAAACCTGGCGACTTCATAATAAGTACCCAAACGTTTACTCATGTATTCCATTTTTTCCTGTGAATTTGCACATTTAATGCAGTGCCGAAGCAACTAAACTACAGTCAGTAACGGGAATCGATCTCTCGCTGTAACTAAAATATCGATTTGTCACACATTTAAATGTTTATTAAGGTTTAATAAATTAAAACTTATCCATTATTACATGGTTTCTCCCATTTCTTACTTACTGATCGTGTGTTTTGGAGAGGTACGTTAGGTAGACGTTGAAATATCATTCACAATGTTACACAAAATGTCACTCTTTAGTAAACAAACAGATGTCATGGTAATCGTCCAATTTATGATGACGTACCAACGGTATGGCAATATTGTGAATAACCCGAATAAAAATCTTGTAGTTACGTCTGTTAACACTTGCGAAGCCGGCGGAAAATAAGACGGACAAGAAATAAGTGTTTCAGTATAAATGTTTATCACAAACTAGTACCAAAACAATAGCCGGTACTTAATCAAATTTTTAAAGTGCATTTAGCCCACCCTTTCTTTAGATCTCCATCCACCCTTATTGACTTTATCTATTGCGTCGTGCAAGAAACTCTAGCTTGCAACACTCATGGTGTGTCATTTATTTCTTTGGACAGATTGCACTTGGGTACCGGGGACACAGAACATATACAAATATTTTAATACCGTAATGTGAATTAACTTTGAATCGTCTTGTGGAGTATGTAATTACTGATACCCAATTTAGTTTTAGTTCCGTGTATAGTATAACTGTTTGCCAGTTCCGGTGACAGCAAGTAACCAAGACATGCTTCAATTGATTTACGAAGATCATTACATATGACCTCGTACAACCTGGCGGCCTAAAACCTTTTGAAACACCTGCGAAAACTTACGAAATGATCACAAAACTTGAGCTACTCAAATCAACATCAAAAGTCCGCAATACCTGATGTGTTTTGATGGGAATACAAAGCTTGAAGTGTCTGCGTAGACGGTTCGCCTGTCCTTAACTCCTATGGATGAGCATTTAGAGTAAGCGATTACCTTATCAATCTTGGTAGACAGATCGCTGATTGCTTAAAGTTATTCTGAGCACCGACGAGTTGTATCTCGTTATACCCATAGCTATTTGTTTGGTCCATCCGGTCTCTCACATTATCCGGACTTTCCATGTACATAAATTAATTTCTGCCTTGGTTTTAAGACAGTACATCGGTCTCGTGACTTCCGAAGAATCCTGGCTTTCACCATGAAGAGTCATGGTTTTTTTTGAGTAGAAGTGGTTCAAAATGTTTATTCTGGTTAGTGTTTTTTGGCAAGGTTATTTCTTATATGGTTGAGATGCTGACTTCATATGCAACCCCTCTCCTTTACGCGGTCTATCGCCCAGTAGTGATCGTAGGGAAACTGCAGTCGGCGTTAAAGTTAATATTATTACGACAAAAATATGCGAAAAATATAGGAACAGTTTTGAATAGTGTGAGACGGATGATTCTGCAAACCAATTAGAAAGCTGATGTGCCGTGATATCAATGAGTTTTCAGGTAATCCGGTTGACTTCGCCAATCGATATATCTGAACAAGGCAGCCAGTTGTCGAAATCCCCTACCGTTCAAAATACTCAAAGCACTCCTCCAAAGCTTGATGTTTTTTCTACGAATCAGAATACATCCGCGACTTACATTGCTGAAAAAAAGACAAGGCGTCGGAATCATCCAAGACTCCTGTGCGCAACGTTCACCTGCACTGTTGGCTTAAAGAATGCTTTGCTGGCTATTCACCTACTAAAACCAAAAGGGGATTTAAGGATACTGTATAATATACAATGTTCTGAGCATAAGCCCATCAACGACATATCGAAGGAATTTTGGGAGACGCTCTCTCGTGGAAGAAATGTCATTGTGTGAGTTGTTCCAACAAAGACGGACGTTGTCTATGAGAATTATAACATTCCAGTGTAAAACTTCATAAATCGGTCTTTGAAGCTAGATAACATATTGACTCAACAGATGGTGCGACTAGCCAAGAAGGACGGGGATACCAGACCCCGACTATTGAAGTTATCCTTCCTACCTTCCCTAACAACGGCTGTCAATCTCAAGGCATTTCATGACAACAGACACCAGTTACTAACAGGTCCCCACATTCATCAGGATAGGTGACACGATGCAAGGATTAAGAACAATAGCAAATCAAAACCGACTTTTCTACTTGCAGACTGTCCAGAGCCATTGAAAAATGTATGATGGAAAGGAACTCGGAAAACTTTGTGTAGGTTGGTTGCCTGTCCATTCACATAAGTCTCAGTCAAATAAACAAGACGGGGGAGCCATGCGTTTTAAATAGAAGGCATCGATTGCCTATGTACGAAAGCTAAGAACTTACCGAGAAAATGAGTGAGTTGAGTGAACTAAGTGTCGTTAATAATACTCATTTGATAGAAATAGTTGAAACATGTATATCTCATAGGATTGCGGAGCAAGAGCTGGCACCACACTGTATATTTTCGCTCTGTAATGACTAAAATTCTGGTATTTAGGGTGGGGTAGCCTTGTACTTACGGTGTTACTTGATGGCACAACAAGTGAATATTCAAAGATCTGTCAGTCTTGACGAATTTGCATGGTACTCAGTGAGATTGTTTAACACCTCGAGATGCCTAGTTAGAGTGATCTATAGATAACGCACTGCTGACACTGAGTAAGACAATCATATGTCGTAGGATTATCATGCGCTGCACATTGAGGATACACTCGTATCTCAATTCTAGGGAACTTATATCTTCATAGAGTCAACTTCACTGACCACACGCACATTGTAGATGACAGTTTCACGAAAGCCCGGTTCTTCAACGTCACTAAAAATTTAGGACTATTCAGCAACATAAAATTACTAACTTAGTGGAGAAACAGTCAGACGCCATCACACGCAGACTCCATATTTGCGAACTAATAATTTCTAGTTGAAAACCCTTCAATCCTGATATCTTCGGATAAAAGTGATCAAACCACTGAAGCATCCTACTAACAAGCACCAATACTTAAAGCAGTTCGATTTGCCAGAGTTACAGGTCAATATGATGCAGGTGAATTGAGAAGTCAATCCTCAACTTGACATGGACGGTCACTGGGATCTCTGACTGTATATAATCTTACGTGCTACAAAATAGTCCATTCAGAAAACGGTTCCCAAAAATTACAAGCGGCGTACGGCACAAAAGAATCTCACCCTTACGATGGTAAGACACAAAAGGTACTAATCAGCTGGACATAAGCAAAACAATGACAAGAGCAAATATAGGCGACGCAAACGAGCAAAGAACTATTGCATAAAGGCGATAAGAGAAGATAGACTTCAGCATCAGATCAAGCTAGTCGATAAATCTGTCAACAATCCGCAAAGCTTATACCTTCTTGCACCCTCTTTTTTATCGACAAACTAACCTATGTTCCGTGATACGAAAGGCTTCTCCGTCCACAACAATTTACACTGTTTGATTTGTTAATTGTTTCATAAATATAGATATTCATTTGGAAGAATTAGCACTGAGCTGCTACAAGAAACACTATTACCTGAAATAAAAGCTCACTGTATTCCGTTCATAACTATTTAAGGCTTATACACGACAGCACAAAACGCATTGGGAATTGAAATGAAGAGCAATCCGCAAATGCTTGCGTTACCTTGACTGGGAGATTTCTATACATTATGGCTAAATACAGTAGGGATGAGCGTTGGTAAAAGGAAGTTCACACAACACATCATACCCAACCCTCAAACCTTTAAATGCAAAGATGGTTCGTCGGTTGGAAACAATGAGCTCGCTGAGCAGATGGTTTGAACTTATGTTATTAATAAACTGATTTGTTTTAGTGGTGTTCATCTATTTCTATGCCAATTGACTACGAGGAATATGTTACAAAAAATAAGGCACTCATTGTTAATGACCCATACCGGGAAACCGTACTTTTTCCTCAAGACGATTTGAAGGTGATATTTTATGATTATTTATAACTTTTGCGTTGCTTGTAGCTCATTATTTTGGTAATAAATGTAAAAAAATAGTACAATCTCATCAGATAACATTTTTCATAGGTTAGGACAGTCGGACATCACTTTGCAGACAGTTATTCAGTCCCAAAATTTCTAACTACTGAATTGATAATGGCTAATTTCTCCATACATCTAATTTACTGACACACAGCTACTTGTCTATTTAAAATGAACAATCGTCTCTGTACAGTTTTCACAATTCTAAACTCGGGCTATTTGTGATAAGCTTGCATTGAATTGGGGTTCACTTGTCTAATATGTATGCGGTAAACATGTTTTTGCTGTTCAATACGAACTCCTAATTATTTTCAAACCAGTGAAGCAATGCATGGTAAATGCTTAATGTGGCTTTAAAATATTTTGACAGGAACAGGGAAGTACCGATTTCTTTGGGGTCTGTGTTCCATCTATTTAAGTATATGAAGTTCATTATTTCTCTCGGAACTCAGCTTCTTTCGATATATCTTAAAATCCCCTCATAGTATCCCTAAGAAATGTAGGCGTTCATAATTTGTTTTTAGAAGTAGTCCTACATGTGTCAGTCATATGGTATAACCTGGGAAATGACAGTCATGGTGATCGTAAAGTCTGGTATAAATCTACATCGTACCAGACTGCTAAACCACCCATTTGAAGTGTAACATGTGAATATAGAAAGTCTAGTTATTTAATAGCTATCTACTAACGCATTACATAATCGTGATAATCGGTTGTCTGTATTCCTTTTATCCATTAGTACTGTTGATATTTATCAAACTTTCAAACATGCTAATGCGTTCGTTTCATATGGCTTTGTGTATTAGTGTAGATAGTGCTCATATTCCTCATTTTTTTGTCTGTCCAACCAGAAAAATAGGTTTGTAAGCAAACTGGTGTACCAGTCATAATGTCTCACTAGATTTGTGTATATTAATCTACCCATATATTTCAGGTGGTCAAAATTCCTCATGTTCATCGAACATTCAGCAATGTTGTTCCCGAGGCTGCACTAAAACATGATTTATTTACTTCAAATTCATTGGCACGCCATGCAGTATCATTTTTTGCTACAACTGAATGGATCTATATTCAACAAATATCTTCCATTTATCGCGGGAATTTTCTCTCGCTTCCGTTTAAGAAGTAAGGTCTTTCGTTTTGAATTTTCATGTTTTTGTGAATGTAAGATTAATGTATAATTCATTCTAGTCGTTAGCATTTTCATCGACTCTTATGTTTAGTTTATATAATAGTAACAAAGCACTTTCGTAAACGGAGGAATTCGCACTGTTATCTGATAATATATGAGAGCAGATTTAAAACTAGATTCGTGTAAAACTTGATAACTAATGTTGTACACTTTACTAATAGAAATTAGTTCGGTTAATTACAAATGAATTACTCAGTTTTATAGGGGAAATGTCCCAGTTGTTTGTTTATTAAGATTCAATAATTACGGTATGTCTTTTGATATTTTACTTATATAGTCAAGTGGTTTATGGATCAGAATAATATAAAATTACTTATGGTTAATTACTTGACCTTATGTCATTCTGGCTGAAGTTTGTAAATGTAGGTGGGAATTCTTCAGCTATCGATTGCATGAAAAAAGCACAAATACAGTTAGTAGATTTTATTGTTAGTTGTGTTAAAGACCATATTTTGACCTGTTAAATTCACCTGGTCGAGTGATTAGTTTTACCACCGTGAAAGTCTAGATTGCGACTTACAGGCACTGAGATAGAAATATAGCTTGTAAATCAACTGAATAATTCTGAAGTTGGGCGTAGGGGTGCTGAATAAATATAGCTATTCGGTTGGTGAAGTAGTGACGTTTCATCCTTTGAGGTGGTTAGGACGTTTTACGTATACCCGACCACCACCTATCTCGAAACAATAGTGGATAGAGTGAGACATGGCATTAGACCATGAAATCACAGTGTTGGTCTGGTAGATGTTAGCTGCCTAATTAAGGACTATGAAACCATAACGGCTAGTTACATGTCTCAAATTGGTTTCAGTGGTGCAGGTTTATTCCCTCTTTGTTTATCTTTAGATGCTCAGTCTTTAATTTATTTTTATTCTATAAATTCGTGCTCAAACCATATGCTGTGTTTTTCGAATTTCTTCTGCCATCACTAATGGGACTACTTCTACTCTTACTAATTTCGTATGCATACTAAACTTTGAAATGGATCATGTTTTGCACTCAGAACAAGCGTTGACATTCTCTTTCGTTAGTTTTGAGTTGTCTTATTCAGTCTTTTTATCTATGACAAAACATTTCTAACATTTGGTAGTCAATCATTTTGAAATATTTATCTCTAATATATTTGATGTGATTAAATTTTGATGACCATTTCTTTATCATACGATCGAATTGTTTTGATTACAGTGATATTGATGAGTTAGGCGGAAAATTATCCCAATATTGGTTCTCAATTGATCATTCATTATCCAATAAAGATAGTCCCGATCATATTTTAGATTCCGATCATCTATCAACTAATACTGGCTCAAAAATAAAATCAGCTACAGGATTTCAAGTTCGTAGTCGTCGGTCAGCTATAAGTGGCCTAATGAGAACTGGTCAAAGTGTTTCTGAAACAGCTACTTCTAGTTCAGATAGTCGATTTGTAGGAAATTTTCAATCTAGAGATAATTTAAAATTGGAGAGAATCAACTCAGATACCAGTTTAATAAAACATGGCAGTAAATCAAAGGATATAGGACAGACTGATGAAGAATCAATCAATGATATTACTAAAAATTTGAGTTTTAGTGGGAAACAGTTTGAAAATGGAAAGTTTTCAGTAAGTATATTGTTTAACCTCTCTCGAAACTACCTATCAATCTTATTTGAAACTATTCCATGTCGTTGTTATTTATGCTAAGTGTACTTCAGAATGTACTTTTGATTATCAACAATTTGTTGAATTTTTGAACATATTATCTAATATATTATTTAGTTTAAAATGAGTGGTCAAAGTCGTTGTATTCGTATTATATCTTTCTCTACAATTATTCCTGAAAATTTATCATTTATTTATTTATTGGTACAAGGAGGCACCAAATACATATGTGCCACACAGATCTCATTTGATTTGTGCGAGGGCTGTGATACTGCCCGGGTGCCCAAACTGAAATAGGTGGTTTGCTTAGGGGGTCACACCCGGAGCCTTCGACCTGAAGATCTCATCCACAGGGCAGTGGAGCATCGTAAGGAGATGCAGTCCCATGGTAGCCGGTGACCAATAATTGGTTCATACACTGTTTGATTCCTTAGGATCATAGAGCCAGCCCATGTGCAGCATTGATTTGAAATGAGGGTTTTCCAACTCTTTTAGGTGGATTTTCCACATCCACTAACCCACCGGACGTTTATTTCTCATGTTGTCAATTTGCTAAACAACAGTAATGCTACAAGAAGGCAATGAGTAGGACTTCTATGTCAGTAGTTGTATTCACATGACCATGTAAGAATATTTCAAGAAGGAGATCTGACTCTTTTCACTCTTGACCGTACTCTAGGGTATTTGAGAATTAATCATAGAAACAAGTGTTACAACTTAAATTGATATACATTTTCATCAAACTATACATTATTATTTTCATTGTCTTCTATGTGTATATTATGCATGACAATGTTATAACAAATTATCATTGAACTTATTGAAAGGTGATGATGCATCTATTGATTTTTCAATGGTTAAAATCATGAGTTAGTTGAAGCTAAACCATCATGAAAAACCTGGGAGCACTGGACGACTGACCGTTTCGTCCTACTTTGGGACTCCTCAGCAGTGCGAGCTTCGAACCCAGGACCTACTAGTTTCGCGTGCGAACGCTTAACTTCCAGGCCACTGAACTGGCATCCATTGGTGTTAATGTCTAACTTCAACTAATCCATGAAATTGAGTGACACATCCACCATTGTCTTCAGTGAGTTACTATCTCATAATAGATATGGTTGAACTCCACTGGTCTATTGATTTTTTGTCTATATTTTCTTTTCTTTTTTCATTATTTTGATAGTCTACTACTTATTTAGAATGTCAACTTATGTTATGTAATCGTGAAAAATATCAAGAATATATTCGTATCCTAGAAGGATTATTATCATCTGGTATAGATAAACATGTTAATAAAACAAAATCATTATTTAAAAATTATGGAACAAAATATTATTGTTTAAGACAAATACAAATAGAAGAGTTGTGTGATAATGATAGACAAAAAACTTCCTTGGATACTATTGGAAGAATACGAAATTTATCCGTTGGCCTACATGTTATAGCACCATGTGATTGGCGTGCATCAAAAGTGTATTCATCATCTTATGAAAATGAGAATATTATATATTTAGGTAAATTTTATTATTGTTATTATTTTAATAGTTGAAATCATGAGTTAATTGAAGCTAGATCATCATGAAAAACTTGAAAGCACTAGATGACTGTTTCGTCCTATTTTAGGACTACTCAGCAGTGCGCATTTACAATCCCACCTCACAAGATTCGAACCAAGGACTTATCGGTCTTGATCCAGCATCCAATGATGTTAATGTGTTACTTTAACTAATCTACAATATTGAGCGGCACATCTATCATTGTCTTCAGTGAGTTACTATCTCACAATTAATGCGGTTGAACTCCACTAGTCACTGCTTCTCACTAGAACTCCAGGATATACACCTTGAAGCTAGTCACTAGTGTGCATATGTTGATTAGTATCAGTAGGGGTTTTGCGGCTATTGTATTAATTTCAATAGTTGAGATCATGAGTCAATTGAATCTAGACCATCATGGAAAACCTGGAAGCACTGGACGGTTGACCGTTTCGTCCTATTGTGGGACTCCTCAGTGGTAGTGCGCATCCACGACCCCGCCTTGTGGGATTCGAACCCGGGACCTATTATTATGAGTAATATTGTATTAATTAACTCAATAGCTTAGTGGATCATATTTGTTTTTATAGTTGAAAGCTTAGTGATTTTCAGTACTAAACTACTGAACATTTCATTTAATTTAGTCTGGTTCAATTTTGTTTAAAGTTACGAAGATGATTTTTCTAAGTTGTAACACAATCATTAAGAGTGAGAGTTTTTTTTTTGTTGGAAATATGATTGCCTTCGTAGTGACATCGGTGTATTATGTAAATACATTTCATATATACATATATATATGTATATCTTATTTTCATCATTTCTCTACAGATACCATTGAATCAGCACGTTCAATTGGTGATTATTGGATTCGTTTAGAAAGATTATTACCATCTTCGTCATCATCATCATTGTCACCGGTGCCATCATCTTCACCGACATCAAATTCTATTCAATCATCATCTATTAAACAATCCAATGAATTAACAACACCCAATAGTTCACTATTAAATGATGAAATATTTATTTATTTCGATCCTGAAATGAGTGATGTATTGGAGAAACGACAACTATGGTTGAATGCAATAGAATTAGCTTTAAAATTGGAACATTATAGACGACGTATAGGTTATCATCATCATCATCATCATCATCATCATCATCAATCAAATACACATTTTCACGAGAATTCAGACTCCACTAGAAGTAATAAACTAGATTTATTTAACAAATCTAACAATACAGACTCAGTACGCAGTGCTTTACAACGGGTAGGTTGGTTTTCATCCTGAGCGTATTACCTCAATATAGACTTTTAGTTACAAGTTTTAATGTAGCAGTGGAATTCTGCATGCATGTTTCATTTTATTACAAACCTTTACCAGTATACCCATTGAACAAGTATGTAGTAGCTTAATGGATAATGCGTTGACGTATAGGACGATAAACACTTGCCTAGAGTCGGATTATGAACATCAATACTGAAGTAGAGGTAAATCTGATTGACAATTGTCAAATAGGACTTAATACACGTACTGGACTGCACTGATAACTACAGTCCAAATATTCTAAAACTTTTATAGAAATTCATCACTATGCAAGCGTCGGAGCAGAGATGGATAGTGTTTATTTATTTAAACATATAGAAATTGGTACAAGGAAGCACACTTCGTCATTCGATTTGTGTAAGGGTTGGTATACTTCTCAGGCACCCAGACCGAAGCAAATGGTTTTCTTAGGAGACCACTCTTCGAGCCTTTAACCTACAGGTTTAATCTACAAGGCAGTGGAGCAACATCAAGAGATGCAGTTCCATGGTAGCCGGTGATCGACAATTGGTTCATATGCCATTTGTTTCCTTAGAATCCTGGAGCCAGCCTATGTGCACCATTAGTTTGGAATAAGTGATTTCCAATCCACCGAGGTGGATTCTCCATTTCTATCAACCCGGTTAAAGCACCAGGCATTTGCTTTTCATGTTATCAATTTCTTAAACAACACCCGTGGTGTGAAAATACAGTGAGTAGGACTTTTGTGGCAGTAGTTGTAGCTATTTGAGAGCATTTGGAGGGGGGAGTTGACTCTCCCCCTATACTCAAACGATCAGAATGCAGATATACACATGATTTTGATGTATATTGTTCACAAATCAAGCTTTCGACTACTACCACTACTAGACTGAAAGTTTGAATCCTACAACACTTTGGTTAGGACAACGAGACAGTATCTCAAGCCATCATATTGAAAATATAACTCAAAGCTAAGTATACGCATTTATGATTGGTAAAAAGGTGAAATTACTGAAGTCAATGGTTCACTTTTATCATATGCTTAAGCTGTAAAGCAACTGATATTCTATTTACTAAAATAAAGTAAACAGTTTTAATCGCCAATCCACATAGTTATCAGTGGTAGTTGTAGTAGTATTAGTCACTGTAACTAAACTTTCCAAGGGATATTTACGATTGAACTATTTTTAACGTGAATTCTTGCCAACGGTATTTTGCTGTTGTAATATTCTACCTGAATGTAGATTAGGCTTAGACAAAAATTATTTTCAGTATTGGGGTTGTGGAGATTATTAAGCTTTTGATTGAGATCATGAATCGACTGATGTTAGACCACCGTTGGAAACCTGGAAGCACTGGACGGCCGTTTCGTCCTAGTATGGGACTCCTCAGCAGTGCGCATCCACGATTATGATGTTGCGAAGTTTTGAAAGTCCAAGAGATAGTAGATCCATTCTATAGTTATTAATGTTCAGTATTCACGACCAATAGTCTTAACGTATAGAGTTTTATCAGCATCCTAGCCAGTTTTCACAGTTTCAAGTTGAAATCGTTAACTATTCAATATTGAATTAGTGTAGCAATTATTGTATGGTGTAAATTATTTTTCAAGTTCTATAACCTACGCTTACCACCTAAGTATAGTGGACGCGGACTGAAGTCATTACAGAGCATCACCTGTCTCATGATTATAAAGTATATCATATCAACAAGTACTAACTAGTACGAAACATAAGTCGACGATGGTTTCTTCCTGGCTACCACCAACTGACTATCAAATAATTTAACAACTTCATAATCCAATTCTTTTCTATGTCAGTATTGGGGTTGTGGAGATTATAAAGTTGTTTTTTTCTTGATTGAGATTATAAATCGACTGATGTTAGACCACCATTGGAAACCTGGAAGCACTGAACGGCCGTTTTGTCCTAATATGAGACTCTTCAGCAGTGCACATCCACGATTTCGCTTGCGGGATTCAAGCTGAAACCAACATGCACACAATACTTTCGAAGCAAATTTACTACTGATCGAAAAAGTGTGTTTGATTATGATTAATTTTTGAAGAACACATTTTAAATTTCTTCCATAAACATATTGTATATAACTTATTTTGTTTGTTTTAACATATTCTCTTTTTACTTGTAAACTCTCTTTATAAAACAAGTATGCTCAAGAAACAGAATTGTTTGTAATACGTCAACGTCAAAAAGATCGAATCAAATTAATCACATTGTTCCCAGAAGTTCGAGTAAGTTTATTCATTATATATGATTTTTGTTATAATTGATGGGTTTCTTTCCTCCTATCAATGATATCGTCAATTAGAGAACAGTGAATTATCGACCATACTAATGACGCATAAAACAAGTACGAGTAGTCTATAGTCTTTACTGGTTCTGTTTCTCATCTAGCCCTACCTCTTAAGTCTAGAACATCAATCTCAGTCTCTGCAATATGAATCCTGTAATTCAAGCATACTGGGTTTATATACACTAATCAAACAGACTACATTGTACCATAAAATAGAAAATACACATTCATACGAGGTTTAGCTAAAAGTGACTGTGAATGTGGGAGATTGTCGTTGATAGACTTGGCATAACTCAAAAATGGTAAATTGTATAATAATAGTTCATAGGTGAAAATAAAGCTTATAATAAGAGGAACATGAATATAAATAGTTTAGTGACTTAACAATTATACGATAAGCATATGCGCATAGTATTGATCCATAAATGGATCCTAAAGATTACCATTCATTATTCTCATTAGGATATAACAGTTTTGTTAGATGGTGGTTTGAGGTAGTCGACAGGAAACCGTGGACCCGTGTTTTGTGCTACTTGGCACTTGTTAGCAAGGTGTACCTGTAATCTTGAGGAAACTATTGCTCCCTGACTGACTCGACCCCGTGTCACTCAGGTTCACAGTCAGAGACTTTACCACTGACCTATCTGGGCCGCGACTGACCTCATGTAGAACTGAGATGTAATCACAATTGATTGATCACTGGGTGGTGATCAATGTCATGTGTGTTTGGTGACTCGACACTGTGTGCGAATCACTTAGACTAGTGGATACATTGCAACTTGGTCGATAGCATTTGATCTGCACTAATAAGGATTTAACACACATGACATTGATCACCACCCAGTGATCAATAAATTGTAATAACAGTTTTGTTTTTCTTACTCATCAGTTGTTGTGTTATGTAATTCTACTCCACTTTACTGTATGTTCTTTTTGATGATATAAAGAACTAATATTCCTTATAATTCCTAGTAAAGGTTTGGATTGTTAATATTCATGACTGACTTTTGATCGATCTCTAGTAGCACTATTAACATTTGTTTCTTTTGTATTTCAAGACTAAATTACATAAAAGTCATTCATATTTATTTGGTTATTTTACTGACTCAACGTCTCTGTTCATCTTGTTAAGATATTGGATAGTCAGAGCCAGTTGTTAATAAGTTTTGAATGTAGATTTTTTGCTAATTATGTAATGTGTACTACTTATGTCGATAGATATAAGTAGTATGTAGCATCAATTGGAATTGGAATGTCTGGCAGCAGAAGGTTAAGAAGATCGAATGATTGTTATAGAAATGAAAGAACAATAAAGTCTGAGACAATTGATGAATATTTTGTAAATGAAGTACTGAACGTACGGTGTTCATATTTTACCAAATAACACTGTAATTCTGTGATAATACATATTTTGTCGTCCCCAATTATATTTTTGTTCATTACAGTTAATCGTCATTGATAAGATTTATCAGAAATTGATGCTTCAGATTGGATTTGGATCAATGTCCTGTGTTGATATTGTTAAAAAGTTTAATAGCTGAACAATTTGTACTTTGATTGACTACTTAATCAGTTACTTAATATTAACCGATATCATCTTATATAATCTTTAATAGTTATCAAGGTTTATAAATGAAATGATTCAATGATTTAACTGAAGTTTCCAATAGGTTACTGAGTCTACTGGACTTACTACCTCTTTCACTCAATCACATACTAAATTGTATCACTAACTAACCTTTCATAGCAGTTGTTTTGATAAACATATAGGAATGAGCTTAAAAAATCACTTCAACTCTTAGTTAGGCAGAAAATAGCTAATATAAATGAGTTCATAATTAGGTGTTATTATAGGGCTAAAATCAGAGTTTGGATTAGCATTAAGGATCTAACTATATGGTTTCTTTGGGTATTATCTACATTATCTTCACAGAAAAAGTTCAGTATCTAGTACCTTTAACATTACCATCTTTATTCCATAATGACTGTACAAAAATTCAATACCTATATTCATTATTTTGATTGGTTTACTACTATCGTTTACTTTCCCTGACCGTTGTTGCTACTTTGACGTGGTGGTCGAACTTACCTATCATGATGAAGCAACCGTGCTATATTGGCCGGAACAACCGTTCCTCAAGCTCTTACCATGCCAGACAGGTCAGTTGAAGAGCGGTAAGACTAAAAGCAGTAAACCCAAGGTCTGAGGGCGAAGTCGTACTGCTGACTGTACAGAAGTGTGACAGCAGTAAGGTGTTTCTTTCAGACAACCAGCATAACAGCGATGCTGCCTTCCCACAAGGAGGGTTGGGGTTAGGTTAGGTCGACCCTAAAAATGCACACCTCATTTTATCCCACGAATATCCGTCTCTGGCGGTAAGGTCTCAACAAGTACGTAGCTAACACGAAATCTACTCATAAAAAGGTCGTGTGTGACTGACCTCAATCAGCTATCCCTTGGGCACTGCGGTCACGCTCTCAGGTCTCTAAGACCACCTGTAATCCAATTCCCTTTTCAGGTACCTCCAAAAGAACCCTTCCACGGTTTGGGCAACCGGGAAGTGATAAGCGCCCTCATACCTCCTCTAACAGCCCCCAAATGCCCTGGTACGGCCGAGAGTGGGGATAGTCCGCTCACCCTCTCAAAATGCTCACACATGGCCACGCGTATATAGCCTCTGCCAGGGAAGTCCTACTCACTGCATTCACGTGGCGGGGGTGTTGTTTACGAAAATGAGAGGACGAAAAGCGAATGTCCGGCGCTTTAACCGGATTCCAAACCAATGGTGCACATGGGCTCCAGTATCCTAAGGGAACAAATGGAGGTATGAACCAATCGTTGGTCACCGGCTACCATGGGACTGCATCTCCTTACGATGCTCCACTGTCTTGTGGGTCAGACTTTCAGGTCGAAGGCTCGGGGTGTGGCCCCCCTAAGAGATCCACCTGCTTCGGTTTGAACACCCGGGTAGTATCCCAGCCCTCACACACATCTAATGAGATCTGTGCGGCGCATATGTATTTGGTGCCTCCTTGTACCAATATTTGTGTTGAAATAAAAATAAAATAAACCTCCTCTAACACCACCCAAGACCATCCTTTACTTTCACCTTATATTTATACTTGAAAGTACAAATACACATCATAAAGTCACATTCTTATTGAATGATTTAATCATTTAACTTCCAATTCATTATTATCATGTCAAGTCGTTTTTATTTATTAAATAGTTTAGACAATTTAGATTAAAACTAATGACCTAATTCAATTATATTACTACATTTGTCAAATTCACTATGTGATCTGTTCTAATGGTCATTCATATGGATAGTTTTAGAGATTATAAAGTGTATAGATGAGTGGGAGGCGATGAACTTAAATATACATAGTATTATCGGAAATATCACTTTACCTATTTATAGTCAAACTAATTGGAATGAATTGTACCTTTTTTATGATTGTGTGTCTTTTCTTTTAAACATAAGTAAGTCAGTCAATAACGTAGAACTTTGTACGTACATACAACAATTCGAGTTACTTTACCATGTTAGCACACAGATACAATTATCAATTCAAATCTCATAGTTGTAGAGGAAGTAAGAGTATAAGCAGTAATTGGAAAGCTTAGGGTTTGAAGATGTTATTCAAGGAGTATAATCCTTTGAAATCAATTTGGAAAGAGAAAAAAAAAGAAAGGGACATGAAGAATTCAGAAGATTAGAACTTGGGAGTACACAGAGAGTAGATGCACCTGCTCCATTACAAACGATTTTGAGCCATGTCATTCAAGGTCTCTAACCATCGGTTGCTATCATCTCGCGGTCCCTAACCAAGTAGTCTACATCTACCAACATGGCTCAGACCACTTTTCAGTGATCTGGCCACCCTTAGCTTTCTTCCAACCTATTCATACACCATAAAACATCGCACGCCGGGGCAGTCGGTGGTTGGGTATGCATAACACGTGTCCCAGACATCTTAACTGATGAAGTTTCACTACTTCACCAATTAATTTGCCATCCTTACCTATTACCCATCTCCTCACAACTGCATTACTTATTCGGTGATCCCAGAATATACGAGCAATGTTTCGAAAACATCTATGATCGAATACTAGTAACCTACGAATATCCTCTCTTCTTACCGGCCATGTTTCACTGTCATAAAGTAGGACGGAACGAACTGTTGCGCAATAAACCCGTCCTTTGGCTGGTAGATGGATATCTCGTCTACACCACAAATGACTCAAGTTGGCAAAAGCTAGTCGAGCCTTTTGTATCCGTGCTGAGATTTCGTCACACACCAAACCACAAGGGCTGATGAGACTACCTAGATAAGTGAAGCGGTCGATACGCTCAACTACTTCACTCCCTATCATTAGTTCGGGTGTTGATGCAACCCAATCCTGAAGCAACGCTTTTCGTTTCGAGGGTGAGAATCGTATCCCCAACATGGTTGCATTGTTGCTTAGAGTTAGTCAATTAGTCAGCTACAATTTAGGACTAGGCACATATATGCATCGATCCAAGGTGCCATGCCTCATTAGCACAACAAGATGAATACTGGATTCATAAAAGTAGTTAATTTAGTGGTGGTAATATATCAAAGAAAAATTGTGCATAAGGACGTAGTACAGGAAGAAAGAATTAGTTCCTAGAAAGAAAGATATGAAGCGATTTTAATCTCTTAGCTTAAAGGGAGACAGAGAGTGTATACACCGACGCAATTAGTTCGTAGAAAGAAAGATATGAAGCTATTTTAGTTTCATAGCTTGAAGGAAGGCAAAGTGTGTATACATCTACACCATTATGATCGATTCTGAGTCATGTCACACACAGTCTCGAATCACTGGTTACGATAGTCACGAGAACCCTAAATATGTTTTTCTTTTTGATTGAGGTCATGAACCGATTGATGTTAGACCACCATTGAAAATTTGGAAGCATTGGGCGGCCGTTCCGTCGTATTGTCGGGCTTCTCGGCAGTGTGCATCCACGATCCTGCTCGCGGGATTGAACCCAGGGCTTTCAGTCTCGCGCGCGAACGCCTAACCTCTTGATCGTTGAGTTGCTTAGAGTGGTCAGATGACTCTGTATTTTACCAGCGTCTTCACCAAATAGAAGTATGTTACCTGCATATTCTACGTCAACAAATGAACCTACCGGTAAAAGTTCAACCGCTAGAAATTTAGATGAGGAAAGTGTTATCTCTAAAAGCACCTCAACGACAAAGTTAAACAAGTATGGAGAGAGTGGACAGTCCAGACGAACACCGCTTGAAGTAATCAATTCTGATGACAGTTCACCATATTCTTCCAACAATAATAAAGGTTTATTATCACTGGAGGTACTGATTACCCATAGAGGAGATCTTATGGCTGTTTCACCTCACTAGATTCTTTAGTATGATTTCTTACGTAAACATTAAAATGAAAACACTGCTTTAATATTCATTACACTTCAGTAGATCGATTTAATGTCAAATGATTTCAATGTAACTTGGGATCTAAATTTTATATCAGTTAGCCCTTATCCATAAGAAGTACAAGTAATCTTGTGCAAGTGATGTTGAGTCACTTAAATTAGTAACCATATTATAATCCGATCAAGATTAAGTATTAGACAAACATGATATTGATCATTATTCAGTAATCAGTTAGTATGCCGCTAAATGCTCTGGTACTGCCGAGAGTGGGGAGAGTCAGCTCTTCCTCTCCAAATCCTCTCATATGGCCGCGTGCACAAAACCACTGCCAGGAAAGTCCTACTCAATGCTTTCTCGCGGCATCACTGTTGTTTACGAAATCGAGAGAACAAAAAAGCGAATGTTCATCGCTTTAACTGTGTTGGTGAACATGGAGAGTCTACCTAGGTGAGTTAGAAATCTCTGATTTAAAACCAATGGTACACATAGGCTGGTTCCAGGATCCTAAGAAAACAACTGGCGTGTGAACCAATCGTTGGTCACTGGTTATCATGGGACTGCATCTCCTGATGTTGTTTCACTGCATTTTACATTAGACCTTTAGGTTGTTGGCTTCGAATCGGGCACCCGTACAGTATCATAGCCTTTATACAAATCGAATGATTTATGTGGCGCATATCTATTTGGTGCTTTCTTGTACTAATGTTTATATGTTTAAATAAATAATCGGTCAGTATGAGTACTTGTTTGTTATTTATTTATTTTAACACATAGATATTGGTAAAAGGAGGCACCAAATATGTATGCATCACACAGATCTCATTTGATGTGTGTGAGGGCTGGGATACTACCCGGGTGCCCAAACCGAAGCAGGTGGTTTTCTTAGGGGGCCACACCCGGAGCCTTCGACCTGAATGTCTGATTCAAAAGGCAGTGGAGCATCGTAAGTAGATGCAGCCCCATGGTAGCCGGTGACCAACGATTGGTTCATACACCATTTGCTCCTTCAGGATTCTGGAGCCAAACCATGTACACTGCTGCTTTGGGATTCGGTTAAAATGCCGGACATTCGCTTTTCGTCCTCTCATTTTCGTAAACAACAGTAATGCCACTTGAAGGGATTGAGTAGGACTTCCCTGGCAGTAGTTTTATGCACGTGGCCATGTGAGAGCATTTTGAGAGGGAGAGCTGACTCTTCTCACTCTTGGCCTTACAAGGGCATTTGGCGGCACTACTTGTTTGTATTTGATGTCACATGGAGTACTCTAATACACATTGAATCATTAATCTAATTTGTCAATTAAAGACTTGAGTTATCTCACTTGAATATTTTCAATTATGTTTTTTCTTTGTTTTGTTTTTGTTTTATCTTCTCAAAATTAGATACATCAACATAAAATGAAAATGTCCTATTCATCACATGAAAATAATAGTAATGTAATCATTAACAATTTGAAAGATTCACCATTTTCACCATTTCCTGAACGTACAATTGAATTATGTAATCGACGATATTTAGCAACATGTTTATGTTTATATTCAAAAATTCAAGCTAATTTAGAAATATCAGGGAATTCGTTATCTTCCCATTTAGAGAATGTAAGTTTTGTTTTTTTGTCCTGTTTCTAATTTAGATGTTAATATATATATATATATATATATATTTTAATAGAATTATTATTTACAGTTGAATTCATCAGTCAATTAAATCTAGACCATCATAGAAAGCTTGGAAGTACTGAACGGTCGTTTTGTCCTAGTATGGGATACAGATATTGGTATAAGGAGGCATTAGATATATATTCGCCACACAAATCTCATTTGATTTGTGTGAGGGCTGTGATACTGTCTGGGTGCTCAAACCGAAGTAGGTGGTTTACTAAGGAGACTACACTTGGAGCCTTCGACCTAAAGGTCTAATTCCGTGTTCACTAAACCAATCAAAGCACCGGACATTTGCTTTTTGTCCTCTGAATTTCGTAAACAACTTCATCGCCACGTAACTGCAGGGAGTAGGACTTCCCTGGTAGAGGTTATATACGCATGACTATGTGAGAGCATTTGAAGAGGGAGAGCGGACTCTTTCCACTCTCGGCCGTACCATGGTTCGAACCCAGGACCTATCGGTCTCATGCGACGTGTCAGTCAGCAACAACGTAGAACTTCGTACGTACGTACTTACATCAGTTCCAGTTGCCAAGCCACATTGGTACAGAGATGTAGTTGTCGATTCAAATCCCATAGTGGTAGAGGTAATAAAAGTTTAAGTAGTAATTGAAAACATTAGGGTTTGAAGATGTTATTGAATGAGTATAATCCAATGAAATAATTTTGAAAACAGAAAACAAGGAACATGAAGAATTCAGAAGATTAGACTTCAGGGAACACAAAGAGTTATTTATTTATTTATTTATTTGAACACATAAATATTGGTACAGGGGGGCACCAAATATATATGCGCCACACAAAACAATGATAATTTGAAGAGAAGGAGAAAAGAGAAAAAAAAAGTAATGAACTTGGGTAATTATCAAAAAAAGAGAGAGAGAACAATGATGGGGAGAATGGAAAGGTACAATCAGAAGAGATCTTTCAGTTAAGGAAGGTACAACCACTTTTTATGAAGAAAGTAAGAGGTTACAGCACGATCGCCACTGGCTTCTATTCTTAGCCATATCTGATAACGTCTCTAGCCACTGCGTTACACCGTCTCTCGGACCCAAACCAGGTAGTCGTGAAGGACCAGCAGAAGCTAGCTCTTTGCAGCTTTCTTTCACACCACGACACCATGTCATATACTGACCACCTCTCCGCTTTTTCCAACCAGTCCCAGAGTCGGCAAATAATGCACGGTATGGAATTCTCTGGGACGACATTCGTAGAACATGTCCAAGCCACCGAAGTCGGTGTTGCAAGATGGTGACACCAATTTCATTATCGTCTCTGTGACCGAACACTCGATGCTGAACCTCTGCATTACTGACATGGTGTTGCCACTGGATGCCAGCAATCCTTCGGAGGCAACGATGATCGAACACAGAGAGTCGTCTAACATCCTCAACTCGGAGAGGCCAGGTTTCACAAGCATAGAGCAAAACTGCTCTCACCGTCGCGTTGTAGATCCGACCTTTTACAGGCAGACTAACATCACGAAGGCTCCAAAGGTGGCCCAGATTGGCATAAGCCGCTCTGGCTTTCACTATACGTGCATTGATCTCATCACTCACGCCACCACCAGCACTTATGCAGCTACCTAGATACACGAACTTCTCGACTACTTCAATCTGCTCACCATCCAGAGTGAGTACAGGATTAGAATCCTGCCAGTCTTGTAGAAGAACTTTGCACTTCGAAGGTGCAAAGCACATACCATACCTACGGACACTGATTGCCAACTGATTAAGTGCGGATTGCATGGCTTGGGCATTCTCGCACAGTAAGACAATATCATCCGCATACTCAAGGTCGAGAAGTCTTTCTCCAGGCAACAGATCCACACCACCATTACTTACATCCGTCAGAGCTGTTTCCAGAATGTCATGGATGGCAAAGTTGAAGAGGAATGGTGAGATTGGGCAACCCTGCCTAACCCCACTGCTCGAATGGAATAGTGGAGAAAGGTGATTGTATGCCCTCACTCTGCCTGAGGTGTTTGTGTATAGGGCTTTTAGGATGTTAATAAACTTCTCAGGCACACCCTTCTTCAATAGACAATCCCAGAGAACAGTTCTGTCCAACGAATCGAAGGCAGCCCTGATATCAAGAAACACTACGATTATTGGCCTTTGATAAGTACGGCGGTGTTCTAACACTTGGCGGAGGGTGAAGATATGATCAATACATCCTCGACCAGAACGAAACCCAGCCTGCTCCTCGCGAGTCAATCCTTCTCTGGTTTTGAACAACCTACGAAGTATAACGGAAGCCAATAGCTTGGACGCAATCGGAAGTAGACTTATCCCCCGATAGTTGTTACAGGAACAACGTGAACCCTTTTTAAAGATAGGGACAACTATCGACTCATTCCATGACGTTGGTACACTCTCTAGTTCCCAGATCTTTGTAAACAACGTCGTCAGTCCCTTAGTCAAAAAGTCACCACCATCTTTAAAAAGAGCCGGAGGTAAGTCGTCTGGGCCCGGTGATTTGTAACGTTTCAAGAGTTGGAGTTCCTTGCGGACTTCCGCCTCATTTGGTGGATCAGTCGTCACCGGCCATGGAGGGCAGGACAGTCTGACCGATGTTGCCGGAGCAGCAGGCCAGTTGAACTGCCCTTTAAAGAATTCTGCCCATCGTCCAAGACGTCGATGAATGTTAGTGATTGGCGTTCCGTCATCTTCGCAGATTGTTTCGCTCACACCAGACTTCTTGCTGCCAGTGGCTCGGATGAGTTGGAAGAGCTTCCGGTAATTACCAGATGCAGCTGCTGCTTCCAACTCACTGGCACGCTCCGACCACCAGGCTTCTCGGTCCTTACGCAAGCTTTGCCCGATTTCATTACGTAACATCCTTCATCTGTGGTCAAACTCACGGTCACCCGGAGTAGACCGACGGGCTTCAATCAATTGTAAGGAACCAGAAGAAACGCAGTGCTTGTAAGCGGGACGTTTCGCAAACCCACAACAGACTGTACCCGCCATTTTCATGGCGTCATGCAATTGCAACCAATGCTCATCTATACTTTTCGGTGGAATGGTAGCTAGCCTAGAAGCTAGCTCGGTTCGGTACTTACTAGCAACAGAAGTTGCAGCCAGCTTGCTAACATCAATCCTTTGGTGGCGGTCACTTCGTTGTCCACTGAAAAGTAAGGTAAGATTGGCGCAGACCAGAGCATGATCAGATTCCAGATAGGTACTCCAAAAGGAGCGGCAGTCTTGTACACAACCGCGCCAGCGGTAGCTGATCGCGATGTGATCAATCTGAGTCCAGGCTTGAGATGCAGAAGGGGGACGCCAGGTGGCACATCGGCGATGACTGTGCCGAAAGTTAGTGCTAGCCAGAAACAGGTTGTGGTCTGTGCATAGTTGCAGTAGACGTTCCCCGTTATCTGTTCTGCGACCAACGAGTCCCCATCGGCCACCTAAACGACTCTCTTCTGTGCCTAGACGCCCGACCTGAGCGTTCAAGTCTCCAGCTAGTACTACAATATCTGTCGAACGCACTTTCTGGAGAAGAACAGTTAGCTGATGGTAGAACTCGTCCTTGATTGCATCCGGGCTGCAATCTGTCTGGGCATAGGCGGAGATGACGAAAAGACATCGTTTCTCACGCCGATTTCTTCTCACTTTGATGGAACTTTCTAATCTAACAGCACATAACCGACTGTTAATGGGGATCCAGTCGACTAGTGCTGCCTCAGCTCTTGCGCTTAGTGCGACACCAACGCCAGCAAGACCAGACGAAGATGCCACAGGGTCCCCGGATAAACGCACATAAAACAAGCTTTTTGAAGCGACAGATGGAGAGCGAACTTGTAGTACTTCACCAGAGTCTTGAATACGGGTCTCGGATAGATAGCACACATCAATATTAAGACTTTCCAAAGACATAGCCAGCCCTATCTGTTGTCCGACCTGCATAAGTGTGCGAACGTTGAAGGTAGCCAGTTTGAATGGTGCACGTGGTTTCAGAAAAACTGCTTCAGTACTCATATTCGGTATTAACATACAATTTTCAACCAGGCAGTGACTCGAGAACGTTTAGATAAAGCTGAGTTTTTACCATAGGCGAGCTGCTGTCTGAGTCGAAACGGATACAAAAAGTAGAAATAGGAGATAGTGAATAAATGACGTAGTAAATAATAATAATAACAATAATAATAATAATAATAATAATAATACCAGTCATTTCAATGTTGCGTGTCATCCTTGCGCAGGGGCCATGCTAATTTTCTCTGTATCGTTCCAATTTTAGTATATGTACCGCCGAAGCGAGTACACACATATCCAATGAGATCTGTGTGGCGCATATGTATTTGGTGCCTTCATGTACCGATATCTATGTGTTAAAATAAATAAATAAATAAACATTTCAATGTTAGTCGGAGAGAAACGAATATTTTCCATAAGCAGATAGTTCATCATAGTTTTAGTGTGTGGGCTGGGATACTGCCCGGGTGCCCAGACCGAAGCAGGTGGTTTTCTTAGGGGGCCACACCCCGAGCCTTTGACCTAAAGGTCTAGTCCACAAGGCAGTGGAGCATCGTGAGGAGATGCAGTCCCATGGAAGCCGGTGACCAAAAGTTGGTTCATACGCCATTTGTTCCCGCAGGATACTGGAGCCCATGTGCACCATAGAATTGGGATCCGGTTATAGCACCGGACGTTCGCTTTTCGTCCTCTCATTTTTGTAAACAACAGTAATGCCACGAGAAGGCAGTGAGTAGGACTTCCCTGGCAGAGGCTGTATACGCGTGGCCGTGTGAGAGTATTTCGAGAGGGAGGGCGAACCCTCCCCGCTCTCGGCCATACCAGGGCATTTGGGGGCGAACATGGCATATATCCATGAAGTCACTGTTAGTAGGTACAGACTACCTGGTTGGGATCCACGCGACAATGATGACCGATGGTTAGAAATCTTGAAGGATATAGCTCAAAATCGTTTGCAATGGCACAAGTGTATCCACTCTTTGTGTTCTCTCAAACTCTAATCTTCTAAATTCTTCATGTCCTTTATTTTCTTTCCAAATGTATTTCACTGGATTATACTCATTGAATAACATGTTGAAACCCTAATCTTTCCACTTACTGCTTATACTCTTATTTCCTCTACTATTATAAGATTTGAATTGACACTTGTATCTGTGTGCTAACATTGTAAGGCAACTCGAATTGATGTACGTACATATGAAGTTCCCATAGTGGTAGAGGTAATAAAAGTTTAAGTAGTAATTGAAAACATTATGGTTTGAAGATGTTATTCAATGAGTGTAATCCAGTGAAATAATTTTGAAAACAGAAAACAAGGAACATGAAGAATTCAGATGATTAGACTTCAGGGAATACAAAGAGTAGATTCACTTGTGTCGTTGTAAACGATTTTGATCTATGTCAAAATCATAATCATTAGTGTTTAATCAAGTCTGTTGTAAGATTGTAATTTACTAAAGACAATAGTGGACGGTTGCGCAATTCCATGCATTAGTTGAAGTTAGACATTAACACCATTGGATGCCAGTTCAGTGGTCCAGAGGTTAAATGTTCGTGTGTGAGACCGATAGGTCCTGTGTTCGAGTGTGGCTTATGGGATTCTGGATGCTCACTGCTAAGAAGTTCTATACTAGGACGAAACAACCATCCAGTGCTTCCCGATTTTCCATGATGACCTACCTTTAATTAACTCATCAATTCAATGATAGAATTACTAAAATCTCCACAAAACCCCCCTTCTGAAAATATATTTACATTTGTTTGTTATAAATATAATTTTCATTTCATAATACTTTTGTGTATAGAAAATTATGTTATTTACATGTATAATTAGTATGATCAACTTTCAACTATTGTATGAGTAATTTATTCGAACTTTACTTTGTCTATTTTAATTTGGAAATATCAATCTACATGAAAACGAACCCATTCTTCCTGTTTGTTTTTGTTTTTAACCTCAGTCTATGTAGATCATTTCAAGTTGCTACTAGATAAGGATGGCCAATCAATTGATGAAGTAATGAAACATCATCATTTGAGATGGCTGAGACATGTATTACGTATGCCCAATCACCAACTGCCCCGATGTGCGATGTTTTATGGTGTCAGTCAGTCATCTGCAATGTAGGACCAGGCACATATATGCATCGGTCAAAGTTGCCATACCTCATTAGCACAACATGATGAACACCGGATTGGTGGAGCAGGTTAGAAGAAAGTTAAGGATGCCCAGATCAAAACATGGCATATATCCATGAAGTCACTGTTAGTAGGTACAGACTACCTGGTTGGGATCCACGTGACAATGATGACCGATGGTTAAAGATCTTGAAGGATATAGCTCAAAATCGTTTGCAATGGCACAGGTGTATCCACTCTTTGTGTTCTCTCAAACTCTAATCTTCTAAATTCTTCATGTCCTTTATTTTCTTTCCAAATGTATTTCACTGGATTATACTCATTGAATAACATGTTGAAACCCTAATCTTTCCACTTACTGCTTATACTCTTATTTCCTCTACTATTATAAGATTTGAATTGACACTTGTATCTGTGTGCTAACATGGTAGGGCAACTCGAACTGATGTACGTACGTATGAAGTTCCACGTTGTTACTGACTGACTGACTGACTGACCTAGAGTAGTAGAGGTAGTACTAGAAAAGATTACATATCGAAGGTACAATTCATTAAAATATAAATTAATAAAGTAATACAAAGTTATAAGGAATTCAGAATCTAAATAAAAACAAAAGGTGAATGCATCTGAACTATTACGAATTAGTTTTCTTGTGATTTTGTACATTGGAATATAAGTTAATTGTTTCAAATTAAAATTACATTGTAATTTGAACATAGATGACAAAAAAGTTCTAACAATTAGGAGTTTTATTCGTTGACATAGGAGAACAGTAAATGACCTATGAAATGGATCTTATTCAATAGTTTATAACATTGAATCATGCGTTACATTCAAACGAAACAAGATTGTTGTTTCACTTATCTGTTTGTTTCAATGTAAGCAAAGAGAGAGAAGGAGAGAAAGAGGAAGAAATAAATCACTGATGTATTTGTATACTTACCATAACTTTTTATTGATATATTTTTAGCCAGAACCATATTTTGTTACTATTTTTCTTGTGGATATCAATGATGGACATCGTGTGAGTGAAGATTTCTATTGGAATCCTAATTCATTAATTATTGATTCAATGTTACCAATAGATCAATATAAAAATTTACCATGGTTTTCATCGAATAATCAATCTTCTGAAATAAATCATGATCATCATGATCCTAATCATGATCATCATCATTCAATATTTAATCAATCGAATATTATTTCATCATCTCATCGAACAACACGTAGACATGCACCACCACCACCACCACCAAACAATAATCTTATGTCTCCATATGGAACACAATGTTCTATTCCATTAGATTGTTTATATAAGTGTCGTACAGTGAGTGATTATGTTCTATTGTTTGTTTTTTTTTTAAATTTTTTGTTGCCCCCCCAAATGCCCTGGTACGGCCGAGAGTGGGGAGAGTTCGCTCTCCCTCTCGAAATGCTCTCACATGGTCACGCGTATATAGCCTCTGCCAGGAAAGTCCTACTCACTGCCTTCTCGTGGTGGGGGTGTTGTTTACAAAAACGAGAGACGAAAAGCGAATGTCTGGCGCTTTAACCGGACCCCAAACCAATGGTGCACATGGGCTCCAGTATCCTGCCTGTGGGAACAAATGGCGTATGAACCAATCGTTGGTCACCGGCTACCATGGGACTGCATCTCCTCACGATGCTCCACTGCCTTGTGGATCAGATCTTCAGGTCAAAGGCTCGGCGTGTGGCCCCTTAAGAAAACCACCTGTTTCGGTTTGGGCACCCGGTCAGTTTCACAGCCCTCACACAAATCAATTGAGATTTGTGTGGCGCATATGTATTTGGTACCTCCCTGTACCTATACTTATGTGTTAAAATAAATAAATAAATATTGATATTAGAAATAATATTGATCAATGTATACTTTGTCTTTAACGTTCACATTAAGGCTATATGGTTTCAATGATCAGTTATATATATTTACTCAACAACAAAAAAAAAGGTTGATCGATTAAAGTTTTCTGATTCTAATTGAATAGCAGATTAAATTTAGTTGTTAGTTTAATTGTACTTTTGTAATGGTATACGTTTGAGTCGATTTGATTTCAGTATTCAATCAGGAGTTGTTTTTTTTTGTTGTTGTTGTCAAGTCAGAAGTTATCTTCAAATCGCTTCACTTTAATCTGTTGGTTTTTTATGGATGGATGTATCAAGTACATAGTTATGTTCACTCATCTTTGAGTTGAACTGTTTTATGTGTATAAGAAAAGGAGTAGTAATACTAGCCATCTGAAAAGAAAGTAAATGGGTTGAGGTTCCAATCTGGGTCTTAACGATCTCATAGCCATCAGTAACCCTGATAACCTTAGAGTTATGTAGAGAACATAAGGGTATATGGCAAATGTAGATATATTCCTAGGAGTGTAGGTTTTATTTTTGACTAGAAGGTACTTTTAAAAATGATTAATTTGTGTTTATTTTGCTGGTTTTCATTAAAGTGATTAATTGGTTTGTATTTTGTAACCACTGAACACCGATTACTACGATGCGCAATGCTGACTAGTATAGGGGATGGTTGGAAAAAAGTTAGGGGCAGCTAAACCAAAACATGGAGTCAGTCCGCGAAGTCACTAACTTCTAGTCTGAGCCATGTTGGTAGATGCAGACTAATTGGTTGGGGTCCGTGTGACTCTCGTAAGCAACGGTTGGAGATTCTTGGTGACAAGACTCACAATCGTTCACAATGACGTCGGTGTATACCCTCTCTGTCTTCCTTTAAACTAAGAGATTAAAATCGCTTCATATCTTTCTTTCTACGAATTACTTCCTTCTTGTATGCAGTCCTTCTTTTATATATTACCACCACTGAATGAATGAATAGGTTTCTTACGTTTTTCTTTTCAAGAATAACATCTACAAACCCTAATCTTTCCAATTACTACTTACACTTTTACTACCTCTACCACTATGGGATTTGAATCGACAGTTGTATCTGTGTGCTAATATGGTATGGCAACTGGGACTGATGTACGTACATACGAAGTTCTACGTTGTTGCTAATTGACTGACTAACCTCGTTTTTTTTTC
Organism: Schistosoma spindalis; assembly: GCA_946903255.1. Taxonomy (NCBI): domain Eukaryota; kingdom Metazoa; phylum Platyhelminthes; class Trematoda; order Strigeidida; family Schistosomatidae; genus Schistosoma; species Schistosoma spindalis. The sequence goes on from OX336420.1 coordinate 1,674,628, forward strand.
TTTCAAAAAGTCATGTATCAACATACGATCAAACTGCGTAACTTTAAGTTGTTTAAAATTAAAACGTAATGGTTTGTATGTCTACTGTGTTATTCTTGACTGGTGTATTTTTATTCGATTATACTTTCTGAAACATTATGATTCCTGTTGCTTTATTTTACACATGAATAGTGGCCTAATGATTAAGTATATTGGATTTTAAACAATTAGGTTACATTCACTCGATATTGTTTTTGTTTTTCATTTGTTTGAATCTTCCCATTGATGTTTAGGACTGAAATTGTTCAGTCTCTTATTGGCATATGTGCATACTGTGCGTATGCCTCGATATTGCCTTAATTTACAAGCATTATAAGCAAAGGTGGACTCAGTAGCTAAGTGGATAACGCGATGGCGTTTGAAGCGGACGGTACTGGGTTCGAGTCCCGGAGTGAACATCAACTCTGAGATGCAGGTACATCCAGCTGACGAGTCCCAAATAGGACGAAACGCGCGTCCTGGATTCCACTGCTAGCCACTATCATCCACCTTTGCTTATAATTAGGTTACATATTAGGACATGTACTCTACTTTAAAAAAACCGCATCTTATCTCTATACCCATCATATAAATATACATGTTTCATACTTCACAATACTAACTATTGACTTTGAACAAGAATGGAAAACTAAGTGGTTTTGAGCACGAGATAGTACAGAATTTTTGAGTTTTGTAGTTTACATCATGTATTGACCTTAATTAACATGTTTTTTATTCTCTTACTATGGGACTCCTCAGCAGTCACCACTTATGACCAACCCTTCCGTAGACTTTCAGTCCTTGCGTCAAGTACTCAACAATTATTCCACTGAGTCGATGTACATTATTTTATATTTCTGACTTAGTCATATGCTCACTGGTGACTAATTTTGAGACATAATACTTGGAATTCCAGTGAAAAACCATGTCTAGTAAAGTTCAACTATATCGTGAGTCAGGTACTTATCTACCAATGACATTGGAAAATAATTGCGTAATGTTTTAAATTGATTGAATTTAGAAATGTAAGTAACTGAATCCAGACTCACTGGTCTAAAGGTTAATCGCTTACTACACGTCTTCCATTTAATTCCCATTGGGATCGTAAATACACTTTGTTCTGAGGATTCTCATACTAGGCTGAAACAGTTGTCTAGTGCTTTCGGGTTTCCATTGATTGTCTTATCAATGTTAGACTTTGATGCAAACTATAAAATTTAACAATAACCACAACCCCCTACACTAGTTTTATTTATTTATTTATTTGAACACATAGATATCGGTGCAAGGAGGCACCAAATAGAGATGCGCCACATAAATCATTCGATGCAGTCCCATGGTAGCCGGTGACCAACGATTGATTCATACGCCATTTGTTCCTTCAGGATACTGGAGCTAGCCCATGTACACCATTGGTTTTGGATCCGGTTAAAGTGCCGGACATTCGCCATTTGTTCCTTCAGGATACTGGAGCTAGCCCATGTGTACCATTGGTTTAGAATGAGGGTTTTTCAACTCCCCTAGGTGTACTCTTCGTGTCCACCAGCTCGGTTAAAGGGCCGGACATTCGCTTTTCGTCCTCTCAATTCCGTAAAAAACACCCCAATGGCGAGGAGGTAGTGAGTAGGACTTTCCTGGCAGAGGCTATATACGTGTGGCTATGTGAGAACATTTTTCGAGGGAGAGCGGACTGTCCCCACTCTCGGTCGTACCAATGCAGTTAGGGGTTTCAATTGACTCATGATCTCAATTATTAAGATTCCTAAAATCTCCACAAAACCCCTTATACTAGAAATGAACATGTTCGGCATACATATGTTATATTACATTAGATTCGAAATAGATTATGTTTGTTTGTTTTTAATTCCATGCTATTTAATGAACTGATATCATTGATATAAATCTATAAAGAATAAAACCATTCATTATGTATGAATGATTCATGTACAACTGTCAATGGTATACATCACCTGTACATGTTTGACATTTTTCTCATTATAGTTGTAGTCCTTAACCTAATCATTGCCACATCACACACACACACACTCAGTAGTCTGAAACGTTTATTCACCGAGGGTATTCATTTGTTTAAGTTTCATAATGTGAACACAATAAACAGAATTGATATGATAACTTGTCTGTTGATCACAATACAGTTCAATTTATATAATATTGATAAGTTTTCTAAATTCAATAAATTACTACTTAAAGGTAATTTGTTAGTCTATTGATATGACGGGATAAAAAGGTAAGGTAAGACATCTAAGTAAATATCATTAGTGGTTTTTTATTTACATTGTGAATACAAATGCCCTGGTAGGGCCGAGAGTAGAGAGAGTCCGCTCCCCTCCCCCTCGAATTGCTTTCACATGACCACGCGTATATAGCCTTTGCCAGGGAAGTCCTACTCACTGCCTTCCCGTGGTGATGGTATTTTTTTCGAAAATGAGAGGACGAAAAGCGAATTTCCGGCACTTTAACCGGATCCCAAACCAATGGTGTACATGGGCTAGCTCCAGTATCCTGATTATTATTATTATTTTAACACATAAATATTGGTACAAGGAGGCACCAAATACATATGCGCCACACAAATCTCATTTGATTTGTGTGAGGGCTGTGATACTGCACGGGTGCCCAAACCGAAGCAGGTGGTTTTCTTAGGGGGCCACACCCCGAGCCTTCGACCTGAAAGTCTGACCCACAATGCAGTGGAGCATCGTGAGGAGATGCAGTCCCATGGTAGCCGGTGACCAACGATTGGTTCATACGCCATTTGTTCCTTCAGAATACTGGAGCCCATGTGCACCATTGGTTTTGGATCTGGTTAAAGCGCCGGACATTCACTTTTCGTCCTCTCATTTTCGTAAACAACACCACCTCCACGTGAAGGCAGTGAGTAGGACTTCCCTGGCAGAGGCTATATACGCGTGACCATGTGAGAGTATTTCGAGAGGGAGAGCGGACTCTCCCCACTCTCGGCTGTACCAGGGCGTTTGGGGGCCCAGTATCCTGAAGGAACAAATGGGGTATAAACCAATCATTGGTCACCGGCTACCATTGGACTGCATCTACTTACGTTGCTCCACTGCATTGTGGATCAAACGTTCAGGTCGAAGGCTCGGGGTGTGGCCCCCTAAGAAAACCACCTGCTTCGGTTTGGGCACCCGGGTAGTATCACAGCCCTCACACATATCAAATGAGATTTGTGTGGCGCATATGTATTTGGTGCCTCGTTGTACCAATATCTGTGTTAAAATAAATAAATAATAAAAATAAATAAGTACAGTATGTGAAAGATAGGAATTTGAATTTTTACAATTTAATCTTTAATCTATAATTACCATTTCCATACTAAAACGAAATGGCACTCTAGTGTTTTCACGTTTTTCATGGTGGTCTAACTTTAATTAACTCATGAATTCAACTATTAAATTACTGAAATCTACACCAACCCTCGCCCTTCTAATGATAATCATCATATCCTCACTATTGAATGGCTTCAAGAGGTATTTCATAGAGTTTTAGTGGGAAACTCCTCCTGTAGCCCCCGGGGGCTACTGCCGGTCTCAAGCCCGAATAAAGGACGCGGGTTGAGCATGGGGTCCGCGACCCCATCCCGTAGAAAACTAACTCGCTATCACAACGCTAACCAGAAAAACTTCTTCAAACCATTTAAACTCTGCCCTGGGAGTCAGAAGGTCTTCGTTTGGAAGAATTATGACGCCTCATGATGAAAGCCGAGTTCCTTCGGAAGTCACGAGGCCGATGCCCCTTCTGACAAGCAGAGTAACCATTTATTTAGGTACATGGAATGCTCGTACAATGTGGGAGACTGGGAGAGTTTTCCAAATTGCTGCAGAAATGAGGAGATACAATTTAGAGGTGCTTGGGATCAGTGAAACACATTGGACGCAAGTTGGACAACAACGACTAGCTTCAGGGGAGCTGCTGTTATACTCCGGACATGAAGAAGAAAATGCCGCACATGCACAAGGAGTTGCATTGATGCTGTCCAAACAAGCACAAAATGCACTTATAGGATGGGAATCTCATGGACCAAGGATCATCAAAGCCTCCTTCAAAACAAAGAAAACGGGGATTACAATGAACGTCATCCAATGCTATGCGCCTACCAACGAATACAATGAAGATGCTAAAGACCAATTCTATGATAGGCTGCAGTCAATCGTCGAGAAGTGTCCAACAAAAGACCTGACCATTATGATGGGAGACCTAAATGCCAAGGTTTGAATGGACAACACCGGATATGAAGAGATCATGGGACGACACGAACTGGGAGAAAGGAACGAAAATGGTGAGAGATTTGCAAACCTATGTACCTTCAATAAACTGGTCATAGGCGGGACTATATTCCCACATAAACGCATACACAAAATCACATGGACTTCAGCGGATCACCTATACAGAATCAAATCGACCATATCTGCATCAACCAAAAGTTCAGGAGGACGATGGAGGACGTGAAAACAAAGAGAAGAGCTGATATAGCATCAGATCATCACTTGCTGGTCGCCAAGATGAAATTGAAACTCAAGAGGCACTGGACAACGGGGAGGACAATATCCCAAAAGTTTAATACGGCTCTCCTTCGGGATGATGACGAACTCAACAAATTCAATATAGCCCTCAGAAATAAGTTCCAAGTCTTTCATGATCTACTCAATGGAGAAGAAACTACTATAGAGAGCGACTGGAAAGAGATAAAAGAGGCAATCACTTCAACATGTCATGAGGTTCTGGGCCAAAAGAAGCACCACCACAAGGATTGGATCACTGTTGATACACTGGATTAGATTCAAGAAAGGAGGAACAAGAAGGTAGCAATCAATACCAGTCGAACAAGAGCAGAAAAAGCCAAGGCACAAGCTGAATACGCAGAAGTAAACAAGCAAGTGAAGAGGAGAACCGACAAACCTAAATATGTGGAAGATTTAGCAGTGACGGCAGAAAAGGAAACATGAGACAACTGTATGACACAACAAAGAAACTCTCTGGAAATCACCGTAAACCAGAACGACCGGTGAAAAACAAGGAAGGCAAGATAATCACCAACATTGAAGAACAACGAAACAGGTGGGTAGAACACTTCAAAGAACTCTTGGATCGGCCAGCTCTACTGAACTCACCCAACATTGGAGCAGCACACACAAACCTCCTAATCGATGTTGGCCCACCAACAATTGAAGAGATCAGCATGTCTATCAGACAAATCAAGAGTGTCAAAGCAGCAGGACTAGACAACATTTCAGCAGAGGCACCAAAAGCAGACGTGGCGGCAACTTCAAGGAGACTCCAAACTCTCTTCAGAAAGATCTGGGATGAGGAACAGGTACCAAAAGACTGGAAAGAAGCACTTCTGGTCAAAATACCAAAGAAAGGCGATCTCAGAAACTGTGACAAATACAGGGGAATCACTCTTCTTTCAATACCAGGAAAATTCTTCAACAGGGTATTGTTAAACAGGTTGAAGGACTCCGTAGACGCCCAACTTTGAGACCAACAGGCAGGATTCCGTAAAGATAGATCGTACACAGACCAAATCGCAACCCTACGGATCATTATGGAACAATCGATTGACTGGAATTTATCACACTTCATCAACTTCATTGACTACGAAAAAGCATTTGACAGCGTGGACAGAACAACCCTATGGAAGCTTCTTCAACACTACGGCGTGCCTGAGAAGATAGTCAATATCATACGGAATTCCTATGATGGATTAAACTGCAAAATCGTGCATGGAGGACAGTTGACAAACTCCTTCGAGGTAAAGACCGATGTCAGGCAAGGTTGCTTACTCTCACCCCTTCTCTTTCTCCTGGTGATCGACTGGATCATGAAGACATCAACATCTGAAGGGAAGCACGGGATACAGTGGACAGCTAAGATGCAATTGGATGATCTAGACTTCGCAGATGATCTGGCTCTTCTGTCGCATACGCAACAACAAATGTAGGAGAAGATAACCAGTTTAGCAGCAGCCTCAGCAGCAATAGGTCTCAATGTACAAAAAGGGAAATGCAAGATTCTCCGATACAACACAGGATGCAACAATCCAATCACAGTTGACGGAGAAGATTTGGAAGATGTAAAAACCTTTACATATTTGGGCAGCATCATCGATGAACACGGTGGATCTGATGCAGATGTGAAGGCACGGATTGGCAAAGCAAGAGCAGCATATTTACAACTGAAGAATATGTGGAACTCAAAACAATTGGCAACCAACACCAAAGTCAGAATTTTCAATACAAATGTGAAGACAGTTCTACTGTATGGGGCGGAAACCTGGAAAACCACGAAAGACATTATTCAGAAGATACAGGTGTTTATTAACAGTTGTCTACGCACAATACCTCGAATCCGTTGGCCAGACTTAATTAGCAACAACCTACTGTGGGAGAGAACAAATCAGATCCCAGTGGAGGAAGAAATCAGGAAGAAGCGCTGGAAGTGGATAGGACACACATTGAGGAAAGCACCAAACTGCGTCACAAGACAAGCCCTCACATGGAATCCTCAAGGCCGAAGGAGGAGAGGAAGACCAAAAAATACCTTACGCCGAGAAATGGAGATAGACATGAGAAAAATGAACAAGAATTGGATGGGACTAGAAAAGAAGGCCCAGGAGAGAGTGGGTTGAAGAATGCTTGTCGGCGGCCTATGCTCCATTAGGAGTAACAGGCGTAAGTAAGTTTAGTGGGAAACAGTGACCAGTGGAGTTGAACCAAGTCTGTTGTGAGATAGTAACTCACTAATGACAATGGTGGATGTATCGCTCTTTTTTGTGGATTAGTTGAAGTTAGACATTAATACCGTTGGATACCGGCTGGTTCAGTGGTCTCAAGTTTGTGTTCGCGCGCGAGACGGTTAGTTCGTGGGTTCGAATATGGTATGTGGGATCTTGTACGCGCACTGTTGAAGGGTCGCATACTAGAACGAAATAGCCGTCCAGTGCTTCTAGATTTTTCATGATAGTCTACCTTTAATTAACCCATGTATTCAACTATCAAATTATTTACGTTTAATTTATTTAATGCATATTTAGCTTCCTTTCACGGTATAATTAATGATATTCAAATGAAATTACAAACATCGATGGTTGAATAGGTCTATTCTATTTTATTGATCAATTGTCTGGGCATGAATTTAAAAGATCAATTTACATCATATTTGGCTGTGACCAGATATCCGTCTACTTCTCAAAGGGTATATAAATCGAGAAATAGACAACTATACTTTGCTCTATACTTACGGAATATTGTCTGTAAAAGTAGAAAACATGAGTAGATTTTAAGTTATGGAAGATGACTATTTAAAGAAATCGTAACATGAATACTTCAAACTCCGTTGATGTTGTTCAAAATACATGTGACTTCTGTTGCAGAGGATATATTTTTCTGATTATAGTGTGGTGTGTGCTACTTATGTAGACATAAATAGTATATGACGTGAGTCATGAACAGAATGTCTGGCAGTAGAGAGACAAGAAGATCGAACAGTGAAGATTGAAAACAGAACGCAATTTGTATGAAAATGCAAAAAACAAAGAAATTCTGAGTCTTTTGAGACAATTAGTGGACATTTTGCAAATTGAGCATTTACTATATGGTTGTTAGATTTTACTAACTAGTTCTGTAATTTGTAGTCAAATACATTTGAGTGTCCCCATTGGTGTTCTTGTTCACTACATTTGGTGTCGCTGCCAACCAGGAGACGGGAAGGGTGCTGTTCTGCGGACGCCGTTGCGGGTCTGGAGCTGAGGTGCAGGTTAGGGTAGTCTGTTGTGGAGAGGTAGCTGCTGGTGGAGTGTTCTGGCTGGGCGGCGTTGGCTGTAGCGGGTCCTGTTGATGGAGAGGAGCAGTGGAACGTGCGGCTGCTGGGCGGACATCGAATGTAGATGGCTAAGCAGACCAGTGGAGCACGGGTGTCAAACGTCTCAGGTGCCGGGTGGAGGTCGGATGATGATTCCCCGGCAGGTCGACGGAGCTATGGAGGTCAGCGCGCCGCAGACTCGACATTTTGGCGGAGGGCGTAGCACCGACTGCAGATGGAAGAATGTTGCACGGCGAGCATGAACCACCTCAAGAGCAAATGCTTTTAAAGAGGGGACGAGTGTGGCGTGTGCTACTTATGTAGACATAAATAGTATATGAGGTGAGTCATAAACAGAATGTCTGGCAGCAGAGAGACAAGAAGATCGAACAACAAAGAATGAAGACAGTATACAATTTGTATGAAAATACAAAAACAAAGGAATTCTGACTCATTTAAGACAATTGATGAACAATATGCAAATTGAGCATTTACTATATGATTGTTAGATTTTATTAACAAGTTCTGTAATTTATTGTTAAATACATTCGATTGTCCCCTATTGGTGTTCTTATTCACGACAACAGTATAATAGAACTAGTGAATAAATCACTTCTAAAGTGTAATTAATCAAGATAAAAAATAATTGTTTGTCACAGTTATTTCACTGTGTGTATTTTCAAAATATTCCTTGTTACTGATATTAGTCGTCATGTATTAAGTTGAGACTAATACAAATGGGCTAGTCTTAAAGTATTCATTAACTTAGATGGTTAAAAAAAATTGTGTTATATATGTTCTAATCTACTACTACTACTGTGGTATGAAAGAAAGCTGCAAAGGACTAGCTTCTGTTGGTCCTTCACGACTCCCTGGTTGGGGTCCGAGAGACGGTGTAACGCAGTGTCTAGAGACGTTATCAGATATGGCTAAGAATAGAAGCCAGTGGCGATCGTGCTGTAACCTCTTACTTTCTTCATAAAAAGTGGTTGTATCTTCCTTAATTGAAAGATCTCTTCTGATTGTACCTTTCCGTTTCCCCCACCATTGTTCTCTCTCTCTCCCTTTTTTTTTTATAATTCCCCACGTTCATTACTTTTTTTTTTCTCTTTTCTCCTTCTCTTCAAATTATCATTGTTTTGTGTGGCGCATATATATTTGGTGCCCTCCTGTACCAATATTTATGTGTTCAAATAAATAAATAAACTACTACTACTACTACTACTCATTATTTCAGATATAGTTTCTTGTCTGTTACTTTACTCATTATATTATTCTCTAATTCTTTGTATTTCACTTGAATCTTCTTTTTGTTTATCTAGGCATTATTTTCAATTCCATCATGTTGTCATGTTAATAATTTGTATATAGTTGTACGAGTGGATAAAGTTCTTAATGGACCTATCAATATAGTAACAGATAAATATTTGAAATATACTAATACTACTAATCATAATGATAATATTAAAACTGGTACAAGTATACAAAAATCAATGGTGAATTATTGTCGTAATATTGGTCGTTATCGTATGCCATTTGCATGGGGTGCAAGGTTAGCTATATGAAATATTTATTTATTTTTTTTTTGGAATGAAACTAATGTATAGCTTGATGGGTTCATTACAATAGGTAAACCTGACAACTACGTCAAGGTAACAGCAACGGTCCGGGGATATTTATTTATCATTTATGCCCCCAAATGCCCTGGTATGGGGGAGAGTCTGCTCTCCCTCTCGAAATGCTCTCACATGGCCACGCGTATACAGCCCCTGCCAGGGAAGTCCTACTCACTGCCTTCTCGTGGCGGAGGTGTTGTTTACGAAAATGAGAGGACGTAAAGCGAATGCCTGGCGCTATAACCGGATTCCAAACCAATGGTGCACATAGGCTAGCTCCAGTATCCTGCGGGAACAAATGGCGTATGAACCAATCGTTGGTCATCGGCTACCATGGGACTGCATCTCCTTACGATGCTCCACTGCCTTGTGGATCAGATCTTCAGGTCAAAGGTTCTGGATGTGGCCCCCTAAGAGAACCACCTGTTTCGGTTTGGGCACCCGGGTAGTATCACAGCCCTCACACATATCAAATGAGATCTGTGTGGCGCATATGTATTTCGTGCCTTCTTGTACCAATATTTATGTGTTAAAATAAATAGTAAATAAATATTCCCGGACCGTTGCTGTTACCTTGACGTAGTGGTCAGGCTTACCTATTGTAATGAACCAATCAAGTTATACTCACTGGAACGTTCGTTCCTTAAGATCCTACCATGCCAAACAGGTCGATTGAAAAGTAATAAACAGCAAACCCAAAGTTCGAGGGCGAAGTCTTACTGCTGACTGTACAGACGTATGGCGGCAGTAAGGTGTTTCTTTCAGACAACCAGCATAACAGCGATGCTGCCTTCCCACAAGGAAGGATGGGGTTAGAAAAGGTCATCCCTAAAAGTACACACCTTACTTTATCTCATGGATTCGCGTCTTCGGCGGTAAGCTCTCAACAATATGGAGCTAACATAAAACCGACTCACAAAAAGGTTGTATATGATCGACCTTAATCAGTTGTCCCTCCAGAAGAACTCTTCCACGGTGTAGGCAACTGGGAAGTGATAAGTGCATTTTTGTAGCTAAGAATATGTGTTGCTGATAAGCAATTTTAATATTAAACTGATCACTAGATAAATATTTGTCTAATCTAAACTACTGTTGAAGCTCTTTGGATAAAGTCCATTGAAATTTGGTCAATAGTCTAATTAATTCAACAACATATTCACTATTTTGATTTTAGATAGTTGGTGAAATCATCAATAAGTCCTCAACATGTGGGTTTCATGCTAATCGAAACTCATCAGAATAGTTTACTTGCTGTTCAAAGGGTACTGATCCTATCGTATGATATTAGAACACGGTTCACCCCGTAACGCAACCATAAACACTGACCTAATCAATTCATGAATCACTTAGTACGGGACTGAGTTATTTACATTGATTGAAAATCAATATCTTAGTGGGGATTTCTTTCTATGTTTGTTTGTAGAAACTGCTTGCTCATGACTGAGATGTATTCACTATTGATTGATTCCTGGATGATGATTAATATCATGTATATCAGTTCCTTCTTAGTACTAATCGAATGCTATCAACCTATTGACTACCTCTAATTACCATCTTAAATTTTAATTTCTTTAATAACTAACTTATTGTTTTTGAAAAAAAAAATATATTCAACATTTCAATTTCATTTTATAGACCTATAAACAGTACAAATCGTTTTATTCATCTATTCAAAATGGATTCGAATAAGATCTCTGAACAAGGATTAATTCAATCTGTACAAATGTTATCCCATTTATTCATTGATTATAATACATATCATGATCGGTATACAGATGTAACAAACATTATAACTACTACTCCTACTCCTACTACTAATAATACTAATAATAGTAGTATCAATGAATGTAATCATTATCATTTACCAGAATCTATAAATCATATGTTAAAACTAGACTCGAATAAATTAAAATCATCCAAATTGATTCATAATAATTCTATATTAAAAGATGCTACAGCTTATTTAACAGAACAAGATCAACTGTTTATTGAAACAGTTGAACGTTCTCTTAAAACTCAAATGTTACCTTTACGATTTGAATTTGTGATGAGTGAACTTATTGATCATACTATTGATCCTAATGCAAAACCTTTATCACGTAAGTGATAAAGCTTTATTTTTTTTTTTCTATGTATTTTGGTATGTTACTGTGATAAGTACAAGAAGGCATCAAATAGAGATGAGCCACATAAATCATTCGATTTGTGTGAGGGCTGGGATACTGCTTGGATGACAAGACCAAAACAGGTGGTTTTCTTAGTGGGTCACACTAGGAGCCTTTGACCTATGGGTATCATCCACAAGTCAATGGACCAACGTCAATAGATGCAGTTTCATGGTAGCCAGTGATTAACGATTGGTTCATACGCCATTTGTTCGCTCAGGATCCTGGAGCCAGTCCATGTGCACTATTGGTTTGGAATAAGGATTTTTCAACTTCCCTAGGTGTACTCTCTGTGTCTACCAACCCGGTTAAAGCGCCGGCTATTCGCTTTTCGTATTGTCAATTTGGTAAACAACATCCTCGGCGAGAGAAGTCACTGGGTAGGACTTCTGTGGCAGTGGTTGTGTGCACATGGTTAGTTGAGAGTATTTGGAGAAGGAGAGCTGACTCTCCTCACTCTCGGCCTTACCAGGGCATTTGGGGGGCGAACGAATTTCGAGCGACGCTAGACTGATCTTGAGATTGCCATTTAACAACTAGGACGAAATAATCGTTATAAACCATCATGAGGAATCGTAATTATGATTTGCAGTTGATATTTAAGGTCAGGAATTAAGTTTCGAGTTATAATGCCAAAACTCTATTCAGCCAAATGGATGAGTGAATTTCACGCTAAAATCCAAGACCTATTATCTTATACCTGATTGGTTCGTTCATAAATTTATAGTCTCACCTTATATTTTAATGATTAATATTAGAATAATCTTGTACTTAATGTATTTACATTAGTATAGGATAAAGATTAAAATATCCACATTTTGTAGATTTGATGATGTGATCATTCATTTTAAGAAAATGTTAATTTAATTCACTTGATATTGTTGTTTACTTGAATCTTCCCATTGATGTTTAGGACTGCAATTGATCAGTCTCTCATATTGACATATGTGCATACTGTGCGTATTGCCTCGATATTGCCTTAATTTACAAGCATTATAAGGAAAGATGGATAGTGGCTAGCAGTGGAATCCAGGACGCGCGTTTCGTCCTATTCGGGACTCGTCAGCTGGATTTACCTCCATCTCAGAGTTAATGTTCACTCTGGGACTCGAACCCACTTAGCTACTGAGTCCTAATAGCCACTTGCTTGTGCAAGTGAACATCAACTCTGAGATGCAGGTACATCCAGCTGAGGAGTCCCGAATAGTACGAAACGCGCGTCCTGGATTCCACTGCTGGCCACTATCCGTCTTTGCTTTAAATGTTAATTTAGTTTACTTATTCATTATCACAGATGAAATGAAAACGTTAGAAGATTGATTGTGTACATCATGTTCACCTGATTAAATGATGTCTCTTTCATTGTTTATCTAGTTAATATCAACAGTTGTGAAGTATTTACTACTTCTCTTTTTGAAACGTGAAAAACTGTTAGGTCCCGATAAGCCACATTTGACTAATTGTTGTCCAAATGTTGTTCCCGATTTTATGGTACGATGTGGTCTGTTTGATTGGTATATAAACCCAGTTTGTTTGAAATAAATAAATAATATCGCAGAGGCTGAGATTGGTGTTCTGGACTTAACTGGCTTGACTAGACAGGAAGCGAGACCAATAAGAATTCTAGACTGTTCACACGGGGTTACACGTCACTGACCCAATCGATAAGTCACTGCTCTCTAATCGGCGGTATCATTATTTATCCATTAACAGGGCAAACAGGTCACAAATTATAACAAAAACCTTAAGTGAGATATTACGCAATAGCGTAGACAGTCGAAAATATTGCTAACAGTGTTTGAAGATTATGGAGTCCATCTCTTAATTGACTGATTTTCTTCCATTGTGATTTACTAATATTCTTTTGAATTTCTATGAAGTGGAAGCAATTGTAGAATAACTTTCAACATTGTATACAGTTTGATGAGTTAAGCGTAATACTTAAGGCATTATGGTCTGACTAATAGAAGTGAACTAATTCAGATTTAATTTAGTCCAATTAAATTTAGTAGTGAAAATTAACTTCGGAATCCATTAAGTCACAACTTTAACCTTTAATCATTTCAGTCGTTATTGTATGTGCTAAATAAATGCATCTTCAAACATCATTGGTTATTGCACCCTTAATTCACTTTGATAATTATGTATCTATGTAATAATAGTAATGAAATATATAAAGCGTTCGTTTTTCAAATATGGTACTACAAGTTCAAATCCTATATTCTACATCTATTGGGTTTGATCAATCGATTATCCTTGTTAATTACTCCTACACAAAAAAGATAGACCAAAATCGATTGAATAAGTTTGTATTTGATCAGTTGAATAATGGGTAACGTACTTAACTTTCTAATAGTAAGATACTGGTTTACATTCTAATCTTCGGTTCAAGCAAAAACCGTATAGGTTTATTTATTATTTATTTTAACACATAGATATTGGTACAAGGAGGCACCAAATATATATGCGCCACACAAATCTCATTTGATATGTGTGAGGACTGTGATACTGCCTAGGTGCCCAAACAGAAGCAGGTGGTTCTCTTGATGGGTCACACCCAGAGCCTTCGACCTGAACGTTTGATCCACAAGGCAGTGGAGGCGATGCAGTCCCCTGGTAGCCGATGATCAACGATTGGTTCATACTCCATTTGTTCCTTTAGGATACTGGAGCTAGCCTATGTGTACCATTGGTTTTGGATCCGGTTAAAGCGCCGAACATTCGCTTTTCGTCCTCTCATTTTCGTAAACAACAGTAATGCCACGGGAAGGCAATGAGTAGGACTTCCTTGGCAGAGGCTGTATACGCGTGGCCATGTGAGAGCATTTTTAGCGGGAGAGCTGACTCTCTCCACTCTCGGCCGTACCAGGGCATTTGGGGGCTTACTACAAAAAGAATTATATTACAGAATTTAATAAATGAATTCATGTTTAGTTATTTGTTAAATTTGCTATTACTATTGATAAATCATAGGTGTTATTGCTTCAAATCTGGAAACATACACACCGAATGTGACAGCTAATCATTCTTATAATTTCTATATACCATCAACACATCCACCGCTTATGTCAGATGAAACTATCCGTGAAGTTGAAAATCTATTTGATGTTTATTCAACTCTATCAGGAACAACTTCTAATGATGATTATGGAATTAATAATCCAGGTATGTCTTTATTTTAGTGTGTAAGAGATAGTTGAATGAAACTAGTCCGTCTAAACTTAGAATTTTTGATTGATGTTTGACCACCTTTGGAAACCTGGAATCACTGGACGGCCATTTCGTCGTATTATGGAACTCCTCAGTGGCAGTGCACATCCACGATCCCGCTCGCGGGATTCGAACCCAGGGCCATTGAGCCGGCATCCAATGGTGTTAGTCTCTAACATCAACCAATCCACGAAGTTCCACAACCATCTTCCATTGTACTGAGGTAGATACCTGTCTCTACCGGACACGGTTCATGATATCAATCAAAAACTTAATAATCTCCACAAACCCTATACCGATAAACTTAGAATGCTTATTATTATCGGATGCTCAGACCGAAACAGGTGGTTTTCTTAAAGGGCCACTCTCGGAGCCTTCGACCCAAAGGTCTAATCCACAAAGCAGTGGAGCAACGTCAAGAGATGCAGTTTCATGGTAGTCAGTGATTAACGATTATTTCATACGCAATTTATTGCCTCAGGATTCTGGAGCCAGTTCATGTGCACCATTGGTTCGGAATCAGAATTTTCCAACTCTCCTCCATATCCACCACCAACTTGTTTAAAGCACCGGATATTTAATTTTCGTGTTGTCGATTTAGTGAACAATATCCCCACCGCGAGAAGGCAGTGAGTAGGAATTTGATGGCAGTGGTTTTATGAACGTGGCCATGTGAGAGGATTCGGAGAGGGATAGCTGACTGTCCTCACCCTCGAACGTACCAGGGCATTTGGGCGCACTTCAGTGTTAACCTTGGAGCCTCTGACGTTTTGTCACTCTTCATAGTAACTCAAAAAAATTATCTCAGCTTTTCATGAACATGTTTGAGGTGACTGAGTTGTGCGTATTCTTATACATTATAAATAAAACTAGTTTTTTTAAAGCTATAGTTTGTAATTTTGGTGTTAAGTTGAAGTAGTTTTATGGCAGTTAGTTTGCTTTGTGACTTACATCAAGATATTCCTAATGTTCTTGTGAAAAATTCTGACTGGTGGAGTTTAGGCATATCGGTAATGAAGCAACTTTTAACGTTGACATTGGTTATGCATCACTCTGTCACAGATTCATTGGAGTTAGAGGCGCATCATTGAACTTCGACCCAGGATTTCTAATCGTCAAGCTCTCACCGAAAAGTCTGAATGTTCAACCCTTGATAATGTCGTGAGTTACTTACTTACTTACGCCTGTTACTCCTCGTGAAGAAGCATAGTCTGCTCATCAGCATTCTCCATCCAACCCTGTCCTGGACAATCCTTTCCAGTTCTTATTCATCCTTTTCAAATCCGCTTCTATTACCCGAAGTAATGTGTTCTTTGGCCTTCCTCTTTTCTGCTTCCCTTCAGGATTCCAAGTTAGCGCTTGTCTCGTAATGCAATTTAATGATTTGCGTAATATATGTCCTATCCATTTCTATCGTCTTTTCCTAATTTCCTCTTCAGATGGAAGCTGGTTTGTTATCTCTCACAAAAGGCTGTCGCTGATGATATCCGGCCAATGGATGTTGAGTATCTTGCGTAGACAGCTATTGATAAATACTTGTACCTTCTTGATGATGGTTGTTGTAGTTCTCCACGTTTCAGCTCCGTACAGTAGAACTGCCTTGACGTTTGTATTAAAGATTCTGACTTTGATATTGATTGAGAGACAGTTGTTTTGAGTTCCATATTTTCTTTAGTTGAAGGAATGCTGTCCTTGCTTTGTTAATCCTCGCTTTTACGTCTGCATCTGACCTTCCTTATTTATCAATGATGCTTCCCAGATATGTGAAGGATTCTACATCTTCCAGAGTTTCTCCATCAAAAGTGATTGAATCGCTGTTCTCCGTGTTGTATTTGAGGATATTGGTTTTCCCCTTATGTATATTGAAGCCTACTGATGCAGAGACTGCTGCTATGCTGGCTCACTTTTAAGTAGTCTCATACCTAATATAAAGTTTCTTTTCTAAATTCTGTCACTCCAAACAATTCCATCAATCAAGATTGATCTATAATGAACATAATCTACAAATGTATTGTGTAATTTTTCTTCTTCTTTTTTTTTGTTTTTAGATGATTCTAATACTTCTTCTCGTACTGGAAGTCTTCAAAGAGGTAATTATCGAATAAATCGAGATTCTATTCTATCAAATAATAGTATCAATAATATAACTAATTCATCATTTATTCATACAAATGATAATAACACTTTTCTAAATCAATTCAATTCATTGGATCCATCTATTAGTCCATATGAATATGAAATAATAAATACACCATATTCAATTAATAAATTATTACCATATACTACATTTTTTAATACATTATATGTATGTCCAAAATCATTGAATATGTCAGGGAAACATAATTTTCCAAGGGTAAATTCAATTATCTATTTCTCTTTTATATATATATATGTATAACCATCTTCTTTTTTTCTTCCTTAGTTTGAAACAATCAATGATTCAACTACATGTTGTAATTCATTTACTTCAAAATGCTTTGATACAATTGAGAATGCAATGCGAGTCTTCTCTACTACTCGAAATGCTTTCTTATAATCACTTAAATATAGACACTATTAGGGAAGTACTAATCATGGCCTTCTCGTAGTGGGGGGAGGGGTGTTGTTTATGAAATTAAGAAGATGTAAAGTGAATATCCAACTCTCTAACTAGGTTGGTGGATATGAAGTATCTATCTAGGGGAGTTTGAAAGCCTGATTCCAAACCAATGATGTAAGTGGATTCTATTATCCTGGAGGAACAAATGGTGTATGAACCAATTATTGGTCACCGGCTACTATGGGACTATATTTCCTAATGTTGCTCCACTGTCTTGTAGATTAGACCATCACGTCGAAGGCTGGGGATATGACCCTCTAAGAAAGCTATCTGCTTCGGTTTGAGCACCCGTTCAGTATCACAGCCCTCACACATATCAATGATAACTACTAATGGCCTCATTGGTATTGTGTGGTGCATATATATTTGGCGCTCCTTGTACCAATGTTTATGTGTTCAAATAAATAAATGTGTCTCATTTACTCAGTGCTTTGTAGTCATTTTTGAAACAAAATTTGATAGTATTAAGGCTAATAATACCACTTGATTTATTTATTTGAACACATAGATATTGGTACAAGGAGGCACCAAATACATATGTGCCACACAGATCTCATTTGATCTGTTTGATGGCTGTGATACTGCCTGGGTACCCAAACCGAAGCAAGTGGTTTTCTTAGGAAGCCACACCCCGAGCCTTTGACCTAAAGGTCTAACCCACAAGGCAGCGGAGCATCGTGAGGAGATGCAGTCCCATGGAAGCTGGTGACCAACGATTGGTTCATACGCCATTTGTTCCTTTAGGATACTGGATCGAGCCCATGTACACCATTGGTTTGGGATCCGGTTAAAGCGTCGGACATTCGCTTTTCGTCCTGTCATTTTCGTAAACAACACCCATGGTGCTCACGATGGATTTCTTTAAGTTTTATTGAGAAACTGTGACTAGTAGAGTTCAATCGTATCTGTTGTAAGAGAATTACTCACTGAAGACAATGGTGGACGGTTGAATTTAGACATTAACACCGTTAGATTCCGGCTTAGTAGTGTATAGGTTAAGCGTTCGCGCATGAGACCGATAGGTCCTGGGTTCGATTATGGTGTGCAGCATCTTGAATGCGCATTGCTGAGGAGTCTGATACTAGGACGAAACGGTCTTTCAGGTTTTCACTGATGGTCTAACATTAATTCATTCATGATACCAATCTAAACTCAACAATCTTTATAACACCATATTGATACTTCGTTTTGTATGATCCATCATAACTTTTGCACTTCAAACATCATCAGCTTATTTTTTTCTTTCAGTCAATTTCATTCCAATTCCAATTCATCTTTTTTACCTTCCTCCTCACTATCATATCGAATAGCTTCAGTGCTATATCTATATATAGGTTGTGTACCCTAGTTTCCTTCACATTTATGGATTCTTCCGTATTGATTCTATTGTAAATGTCAATTCAACATCAATTCTTTTTTCTATGTTTCTTCTTTTCTCTATAAATAACATACCATCAATGAAAATATTTCTTGATTTGATTTTATTGTTACAAAAGTAATTCGTTCACTAGTCAGTAATATGTATTTGTTTGTGTGTTCAGCTTTAAGTTGTATAGCTTTTGTGAGTGCTTAAATAAATTTGCCTAAATAGTTAATCAGAGTTACTTAGTGGGGATTTCATGGAGCAACTAGGTTTAAACAAAAGATCTTATGGAAATGAAAAAATAAATGAAGTTCGCTCTTTGAATCATATACTTGATACGCTAATACTGTGATGTAATCTACTTATATCTACATAAGTAGTATATAATGATTGTCAGGAAGAGAATGTATTTCAGTAGAATATCGAAACGTAAACGGAAGGAAATTGGTGTGAAAATGAAGGAACAATGAAATCTGAGACGATGGACTACAAAAGGAACAGTCAAGTTTGAGACAATTGATTGATCCCTTGATGGTGATCAATGTCATATGTGTCAAATCCTTCTTAGTGCAGATTGAATGCTATCGACCAAGTTGCAATGTAGCCAGCAGTCTAGGTGACTCGACATTGCGGCCCAGATAGCCCAGTGGTAACGTCTCCGACTGTGAAGATGGGTGACACCTGTTCCCTCAAGATTACAGGCATACCTTCCTTACGAGTGCCAAATAGCACGAAACCCGGATCCAGAGTTTCTGTTGACTACCTTCAACTACCATCTAACAATTGATTGATATTTTGCAAATTAACTATTTACGGTATGGTTCTCAGATTTTAGTAAGACGTTCTATAATTTTGCGTTCAAATACATTCGATTGTCTCCACTGGTGTTCTTGTTCACTACATTATGATTATAAGCATTAGACTTGGTAAGTAGTCAAGGTATTTAGTCATAAGATACACGGTTCAATTGTCTAGAAAACGGTCAAGAATAAGCTTCAACCTGAATGAGAGTGAGATAAAATCGGAAATTACTTACTTACGCCTGTTACTCCCAATGGAGCATAGGCCGCCGACCAGCATTCTCCAACCCACTCTGTCCTGGGCCTTCTTTTCTAGTCTCATCCAATTGTTGTTCATTTTTCTCATATCTATCTCCATTTCTCGGCATAATGTATTCTTTGGTCTTCCTCTCCTCCTTCGACCTTGAGGATTCCATATGACGCAGTTTGGTGCTTTCCTTAATGTGTGTCCTATCCTGTGACTAATGTTTATTTATCTGTTACTTACGTGTTGTTTGTTCTATTTTGATGTGAATTAATGAAATCAGTCCATTACTTTGAAGCCTATTTCAAGGAATCTGTAGATGAAACTAAGCTCAAAACCTATGATCTAGTTATTAAAAGATGTATATGTCATTTAGGCTATATCATAAGTATCCACATTGGTTTAGCATATTGTTATTCTCTATTTTTTTGTATCACTAATTTTTTTTCTTTTTTTTATTCTCCTTCTGTTTAGGCTCGAAATTTATCATGTTTCATTGAATTACGAAGTAATGATAATTTGGATAATTCCACTGCGTTAAAGGTTAGTTAGTTCGTTGGTCATGAGAAATCTTTTCCTTTTTGGTATCTTGTTTTCTTTCGGAAAAGTAAACTACTGACTTGGTGTATGTTACAACATTTGCTGCCCAGTCCTTCAGGAGGTTGATCGCAGTCCGAATAGCTCAGGAGTAGCATTTCTGTGAAGCTACGTGATACACGTTCAAATCTGTGAGGAGCTATCAGCTGCCTCAACATTACACGTGCATTTTACTTACGAGTTCTAAATAGCACGAAACATAGGTCATGTAGGGTTTGCTGTCAATTTCCTCTAACACTCTTGAATTACCGAAGTAAGTAAATTAAATCTAGATCACCATGACAAATCTGGATGTACTGGTCGATCGTTTCGTCCTAGTATGGGACTCCTCAGCATTGCGCATCCACAATCCCGTACTCCATACTCAAACCCAGGACTTATCAGTCTAGCGAGCGAACGCTTAACCTCTACACCACTGAACTGGTATCCAACGTTGTTAATGTCTAACTTCAACTAATCCACAAAATTCCGCCACTGTTCATCATTGTCGTCAGTGAGTTACTATCTCACAACAGACCTAGTTGAACTCCATTTGTCACGGCTTCTTACTAGAACTCCAGAAAATACCTTTTAAATCTGGTCGCTAGTACATAAATATTCATCATTATAGCCACAAAACATTGTTCATACTTCGCTTCTCTTGGTTTAGTCTTAAACTATCAAAGTACTTTACAATTATAGTGATTTCTAGTTTTCTGACGAATATTTAGCTTCCCCTAATTATGCATTCGTTTTATCGTTTATTGACTAGTTTAATTTAAATTTCAAAAGTATGCATTTTTTTCAAATGCCTTAGTACGACTGAGGTTGGAGAAAATGTTCTCATATGGCCACGCATATACAGCCGTTGCTAGGGAATTCCTACTCACTGCCTTCTCGCCAATGTGGTGTTGTTTACTTAATTAAGAGGACGAAGAGCGAATGCTCGGTGTTTTAACTGGATCAGTGAATATGGAGGATTCACCTAGGGAAGTTGAAAAACCTTGATTGCAAACCAATGGTGCACATGAGCTGACTCCAGTGTCCTGTACGAACAAATGGCGTATCAACCTATTGTTGGTCACTGTCTACTGCATCTCCTGACGGTGCTTCACTGCCTTGTGGATTAGACGTTTAAACGAAAGGCTCGGGGTGTGGCCCCTAAGAAAACCATCTGTTTAGGTTTGGGCACCCGGACGCTATCACACCCCACGCACAAATGAAGTGACTTGTGTGGCGCATAGGTATTCAGTGCCCCTTCGTAACAATATTTATTTGTTCATATAAATAAGATTAACTAGATTTTTAGTGAGTGGATTTCTTTGTAAACGATTAATGTAGGTATGGAACTATAAAAGATTTACGGAAGCATATCCACTCCGTACTTTATGAAATTCTCACCAGTAGGCAATATTGACTTTATATTATATTACATCACCAATAAAGACTAGATAAAATGTGAAATTGGTCACTGTTTAGTTAGTAACTTATCATTGAAAGGGGGATATTTTTAACTTCCATAACAATGAATGGTTACTCATTACTTAATTACTCCTGTAACCCATCTTTGAGGAGCTTAGGCCATCCACAAGTATTCCTCCATTCAACACTACAGGTCCTGGACAATGCTTTTCCGTTGGTATACCATAGTGACAAAGAACATTCCATAATGTTCTCGTATCCACACTATCAATCGCCTTCTCATAATCAAAGAATTTGATATATCGTAATAAATCCTATTCAACTGATTACTCAATAATGATCCGTACTATCATGATTTAATTTGTACATAAACGATCCTCATGGTATACGACCTGTTGATTTTGAATCTGGTCATCTATTGAATCTTTCATCCCACTCAGCAACAATGGCTATAGGATACATTTACTATACATTTTATAAAGTTTTTTTTTTGCAAAAATTCAATCATTTCAAATAATATTTGCACAGTTGTTAAGCAAATATTGGAAATATATTTAGATTAAGCAAAAATCCATAATATGACATTATTTCCTCCCTCCTCCCTCCTCCCCCCATCATTGATTGAAGGAAACAATTGTTTAGACATTTTTAAATGAACATTTACTATACAATGTTTCTTTATTTTTGACGAAGGAAACATTAATTTATTTCCATGGTTATTTTTTCTTTAACTTTTTCCATATATATATATATATATATATATATATATATATATATATATATATATATATATATATATATATATATATATATATTCAATATGTCCATTTGAATTCAATTACCAGAGTGCCTCCAAATCACCTGTTATAACCAAGAGTGGGGAGAATCAGCTCTCCATCTTGAAATGCTTTCATATGGCCACATGTATACAACCACTGCCACAGAAGTCCTACTCACTGCCTTCTCGTGGCGGGGATGTTGTTTACGAAATTGAGAGGACGAAAAGCGAATATTTGACACTTTAACCGGGTCAGTGGATATGGAGGATTCGCCTAGGGAAGTTGGAAAACCTTGATTTTAAACCAATGATGCACATGGGCTGGTTTCAGTATCCTGAAGGAACAAACGGCGTTCACAGAAATATCGACCTATTGAATCTACTCTTATATAACAACATATTAAAATAATTAGATCACAAAAAAACCGATATTCCTTGGCGGTTCTGATTTTTAGCTATTTTTTTTATACGGATTTTTAATTTTTTATGTACTGTGGGTTAAATTATGACAAGAATGATCACATCTATTGAAGGTCCTAATTGACCGACGATAATTGAGAATTAAGGAAACTATGAAGCTATTCGAATATGGACAGTCATGTTGCATATTCGATAACTCCAAATATTATCTACTAACACAAATAGAAGACAAACGTTATTTTCGAAGGGAGCTGTATATTTGTTATGGCTTGAGATTCTAATCAATATCATGTACTATCTTCGCAGTCGAACCGTTGACTTATTTCACAAATTTACTAACTGGTCATTGAATAACAATCATCACCTTAACGCTTATTGACCCTTGAGTTGTTTCTAACCCAGCAGACTAATTTTCTATTGTACTACATTCGATCGTAGCTCAAGACTTTTACTGAAAATACTAGAACACATAGTATATCCAATAGGAAATCACACTTTATAATTAACGGTCGGAAGAGACAGTCCAGTATTAGTCAGCGATAATTATGGAATAGTAAAGCCTGTAACGATAGTCAATCAATTCACTGAAAGCTTACAATAATGGAAACATGTATATATAACTTTATAGTTATTTATGAATAATACAATAGGAATATACATAATAAGAATAATTGGAAAATAACTCTTACCGTTTCAACTTTTGATTTAATTATTGAATTCATCAATCCATTGAAGCTAGATGATCATGGAAAACATAGAAACACTGGACAACCTTGATATTTAAGCAGAATAGGTTTAAATGGTTACAAAAGCCTAACGTTCAATCGTACAGTGAATTAACAAACTAAAAGAGATAGCAATCTATTAATAAAAGATTATGTGTAAAATTATATTTGTATAAAAGACATTCGTGTTTACCTTTAGGATTATTAATAATCATAATAATAATGATTGAGCAGTTCTGTGATAGGTTTAGGACTATTGTCCGACAATTGTTTTGTTATTTACTGTAACTAGGTATAGTTTTTATTTCTACAAGAAGGTTTGATGTTTGTGAAATAGGAGATGCGATCTCATGTTAGCCGGGGACCAACAATTAGTTCATATTTTATTCGTTCCTGAGAATCCTGGAGCCCCTATGCACCATTGGTTTGGAATCAGGGTTTTCCAACTCATCTAAATGGATGCTTTTAAACCAACAATCCGATTAAAGCGCTAGACAATCGCTTTTTATGTTGTCCATTTCGTAAACAACAGTAATGCTACGAGAAGGCAGTGAGTAGGACTTCTGTGGCAGTGGCTGTATCCGCGTGATCATATCAGAGCATTTAGAGAGGGAGAACGAACTCAATGAGTATCCTCAACCGTACCAGGGCATTTGAGAGCAACTAGATATATAGTTGAAATGGTTTTAATACGTGGTTGAAAGTAGTCTATAGAAACCTTACTTAATCGAATATTCATATTATTTGCGTAATATCAACAAAGCATATCTATAGTCTCGACAGGAATTGATGCTTCTCATGAGATTACTCTGTATGTTATCCAATATTGTTTAGATTATTCATTCAATTCATTTCAATGTTTTTTTTTCTCTCGTTTATTTTATGTGTTTAGGTGTTTTACACTCGTCCAAGTATTCGTCAACCAATATTTGATTCATGGTTTAATACTGCTGTAATATATCATGATAATTATCCAAATTTTAGTGAACAAGTATGTTTATTATGTCCGTGTATATATAGTTTCTATGAATGATTCTGGTTGTTTATGATGGTTAGGTTTTTATAAAGTGTATTACGTTTGTTTCTGTGTTGTTGTTGTTGTTGGGTAATTCCTTATTTTTACAATCGTATTAATCAAATTTCATTGAAAGTATGATCAACATTTCAGACTGTAGGTAATTGATACAAATTTTAGTTTTGTATTCATTTGCGGTTAATTTCTTCTGAGTTATATATTTCTACGGATTGGGGTCACTAACTCCATGCCCAACCCTCATCCTTTGTTCGGGTTTGGGGACCTAAAGTAGCTCCAGGTTATTATTTATTATTATTTTAACACATAGGTATTGGTACAAGGAGGCACCAAATACATATGCGCCACACGAATCTCAATTGATTTGTGTGAGGACTGTGATACTGTTCGGGTGCCCAGATCGAAGCAGGTGGTTTTATTAGGGTGCCACACCCCCAGCCTTCGACCTGAACGTTTGATCCACAAGGCAGTGGAGCATCGTAAGGAGATGCAGTCCCATGGTAGCCGGTGACCAAAAATTGGTTCATACGCCATTCGTTCCCGCAGGATACTGGAGCCCATGTGCACCATTGATTTGGGATCCGGTTAAAGCACAGGACATTCGCTTTTCGTCCTCTCATTTTCGTAAACAACACCCATGGTGCAAGAAGGCAGTGAGTAGGACTTCCCTGGTAGAGGCTATATACGCGTGGCCATGTGAGAGCATTTCGAAAGGGAGAGCAGACTGTCCTCACCCTCGGCCGAACCAGGGCATTTGGGGGTAGTAGCTCTAGGTGGACAAATCTGTAATAATTATTTAACTTGGTTTTTGTAGTCTTATCAATTCATTTGATCATATCTATACTACACTAAACAAGAACTTAATGAATGCATCATTGCAATTAGTTACAGGTTCATAAAGCCATAATTTTTTAAATTGATAATAACGTTGTATTTGTCTAAACTGAAATAGGTAGATTGAAAGGTTTAACTAAACAAAAGTAATAATATAACCAGTGGAACTTATCCATGTCAGATAGAGATAGGTATCTACCTCAGTACAATGGAAGATGGTTGCACAATTTCGTGGATTGGTTGAGGTTAGACATTAACATTGTAATTTTAACCAGGAAACTGCGTGTTTAAATCCTGTTTCAGTTTCAACAACTAGGTAGTACTTTGATGCGTCCCCCAAATGCCCTGGTACGATCGAGGGTGGGAAGAGTCCACTCTCTTTCGAGAAATTTCCTCACATGGCTAAGCGTATACAGCCACTGCCAGGGAAATCGTACTTACTGCCTTCTCGCGACGTTACTGTTGTTTATGAAACTGACAACACGAAAAGCAAATGTTCATCGGTTTAACCTGGTTGGTGGACAAGGAGAGTCCACCTAGGGAAATTGGATTGGTTCCAAACTAATGGTGCACATGGGCCACAGGATACTAAGGGAACAAATAACGTATGAACCTACTGTTGGTCAGCGACTACCATAGGACTGCATCTAGTAACGTCGCTTCATTGCCTTGTGAATCAAATCTTTATATTGAAGGTTCTGGGTGTGGCCTCCTAAGAAAACCATCTGCTTCGGTTTGGGCACCCGAGCAGTATGATAGCCCACATAAAAGTCAAGTGACTTATGTGGCGCATATCTATTCAGTGCCCCTTTGTTCCTATGTTTATATATTCAAATAAATAATGGTACTCTGACATAATTAGACATAAGTTTTAAGCCAAATACATAGACCATTTCTAAGATACGGAGATATATATTTAAAAAATCGTTTAAATTGAAACTTGTCCAAACCAATTAGCCTGGCAAATTTATTTAATATCGCTAAAAGTAATTTAGCTTGTCATATGGGAGCTGTTCAAAAGTCTGAATATGAAAAAGATTTGTCGACATTTTATGCGGAAGTCGAACATAATTAACATTGTTTTACAAACCAGAAAAAAAATATATATATTCATCCATCCAGTTGAAACCCGATCGTTACTGCTACCTTGATGAGGTGGTCGGACTTGCCTATTGTAATTAATCAATCAAGGTCCTACCATACCAGACAGATCGGTTGAAGAGTAGTAAAACTAAGGGCAGCAAACCCATGGTTGGAGAGCGAAGTTGTACTGCTGACTGTACAGAAGTGTGACAGCAGTAAGGTGTTTCTTTCAGACAACCAGTATTACAGCGATGTTGCTTTCCCACAAGGAGGGGGGGGGGATGGGGTTGAAAAAAAAAGATCTTCCTAGCCAATCGATTATATATCCATCAGGTGGAAGTTCATACTGTAAATCTTTGTTAAACACAATATCGTTTACTGACATTCAAGTTCATTATTATTACTTTTAATCATTTTCACAATCTTTTCATCATTATTGTTGTTTTGTTTTGTTTTTTCTTATTTCCTTAGGCTAAAATCTGTTTACCATTAAATTTAACTACAAAACATCATTTACTATTTCGTTTTTATCATGTAAGCTGTGAAACAGCTTCAACAAATCTAATAACTTCTAAAGAGAAATCTAATAGTGGTAATAATAATAGTAATAATAAAAAACCTGTTGAATCAAATACAGGCTATTCATGGATTCCAATACTTGGAACAGATGGAAAGTAAGTTAATTTTTTAAAATCTGTTTAACAAACTAACATCAGTTTTTGTATGCCTCCAAATACTCTGGTATGGCCGAGAGTGGGGTGGGCCCGCCGTCCCTCTCGAAATACTCTTACATGGCCACGCGTATATAGCCTCTGCCATGATAGTCCTACTCAATGCTGACGTATACTTCAGAAGGTCATGGCATTCCCATCAAACACGACTAGTCCCTTAATCATCGACACAGATCACCTACGTTGGTAATTCACTGAAGCTCCATTCCATTTATTACCAATATTGAGTCGAAATGAACAATGTGTGAATAAAGTACATATTCATTTTTATCAGAAGGGGTTTTGTGGAGATCGTAGTAATTTCAATAGTTGAGATCATGAGTCAATTGAAGCTAGACCATCATGAAAAACCCGGAACACTAGACGGCCGTTCCGTTCTATTGTAGAACTCCTCAGTAGCAGTGCGCATCCACGACCCTGCCTCGCGGGATCTGAACCCAGGACCTATCGGTCTCGCGCCAGGCGCTTAACCAACTAGACCACTGAGCTGGCCGGCATCCAATGGTGTGCTTGCAGGTTTTCCATGATGGTCTAGCTTCAATTGACTCATGAACTCAACTATTGATATTCATTTTTACTGTTGTTAGTGATGAATAACAGTTACTTGCTTATGCTTAATATCGTTCGATGAATACTATATCTGACTGATTGATGATTATAAACTTCTTGTTCGCCTAACTTTCATTGCATACTTACACATTGGATTTATCTATTTGTTTTCCATCTTCTACTCGATCTATTTTCCGTCTCTCAGTTTAAATGTTGGTACATTTCAACTTCGTATTGCATCAACTATTCATCCGGGTTATTTACAACAATCAACTATACAAGTAATTCATCTTTTTATTTATCCTATTTATTTGTATATATTATTTGATCGTGATAATGATGATGGCGATGATAGTATACACACTCAGTCAGCTATAAGCGACTTAAAAATATAGCATATATATATATATATATATATATATATATATATATATATATATATATATATATATATATATATATATATATATGCTTTGAGTTCAAGTTACTACACTAATATAGGCCTTAGAGAATTGTAATGCACATCTGGAATATATTATCTAGTTCATTAATGAAAAATTTTAACTAAGTTGAAGTTTTATTGTGATGTGTATTACTGATGTCGATAGATATAAGTAGTATGTATCATCAATAGAAAATGAAATGCCTAACAGCAGAATGATTAAGAAGATTGAAGAAAAGAGAACAAAGAATGATTAATGTGAAAATGACGGAACATCAAAGTTTGAGATGATTTGATTGACATTATGCTGCTTTTAAGTTAAGAAAAAACACCATCGTCGGACGCCGATAAGTATACCTGTGTTCTAGAACCTGACGAATGGTGAATATGTGGTCTATGCATCCACGACCAGGTCTGAAGCCAGCTTGATTCTCTCGTGTTTGCAGTTCACGAGTCTTAGTTGCAAACACGAGAGAATCAAGCTGGCTTCAGACCTGGTCGTGGATGCATAGACCACATATTCACCATTCGTCAGGTTCTAGAACACAGGTATACTTATCGGCGTCCGACGATGGTGTTTTTTCTTGACTTAAAAACAACATTAGTCTCTGTAGACCGAGAGGTTCTGTGGCAGTGTCTGTCATTGAAAGGCGTACCTCAGAAGTACATAAACCTTGTGAAGGCTCTCTACTCGAACACTACTAGTCGAGTCAGAGATTATGGCAAACCGTCATCTGCTTTCGCAACCTCAAGTGGTGTCCGTCAAGGCTGCCCACTTTCTTCGTTTTTGTTTAACTTCACCATAGATGGAAATAACGCTATAATCGACTGGATTCTCGGACATCGATTTCCTACCACGAGGTCCACTTATCGACTTACAATACTCATATGATATAGTCCTGTTTGATGAAGACGCTGGTAAAATATAGTCTTTTAGTAACACTGAGCAACAGTGCCAGAATGTTTGGAATGTGCTTCTCTCACTCTAAATGGAAGTTAGTGCTTCAGGATTTGCCTGCGTCAACACCTGAACTAAGGATAGGGAGTGAAGTAGTCGAACGCGTTGACAACTTCACTTATCCTGGAAGTCTGATCATACCTAATGGATTGGTGTCTCACGAAATCTCAGCATGGATTCGAAAAGCTCGTTTGGCTTTTGCCAACTTAAGTCACTTGTGGCGAAGGCAAAATATACATCTATCATTTAAAGGACGAGTATAATGGGCGGCAGTTCGTTCTGTTTTACTTTACAGATGAGAACCGTGACCATTAACAGTAGAAGATGCTCATAAATTACTAGTATTTGATCACAGATAACTTAGAAATATTACTGGCATCTTCTGAGATCACCGGGTAAGTAGTAGTGAGGTTAGACTCACAGTATTAGGTAATGATGATGGTAAATCAGTCGATGAGGTTATGACTCTTCATCGACTGAGATGGTTGGGCCACGTGTTGCGTATGCCTGAACACCGATTACCACGACATTTAAGGCTAACCGGTCTTAGGAATAATTGGAAGAAAGTTAAGGGTGGCCAAACCAAAACGTGGCATCAGTGTTTGAAGTCACTAACTTCTGGTCTGAGCCATGTTGGTAGATGCAGACTGCCTGGTTGGGGTCTACGTGATTATCAGAACCAATGGTTGGAGACTCTTGATGACATGGTTCAGAATCGATCACAATGGCGTCGGTGTATACACTCTCTGTCTTCCTTTAAACTAAGAGATTAAAATCGCTTCATATCTTTCTTTCTACGAACTAATTCTTTATTCCTGTACTATCTCCTTATACATAATCTTTTTTTATATATATTACCACCACTGATTTAACTACTTCTATGAATCCGGTGTTCATCTTGTTGTGCTAATGCGGTATGACAACTTGGACCGATGCATATACATGCCTGGTCCTACGTTGCAGCTGACTGACTGACTGACATTTTGCAAATGAAGTATTTAATGTTTATGGTTCTCAGATTTTATTAAGATGTTCTGCAATGTTGTATTGAAATCTATTCTATTGTCCCTATTTGTGTTCCCCTTCACTATATTATGATCGGTCATTCTTTCATATACTTTATTTTGACCCAATATAAATTTCAACGAAAGGATCTCGTTTCAACAAATTTATTATCAAACTGTACAATCGTATATTTATATGAAGTTTGTATGTATGTGTGTATGTGTGTGTGTGTGCGCGCTGATCCCGTGAGGAGCAAGGACTAAACAATTACGAATAAAATTACTAGGATATAAGAAATAATTTATGAGGAAATGGGAGGGAGGTTATTTCTTAATACGGAATGAAATAATGATAGTCATGATAATAATATTAATAGTTTAAGGCCAAGGTTAACATGAAGGATAAGAACTACTTCTTTTATATGCTTCATTTCATGAATGAAAAGAGCTTTTGTCGTTTTTTAAGGAATTGGATTGAAAGAAATTTAAGTAGATTTGGATGAATTGCATAACCAACTTTGAAATCAACCTGTAGATTGATTAGATATTTAGGAATGGAACTTTTAATTGCTTTCCTTTTGTATTTTCAAAACAACACTAGGATATGTTCTCGTATCCAAGTTAGAAGTAGGTGATAGCTATAACTACAGCCTACGTATTTTGCTCCATAAGAACAGAGCAACTGATAGGTTCACATAGAGACAAGAGATACAATATTTCTAGAATAACATGATTTCATTCTATTTCAAAGCTTCGCATCAGTTTCAAATGACTTAAATATAACATTTATAGTATTATTTCGATAGAACAATGAGAAGACAAAGTTGATCTAAAACATATGATGTATTTATGCTATCCATTTCAAACAGTCTGATCACACATATACTTATCAAGGCATCTTATGTGAAAATTAATAAAGGTCAATTGAATGAAGGTTCAAGTAAACAAAGTGATAATTATCGGTATAGGGATTTATGTAGATTGTAGTATTTTCACAGTTGAAATCATGAGCTGATCTAAGCTAGACCACTATTGAAAACCTAATTCGAGCTTCGTGTGCTAGATTGAGGATGCTTACTACTGAAGAGTTTCATACTAGGACGAAACAGTCATCCAGTACTTTCAGGTTTATAATGGTAGTTTATCTTAAATCAACTCATAATTTCAACTGCGAAATAACTATTAATTGTAAATAAAGACGAGAGAGAGAAAAAAAACATTACCCCAGTCCATTAAATGACATAAGGTGGTTTACTAGGGCAAATTCAAGGTCATGACAAATTGTTTCTGTACAAATAAGGGGGAGTTCGAATTTACAAATAGTCAAGGAATTTTATAAACCTAATCATTTATTCTTGACTATTTCTATACAATGTTGTCAAAGCTGTATTGATTTTATTTCTGTACCCTGTTACAATTATGTGCTTTGTTATCAATGAATATGGTTTTCTTACTTCCTACGTTTTAACAAGAGAAAATAGTATATTTAATATAATAGTTCAAATTGACTAGTATTTCATATGTTGCTTTCATAAGTAGATGTAAATTCTTATATATATATATATATATATATATATATACTTGAAGGTGACCTCAGAAGGATATAGATCCACTTTTGATTGATTTAAAGAATATCTTATGTTATACACTGTAGATAGGTGGACTTCAGGGAATCTTCTCTTCTTAGCACTGTTTTCCTCCTTTTATTGATTCTATCTAAAATCTCCTTACCTTCGAGTACCAAACGAATAAAGATTGGTTTACTGTTAACAGTTGTTAGTTTGTTTGTACTAGCATTCCACAGTTGATGTTCACTCCGAGACTTGAAGCTAGTATTGTTCAGTTCAAACGCTTTCGCGTTATCCACTTAGCTACTGAGTCCTCATAGATACTAGCTTGTGCAATCGATTGAAGTTTTAATTCATTTTTTTGTATTGGACTACAATTGATCAGTTTCATCCAGTTGATGAGTGGAAAACTCTGTGATGCTTATTAATTGTCCTGTGTTTGTGACTACTCATTAGTGTAAATCATTAGTGCCTATAATACTTAATATGTGACTGACATTAAAATCTAGGATGCATATTTTGTTTTATTTGGATCTTATCAGCTGAGTATACCTGCATCCCACTGTTGATGTTAACGATAGGACTTGAACTCAATGCCCTCATATTTGGGATTGCGAGAGGCGTTATTTCTAGATAATGTCATACTGTTGAAAATTCCCTATTTGCTCAACTTGTTCATCCAAACGTTATTGAGTGAAGGGACTATGTTCCTGATCAGGTGCCTTGTTCTAGAAACAGATAGGGTTGTGAATAATTGTAAGCCATTAAAACACTGTCAGTGTGGTCAACGTCTCAGGGGACATGTACTATTATGAGTTCCCATGGAGATATAGAAAGGATGGTAGTGGACTTATTTAATACTAACTTCAAGGATGCTAATTATCGATAGATGTCACCGCGATTAATTCAGCAGAATATTCATGTGTTTACAGCGATGGTTATTCCTCTGTACGCCTTCTTTGGTGGACTGAAAGGAGATAACTGTCGGGTAATTATGATGGCGCACTCATACGTCTAGATAAAATGAATGAAAGGTCTCTCGGTGTAGTATAAAGAGGTAATAGAAAAACACTGTGTAGGAATTTTCAGAATGCAAATGTAGTACTCGTTGTCAACAGAATAATGTCTAATGAATAGGCACTTTCCATTATTTCTAATTTTCACGTTAGCCAAAACAGACTTGTAAAAACAATGGGTGTGTAAACCAAAAAAATGACTTGATTGTTAGGTATTTACGAAAATCTTGTTTACTGGAGCGTACAGACAAATGGCCTGGGGAAGGTCGAAAATCAAAGAAATTTCCTACCTAGCAGTTAGTCTTAATTCATGATACAAGTAGAAAGTTATTCAATCAATCAGGTACTCCATTAATATATGCTTGATTCAAACCAATATATATCTTCAAATAAATAACTAATATCACCTATCTTCACATTAGTATGTACAGATAATATATCTAAAGGTCAAATACTTAAACTTGTACTTGATTACTGAGTAGTACTAACTAACCAGTACTTCCAGGTTTTCAATGGTGGTCTAACATCAATCGGTTCATGATCTCAATCAAAAACTTAAAAATTTCCACAACCCGTAAACTGATAATTATTACGTGCTCACTAGTGAGAAGCCGTGACCAGTGGAGTTAATCCGTGTCAGGTAGAGATTAGGTATCTATCTCAGGACAATGGAAGATGGTCGCGCAACTTCGTGGATTGGTTGAAGTTAGACATTAACGTCATTGGCTACCGGATCAGTGATCTAGCAGGTTAAGCGTTCGTGCACGAAACTGAAGGCCCTGAGTTCGAATCCCTTTGGTGTGGGTTCGTGGATGTGTATTGCTGAGGTGTCCTACAATAGGACGAAACGGCCTTCCAGTGCTTCCAAGTTTTCAATGGTGATCTAACATCAATCAGTTCATGATCTCAATCAAAATAGGTATATTTGTCCGCATTTTTTGTCAATAATCGTTGAAGTTATTTTTATGAAAATGATATATTCACTACCATTCATTATAATAATCGATTGTGTATTACGTCGAAAAATCTATTTTTCAATCAAATCAACATTTTCCACTGAAAATTGTTGTTATGGTAACAATAAATTGAAAAAGTTTCATCGATTTATTTAGTGTATATCACTTTTTTTTACTAATATTCGACAACTATTGAAAGTGAGGAATTCGCTGGATGTGAGATCATAAAGCTATTCCTTGTTGTCAGGCAGTAACAAGGTGGAACTTCGTTCATACATCAAGGAATCCTAGACTGGAACAAAAAAAAAATACAAGATCTAGCTATGTAAACTACAAATTTAACAATCTTAAGAGTATACAGTTTTCGTCATACTTATTATTTGTATGGTGAATTAAAGCACTGGTTCAATGTTTAAAAATAACACTACACTTATCCGAGTAGTAGTCAGTATTCATGTTTGTATATGGTTTTTATGGATGACTGAATTCTATGGATCATAATTGCATATTGTAACTTTATCAACGGAATTAAATGATTAATAAAGGAGCTGAAGAAATAAAAGAAAAGCCATCACTATTCATAGATTCATCAGTTTTAAAAGTATCAGTTCTACAAGAGGTCAGTCAAGGACAGAATTATTTAATGGTCCCGAGCATTTCTGTGACCACCGATTAGAGAGTAGTGACTTATCGATCGGATCAATGGCGCGTAAAACCCGTACGAGAAGTCTAGAGTGCTTATTGGTCTTGCTTCTTGTCGAGCCCAGCCAGTTAAGTCCAGAACACCAATTCGAGCCTCTGCGATATGATTTATATATTTCAAACATACTCAGTTTATATATCAATCAAACAGACCACAACGTACCATAAAATAGAAAATAACATTTGTACAAGTATTAGGCAAAAGTGGCTGTGAATGTGGGAGGCAGCTACTAATAAACAGGGCATAATTCAAGAATGGTAAATTGTGTAGTAATAGTTCATAGGTGAAAAAAAGCCTGTAATAAGAGGAATATGAATATGAATAGTTTAGTTATTTAACAATTATACAATAAAAATATACGTTTAGTATTGGTCCATACATAGATCCCAAAGTTACCATTCATTATGCTTATCGGGACCTAACAGTTTCACTGTTCAGCCAGTTAGTCTGTAACAACGTAAGACTTCGTACGTACGTACGTACA
Source organism: Schistosoma spindalis (assembly GCA_946903255.1). Classification (NCBI taxonomy): domain Eukaryota; kingdom Metazoa; phylum Platyhelminthes; class Trematoda; order Strigeidida; family Schistosomatidae; genus Schistosoma; species Schistosoma spindalis. The sequence goes on from OX336420.1 coordinate 1,709,764, forward strand.
TATATCAGTTCGAGTTGCCATACCACATTAGCCCAGTGATGCAGTTGTTGATTCAAATCCCATAGTGGTAGAGGTACTAAATGTACAAACAGTAACTGGAAAGACTAGTTTTTGATTGAGATCATGAATCGACTGATGTTAGACCATCGTTGGAAACCTGGAAGCACTCAACGGCCGTTTCATCCTATTGTAGGACTCCTCAGAAGTGCGCATCCATGATCCCATACCAAAGGGATTCGAACTCAGGGCCTTCAGTCTCGTGCACGAACGCTTAACCTGCTGGATCACTGATCCGGTAGCCAATGACGTCAATGTCTAACTTCAACCAATCCACGAAATTGCGCAACCATCTTTCATTGTCCTGAGGTAGATACCTAATCTCTACCCCACACAGATTAGTGTTTGAAGATGTTATTCAACGAGTATAATCCAGTGAAATAAATTTGGATAGAGAAAAACAAAAGACATGAAAACTTTAGTAGAACACAAAAAGTGGATACATCTTTGCACACTATTACAAACGATGTTGAGCCATGTCATTCAACATCTTTAACTATCAGTTGTTATTGTCTTTCAAATCCTAATCAGATAATCTACATCTACTAACATAATTCAATTCATTTATCAGTAATGACTTCATGAATAGATTCAAGTTATTCTTTTTATGATAATCATCTTTTGTTTTTTGTTTTTTTTTGATTTTCTTTAGAATTTTCGTCATTCAAACTCTACAAATCATAATCATGATAGTAATCCCATTGATTTCACTTGGATTGATAATGGAAAATATTTATTTAAAGTTAATCTAAAATCTTTATCATCTATCTATACATATGATTCAATCTTATCAAAATTTTTTCGTGTTTGTAGTGATCTATTACCACAAATGTTCTATTTATCATCTATAAAAACAAATTATACAGATAAACAAAAGGTATTATAATTTATTTGTTTTCAAAGATTATTTTCAACGGTTATTAATTGAATTTTCTATTCTATGCCCTGGTACGGCTAAGAGTAGGGGAGAGTCCGCTCTCCCTCTCGAAATGCTCTCACATGGCCATGCGTATATAGCCCCTGCCAGGGAAGTCCTACTCACTGCCTTCACGTGGCGGTGGTGTTGTTTACGAAAATGAGAGGACGAAAAGCGAATGTCCGGCACTTTAACCGAATCCAAAACCAATGGTGCATATGGGCTAGTTCCAGTATCCTGAAGGAACAAATGGCGTATGAACCAATCGTTGGTCACCGGTTACCATGGGACTGCATCTCACTACGATGCTCCACTGCCTTGTGGATCAGACTTTCAGGTCAAAGGCTGGGGGTGTGGCCCCCTAAGAAAACCACCTGTTTCGGTTTGGGCACCCGGTCAGTATCACAGCCCTCACACAAATCAATTGAGATTTGTGTGGCGCATATGTATTTGGTGCCTCCTTGTACCAATACCTATGTGTTAAAATAAATAAATAAATAATATTATATCTTTTTATGTCTCATTGTGCCACCATATACCCTGATACCGCCGAGAATGAGGAGAGTCAACTCTCTCTCTCTCTCTAAATGCTCTCACATGGCCACGAGAATACAACCCCTGCGAGGGAAATCCTACTCACTGCCTTTACGTGGTATTACTGTTGTTTACGAAATTGAGAGGACCGGATTTCAAACCGATGGTGCATATGAGCTGGAACCAGGATCCTGAAGGAACAAATGGCGTATAAACCAATTGTTGGTCACCGGTTAACATGGGACATCATCTCCTCATGATTTTCTACTGCTTTGTGGGTCAGACCGTCAGGTCGAAGGCTCGAAGTGTGCCTCTCTAAGAAAACCAGCTGCTTCGGTGCATATATATTTGATGTCTCCCTGTACCAATACCTATGAGTTAAAATAAAATAAAAAATGTCTCACCGTTGAAATTCAATCGATCTAACTTATGTATGGTGGTTAGGAATACTTATTATACTTAGTTTTCCAAACCGCATTAATTTTAGTCAGTTTCGAATCTTCCACCTACTGATGGACATTGAAAGTCTCAATCACTGTCTCTCTTTCTTTTTGGGAAACATCGTTCTGTTGATATTATATATTTTGATAGAGAAGTAATTTATATTTGGTAATCCTTGAGTTCAGTACATTGATCACAATGAATTAACAATCTTTATTTAATTATCATTGATGAGGATTAATATCCCCCCATTGTTCATATTCATAACTATTTTAGATATCTTCCGTGTTTAGTATTTGAAACTTTGTACAACTTCTTCGATATTGGTTGCTGTAGCTAGTTGATTATATTTTGAGTAATGTAAATCAAGATAAGTATTTTGTTCTGTTTCAAAACTCTTCATTCGGTTATACCTGTATCTTTTGTGCGATGTACCAACCATGTTCGGGCTTAGTGAAGCCAATTGGCCTTTCTGGTAAGAAGACTCCACTTAATGCCACACAAACCCATCGAGTGGATGTGTTTTCGTGGGGAAGTCGTTGGAAACCCCCTGGGTCTCCATGACACACACAAATATAAGCACTCAGGGAAGGTCGATGGTCACTTATCCCTTGTAGTTGCTACCATATTATTTTGGATATATCTTCTAAGTGAAAGGTCAGGCCTATGATTTTATTAGACACTAGGTAGAGATTTTTCAGGAGGCCCAGGTTGGATTTTGCTGCCCAAAATAGCCGACGACCCCCGGTCACCCATGGAAGTACTGATCGTGCCAAACTTTGATACTCGGAGGAGAACCGGTGTTTTCAACGTGGTATAGTCGCCATCCGATGTATACTGAATTAGAAACCTCCACTGTACATTGTTTTAACCTATATGGCGTTGTATATCACGTTACTGATTCATGTTAACCATGAGGTCTATTTAAGGGCTGTAATATTTACTGTTAATTATTCGGGATTGTATTACTCTATTGCTGAATATTATGGACTTCGTTTATCAATAACCATTGGATAAATTTTTATCCTTAATTATTACTAATACTATTCCTCTAATCATTATCCATTAATTGCTATTTCTGCATTTCTTAGAAAGGCTTTCACCAATGACGACTAGTAATCGTATTTAACTACCCAAAACTTAATACTTCAGTTGTACAACCGATGGTTGTATCAATAAAATTCACATAGTTTGCATCATTGACTGATCTTAGCTAGACAAGCGTTGGAGACATGTGATCATTGAAGTTCAGTCATGTCGGGTGTGACACCGTTTCCATTCATAGTCAATGGAAGATGATGCACAATATCGTGAATTGGTTAAAATTAGATGTGTACAGCATTTACTACTCGTCCATTTGTTTAAAAGTAAAGCGCTCGGTGCTAGACTGTTAGTCATGAGTTCTGTCTCCGATAGGGCCTGTAGATACTCATAACTTTATGAGTCCTATACTAGGACGAAAATGTTTACCAGTGATTCCTGGTTTCTAGCTATTGTCTAGCTTATTTATTTATTTTAACACAGATATTGGTACAAGGAGGCACCGAATACATATGCGCCACACAGATCTCATTTGATATGTGTGAGGGCTGTGATACTGCCCGGTTGCCCAAACCGAAGCAAGTGGTTTTCTTAGGGGGCCACACCCCGAGCGTTTGACCTGAAGATCTCATCCACAGGGCAGTGGAACATCGTAAGGAGATGCAGTCTCATGGTTGTCGGTGACCAACGATTGGTTCATACACCATTTGCTCCTTCAGGATTCTGGAGCCAACCCATGTACACCGCTGATTTGGGATCCGGTTAAAGTGCCGGACATTCGCTTTTCGTCCTCTCATTTTCGTAAACAACACTCCCGCTAAGATAAGGCAGTGTGTAGGACTTCCCTGGTAGAGGCTATATACGTGTGGCTATGTGAAAGCATTTGGAGAGGGAGAGCTAACTCTCCCTATTCTCGGCCATACCAAGGAATTGTCTAGCTAAACTGGGTCCATGATATAAACCAAAAGAATGTTTTAATTACTAAACTATCACTTCTCGTGAAGCTTAACAAATTCTTTGTAATCATAATATACAATCGAAAATTTCTACGGATTCATTTACATTTGTTTTACTTTTTACAGCAAAATCATGTTACATTTCGTGATGATACTGTTGTAATACAATCTAATAATCTTGATCTATCATCGTCATCATCATCATCATCATCATCTTCTTCTTCAAAACGTATCAGTATTACAGGTGGTAATATATCTAGTAACAGTATCCTACATAATACAACATCAATTCATTTACATTTATGTAATGCTATGAAGGCATTATTATTGATTAGTCCAACTGCATTAGTACAATTTCTACCAGTGATTCTTAATCAATTTATGGAGATTATTATTCTTAGTGCTGAAGCAAGTGCAAGATGTTTTCAACAACAGCAGCATCATCATCAGCCAATAGCTCAACTATCAGATTTAATCAACAAAGATCTTAATAATACTACTGATACTTCGGAATATTTGTGGTTTAGAAGTTTAAAAAATAATTATAATAATAATATAATTAGTACAAATACAACAAATTATACTACTACTACTACTATTACTAGTAGTAATAATAGTACACCAGATGATGTATTGAAAACAGGTATTAGGTAAGTTGTTTTCGTCTTGTACACTAAGTACTTCTTTTTTTGGCTTTACATAATTTAAGGAATTTCTATAATGAGAGGGGGGAATAGGATCATTTGTATGTTGTATTTAAACAATTAGTCATGAAATGTATATTAGACTTGTTTAATTCTATGATAACTCAATTTATTTGTAACTATGAGGTCTAACCTGATATGTCTTGAAAATTTGAACGCTATACTCGATTCCTAAGCTATTCTTGTAACCCCCCCAAGCTAGAACTATACAGCAACCTGAACACGAGAGAGATGGCGCAAAGTATTCGAAAAGTACTTTACTCCAAGGTTCCTTTTAATACAGAAAACATAGGATTTTTATAATATTATAAATGTCTTTGGGTTGCTCGAAGATTCTGGAATGCTACTAAACATAGTAGCAGTATAACAATCAGCCAATCAGAACCTTTACATGTGACGTTTCACATCCTTGATGTTTTCTGGCTAAACTCCAAGTGAACGTTGATTGAATGAGATGCTTCTTAATGTTTCATGATCCTTTCGTGTCTTTTGCGAGAATTTTTCTGGATCATCGCAACAACCTTGGTATTGTTACCTACAAACTTTTCTATCTTTTGTTTTATGGCTCTCTTTATCTATAGAGTTGAATTGGTTGAGCTTATTGACACTTTCATTTCCCTTTGAAGTCTCATCAGTTCTGATGGTTTGGTGTCTTTTCTAACGAAATCTTGGCATGAATACAGAAATCTCGATTGACTTGCGTCACTTTTTGTGTAGGCGAAATATCCATCTATCAACCATAGAATAAATTTACTGTACAGCAGTTCTCTTTGTTTCAATTTATCTTGGATAGTCATTAAGAATAGAAGATCCTCGTAGACTACTAGTGTTCGATCATAAGTGTTTTTAAAGCATTGCTCATGTCTTTCGAGACCACTAAGTAAGTAACACCTGGTTAGGGATAGGGTACTAAGTAAATATAGCAAGTCAGTTCACAAAGTGGTAAGTGTTCGTCAAGTGAAGTAGTTGTGACATGTGTCACGCATCCCAAACCACCACCTGCCTCGACGTGTGATGACGGCTAATGTAGGAGTAGGTTGGAAGAAGGCTAGGCGCGGCCGAATCGGAATATAAAATCAGTTCATGAAGCCATTGACAATTGAACTGAGTCATGTTCGTAGGTCCGAACTTCCTGATTGGGTTCTGCATGATAATCATAACCATTGGTTAGAAAACTTTGAGTGATATGGCTCAGAACTCTTTACAAAGGCATAAGTGCATTCCTCTCTCTAAATTCTAAACTCTTGGACTCTTCATAATTTTTTGTTATTTCACCCATAGCTTCCTGAATCGTATCTATGACGCTTATTCTTCTCTACTATCACAGTTACTCTGACTAACTTCGCTAATTTTGAATTCTGTCTAATAGTTTCATCTATTTATGTTAATGGGATTTGACAACCTGAACCAATGTACCTGCTTATTTACTTATTTATTTAAACATGTAAACATTGGTACAAGGAGGCACCAAATAGATATGCACCACATTAATCATTCGATTTGTGTGAGGACGAGGATACTACTCGGATCCCCAAACCGAAGCAGGTGTTTTTCTTAGGAGGACCACACCCGTAGCCTTTGACCTACAGGTCTGTTCCACAAGGCAGTGGAGCAACGTCAGGAGATACAGTCCCATGGTAGCTGGTGACCAACGATTAGTTCATACACCATTTGTTCCTTCAGCATTCTGGAGCCAGCCAATGTGCACTATTGGTTAAGAATGAAGGTTTTCCAATTCTCCTAGGTGAACTCTCCTTGTCTACGAACCTGGTTAAAGTGTCAGTCATTCGCTTTTCGTCCTCTTAATTACGTAAACAACACCCGTGTTGTGAGAAGGCAGTGAGTAGGACTTCCGTGTATTACTACACTGTATTACACTGAATCATAATCAATGAATGGGGGGGGAGCGTGGATAGGAGTATAAATTACATTATTCTTTACTAAATTATACATTTTGTTTAAATACCAATCTATCCTTTCATTTACACTTCAATTATATATCAATATAATTCATTAGAATATAATCTATGCCCTGGTACGGCCGAGAGTGGGGAGAGTCCTCTCTCCCTCTTGAAATGCTCTCACATGGCCATCCGTATATAGCCTCTGCCAGGGAAGTCCTACTCACTGCCTTCTCGTGGCGGGGGTGTTGTTTACAAAAATTAGAGGACGAAAAGCGAATGTCCGGCGCTTTAACCGGACCCCAAACCAATGGTGCACATGGGTTGGCTCCAGTATCCTGAAGGAACAAATGGCGTATGAACCAATCGTTGGTCACCGGCTACCATGGGACTACATCTCCTTACGATGCTCCACTGCCTTGTGGATCAGACGTTCAGGTCAAAGACTGGGGGTGTGGCCCCCTAAGAAAACCACCTGTTTCGGTTTGGGCACCCGGGCAGTATCACAGCCCTCACACAAATCAATTGAGATTTGTGTGGCGCATATGTATTTGGTGCCTCCCTGTACCTATACTTATGTGTTAAAATAAATAAATAATAATAATGTGGTATATCTTCACATGTTTGTCCATAATAGATCTTGTCACGTTTATTACCCTTTTTATTAAGGTTTAATGAACCGATTTGGTTAATATTTTTGATTTGTTCTATCGACTAATTAATCAATTGAATTGTGTATATGTTGAGTAAATCAATAACTGAACATTAATTTTCAAGGTTTTATTTTTATTCAATACACATGAATTTTAATACGATTGTAAAGCACCTAAAAGTTTGTGTTCTAAATAAACAGAGTTAACATTGTGCTGAAATAAAATACAGAGAGATGACAACTACAATTAATTGATTGAATAAAAACAGTACATAACAGAAAATGTTCGTGTTCACAATGGAATGAGAAGAAACTTCTTTCAATTAAGCAAGTCCCTGTCACTTTTATCATTGAACATGAAAGAAAACTCCATTGAGATAGTCATTAACTTCTACTATGAGTCATATCTTGATGACGTCTTGAACTATTGAGTTTCACCATCTCGTGATCGGTCATGTGTTACAGCTCTCGTTCTCGAAATACTCTCACATGGCCACGTGCATACAACCATTGCCACAGAAATTCTACTCATTGCCTTCTCGCACCATGAGTGCTGTTTACGAAGTTAAGAGGAAGAAATGTTAATGTCCGTCGCTTTAACAGGGTTGGCGGATACGGAGCATCTACTTAGTGCAGCTGGAAAATTCTAATTCCAGATCAATCGTGCATATGGGTTGGTTCCAGTATCCTGAAGGAACAAATGGTGTATGAACTAATCGTTGGTCACCAGCTACCATGCGACTGTATCTCCTGACGTTGATCCACTACCTTGTGGATCAGACCTATAGGTCGAAGGATCCGCGCGTGGTCCCCCTGAGAAAACCACCTGCTTCGGTTTAAGCAACCGAGTAGTATCCTCGTCCTCACATAAATCGGATTATTTATGTGGTGCATATGTATTTGGTGCCTCCTTGTACCAATGTTTACGTCTTTAAATAGATAAATAAATAAATGATCTTGACTAATAAATTTCCGACTACATCCAAACACAAGATATCGCATCAAAAATTAGTAGCTACATTGAAAGTGATCGATAGGATTCCATCAGCACCAAAGAGTTAGACAAAGACGATATTGATCAATACTTAATGTCCAGACAATTTCAAGTATCTCAATATTATCATAGGTTAGTCGCTGTCTGAATACCTCATTGGTGGTATATCAGGCTATGAAGTGCCGTAATGCTGATTTACAGGGAATGACTGTACACTAGCATGTACCTTCGAACACGTAATATTTCAATGATTTGTGCCACATGACGAGTTATTGAATCCCTTTTGTTGTTGTTGTTATGGTATACCGTGTTATGTTTAGATTCTAGTAAATATAATTTTGTACTTTATCAATTCTAGTACATTAGCTATGCTTGTTTCTGAATTGAATGCACAAATTCCAAATGATAATATTTATTATCCAATCAAATCAACAAATGATGCAGCTTATTCGGATAGTGTAATTGATTCAAACATACCAAATGGTGAACGTGTAAAGCACAATTTATTGAAAACTTATGTAGAGGTAAGTTGTAAAAAAAAAACTTGTTTTCTCAGTTTTCAAAAGTTTTCATCATTTAATTGTTACTACTTATAAGTAAATAGGAGATGTGATCATGAAGATTCGGACTGGCTAATGTTCAACTAAGTACTTGGTATTTGATTTTCTTTCTTTTCATGCTGTATGGTGGTAGTTTATTGAAGAGTCAAATGTCGTACGAAAAAGCTGTTCTCTATTTGATTATGTTGTCTTAACTCAGCCGTATTGTTTTTTGATTGAGATCATGGACCGATTGATATTAGACCACCATTGAAAACCTGGAAGCACTGGACGGCCGTTTCGTCCCATTGTGGGACTCCTCAGCAGTGCGTATCCACGATCTCGCTCGCGGGATTCGAACCCAGGGCCTTCAATCACGCGCGCGAACGCTTAATCTACTCGACCACTGAGCCGGCATCTAACGGTGTTAATGTCTTACCTCAACCAATCCACGAAAATGCGCGGGTTAAGTATAGCTTACAATTATTTTGAATGGAAAAGAGTATGGTCGTGAATCGTACATCAAGTTAAAGTTTGTGGTTTATAAAATGAACCAGAGATAAAACTTAAGGTTCATATTTTACAGATTTTGAATTAAATAAAGCGACTTTCCCATCATCATGTCCCTTCGGAGACAATGTATGATCTCATTTTTGGTTCAATATAGGTGAAATCTGGTCTTCTCCGTTTCCTCACCTTCTAGATCACTGGACATATTCTGTATTGAGACTATCCAAAAGGGTTCTTCACATTGAGCCAAGTTTATCAGTTTCCTGTGATGTTCTCGAATCTTCCAGTATGTGACTTGCATAACGTATCCACCCTTTAACTTCCATCACATACATTAATTTTCTTTGTATTCTGTAATTTGTTGATGTTTGGTCTTTCAAACAACCATATCCGTGCAGCAATTTCGAAGACTCTCTCAGTCTCCCAAATTGTACGAGCATTCCATGTACCTAAATAAATGGTTGCTCTGGTTATCAGAAGGGGCATCGGCCTCGTGACTTCTGAACGAACTCGGATTTCATCATGAGGCGTCATAACTCTTTTAAATGAAGACCTTCTGACTCCCAGAGCAGAGTTTAAATGGTTTGAATAATTTTTTCTAGTTAGCGTTGTGATAGCGAGTTAGTTTTCTACGGGATGGGGTCGCTAACCCCATGCTCAACCTTCTTCCTTTATTATCCGGACTTGGGACTGGCAGTAGCCCCTGGAAAGACTCCAGGTGGAGTCTATCCACATTAATAGTTTATTATTTCATTAATTATTCGTACTTATTCAATGAAAAGAATCAAATAAGTAAATTTTCATCCGTCTGACATCCTTCATGATTGTTTTCCTTCTTTTTTTTTCTCTTGTTCTTTTGATTTGTTTTGTTTAAATTGTTGTTATGATAGTCGATAGTGGTCATCTTATATCAGGGTATTTATGAAAAATGACTCATATCTGTCAAATACTTTAAATATTGTAAGCTAGACAACAATCTACTGTTTTTAATTTAGTTGATTTTCAATTTATAGACATAAACAAACTGGAATACATAAGTACATATTCATTTATGTATATTTATACCCTGGTAGATAAGTGACCAGCATAGTTGGGAAAAAAAGATTCATTAAATTCACCTTATACATTTGGTAAATATTAAGCTTCTTTTCAAAAGTTTGTTTATTTCTGTTAATGCCTTGGTACAACCGAAGGTGGTGAGAGTTCACTCTCCCTCTTCAAATGTTCTCAAATGACCACGCGTATATAGCCATTGTCAGGTAAGTCCTACTAACTACCTTATCATAGTGGGGGGTGCTTTTACGAAATGTAAATGTTCATCGCTTTAATTGGGTCTGTAGATATAGATCATCTACTTAGGTGAGTTGGAAAATTCTGATTCCAAACTAATAGTACACATGAGTTTGGCTCCAGTATCATGAAGGAACATTTATTTTATTTATTTATTTTAACACATAGATATTGGTAAAAGGAGGCACCAAATATGTATGCATCACACAGATCTCATTTGATGTGTGTGAGGGCTGGGATACTACCCGGGTGCCCAAACCGAAGCAGGTGGTTTTCTTAGGGGGCCACACCCGGAGCCTTCGACCTGAATGTCTGATTCAAAAGGCAGTGGAGCATCGTAAGTAGATGCAGCCCCATGGTAGCCGGTGACCAACGATTGGTTCATACGCCATTTGTTCCTACAGGATACTGGAGCCCATGTACACCATTGATTTAGGATCCGGTTAAAGCGCCAGACATTCGCTTTTCGTCCTCTCATTTTCGTAAACAACACCTGTGGTGCGAGAAGGTAGTGAGTAGGACTTCTGTAGCAGAGGCTATATACGCGTGACCATGTGAGAGCATTTTTCGAGGGAGAGCGGACTCTCCACACTCTCGGCCGTACCAGGGCATTTGAGGGCCATAAAGGAACAGATGGTGTATGAATCAATTATGGGATTGCATCTCCTAACGTTGCTCCACTACCTTATGGAATAGACCTTTATTTTGTAATGTTTACCTGTAGAAAAGTACATTTCTCTTATTACATATACATATAATGCAATTATTATTACCATTACTTTAATTAACCTGATGTACATTTTCTTGTAGTATATATTTTATTTATAAAATTTATTGTCAGAAGGGGTTTGTGGAGATTTTAGTAATTTCACTGGTTGAAATCATGAGTCAATTGAAGCTAGACCACCACCATGGAAAACCTGGAAGCACTGGACGGCCGTTTCGTTGTAGTATGAGACTCCTGAGTGGCAGTGCGCATTCACGACCCCGACCCCCGCGAGACTCAAACCCAGGACCTATCAGTCTTGTGCGCGAGCACTTAACCATTAGACCACTGAGCTGTTCGGCATCCAACGGTGTTAATGTCTAACTTCAAGCAATTCATAAAATCGCTCCACCGTCACCATTGTCTTCAGTGAGCTGATATCTCACAACAGACCTGGCTGAACTCCACTGGTAAGGGCTTCTCACTAGAAATCCAGGAGTATCTCTTGAAGTCAGTCACTAGTGAGCAGATGATTATTATCAGAAGGGGTTTTGTGGAGATTTTAGAAATTTCAATAGTTGAAATCATCAGTCAATTGAAGTCAGCTTACACGCGAGACTGATTGGTCCTGGGTTCGAATCACTCGGAGAGCGGTATCGTGGATGCGCACTGCTGAGGAGTCCCATACTAAGACGAAACAGCCGTCCAGTGCTTTCAGGTTTTCGATGGTGGTGGTCTAGTTTTAATTGACTCATGATTTCAAATAATTTATTGTATTATATCGATTGTAACCGTAATACCCTAAAATGAAATTTTCTACCCCTTTCAACTTTATAAATGATTTATTCTGAATGTATTTCAACTGTAATCAATGCTAAAGTTCACTAATTTAACATTTCACATTGTTTAGTTCACTCAATTATGGATATTTTAATTTACTGTAATGATTACGAATGGATAAATGTAGGATTTGATAATATGATTATTGAAAATCATTTAAATCTTGAACTGATCCAAGTTAAACCACCATTGAAAACCTAGAAGTTCTGGGTGATTGATTTACTTTAGTATGGAGCTTCTCAGAAGTGCATATCCATGATTCCACTCGGTGGGCGGGGATTATGAAAAGAGACCTTCGGTTTACTTCTAGATCTCTTAAGTAGTTTATCACTGAGCTGACATTTAATGGTGTTAACATTTAACTTCTTTTTTGTTTAGTGTATGTTAATGAAGTGAAAAACGGTATTGTACATTGTATTTGAGATTAAGGTATAATATTTTAAGCCCGTTTCTATCATATTTTAGAATATAAACTAAAGTATCACTATGGCAACTTGGACCGATGCATATACATGCCTGGTCCTACGTTGCAGCTGACTGACTGAAAGTATCACTATAAACAACTGTACAATTCTTTATACTAGGTCTGAACTTATAAATCTTGTCTTCATCAGATCTAATAGTGAGCCTTATTGTTGAATTGTTGTGCCAGAAAATATTTGTACATTCTATTCTGATTGTCAAATAACAAGCTTGCATAAAACCATTGTCTGATATTCTTCAACTTTTCATAATGAAAACTATCTCCACAAAAAGGTTAAAGATATTTGTAAGTATAAATTTCAGTTATAGGCAGAGATAGATGATGACTAGCAGTGGAATCCAGGATGCGCGTTTCGTCCTATAAAAGATTGATCAATTGCAGTCCTAGCCAATACAAAAATGAATTTACACTTTACCTCACTGTACAAGCTAGTGGTTATTTGGACTCAGTAGCTAAGTGGATAACGCAGTGGCGTTTGAAGCGAATGATTCTGGGTTCGAGTGCCAGAGTGAACATCAACTGTGAGATACAGGTATATCCAACTGACCAGTCCCAAATAAGATTCCACTACTAGTCATCATCCATTTTTGTTTAGAATGCTTGTAACTTCAGACAATATCGAAGCCATCCGTACAGGGTGTACATATGCGAATGTGAGAGTTATCAATTGCAGCCCCAAACATCAATGAGAAGATTCAAACAACCAATACAATAAATGAAATAAAGTCCAGTTATTTTTGAGTATTTATTTATTTATTTATTTGAACACATAAATATCGGTAGATAGGGGCACCAAATACATATGCGCTACACAAGTCACTTCATTTCTATGTGGGCTGTGATACTGCCCGGGTGCCCGAACCGAAGCAGGTGGTTTTCTTAGGGGGCTACACCCGGAGCTTTCGACCTAAATGTCTGATCCACAAGGCAGTGGAGCGACGTTGGAAGATGCAATCACATGGTAGCCGGTAATCAATAATTTGTGTATACCCCATTTGTTTCCTCAGGGTTGTGGGGCCCATGTGCATTATTGGTTTGGAATCAGAGTTTTTCAACTCCCCTAGGTGGACTCTTCGTATCCACTAACCCAGTTAAGGTGACAAACATTCACTTTTCGTGTTGTCAATTTCGCAAACAACAATAATGCCGCGAAAAGGCATTGTGTAGTACTTCCTTGATAGTAACTGTATACGCATGGCCATGTAAGACCATTTTTCAGGGAAGAGAGGGCTCTCCCCACTCCTGGCTCTACTAGAGCATTTGGGGGTCGGCTACCGTTCTCAGGTGGATCTGAATCACCAAGCTTTCAGTTAACACAAGAATATATATCATCCGATATCTGTTCACTTAAAATACCATTAGGACTAGACTAACTGTAAGTAACTGAATCAGTAAACAATAAACTATTGATATACATTAATACACTTTCTTGTGTTCTTTATGAATAATTCAATATTTTAAATCTTCTCTTTGTTTTTTTCTTCGCTTCTTTTTATCATTTTATAGTTTGTATTCAATCCTGATCATTTATTAACAACATGTATCAATCATTATTTAAATGAGAATCAACCATTCATTAATCATCCAAGAAAAAAAGAAGAAGAAGGAATACAACTCAATGAATTAATACATCATAAAAGATTAAATCTTTCACCTCCATCATCATCATCATCATCACCTCCACCATCATCATCCTCGCCATCACCGTCAGCAACAACAACAACAACAACAAGATCTAATCAATTATCCATATCACAATCAATAATTAATCAATATTTTCCTTTATCCTCATTACATCATTCTATTATTCGTGGTTTAATTCTTATTTTATCTGATATTCATTGTCCAACTAATATATTAATACATTTATTTAATAATATTTGGTTATTATTAACATTAATTATTAAATCAATGACACAATATTTATGTATTAGTAAGAAAATATGGGTAAGTAATTCAGTTATATATTGTATGCTTGTGTGTGTGTGTGTATGTGTGTGTGTACATATAGATGTTGACTGTTTATTAGTGTTTACCATTTGAAGTAACTACTTCAATGTTCATCTTGTTGTGGTAATAAGGTGTTATGACAACTTGTATCGATGCATAGATATGTGCGCCTGATCCTACGTTGTAACTCACTGACTAATTGATTGATTGAGTTGTTAATAGAAAACAATCAATATTCATTGTAACATGGTCTTTCATTAAGATTTACAGTTATTTAGTCAGAAGGAAACTACTTACTTACTTGCTTACTTACTTACTTACTTGCTTACTTACTTACTTACTTACTTACTTACTTACTTACCTACTTACTTACTTACTTACTTACTTACTTACTTGCTTACTTACTTACTTACTTGCTTACTTACTTACTTACTTACTTACTTACTTACTTACTTACTTACTTACTTACTTACTTACTTACTTACTTACTTACTTACTTACTTACTTACTTACTTACTTACTTACTTACTTACTTACTTACTTACTTACTTACTTACTTACTTACTTACTTACTTACTTACTTACTTACTTACTTACTTACTTACTTACTTACTTACTTACTTACTTACTTACTTACTTACTTACTTACTTACTTACTTACTTACTTACTTACTTACTTACTTACTTACTTACTTACTTACTTACTTACTTACTTACTTACTTACTTACTTACTTACTTACTTACTTACTTACTTACTTACTTACTTACTTACTTACTTACTTACTTACTTACTTACTTACTTACTTACTTACTTACTTACTTACTTACTTACTTACTTACTTACTTACTTACTTACTTACTTACTTACTTACTTACTTACTTACTTACTTACTTACTTACTTACTCACTTACTTACTTACTTACTTACTTACTTACTTACTTACTTACTTATTTACTTACTTACTTACTTACTTACTTACTTACTTACTTACTTACTTGCTTACTTACTTACTTACTTGCTTACTTACTTACTTACTTACTTACTTACTTACTTACTTACTTACTTACTTACTTACTTACTTACTTACTTACTTACTTACTCACTTACTTACTTACTTACTTACTTACTTACTTACTTACTTACTTACTTACTTACTTACTTACTTACTTACTTGCTTACTTACTTACTTACTTACTTACTTACTTACTTACTTGCTTACTTACTTACTTACTTACTTACTTACTTACTTACTTACTTACTTATTTACTTACTTACTTACTTACTTACTTACTTACTTACTTACTTACTTACTTACTTACTTACTTACTTACTTACTTACTTACTTACTTACTTACTTACTTACTTACTTACTTACTTACTTACTTACTTACTTACTTACTTACTTACTTACTTACTTACTTACTTACTTACTTACTTACTTACTTACTTACTTACTTACTTACTTACTTACTTACTTACTTACTTACTTACTTACTTACTTACTTACTTACTTACTTACTTACTTACTTACTTACTTACTTACTTACTTACTTACTTACTTGCTTACTTACTTACTTACTTACTTACTTACTTACTTACTTACTTACAAGCCTGTTACTCCCAACGAAGCATTGGCCACCGGTCAGCATTCACCAACCCACTCTGTTCTAGGCCTTCCTTTTCTTGTTCTATCCATCTGGAGCTACTGCCTGTTTCAAGCTCAGATAAAGGAGGAAGGCTGAGCATGGGATTAGCAACCCTATCCCGTAGAAAACGCTAACCAGAAAAAATAATTTAGAAGGAAATGGTAGAAAGTAAAGTAGGGATTTGATAATGTAAACAATTTCAAATGTTGTCCAAAGTATGAAGGTAATTATTAACCCTTGGTTGCCTACATTTTGAAAAGATACTTTTCAGATAATGTGTAAATGATAACAATTTAAGTCTTGGCAACTTGGAAGTGTGGTCTTAAAGGAAAGTTTAAGTCCGGTTACATGACTTTTTGTGAGTAGTTTTTGTTGTGGTATAAATTTTCAACTTAATTTACCCCTAATTGTCATGGTTCGGCTGATGGTGGCGAGAGTCCACTCTCCCTCTCAGAATGCTCTTACATGGACACGCGTATACAGCCACTGCCACAGAAGTCCTACTCATTGTCTTCTCACACTAGGGGTGTTGTTTACGAAATTACCAACGTGTGAAGGGAATGTCCGGTGCTTCAACTGGGTCGATGGATATGGAGGACCCACGTAGGGGAGTTAGAAAACCCTCATTCCAAACCAATGGTGCACATTGGCACCAGAATTTTGAGGGAACAAACAGCGTATAAACCAATTATTATTGATCACCGGCTACCATGTGACTGCATCTCATGACGTTCCTCCACTGTCTTGTGGATCAGACGTTTAGGTCAAAGGCAATCATTAAAAATGAAGAAGGATCGGACAGTTGTTTCATCTTATTTCAAAACTTTCTTGTACTGCACTTGTATAAAATATTACTAACGATAGAATTGTGGATCTTCAAATCTCGCGGTAAGTGTTTGACCTTTTGTTCAAGTACCATGTTTGTATACCTATCATCTGTCTTTTTTTGTTTGTTTGTTTGTTTGTTTTAGGCTGAACGATCTGGTGAAACACGTTTTTCATCATTATTCTGTGAAGATTTAACTGTATTTATTCAATTAATTGGATCACGTTTATTATCTACATCTTTTGGTACTATAAAAACTACATCTATAACCTATAATCCATCTAATAAAATTGATGAATTAGATACTACCATTTATAATCAAGTGATTACATCATTTCATAATGGATCATTTACAAAAATGGAATCATTCAATTCTTTAACAAATTCACAAATAAATAAATCTATAAATCAATCATTAACACGAAAAACTTCACCACGTTCTGATAGTGTCAAATCTAATCCACATCATACCAATCATATCAATAATAATAGTAATAATAATAATAATGTTATTAATTTTAATGGAATTGATGTCATTTCAGCTATTGGACAATTTTTATGTGATTTATTTAATTTAATGGATAGAGGTTATGTTTTTAAACGTGTTCGGGATTTATTCATGTTCCTTGAAATATCACCAAGAATGGTAAGTTGACATGTCATTCAATCAGTAACAACATAGAATTTCGTACATACGTACATCGATTTGAGTTGCCATATCATATTAGCACAGAGATTCAGTTATCGATTCAAATCCTATAGTGGTAGAGGTAGTAAAAGTATAAGCAGTAATCGGAAACATTAGGGTTTGATAATGTTATTTAAGGAGTATAATCCAGTGGAATAAATTTGGAAAGAAAATAAAGGACATGAAGAATTCAGAAGATTACAGTTTGAGAGAACACAAAAAGTGGATGCACCACTGCGCTATTGCAAACGTTTTTGAGCTATGTCATTCAAGATCTCTAACCATCGGTTGTTATCGTCTCGCAGACCCAAACTAGGTAGTCTGCACCTACCAACATGGCTCAGTTCTCTTGTCAGTGACTTCATGGATTTATGCCATGTTTTGGTCTGGCCGCCCCTAGTTTTCTTCCAACCTACTCCTACACCATAAAACATTGCACGTTGGGGCATTCGGTGGTCGGGCATGCGTAACATATGTCCAAACCATCTCAACTGATTAAGTTTCACTACTTCATCAATTGATTTGCCATCCTTACCTAGTACCCGTTTCCTAACAACTGAGTTACTTATTCGGTGGTCTCAGGATATAGGAACAATGTTTCGAAAACATCTATGATCGAATACTAGTAACCTACGAATATCCTCTCTTCTTACCGGCCATGTTTCACTGTCATAAAGTAGGACGGAACGCACTGTTGCGCAATAAACCCGTCCTTTGGCTGGTAGACGGATATCTCGTCTACACCACAAATGACTCAAGTTGGCAAAAGTTAGTCGAGTCAACGACAAAGTTAAACAAGAATGGAGAGAGTGGGCAGCCCTAACAAACACCACTTGAGGTAATCAGTTCTGATGACATAACTGATTACCTCAAGTTGACATGTGTGTGTATGTATACTTAATGAGAAATTAACTAGATATCGAGAATCGTACATTCAATGACTGAGATGAACACACATCAGACAACATCTCAGTCTGTTAGGCTGCTTGACTTTTTGGATTCAATTCATCTATTTGTGATGAAGCATTTGATGCTAATATCAAAGTTACTATGCGTCATCATACATTGGTATATCTAAATTGACCATCTGTTATCTTTCTATCCAGTTCCAATGTTGGTAAATAATGCTCGAAATAACCAATCAATTGTAAATATCACAATCCTTTAGGAGGTTACTCAATATCTGAATAACTCGTTGATGACATTTTAAACTGCGGAACTGTTTAACTCGGTGTTATGTTTGAGAGGGATGATGATTTTACCTGGTACCGGCGAACGGAACGAAGTTAGAAACGTAACAACAGGACAAGTTAAGGTATTACAATGAGCCTCAGTTTTGCTAACTATCCAGAGAAAATCATATTCAGCTGGATAAAATATATATCTCACAAGCAGCTCAACAAAAAAACGAACGAAAAGCACACAATTCATGCATAGATATAAAATACAAAGTACCTTTGAAAAATGTTACAAAATAACGTACTAATAGAGGAAACGAACCAGTGTCGTTTAAGGTCATTCCAGATGCGAAATGCGAACTTTAGGTAAAAATAGGCGCGAGAATGTGACATTCAAATTTGCATAATAAATTTACAAATATGAGACTTTGACCAAAAGGTTTCTGGTGATTAAACATCCACAATATTCAGATTTCAATTCATAAGTAGTCGTTAGTTCCTTCCAGATTGCAGGTACATCTTGGTGAAGAATACCATCCAAGGTTTCCTATGAACTTCCTACAACCACCTAACATTTCAAGAATACAATTGTGATTAATTGCTCTACAGTGTCATGTTCTTTCACTCAAATAATGCATTCTTGTTCAGCAAACAGTGTATGAATTACAGATGAGCTCAATATGGTGCTAACTTTGTAATTAGACTTGGAACCGTATAGTTTTAGGTTCGAACCCCATTTCAACTATTTTGATTAAGAAGGTCAGATTGTATAACTAGCGGTCCAATGAAAAAGTTTTTTTCAAAACTATCTTCAACATGAAATCGGTAACTATATGTTAAAGGTGGTCCTTTAAAATACATAGCATCGTTAAATATTTTGAAGTAAGATCACCACTGAAAAGCTCAAATTCCTGGGTGGTTATTTTGCTTTAGTATAAAACTCCTTAAGAGTACGCTTCCACGATTTTACACGAAGGGCTTGAACTCAAGTTCTTCGGCCTCTAGTGTGAATATTTAACCAACTATATCGTTGAACCGGCCTCCGACGATGTTAATGATTAACCTTAAGCAATCTGCATTAATACGCGACCATCTTACATTATCTTTGCTAGATAACTGCTTCACACGCTACCCAAACTAGCTTATTCCAAAACGAATTGGATGCCCTGTACTTCCAAGTTTCAGTGGTGGACCAACATAGATTGGTTCATGGCTTCAGTGAAATTAAACGTTCTCCCCAACTTCCATATTGTAAATATTCATGACAAGACTATCATTTATGAACGAACCAATCACGTATAAGATAATAGGTCTTGAATTTTGGCGCGAAATTCACTGATCCATTGGGATAAATAGCGTTTTGGCATTATAGCTGATGTCAGTTCGTGATGAAAACCCCCCAAATGTAATTCCTGACCTCAACCATCAATTGTAAATCATAATTCTAATTCCTTAAACTCTTTTATAATCCGCATTTAGTCCTAGTTATTAAGTGGACACTCTTATGATCAGTTTAGAGTCACTCAAAGGTTGTCCATAAATTATAGTCTCACCATATTCATTGTTACAGTGTTAGATAAATCCATATAACAACGTTTCTTCTTTCTTTAACTCAAATTTTATCGTCTACGAATATCAACACAATAGAATTAGATAGTTGAAGGTAGTCAGTAATCTTGCGGAAGGAGGGGGGGGCTGAAAAACCTCATGTGATTCGATCTTGTGTCACCAAGCTTTATCACATAAGATGTTATACTGTTGAGTTATTAGGAAAGCTACCGGTCTATAGTAAAACTGAAATACTTTCAATTGATGAATGTTTAAGTAGAGTGACAACATTCATGTATTTTATTTTAACATTGGCAGAACTCCAGGAACTTAATTATTTGAATATAACTTTTTATATCGTTAGGTCAGTTAATCAATATATGTTGCTTCCATATTAACAGATCATTACTTATAATAGTAGTGTACTGATATGTTTGATGCATATTTTGTCTTTTACCCCCCCCCTCAACTCCGTTTGTTTTTCTATCCTTTGTTTTAGTCCGCTGATAAAATTGATCAATTGAATGAATTACGATTTGAATTATTACGTTGTATTTGTGAACATGAACATTTCATTCCATTGAATTTGCCCATGTTAAATATATCCGATGGTTTAAGTAAGTTCACTTTCCTCCTATCTATCTTCATTTATAGTTTATAGTGAATGTTTAGTTTTTATCAGAAAAGGTTATGTGGAGATTTTAGAAATTTCACTGATTGAAATCATAAGT
Source organism: Schistosoma spindalis (assembly GCA_946903255.1). Classification (NCBI taxonomy): domain Eukaryota; kingdom Metazoa; phylum Platyhelminthes; class Trematoda; order Strigeidida; family Schistosomatidae; genus Schistosoma; species Schistosoma spindalis. The sequence goes on from OX336420.1 coordinate 1,730,898, forward strand.
CAATTGAAGCTAGACCACCACCATGGTAAACCTGGAAGCACTGGATAGCCGTTTCGTCCTAGTATGGGACACTTTGGTGGCAGTGCGCATTCATGATTCCGCCCCCCCCCCTGCGTAGTTTTTGCGTACAATTCAAAATGCAATGATAGATTTTTATTTATATATTTATTTAAACACATAAATATTGGTACAAGGAGGCACCAAATAGATATGTGCCACATAAATCATTTCGATCTGTGATGAAATACTAGTGACTTACGAGTATCTTCTACTGTGTAATAGCCATGTTTTGCAGCCTTAAAGTAAAACAGCATGAACTGCCGTGCAATATAACTCGTCCTTTAATTGATAGATGGATATCTTGATGTAAGTTGGTAAAACAAACGAAGAAAACAGTTAACAGGAATAGAGATAGTCCAGATATTCAAGAAGGTTATAGGCAATCTAAACATAAAGCAAAATATAATCCTTATTATATCAATCTTATTAAAAACAATTAAATTATTCACTTGATATTGTTTCACTTGAATGCTTGTAAATTAAGGCAATACGCACAGTATGCACATATGCCAATATGAGAGACTGATCAATTACAGTTTTAAACATCAATGAGAAGATTCAAGTAAACAACAATATCAAGTGAATTAAACTTCATTCCATTGCATAAGCAAGTGGCTATCAGAATTCAGTAGCTAAGTGAATAACGTGCGATGGCGTTTGAAGCGGATGGTACTGGGTTCGAGTCATCGCAGTGTGAATATCAACTGCGAGATGCAATTATATCCAGCTGACGAGTAGTCCCAAATAAGACAAAGTGGCACGCGTCCTACATTCCATTGCTAACCCCTATCCATCTTTGCTTATAATTAAGTTGTTATTATTATTTTGTCAAATTATATATATAAACAATTATCACTTCTATAATTTACTCATTATATATAATAGCTGAACAATATTCTGTTAGCAGACTATATACTGTAAATATTGAGCATAGTCAAGGTATGTAATTTTGTTTGAATCACTATATGTATTACTATCCTATATACCATATATATATATATATCAATATACTTGATTATCTCCATGTAGCTATGCACTGCATTACATTAATTTTTATGATTATTGTATATGAATAACTATGATTATAACTGTACTCACTTCTTGTGTGTGTGTGTGTGAGTGAGTGAGAGGGTGTGTGTGTGTGTGTGTTGGTGTCTGCTTCGTTGGATTGTTTTTATACATGCATGATTTTAATAAATAAATAATAGTACTTTAGATTTCGCAACTTCACACACACACACACACAAAGATATACTTACATACATACACACTCACCCATATTTTATGTTTAATGTACTAGAACATTGAATCACTTCATTGAACTTTGAAAATCTATTCCTTTTATAATTAAATGGTACATTGTATATTGTATAAGAATATCAACAAAATACTTTTTACTTCCTTTCATTACTTGAAATGAGAATTTGTTTTTGTTTAAGGTAATTTATGTTGTTATTTGATGTGATAAAACATATACACATTGAAACATGTAAACAATGGTATAAGAAGGAACCGAATAGATGGGGGGGTTGGGGTATTGCCCGGGTGCTTAAACTTGAATCAGATGGTTTTCTGAAAGAAAGCCATTTCCTAAACCTTTAACCTGTAGGTTTAGGTCATAAGGCAATGGAACATCTTGAAGAGATGCAGTTCCATGATAACTGGTGATCAACAATAGGTTCATAGATCATTTGTTTTCTTAGGATCCTGATGCTAGTCCATGTTCACCATTGGTTTAGAATCAGAGTTTTCTAACTTCTCTAGTAGGTGGACTTTCCGTATCCATCAATCCGGTGAAAGCACCGGACATTTACTTTTCATGTTGTCAATTCGGTAAACAATGGTAATGGCACGAGAAGGTAGTGAGTAAGACTTATGTGGCAGTAGTTGTATGCAAGTGGTCATATGAAGGAGAGCTGACTCTCCCTACTCTCGGCCGTACCAGGGCATTTGGGGGCAAGACAACATTTAATGATTGCTAGTTAGTTATATCACTTTTCCTATGTTTATGTAATCCTTGAATTGAAAATCTATTCAAGAGCTTCCTACAACTATGTTTGTCAATTCTGGATATGTATCTTTTTATATTGTAGACAAGATAGCAAAAGATTAGTTTTTGAGATTAAATCAGTCATCTTGACATTTCTACCTTACTCGGATAACTTTGGTAGTTAAGTAGAGAGTGATAGCACAATAGTGAAAGTAATCGGTTTTCGATTATTAGATATTAGATTTAAATCTCTTTACCCTAATTTTGGTTGTTTCACAAGCAACATAACTCAAATTTAAGTGTTTTAATATGTTAACTTAGTAACTTGGTTAGTCAAATTATGTTACCTGTCCTTTCAGAAATGTATAGTACATAGCTAAATTAGTTGTTAGTATACACTTAGTCATTGGTTTCTAGTAGTGTTCATAATGATTCAAAGGTAAAAAATATGTTAGATGGGTTTTGTGGAGATTATAGTAATTTCAATGGTTGACATCATGAGTCAATTGAAGCTAGACCACCATGGAAAGCCTGGAAGCACTGGACGGCCGTTTCTTCCTATTGTGAGACTTCCCAGCAGTGAACATCCACGACCTCGCCTCACGAGAATCAAACCCAAGACCTATCAGTCTTGTATGCGAGCGCTTAACTTACTAGACCACTGAGCTGGCCGGTATCCAACGGTGTTAATGTCTAACTTCAACTAATCCACGAAATTGAGCGACACATCCACCATTGTCTTCAGTGACTTACTATCTCACAATTGACCCAGTTGAACTCCAGGAAATACCTTTTGAAACCAGTCACTAGTGAGCATATGTCGATTAATGTCAGAAGGGTTTTTTATAGATATTATAGTGATTAAGCGCTCGCGTGCGAGACGGATAGGCTCTGGGTCCGGATCTCGCGAGGCAGAAGTGTGGATGCGCACTGATGAGGAGTCGTACAATAGGATGAAACGGCCATCCAGTGCTTTCAGGTTTTCCATGGTGGTCTAGCTTCAACTGACTCATGATCTTAACCATTGTAAAAATATGTATTTAACTGTATGATATACTTTGGAAATCGGTTGTATTTTTTGGTATGATCGCATGTGCGGTTGTGAGTATATCCACTATAGAGAACACAACCATTTCATAGCATGCTCATATTTAATAATTTTCGTGTTGGGTAACAAATCATGATGAAAATAGCATTCAAATTAACAAAACCCGTAATTCAGAAGGGTTTTTGTGGAGATTTTAGTAATTTCAGTAGTTGAGATCATAAGTCAGTTGAAGCTAGATAACCATTTTAAACCTGGAAACACTGAACAGCCTTTTCGTCCTATTGTCGGACACCTCGGTGGCAGTGCGCACCCACGATCCCACCTCGCGAGTTCGAAGTTGAAGTTAGACATTTACACCGTTGGATGCCGGCTTAGTGGTCTAAAGGTTGAGCATTCGCACTTCACACTAATAGGTCTTGGTTTTGAATATCGCGAGGCGGGATCGTGGATGCGCAATGCTGAGGAGTCTCATATTAAGATGAAACGGCCGTCCTGTGCCTCCATGTTTTCCATTGTCGTCTAGTTTCAATTGACTCATGGTCTCAACTACTGAAAATCCGCATAATCGTATCCGTGTTTCCATTAATTTTCGTTTCTATGAGTCGCTACATCGAAAGAAAATGATATTCCATGTGTTGAAAATATTTCAATGTTTCAACAACGTGGAACTTCTGTACCTGGAAATAAAATTGATGTGATAAAACAATCGAAAATTCATTATTTATTACATTTAATGAATGAAAATTGATAGAAGATGAACAAAAATGAATATACAAGTTTAGTTTATTCATGTGTAGATTGGTTTCAGAAAAAATCAACTATTGAAACATATTCTACAGCTTCCCAAATTTAATATAAATGATTTACATTACTTAATAAGTAATAAGTAGTTAAATTTATAACGTAAAAAATGACAGAAATATCATATTCAATTTGATAAATGACGATAAACATATGACTCATTATGATATATTATGGTCACCGTTTGATACAACATACATTTTTACCGATTACAATCAACTTTCATCTAATTACATGAAATGGTCTCTATTTTAACACTCCAAAATATTGTGTGATTAAATTTTTTGGTGTATGGAAGATTTAACAAACAATGAATTTCAAATTTTATACATTATATATTAGCATTACTACTGAAAGTTATATTATGTAATAACCTGTGTGTTTGAGTGTCAGTTGGTTGATTATGAATACAATGGTCTTGGGTGCTGTTAGAGGTATAAGGGCGGTTATCACTTCCCAGTTGCTCACATTGTCGAAGGGTTCTTCCTGACAAGGAAATTACATTACAGGTGGTCTTAGTGACCTGAGAGCATGACCGCAGTGCTCAAGGGATAACTGCTTGAGGTCGGTCACACACGACCTTTTTATGAGTAACTTTCGTGATAGCTCCGTACCTGTTGAGACCTTACCGCCTGAGACGGATATCCATGGGGCAAGGCAAGGTGTGCATTATTAGGGTCGACCTTTTCTAACCCCACCTCTCCTTGTGGGAAGGCAGCATCGCTGTCATGCTGGTTGTCTGAAGGAAAAACCTTAGTGCTGTCACACCTCTGTACAGTCAGCAGTAAGACTTCGCCTTCGGACATTATTATTATTATTTTAACACATAAGTATAGGTACAGGGAGGCACCAAGTACATATGCGCCACACGAATCTCAATTGATTTGTGTGAGGGCTGTAATACTGCCCGGGTGCCCAAACCGAAGCAAGTGGTTTTCTTAGGGGGCCACACCCCGAGCCTTCGACCTGAACGTCTGACCCACAAGGCAGTGGAGCATCGTGAGGAGATGCAGTCCCATGGTAGCCGGTGACCAACGATTGGTACATACGCCATTTGTTCCTTCAGGATACTGGAGCCAACCCATGTGCACTATTGGTTTGGGGTCCGGTTGAAGCGCCGGGCATCCAACGCTCTCGATTGTGAATGCTCACTGCTGAGGAATCCGGCAACAGAACGAAACGGCCGTTCAGTAGTGCTTCTAGGTTTTCCATGATGGTCTAACATCACTCGGTTCATGATCTCATTCAGAAATTTAGTGATTCGTCGTTTTCATTAAACGTGTAAAATAAAATTCCTATTCCTTCATTAATTACGTTTCAAATGAGTTTCATTTTGTGTTTATCTATTTGTTACCTGATTGTTGAATCTTTTGATTAATTTGTACTGTATATCAATAAAATCCTTTTCTTTTGGTCTATTGTTTGCACTATTCATAACACAGCTCTGACAATCAATTATTTCATTATACATAATTCACATTATACTCTTTCGTTATAACATCTGAGTTACTGTTTTAAGTGTTGTCTGGTTGTTTGTGTTATCAATTGTATTCTCTCTGTTGTGACGTATCATGTCCAAAATCTGATACTGATACATGTTGTACTAAGTGCTAACCCCCCCCCAACTGACTGCTGAATGAGAAAATGTATTGGACTACCGAATGTAATGCACACACATATATATTATATATCACACTATCCTTAGGAAGTTGACCCGTTGACTTAATGAAATGCAGTTGACCTATATGTAACGTCTGATTGTCATCAATTGACCCTTTTATTAGGTTACGTCTGATTGGTTCTCCAGATCACTATCACAACAAACGTTGTGATTTGTGAAGTAATTTTGTTGGTTTTATGTATATAAGTATCTCCTTCCAGAGGCCTTTTAAGATGTATGCTGATCCGTTATCTTACTTTAAACCAATGACTATATGATCCCATTATACTTGTCAGTAGTTAGAAGATTAAAGCGATAGTGAATGTCATTGTTGCCTTTTGATATAAAGATATTTATTCACCATGTATTGTTTACTTGAATCTTCTTATTGATGTTTAGTATTGCAATTGATCGGTCAGTCTCTTATTGGTATATGTGCTGCAAGCATTATAAGCAAAAATGGATAGTGGTTAGCAGTGGAATCCAGGACTTACGTTTCATCTTATTTGGATCTCGTCAACTGGATGTACTTACATCTCAGAGTTGATGTTTGCTCTGGGACTTGAACCCATTAGCTAAGTGGCTAATACCATTACGTATAAAGCAAACAATACATTCAGATGATGTTCATTCTGGGACTTGAAACCAATAGCGTTCGCTTCAAATGCCATCGCGCGTTAAACACTTAACTACTGAGTCCTGAAACGCGCATCAAACTGGATTCCATTGCTAGTCACTGTTCATCTTTGCTTTAAAAAAAATGCTTGTGAATTAAAGCTATATCGAGCCAATCCTCACAAGTTGCACATATGCTAACATAAGACTGATCAATTGCAGTCCTAAATAACAATGGGAAGATACAAGTAAAGCAACACGACGTGAATTATTATAATGTTTTATTTATTTATTTATTTTAACACATAGATATTGGTACAAGGAGGCACAAAATATATATGCACCACACAAAATTTTATTTTTGTGTGGGCTGTGATACTACCTGGGTGCCCAGTCCGAAGCAGGTAGTTTTCATAAGGGGCCACACCCCGAGTGTTTGACCTAAAGGTCTAACCCATAAGGCAGTAGAGCATCATAAGGAGATGCAGTCCCATGTTAGCCGGTGACCAGCGATTGGTTCATACGCCATTTGTTCCTTCAGGATACTGGAGCTAGCCCATGTGGACGATTGGTTTAGGATCCGGTTAAAGCGCCGGACATACGCTTTTCGTCCTTTCATTTTCGTAAACAACAGTAATGCCACGTAAATGCAATGAGTAGGACTTCCCTGGTAGAGGTTATATACGCGTGGCTATGTGAGAGCATTTCGAGAGGGATGGCGGGCCCATCCCACTCTCGGCCATAGCAGGGCATTTGGGAGCAATTATTATAATGTTATTTTATCAAATCGATTGGTTTGTTGTAACAAGTTATAGAATCCCCTTGTTAATCCTCATTATATATATACACGTATATATTTGATGTTTATACCATTCATTCAATTATTTACTTTCCCTTCATTTCTGTATTTCTTTAAATGAATCCCTTAGATATTGGTCTTGAATTAACATTAACAGATCAATTTTGTCAACAACATTTTCCCATTGGAATATTATTGAATCAATTAAGTTGTTTATTATTTGGTTGTATAAATACTGGAAGTTGGGCAATCCTTAAATCAATATCAAGTCAACATTATAAACAACCTATTACAATATTACGTAATCTATTAATTAAACATACAATTGATCCTCGTTATTGTAATTCTAAAATAATTCAAGCTAGAATTTGTACATTATATCTTCCATTAATTCGTCTAGTATTAGATCATTGGGATTCATTTGGACCACCAGGTAATGTGTTTAATACTGTTAATGTTATTTAAATCATTTTAATATTTATTTATTTGAACACATAGATATTGGTACAAGGAGGCACCAAATACATATGCGCCACACAAATCTCATTTAATATATGTGAAGGCTGTGATACTGCCTGGGTGCCTAAACCGTAGCAGGTGGTTTACTTAGGTGGCCACACCCTGAGCCTTCGACTTGAAGATCTAATCCACAATACAGTGGAGCATCGTAAGGAGATGCAGTCCCATGTTAGCCGGTGACCAGCGATTGGTTCATACGCCATTTGTTCCTTCAGGATACTGGAGCTAGCCCATGTGCACCATTGATTTGGTATCCGGTTAAAGCGCCCCTAACTTTCTTCCAATTATTCCTAAGACCGGTTAGCCTTAAATGTCGTGGTAATCGGTGTTCAGGCATACGCAACACGTGGCCCAACCATCTCAGTCGATGAAGAGTCATAACCTCATCGACTGATTTACCATCATCATTACCTAATACTGTGAGTCTGACCTCACTACTACTTACCCGGTGATCCCAGTGGATGCGAGCAATATTTCTAAGGCACCTGTGGTCAAACACTAGTAACTTACGAATATCTTCTACTCTTAAAGGCCATGTTTCGCAGCCGTATAGTAGAACGGAACGAACTGCCGCCCATTATACCCGTCCTTTAAATGATAGATGGATATCTTGCCTTCGCCACAAGTGACTTAAGTTGGCAAAAGCCAAACGAGCTTTTCGAATCCGTGCTGAGATTTCGTCAGACACCAACCCATTAGGTGTGATCAGACTTCCGAGATAAGTGAAGTTGTCAACGTGTTCGACTACTTCACCGCCTATCCTTAGTTCAGGTGTTGACGCAGACCAGTCCTGAAGCAACAACTTGCATTTAAAAAGAGAAAAGTATATTCCAAACATTCTGGCGTTGTTGCTCATTGCTACCAAAAGACTATATTTTATCAGCGTCTTCACCAAACAGGACTATGTCATCTGTGTTTTTTAAGTCTATAAGTGGATCTCGTGGTAGGAGATTAATGCCTGAGAATTCTGTCGACGAGAACGTTATTTCCATCAGTAGGTTTATGATGAAGTTAAACAAAAATGGAGAAAGTGGAGAGCCTTGGGGGTCACCACTTGAGGTTGAAAAAGCAGATGATAGTTCGCCATTAGCTCTGACTCGACTAGTGGTGTTCGAGTAAATAGCCTTCACAAGGTTTATGTATTTCTGAGGTACACATTTCAAGACAGACACTGCCATAGAGTCAAACACTGCTTTTAAGTCAAGGAAGACCATCATTGTCGGACGCCGATAAGTATGCCTGTGTTCTAGAATGTAAATTAACAATAACAATGTAAATAAACAATACAGTTTATTAAACTGGGAAAAGGAGAGACATAAATAACATATTGAACAGTAACTAAAGGATAGGAAAAATGAGTCAACAAAGCTAATATTGTATTATAATAACCATGAAATTTTGCTTGGTGAATAAACAAAGCATAGTCGTGCAAGGTCAAAGAAAGTTAATTTGATGATGGGCGTTTCATGTTATCATTGGTGAGTTCGTTTCTCAATCACGCTTTACAATTTCATTACGCCCAATGTGCCGATCATCCACATATAATCTTGCTAAATGGCCAACAACATTGCTAGATCTTATCCGAAGACGTTTATATAAGTATTCTTTGAATGATACTTTTGAATTGATCGATTATTTAGATGATATTAATATCAAGAGATAGATAATGTATTTCATTTGACGTAAATTCCTTGTTCACAAATGTACCTTTGAAAAAGACTATTGATATATTATATGACTACATGTTGCTATGGGATTGCTATGGTTAATCCGTTAGGACCATTATTAGTGGATATGTTCATGGCACATGTTGAAATTTTGGCTGAATACCTCTTTATAGGAGATATATGAATGATATCTTAGTTATTTAAGAAAGGACGATATGAATTGTTTATTGAGTAAACTTAACACTCTCCAAAACCATATCAGCCTTTCATGTGAAGAGGAGAAGAATGACCAGCTTCTCTTCTTATATATACTAATAAATAGACGAGAAGATAGTTCAACCAAACGATCCATCTTTAGGAAACCAACATGGGTGGACCAATATCTTACTTACTATAGTTACTTCCCAGTACAATACAAACGACGTTCGATGAGCGATCTGTTTAATAGGATTAATCGTATTTGTACAAACGACGCTATCGATAACGCCGTTAGATTGTTAAACAAAACTTTAGTGGAAAATGGAAATAACATTATCCGACCGGCAATTTTCGTATTTTTTTAAAAATCCCCCCACCCCGTTAAAAATTTTTTCCCACCCCCAAATTACAATATTTTTCGTCCAATGAAATGGCTAGTTTTAAAAATTCGATTTAATTGGTTAGTTATGTCTTGAAAATTGTTATAAATTATCAGTACTTGTAGACAAAATACATTTTATTCGTCGTTATGGAGGACGGCAACGTGCCAAGTGCAAGCACTGGTGTTTCTCACGTCACGGAAATAGAGGAAGTCTTTTTAACAACCTTGTTTCTGGTTGCGTTCCCATCGGTTGAAGCGTTAAAGACCACTATCACAAATTTTGAAAGATCGACTTACAGTCATTATGTAGTGAGAGATACGCATATTGGCAGAGATCGAAATTCGCCACACATAGGACAATGCACTGCTCGTATGTTCGGTGATGGGTCGTAGGCACTGAAGGTATGAAACACTGCTTCACATCTACAGAAAACCCAACCAACCGCACCACTAGTTTCACACGGCGGCTGCGCAAGATTACAGATGTCGCATAGTCGATTCTCGTCATCCTCTTCTTCAGTTGGGATGTCCCGTTTAGTTAACTCTTCGGAGTTAATACAAATTACTTCCTCCTCATGGTGACTGAGTGTTTCATCCAAATCAACAGTTCCTCGTTGCATAAAGGGCAGTGGATCTGAACACGAGTGTTTTTCGATTAAGGTGATACATCTTCAACACTCGGTGACTCGTCTCAACGAAGTTCGTATTGTTTAGTTCAAACAGGGTTGATGGCGGTCGAAAAGCAGTGGACCATTTGTGTTTCCGTGGTAGAAGGTGGTCTCTGACGTATCTGCCAAACGTTCCGTCCGACATTTCGATTAACGAAAGTACGTTGTTAAAACTACAAAATCATGTTATGCAGATTTTGATTTACCTTTCAACCGTTCGAGTGAACATGAGGCGAAAGAACAGTTGTACAATTTCTGATCGCACCCTCTACATTAACGGTTAATGAGTTAATGTTAATAAACTATACACTTAATCTCTTTATCACATTCCGAACAAGGTGTACGCGACACAGAATATGGTGGGCATTCGGATACACCTGCGTGATAGCAGCAGCTATTGCGAGTGAATCATCGGTCACAATGCCTACCAGCTGTCGACTGTTGGTACACCGTTGGAATCCAGAAATGAATGTTGACGTTTCGCGACTTAAAAAGGCAATGCAGATGGGTATTGCCTTAAAATTCGTATCCAGGGCAACGACTTGATATAAATGAACGTTCTCGTTATTCGTTTTGTACGTCCCGTCCAAACCAATTACGTTACAAAAGTGACCGGCCAAATTCAATTGCTTAGCAGTCATGAAGAAGAAATACGATAGACAGTTATCATCGTCTAATTCGTATTCGCAAAGCCCCCCCAAGGATGTTATGTGAGCTTGTAATTTTCCGTAATCACCTATGGTGTACATTATAAATTGGCAAATTTCTTACCTGGAAGATTTGCGTGTGAGAACACTTTGTGCCGCATATTACAGACATCTTGATCAGATTGGTAAGCGAAATTTTTTATGTGGAATGCAGCGGTACCAGATATCAGCAGCGGTCTCACAGTTTCAAACTCCCCATCCGTTAACCTACGCATCCATGAATTACCTTGGTACCTCAGGGGATTGCACTCGTAATTGTGATACACATTCCCACGTACAACAGTCCAGTAGCCGTCTACAATCTTACAAAAATGAAGGCCGGACATTGGGTGTTCATGGAAGCCCTTCGTGAAACAAATTATAATAACAAGAACCAATTTACCTCCTCCTTCTAATACGCTGTGACGAACCGCTAGATCTTATACGCACGTTCCTCCAACACACAAATTTTACATAAGAATTTTGATCTCGACTAATATGCGAATCTCGCACAACATAATGACTGTAACTCGACCTTTCATAATTAATTATAGCCGTCTTCAACGCTTCAAGCGATGGAAAGGTAACCAGAAACAAGGTTGTTAAAAACACTTCATCCAGTTCCGTTACGTGAGAAACAACAGCACTTGTACTTGGAACGTCACTGTCCTCCATAATGACGATTAAAATGTACATCGTCTGCATGTACTGATAATTTATAACAACTTTCCAGACATAACTAACCAATTACATAGAAGTTTTAAAACTACCCATTTCATTGGACGAAACAGGGGATGAAAAGTATTGTAATTTGCGGGTGGGAAAATTTTTTTCAGGGGGGTGGGGGGACAATTTAAAAAATAAATTGCTGGTCGGATAAGATTATTCGAGTAATTGTGATCTCAAAATTAAGGTGTGTGAATATGTACTTTTTGTAGTGTTGTACAAAAGTGTGAAAGGGGGCATACTAAAGTTTATTGAAACCTTAACCGTACGAAAATTCAACCCCCGTTTTTGTATTCAAAAACAGTTTGTTCTCACTCATAAACCTACCCTAGTCAGAATGATAAGATTTCTCATTGTTTTTCATATTATTTTATCTATGATCTTAGTGGTGCAATTACAAATTCAACCAAATTAGTAAGACGTAATAAGGAGGGATGAATACAAAGTGAATGAATCATGTATAGGGGATATTAATAATGATGTTTAACCAATAATAATAATAATAAGTGCTCGCGCGCTAGGTCCTGGGTTCGAATCCCGCCTGGTGGGGTCGTGGATGCGCATTTCTGAGGAGTCCCACTATAGGATGGAATGGCCGTCCAATGCTTCCAGGTTTTCCATGGTGGTCTAGCTTCAATTGACTCATGATCTCAACTATTGAAATAGTAATAATACAAAGATTTGTGGATAAATATAACAGAGACAATTACAATTGACTAAGAAAGGTCGTAAGTACACTATTCAAATTAGGTCATTCAATAGCTAAGATTACAATTAATTAATTGACCTTAATGTTGGCCAGGGGAGGAGGAGTGGTTGAAGATATTTCTTCTGTACGTATAGCTCCGATTTCTTTATCCAGATGACTACTACTTCAGCCGTTTGAATGACTTTAAGTTTGACCAGCTTTGTCAAAAAATTTCTGACCCCGATAAATAGTTGAAAAGAATTGGTTTTTACTGGCACTATGACCAGTTTGTACTAAAAGGGGTCAATATCGAGCTGTTCACTTCATCAAACCTTTGTTTAGCCATGTTGGGAGGTGTTCACGAGCACGAAAATGTAAACTCCTAGAATTCCTAGAATATGAACAGTTTAGTTATTTAACAATTATCCGAAAGTTACCATTCATTATGCTTATTGGGACCTAACAAGGGTATATAATCCTAACATAATAGCTATTAATGCGAAATTTTCCAATCGTTTAAAGATAATAAAAACTAACTACAAGTGTCATGTTTACATTAACAATACGTTTGTATGAAGTTTAGGATTATTTTACCATCAATCCTTTTTTCAACGTCGGTAGATGTTGTTTTTCTTCCTTTGTACTACTCACCAAAAAAGGACTTGACATTAGATAGTGGTTGAAGGTAGTCGACAGGAAACCCTGGACCCGGGTTTCGTGCTACTTGGCACTCGTCTGCAAGGTATACCTGTAATCTTGAAGGAACTGGTGCTCCCTGACGGATTCGATCTTGTGTCACCCATCTTCACAGTCAGAGACGTTACCACTGAGCTACCCGGGCCGCGACCAACCTTCCTGTCGACTACCTCCAACCACGATCCAATCTCACAATAGTGCACACAGTGTCGAGTAGTCACCTAGACTGGTGGCCACATTGCAACATGGTCGATAGCAATCGGTGTGCACTAATAAGAACTTGAGACACATGGCAATGATTACCACCCAGTGATCAATCATTTGTAGTGGACTTGACGTATTTAGTATTTGTCACTGCTCAGAAATCAATCAATTGTAAATATATCTCAGTCTTACAAAAAGTTATTCGTTGCCCCGGATAACCCAGTGGTAAATTCTTTCACTGTAAATCTGATTCATACAGTGTCAATTCAATCAGGGAACATCTGTTTTCTTTAGATTACAGGCATACCTTGCTGACGAGTTCTAAAATGAACACAAAACGTAGATTCAGGGTTTCCTGTCGACTACTTCCAATCACCACTTTAATTAATTCAAACCAATTAACGGCTAAATTCTATTCAATTTCAAGATCTTCTGTGAGTTAATTGCATGACATGAGTTATAATTATGTTGATCATAAAACATGGATGCCTAAAATGTAGATACATGTGTGAAGCTATAAGTACTGACTGTTACGACTTACAGCTATTGACAAAATTCACATGACATAAACACCAATCGAAATCCATTCCAGCATTTAATAATCCTGAGTCAACGAAAAGCTCTTACTGGTCCTCGATTCGGTAGCTTGTCTTCTTACTCTCCGTGTTGAGACCAGAGCAGAATAATCATCCTCCATTACATAATATATTTCAATCAGACGTAACTTTTATACAGGCATATCAGACCGCATCACATTATAAAATAGGAAATAACATGCATACATGATCAAGCCAAATCCGTTGATCAGACACTATCAGTAACCACCTTCTGTGGGAGAGAACAAATCAGATCCCAGCGGAGGAAGAAATCAGGAAGAAGCGCTGGAAGTGGATAGGACACACATTGAAGAAAGCACCAAACTGCGTCACAAGACAAGCCCTCACATGGAATCCTCAAGGCCAAAGGAAAAGAGGAAGACCAAAGAACACATTACACCGAGAAATGGAGACAGATATGAGAAAAATGAACAAAAATTGGATAGAACTAGAAAGGAAGGCCCAAGACAGAGTGGATTGGAGAATGCTGATCGGTGGCCTATGCTCCATTAGGAGTAACATGCGTAAGTAAGTAAGTAAGTATGTAATGATCAAGTCAAAAAGGAGCTGTGAGTATGGAAAACTATTACTTAATATATATAATAATAGACCTTAAATTAATCCTGTCCGTTACCATCCCTTTAATCTTCGTCGGATACAATACTAACTTGAACTGTATCTAGTTTTAATACTTCTCCAATGTTTTTCTTGTCTTTCTTTATTTAATAAAAGGTGGTGCTTTACAAACAGCTGTTATTGCAGCTGCAGTACGTCGAGATTATGAAGAATCTTTACAATTAACTGATGGTCATAGTAATTCTAGTACATTGAATACAACATCACATCGACAACATTCTATTGATAAATCAAATAAATTAAATAAATCTAATATATCAAGTAATATAACAAATCATATTCACAGTATATCACATTATCGACCACAAAGTATGCTTAGTGATTATTCATTAGAAACAATTAATAATAATAATCATTCACGGCAACAACAACAACAACAACAACAGAACACAATGAATTCTGATAATGGATCATATGATTCCTATTTATCTATAACTAGTAGTAATCATTCATTTTCACAAACTGGTAGTCATGATAGAAAATCTTCTCTTTCAAGTGATCAAAGTGATAGTCAATCAATAAATAGTGGTTCTGCAACTGGTGCTTCTACTACTATGACTACTAATACTGCTTATTTAACTAAAGATGGTAAAGTACAAAAGCATATATTAGATCAAATTGCTGGAATTAATCAAGGTAAGTAATCATAAATCAATCTTTTTTTTTTAATGTTTACGGCGTAATTGATATTACCTTACTGTATAAACCGAAGTAAATAGGCTATTTACTTGAAGTTTCCTTTTCAGTAATCTTTAATTGAAGATTTAATCGATTAGACGATAATAGAGCCGACTGTAGGAGAAGCAAACCCTTACAGTTAGTAATTGCTATAGTACAATCGTACATCTTTTGTTTTCATAAAAGACTGAATCGCATGTATGTTATTGGTTAAGAATAAAAGTTTTTTTTTCATAGCTTTATTTGGTCGAAATTCTTCACTTCATAAGGAACTTGTGTTACATTCTATATTTAAGTGAATTGTTTTGTTCCGACTGTTGTTGCTACCTTGACGTGGTGGTCAGGCTTGTCAATCATGATGAAGCAACCGAGCTATTCTGGCTAGAACAACCGTTCCTCAAGGTTCTACCATGCCAGACAGGTCAGTTGAAGAGCGGTAAGACTTAAACCAACAAACCCAAGGTCTTAGGACGAAGTCGTACTGCTGACTGTACAAAGGTGTGACGGCAGTAAGGTGTTTCCTTCAGACAACCAGTATAGCAGCGATGCTGCCTTCCCACAAGAAGAAGTGGGGTTAAAAAAGGTCGACCCTAAAAATGCACACCTCACCTTATCCCACGAATATCCGTCTCTGGCGGTATGGTTTCAACAAGTACAGAGCTAACACGAAAATCACCTAGAAATAGGTTTTGTGTAAACGACCTCAAGCAGTTATCCCTTGGGTACTGCGGTCACGCTCTCCGGTCAATAAGACCGACTCTAAACTAATTTCCTTTTGAGGTACCTCCAGAAGAACCCTTACACGGTTTAGGCAACCGGGAATTGATAACCGCCCTCATACCTTTAACAGCACTGAATTGTTTTGTGAAGACTACTTCCAATGAATTCCAAATAATATACCTGAATAAGTATTAAAGTAACTAATCTGCTTTTATAATTTACCGTAAAGATATTAATTCGAATAAGTCTATACTTCTACCAGTTTTCTATGTTTTTACTTTGCGTCGTAAGAATTATAGTGATTCATTGTTTCATATATGAGTAATAGGCAACAGTGTTGTAATGGATATCATGTGATTAATAATAGATCGGTACATTTTAGCAGTAATTATGACCTCGTTAATTCCACTAACTATGTTGTGTTCATTTTGCCTATTACTGACTTATATTTATCCAACTCACTGAAGACAATGATGGACGGTGACGCGATTTCGTGGATTGGTTAAAGTTAGACATTAAGGCCGTTAAACACCGACTCAATGGTTTAAAGGTTAAGTGTTTGTGCACGAGACTGACAGGTCCCAGGTTCGAGTGTGACGTTCAGGATCGTGGATGCGCATTACAGAGAAGTCACATACTAGGTCTGAACGACCTTCTAGGGCTTCCAGGTTTTTCACGATGGCCTAGCTTTAATTGACTCATGAACTCAATTCAGTTAGTCAGTCAGTAACAACGCGGAACTTCGTACGTACGTACATCAGTTCGAATTGCCACACTATATCAGCACAGAGATGCTATTCATTATCTGTTTATTTTATAAATTTTCTAAAACACTAGGCCATTTAATGAGTTGTTTTAATGTGACAACTGTTCAATATTTTTGTGAAATGAATCCAGAATGTGAGATGGTGGAAAAGATTTGTAGTTCAGGTGGATGATTTTGATGGAGTTTTGTTCTCTGAGATGGATGGTTTGGTCGTGAAGCTTTCATCGTTCTTCTGAACGACATCATCAGCACAAACTTCTGTAAATGTGACAGGATTTATTTTGCTGTTGTTTTAACAACTCTATCAAGATTCATATTAACACTATTTATATATTACTACATGTAAGCTTTCTTTAATGAATACTTGCGAGCTTCCGTAAATTGCTTATCTCGGATCTGATTAACTAGAAATTCAAAATATATAACCATGATGGTTGGTATAGTTTACGATGCTTTCAAATGCCCTGGTACGACCGAGAGTGGAGAGAGTCAATTCTCACTCTTGAAATACTCTCACATGACCACGCGTATACACCCACTAATAGGGAAGTTGTAATCACTGGCTCTTTAACTGGGTTGGTGGATATAGAGAATCCATTTAGTGGAGTTGGGAAACCATGATTCCAAACCAATGGTGCACATGGTCTCCAATATCCTGGAGGAATAAATAGTGTATGAACCAATCGTTGGTTACCGGTTACCATGGGATTGCATCTCCTTACTTAGCTCCACTGTCTTATGGGTTAGACCTTTAAGTTAAAAGCTCGAGGAGTGATCCTCGAAGGAAACCATCTGCTTAGGTTTGAGCACCTAGATAGTATCACAGTCCACACACAATTGAATTGACTTATATGGTGCATATGTATTCGCTGTCCCTTTGTACCACTATTTTTATATGTTCAAATAAATTCAAATATTATAATTGGAAATAAAACTAATCATAAAAATATTCAATGAAATATGAATAGCAACTAATATTTACTTGTTAAATGCCTATAATACTTTGATCAGGTGGTGCTTTACAACGTGTACAAAGAATACGTCAACAGGACATTTCATCTATACCATCACCATCAACAACAATTATCACGTCGTCCATTGAATCTAATGTACCATCGATAATATCTAATCCATGTCCACGTTCTCATTCAATTCATTCTGTGGATAGTGTACAAAGTGGAAATTATGTATTATCAAGTCATACAAGTAGTAGTACATTGACATTAACTAGTCCTGATGTAGATAATCATAATAATAAAGATCCTATTAATGGTTTAAATGGAAGTAATCATATTGATGAGAATGATGACATTCATAATTTAACAAATGATTACAAGAATAATGAAATCAAACAGAATCACAATGAACTAAGTAAGTTGAATGTAAAATCGTCATTGGTGTTATAATATTTAAATTGACACTTTTAACAGTTCTAACTATGCTTTATCATTCCGTATTATGCTCAGTTAGTGTAGGGAATGATAGGTGTAGTAAGTAGTTAACTAGTTGATAATTTTATAGTTTACATTATAGAGTAATTTTAGTTATTTAACCATTAAAAACCAGGAAACACTGATCCTAATATGGAACTCCTCAGTAGTGTGTGTATCCTCAACTTTATTAGAGTCAGATCTCGTAGCTATGTCTTGGATAAAGCTTTTATACAATAATGGTATTGTATCATGGTTAAATAATATCACAAATCAAAGTTATAAATCCTAAACCATATGATATTAATTCAGTGATCTAAAGGTTAAGCATTTCCCTCAAGATATGAAAGTTTTGGATTCGATCCCTAGTGGGTCGTGACTGCATACTCCTACGGATTCCCGTAACAGAATGAAATAATTGTCCTGTCTATCCTAGTCTTTAATCTTTATCTAACTAAGGTCAGTTCTTGATGTAAACTACTTATCGACTTAGAATATGCAGATGAGATAGTCCTGTTTGAAAAGGATGTTGATAAAATGCAGTATCCTTTGGTAGCACTGAGCAACAACGCCAGAATGTTTGGAATATACTTCTGTCTTTTTAAATGCAAGTTGTTGCTTCAGGACTGGTCTGCGTCAACACTTGATCTAAGGATAGGGAGTGATGTAGTTGAACGCGTTGACAACTTCACTTATCTTGGAAGTCTGATCACACCTAATGGGTTGGTGTCTGACGAAATCTCAACACGGATTCTAAAAGCTCACTTGGCTCTCTCCAACTTACGTCACCTATGGCGAAGGCAAGATATCCATCTATCAATTAATGGACGAGTATACTGTGCAGCCGTTCGTTCTGTTTTACCTTACGGCTGCGAAACATGGCCTTTAAGAGTAGAAGATATTCGTAAGCTACTGATATTTGACTACACATGCCTTAGAAATATTTCTTGTATCTACTGGGATCACCGGGTAAGTAATAGTGAGGTTAGACGGAGAGTATTAGGGAATGATGATGGTAAATCAGTTAATGAGGTTGTGAATCTTCGTCGACTGAGATGGTTGGGTCACCTGTTACATATGCCTGAACACTGATTATCACGATTTGCAATGCTAACCGGTGTAGGAGACGTTTGGAAGAAAGTTAGGGGTGACCAAACTAAAACGTGGTATCACTGTTTGAAGTCACTAACTTCTGGTCTGAGCCATGTTGGTAGATGCAGACTGCCTGGTTGGGGTCCACGTGATTATCAGAACCAATGGTTGGAGACTCTTGATGACATGGCTCAGAATCGATCACAATGGCGTCGGTGTATACACTCTCTGTCTTACTTTAAACTAAGAGATTAAAATCGCTTCATATCTTTCTTTCTACGAACTAATTCTTTCTTCTTGTACTATGTCCTTATGCACAATCTTTCTTTTATATATTACCACCACTGAATTAACTACTTCTATGAATCCAGTGTTCATCTTGTTGTGCTAATGAGGCATGACAACTTGGATCGATGCATATATGTGCCTGGTCCTACGTTGTAGCTGACTGACAGACTGACTGACATACTTTATTTGGGTATAAAGCCCAGCAGTACTATTCAAATACTTAGATCCAAGTAATTAAAACAGGTTTTAAACTTATGACATAATAATTGAAAGTCGAATACTGTAATCACTAAGCCATCTCATCCTAACAGTTATAGAATATACAGTTCTCAAGTAAATTATTCCATACTTGTATGAAATATATAGATATATATAGTGTTATTAATCAATATGATTAATTATAGATAATGAACAAGATTGGGCAAAACAAGTTCTTACATTAGCTGGTATTTATACAGATCGTATTAATAATGTAAATTCAATGAGTTCACAATCTGTTATATCAAATCCTTCTCATGGAATTCCATTAGAAATGAATGTATCAGAGATGGAGTAAGTATTTGATGAATATTATTATGATTATGATTATTCATTTTGCCTTATTTTTATGCTCAAAAATAAGATTGTCCTATGACTTCAACTTTATATTTTGTATTTATTTTGATAATTTCATTTTATTGTACTGAAGTGAATGTCTGATGCTTTAACCGAGTGGGTGAATATGGAGGATCTACCTAGGGGAGTTGGAAAATCTTGATTCCAAATCAATGATACACATGGGTTGGCTCTAGGATCCTTAGGGAACAAATAGTGTACGAATCAGTTATTGGTCACCGACTACCATGGGACTGTATCTTCTTATGTTGTTTTACATTCTTATGGATCAAATCTTTAGGTTGAAGGCTACTGGTGTTTACTCCTAAGAAGAAGACCTGCTTCGTTTTGGGCATCCTGGCATCCTGCTAAATATATTTCACTATTATTGAACATTGAGAAAGGAATAATTAATCTCATATTATTTAAGTAATCATAAATAATATCAGAAGGGATTTTGTGGATATTGTAGTAATTTTAATGATTGAGATCATGATTCATTTGAAGCTAGACCACCATGGAAAACCTGGGAGCACTGGATGGCCGTTTCATCTTATTGTGGGACTCCTCAGTGGCAGTGCGTATCCACGATCCCACCTCTTGAGATTCGAAGTTGAAGTTAGACATTAACACTGTTGGATGTTGGCTCAATGGTCTAGTGGTTAAGCGCGAGACTGGTAGGTCCTGGTTTTGAGTGTGACATGTGGAATTGTGGATGCTCATTGCTGAGAAGTCCCGCGCTAGAATAAAACGGCCATCCAGTGTTTCCAGGTTTTCTATGGTGGTCTAGTTTCAGTTGACTCATGTTCGGTGATTTTCTGATATTTCGTGACTCCAATGTAAGCCACTTCTTCACATTAAATATCAAAATTAATGCAATTTTAAATAGGACAAATGAGCAAACCAAAAATATTAGGTACGATCAATCAGAAAACATGTCTGAACAGTTCAATGTTATGTCATTTCGGTCATGGTGATTCATAAATGACATGTATGTAAATTTGTGTGTGTATGTGTATGTGTGCAAGGTCGGGGATGAAAACATGTGTAATCTTTATGGTGAGAAAGGATAGAGTAATAACTGACATGGTAGCTTGGATAGATAGTCCAAGTCGGATGTAGAATTAGGCCTTCTTTCCTATTGAAAGGAGTAGGATTAAGTATTATACGGAAAGCTTCAGCTACTCTCCGTTCTTTGTAATTGATGATTTCTTTATATACCTAATATATTCTTTGGCTTGACTCAAGATCTCACAAGATAACTCTTCAATATAGAAGGTATCACAATTGACATAATCTAATTTGTAGACGTAGTTCTGAGATGGTGGAGAAGATTTATTGCTCAGGTGAATGATTTGTTAGATTTGAAGCGGTTATGAGTTCATTTAGTCTGCGAACGGAACAAAGACTCTGTGACCAAAGACTAATAAACTAGCTATTCTATTGCCTCTTAGCCCCGCTAACTAGAGAGAGAAATGGATGTCCGAAACGGGGAATTATATTCCACAAAAGGCTAGAAGCACGAACGATAACAACAGACACAAATCAAACGTATCTATACAGCATAAATCTGTCTTTAGGAAGCGTTACATAATAACATACTAAAATACACAACGGGCCATTAGGGTTAAGGATCCTCCCAAGTGGGTAATGCAACATGTTGGGGAACTTAGATCCACAGAACTCACTTGCAAAACGACCTAAGTTTGTAATTTTATTTAGAAAATTTGAATTTCCTTATTTTCGCGCCAAAAGCGCTCTTGTCACCTTCATGTCATATTTCCCACTTGGGAAATGTCTTATACGCTATTGATCCGTTGAGTGTTTTAGTATGCTATTTGTTAACTCTCCCTATATATATATATATATATATATATATATATATATATATATATATATATATATATATATATATACGTTTTGATTTGCGTTTGTTGTTATCGCTGATTTCTGGCTGTTTGCAGAATATACTTCCCCCTTTCCAAGGTTCAACTTCTTCCTCTATTTAGCAAGACTGGGACGCATCAAATAGCTGGCTTATTGGTTTTTGGTCACTGAGTCTTTGTTCCGTTCGCAGTCTAAGTGAACTCGTAGTAGCTTCAAACCTAGCACAACATAAAGGTGAAAAAAGTGCTTTTGGCGCGATAACAAAGAAATTCGAAATTTCAAAATGGGACCACAAACCCTCAGCAGTGCGCATCCACGACCGCGCTCCTTTGTGAGATTCGAATCCAGGACCTACTGGTTTCGCACACGAGCAGTTAACCACTAGACCACTGAGGCGGCATTCAACGGTGTTAATGTCTAACTTCAACCAATCCACGAAATTGAGCGACACATCCACATGGTCTAGTGATTAAGTGCTCGCTTGCAAAACCAGTAGGTCCTGGATTCGGATCTCGTGGGGGGGGGCGAGGTCGTGGATGCGCATTGCTGAGTAGTCCAACAATAGAATGAAACGATCATACAGTGCTTCTAGGTTTCCTATGGTGGTCTAGCTTCAACTAACTCATGATCTTAACTATTGAAATTACTAAAATCTCCACAAAAACCCCTAATAAAATTACAAAATTAAAGCACTAACCTACCAAATGAGTTTTAAAGATCTAAGGATCTTTAACAGTTCTGTATTGAGTAATCATTTGTCTTTCTTTTTTTTTCTCTTTAAATAGAAATACCGACAGTATTCATCAACCATCTCATGATCATCATCATCATACTATACGTAATAATCTTCAAAGAATATTTATGCCTGAATTATTATTATTATCATCAACTAATCAACTTATTATACGTCCACATATTCATCGTCGTCCATATGAATTAAATAATATAGATGGACCACGTCGTTTAACAGATCATTGTCAACGTGATTTATATATATGTATATTACATATTATGTCAACTATAACAATAGTACATTTAAAATGTTTATTTCATAGTTTTACTATACAAGATAGATTACATTTTTTAAATTTATTAAAGTAAGTTACATTTTCCTTATAATTCCTATTTATATGAGTTTATGTTTTGTAAGATAGGATAATATTTGATTGTGGAATTGTCATTATTGTTCTGAACAATATCGGTCAAATCAAAACATGATACAAATCTATGAAAGTCACAACTGATAAGTGAACTGAATGAGTCATGTTGCCCCTAAATGCCCTGGTATGGCCGAGAGTGGGGAGAGTCCGCTCTCCCTCTCGAAAAATGCTCTCACATGGCCATGCGTATATAGCCTCTGCCAGGGAAGTCCTACTTACTGCCTTCTCGTGGCGCGGGTGTTGTTTACAAAAATGAGAGGACGAAAAGCGAATGTTCGGCGCTTTAACCGGATCCCAAACCAATGGTGCACATGGGCTCCAGTATCCTGAAGGATTGAATGGCGTATGAACCAATCGTTGGTCACCGGCTACCATGGGACTGCATCTCCTCACGATGCCGCAGTGATTTGTGGGTCAGACGTTCAGGTCGAAGGCTCGGGGTGTGGCCCCCTAAGAAAACCACCTGTTTCGGTTTGGGCACCCGAGCAGTATCACAGCCCTCACACAAATCAATTGAGATTCGTGTGGCGCATATGTACTTGGTGCCTCTCTGTACCTATACTTATGTGTTAAAATAAAATAAAATAAATAAAATGACTACTTGGTTAGGGTCCATTAGATGATAATAACCGATGGTTAGAGATCTTGAATGATATGGCTCAAAAACGTTTGCAATAGCGCAGTGGTGCATCCACTCTTTGTGTTCTCTCAAACTGTAATCTTCTGAATTCTTCATGTCCTTTATATTCTTTCCAAATTTATTCCACTGGATTATACTCCTTAAATAACATCATCATACTCTAATGTTCCCTATCACTACCTCTAGCACTATGGGATTTGAATCGATGACTGAACCTCTGTGCTAATGCGGTAGGTATGGCAACTCGAACTGATGTACATACGTACATATGAAGTTCTATGTTGTTACTGACTGACTGATTGACTGCACAAACTTCAGATAGAAGTGAAGTATTCGAATTTTTTCTCATATAGTTCACAGCTTATCCTTGTACACCTCGATGTTGATTGATTCTTGTTAACCTTAAACGTGTCATTGTTTAGTTCTTTATTTTGGTTGTATCTCTAATTGGTTTGATTATTGATCCTATGTTCAATGTAATTGTTGATTATTAATGAATCTGAGTGTCAAGCGTCTAAAAAATTTCTCTGATTTATTTATTTTAACGCATAGATATTGGCACAAGGAGGCATCGAATACATCTGTGTCACATAGATCTCATTTGATATGTGTGAGGGCTGTGATCCTGCCCGGTTGCCCAAACCGAAGCAGGTGGTTCTCTTAGGGGGCCACACCCCGAGCCTTCGACCTGAACGTCTGACCCACAAGGCAGTGGAGCATCGTAAGGAGATGCAGTCTCATGGTTGTCGGTGACCAACGATTAGTTCATACACCATTTGCTCCTTCAGGATTCTGGAGCCAACCCATGTACACCGCTGCTTTGGGATCCGGTCAGAGCGCCGGACATTCACTTTTCGTCCTCTCAATTTCGTAAGCAACAGTAATGCCATGAGAAGGCAGTGAGTAGTACTTCCCTGGTAGAAATTATATACGCGTGGCCGTGTGAAAGCATTTGGAGAGGGAGAGCGGACTCTTCCCACTCTCGGCCATACCAGGGCTATTGGGGGCATAAATTATATAAAACATTCTTTAGTGTTTTTAGAATTTCCTTTATCCAAAATCTGCATATTTTTCCAGTAGAATATATGTCCGCGATCGTTCACGTGGATCTATATAAGTGTGAACATATCATGGCGTTTAAGTGCTAATTGATATTCATGTAGGTGAAGATGAAGAGAGTATTCTCTTTGTCCGATGTACAGTTGGTACCATTTATTTTGTAGATGATGTTTGATTTGTCTTCATTTTTCATTTCATCCTTTGTTTTGCTTACAATTGATTGTAGAGATTTTGTTGGTTAGTATTCAACACGTATTCCGAAAGTTTTCAGCAGTTTCATTGTAGTTTCTGATATGCCTTTTATGTATGGTAGGGTAATCCTTTTGTTGATTTCTATACTTGACTTTGTTTCTGATAATGTGTGCGGATGGTATTTCTTGATGATGTTTCTAAATACAAACGTTTAAAATGTCATAGTAGTTGTATACTTATGTTATATTCATAGTTTATGCTACATTGGAAGAGATTATTATAGGATCATCTAAAATTGTTGAAGGGAATGAAGGATCATTGAGACAATAACAACAACAACAACATAAGTTAAGCTATTCACTGTGCCTTAGACTTGTTAACTAGAGAGAGAAGAATACGTTCAGATGAAGAGAAAAATATATTCCGCAAACTATTGAAAGCACAGAATAACGTATTAAAAGACTAAACGAACCAATAACATTTCAGGTCCTTCCAAATGGAACCATTCAATCATGTCATGAATTCAATTGTGTATTTATATTTCATTCTTTTATCCTATTGTTTTTAGATTTTCTATACAACATCTACGTTATCGTGGTAAACATTGCATTCAACAATATGAGTAAGATTATATAAGAACTTTTTGTTTTTTTTTTTGTATTTCTATCGGTGTTAAGTTTGTTTTACATTGTTCCTATTCGCTTCTCTTCAATTGTTTTGCATATTGTTTTATACTACTTATTTAAATTCAGTAGATAGTTGTGTTTATAGTAATTTTTGTAAACTTGTGTTGTAACGCACGTTTATCGTGTACTATTCTGAAATATTTACATATACTTATAATGTTTATTGTATTTATCCTTATCATTAATTTATCTCAATCACTGTAGTAGTTATCTACAGTTTCGTGCATTTGTTTAAACACAACAATTTCTATATTGTTTTACTTTTGGTTCCGGTTTCAGTTGTTGATAAATTGTTATCAAGTTTAGACACAGCTTTCTTTGCATTATCGAAGCCCTTTTTTGTTTCATTCAAAAGGACGCATTAAACGCCACAAACACCTCACAAGTTGAGATTCTCTATTTTAGACTAATTTTTATTTCGCGAACTTCAGTTTTGCGCATATTTCAATTGAGTTACTTGGATGATTCAATAGACCTGACAATCAGTTTGTTTACTTCAATTGGAAATGGGAATCAAAATACTCTTTTTCGTGTAAAAAACAAAACAAGATATGAGTTGTTTTAGTTTACAGTGCCTTACTTTTTTGTATTCTGAGAATGGAGTAATATGTTAATCAGTCAAACGTATGTAGATCAGCTATACCCCACCCAACTTGAGACGAAGAATGAATATACTGTTTCTGTTGTATTTTTTGATAATTAACGGTATCTACTGACTTATATATTTATAACTTCTTGATGCTTGAAATTTCTCTGAATGATGAATAAGACACTGAATCATCTGTAAATATCTCCGTCTTACGAGAAGTTAGTTTCTGCTGAAATGGGTTATTGGCAATGTGTTAGATTAATAAATTGGGTGATATCATGATGAATCTAACGGGGAGCATAAGATCACAGACGTACACCCTATTGACCAGTGCTGAATGATGTAAAACCTAATCTGTATCAGCTGTTTATTTCATTCTTTGAGTATTGCCTACTTATTTTGTTATCAGTAGTTAAAGAAAGTATAGTTAATTCAAATCTGCGACCTAATTGTTTATCTGAACATAATTTTTTATTTCATTTAGACACATAAGTCACAGTAGTGTTGGACGAACTGGTGGTACTGGTCATCTTCTTCATATTAGCAATGCACTAGCTAGTAATGCTGCTTCTCGTAAAAAGAGTAAACATTTACAAAGTGATCTGTTAACTAAAAATGTTAATGAATTAACCCCTGAAGAAGGACATGATAATATACCAAGTAAGTTCTTTTTTTTGGATCATTTTTGTTTTAATACACGGTTTTACAACTGTGTTTTAAAATGTCACTTTATCGTAACGATGCGTTGCCATATTGCATAAGTAATAAACAAGAAAACATAACTCAAATCCATATTTCTATATTATGAGTGTTATAACTTGTGGGTTTTTGTGCCTCTATCAACGTATGACGTAATGACACCGCTAATTAGAGAGCAGCAAACGATCCATCGAATCAATGACGCATAAAACCTGTAAGAGCAGTCTACTGTCTTTGCCGATCCTGCTTCCTGCCTAACCCCGCCTGTTGAGTCCAGAACACCAATCTGAGCCTCTGCAATATGAATCATGTATTTCAAACATATTGGGTTTATATACACCAATAAAACAGACTACATTGTACCAATAAAATAGGAAACAACATTTGTATAAGATCTAGCCAAAAGTGGCTGTAAATGTGGGAGATAGTAATTGATAGACAGGGTATAACTCAAGAATGGTAAATCGTATAATAGTAGTTCTGTTATATCTGGAAGGTTGTTTACTTCATGATATACCGCGTATAACTGAGCACTAGAATGCCAAAACCCTTCCAAGTCGCAAGGAGAAGACAGAAGACTAATGAAAGGAATATTATTCTAAACAGTGTCAATTATAATACAAATTTGTCAGGTATTTATAGTTTTTTAGCAAGAACGAAATCATCATTACAGTCCTTCAATCCTCATACAGTGGGTTAATAGCATTGTCCAATCGGGAAGCTACACGTAGGAATTTTAGAATATTCTTCCGAGAGGTGATTGGATGGAATATCTTCAGTTCCTTCTGAGCTTCTTACAGGTTCTTCGAGTTCATCCGTTGTTCCGTCGTCACAAGTTTATAGGTCAAAATAAGGCTTTTGATAAGAGGAACACGAATATGAATAGTTTTGTTATTTAACAATTATACAATAAAAAAATATACGCATAGTATTGGTCCATAAATAGATCCCGAAAGTTACCATCCATTATGCTTATTGAGATATAATAGTGGGTTAATCTAACATCTAGTTTCTTATTTATATTATTTTTTATAGAAATGAAAGTTTTATTAAAAGCAAATTTGGCAACTGAATCAAGTTTGATTATCTTAGATTTGTTAAGTACATTTACAACAGTTTTTAAAGTAAGTTTTCTTTTTATGATTCTTCAATAATGTATATCCAAGATTCCGCTAGTTCGAGTCAAATCTAGGATATTCACTCTCGCATATGAACGTTTAACCTCTAGGCTACTGTATCGGTATCCATTGATGTTCATGTGTAACTTCAATCAGTCTGTAATCTTGCTCAATCCTTCATCGGTTGTCTTACAGCGAAGACGTATTAAACTCCATTGGTCGACATTAATAAGTATATGAATATAAACCCAATAGAATGAAATATTTACAAAACAGTTACTTAATTTTCACACCATCGTTTTTTTTACATTCATTTTACAGTGAAACTGAGATCACTCATACTTTTGATTCAATATAATATGAGCTACTTAAATATTTTTTCAGTAGCTAAATTGTTATCATCAAATATCGTATGCCTTTTTTCTAGCCTGTTATTTTCCTACAGGATTGGGTTGCTAACTCCATATCCAACTGTTCTCCTTTATCTGAACTTAAGACCAATATTAGACCCCTAGAGAGAGAGAGAGAGAGAGGCTCCAAGTGGATCATTTTGTTTAATGATATATTACTGCCTAAAATGTAAAAAAAATTGTTTAGTTATATCAAACATGATAGATTCTCTATGAATACATCATCTGTTATCTTTCACTTTTCATCATATCGATTTGTTTCCTGTCAAATACTTTCAACGATTAATCATTAAAACATATTACAATTAATGATGACTTGTTTGAAGTTGTAATTATATTATACCTATCTTCAATAAAATATGATCATGATAAAGGATTGAATAATAGTAGTTAGTCAATTATTAATTTACATGGTATCACAATGAGTTCACCCCTATAGTTTATATGGATTCATAAATTATTGATTTTTTTCTCTCTCTAAAATAGTTTTCTTTTTCTTTTCTTTTCTTTTCTTTTTTTTCTTTTTTTGTAATTTTATTTCTAGTCAGAATTGAATACATGTAAACCAAATGATCCAGTATTTTGTTCATTAATTGAAACTTATATTTGTATTTTATCAAATAATCCATCGGATTATGTAATACGTCATACATTCTCTGCATTACGTGTATTTATTCATCAAAATTCACAGGTAATAAATGTATATTTTATTCATTTAGATTACATGTATCTTTCTATTGTTATTAAAGACTGAAATAGATCAATCTCATGTTGGAGGTATATTCAGTTGACGAGTCCAAAAAAAATAGGACGAAACATATATCAAACTGGATTCCGCTGTTAACCAGTATCCATCTTTGCTTATTTTATTTATTTATTTATTTATCTGAAAACAAATACTGGCACAAGAGGGCACCAGATACATATGCGCCACACAAATCTTATTTGATTTGGTTTAGAGTGAGGGTTTTCCAACTCCCTTAGGTGGACTCTCCGTATCTATCAACCCGGTTAAACGGTCGGACATTCGCTTTTCGTCCTTTCAATTCCGTAAACAACACCCCTGCATCGAGGAGGCAATGAATAGGACTTACCTTACAGATGCTGTATACGCGTGGCCATGTGAGAGTATTTGGAGAGGGAGAGCGGACTCTCCTCACTCAGAGCATTTGAGGGCCCATCTTTGTTTAATTTACATTAATTTCAATATTTAAGATCATGAGTCAATTGAAGCTAAACCATCATGGAAAACCTGGAAGCACTAGATGGCCGTTTCATGTTATTTTAGGACTCCTCAGCAGTGCGCATCCACGACCTCTCCTCGCGGGATTCGAACCCATGACCTATCAGTTTCGCGCGCGAACGCTTAACCGCTAGATTAATTGTTGTTAAGATGTTCAAATAATCAATACCTCTTTGTAAAACATAATCAGCCTAACAGAATAAGGCTCTTGATCACTAGTTATACAACGTGTTGTTTAGTGTTTAATACTAACTAAAATTTATAGACCAATTTATGAACTTTAGTATACTTGTTTCATTTATCGCTTAACGGAACATTAAATAAGATTCATTTGATGTACGCGATGTTATTTTAGAGTCGATTTCTTTCAATCACTTAACATTGTTAGGAAGTTGTAATGTCGATTACTATATTAAGTCCACATAACTTATTCTAGCTTTTTAATAGGTCAATCTATCCATTCTTCTTGTGTCACATTGAGTTACTTTTTCTGGTTGCCGTTGTTTTAGTGAGTTAGTTTTCTACGGGATGGGGTCGCTAACCCCATGCCGAACCCTCCTCCTTTTTCCCGGGCTTAGAACCGGCAGTAGCCCCTAGAGAGACTCCATGCAGAGTTTAGACCTTATTAGTTAATCACTTATCAACACTGACGTTTTATATAAACGTATGGATGTGCAAATCTTATTCTGTTTGCCACAAATTTGTAGCTTATTTTTTTTGTGACTATAAATATTGATTAACGCTCCATCGCGTGTCATTTTACTTCGCTCTCTTTTCTTTGTTTCATCTCCTTGATTGACTGTTCAAATCACTGAATGTATGAAATATACATATACAAAATCCATTGTCATATTCAGCTTATTTACTTCCGTTATATTCAGTAATATAGATTAAGTTGATAATAATAATATACGAAAATAGTCAGGATGTGTATATTTCGACTATAATCATTCATACAATAATATGTGTGCTACTTATATTCACATAAGTAGTATAAAATGCTAGTTAGAAATAAAAATGTCTAGCAGCAGAAAGTCAAGAAGGAAAGAATAAGGACAATGAAGTCTGAGACGATTTGAGAAAATTAGTCATCCCCAATTGTATGTTCTCATTCACTACAATACAATCTACTTAGAGTCAAATCTCAGGTTACTAAAATGTGTATGGTTTCTCATACCCTCATATAAAAATGTCAGAGTTGATAAGTGATTAACTAAGAAGGTCTAAATGTGACTTAAGAAGAATGGTTAAATTGACCTATCCAAAAGCTAGAATAAATTATGTGAGCTTAATATAGTAACCGACACTACAAGTTCCTAACAATCTTAAATGATTAAAACAAAAAAATTGACCGATGCATATTTCTGCTTGATCGTACATTGTAGCTGATTGACTAACGATAAACTACACACATTCTGTTGAGTTAGATAACAGGGAAATCCTACTCATTGCCTTCTCCCCACTAGGGTGTTGTTTACAAAATTGAGAGGACGAAGAGCGAATGTTCGGCGCTTTAACCGGGTTGGTGGACATAGAGAGTTCACCTAGGGGAGTTGAAAAACCCTGATTCCATACCAACGATGCACATAGATTGGCTCCAGTATCCTGAGGGAATAAATGGCGTATGAACCAATCGTTGATCACCGGCTACCATGGGACTGCATCTCCTTACGTTGCTCCACTGCCTTTAGGTCAAGGGATCGGGGTGTGGCTCCCTATGAAAACCATCTGCTTCGGTTTGGGCACCCAGGCAATATCACATATGTATTTGGTGCCTCCTTGTACCAATATCTATGTATTCAGATAAACATGATTATAGTGTTACGACTAGTAACGAGTATATTTATTTATTTTATTTGAACACATAAATACTAGTATAAATGGTCACCGAATACATATACACCACACAAGTCATTTAATTTGTGTGTGTGTGTGTGTGTGGGCTATGATACTGCCCTGGTGTCCAAACAGAAACACGTTTTCATCCACGATCTCCACTTTGCAAGATTCGAACCCAGGATCTATCGGTTTCACACGCGAACACTTAACCTTGAAACTACTGAATTATAACAAACAACAAATAAGAAAAATCTCATCAACATTAAACTAGTAAATTTATGAAAGTCATTAACTGTTTACTTGTAGTAGTAAGTAGATTTGTCTGACATGTGAAGAGTCAGTCGGTCAATCAGTTGCAACATACAACCAGGCACATATATGCATCCGTCTAAGTTACCATACCTCATTAGCACAACAAGATAAACATCGGATTCATAGAAGTAGTTAATTCAGCGGTGGTAATATATAAAAGAAAGATTGTGTATAAGGAGATAGTACAAGAAGAAGGAAAGATAAAGATATAAAGCAACTTTAATCTCATAGTTTAAAGGAAGACAGAGAATATATACACCTACACCATTGTAATCGATTCTGAGCCATTTCACCGAGAGTCCTCAACCATTGGCTACGATAGTCACTCGAATCCCAATTAAATAGTCTGCATCTACCAACATGTCTAAGACTAAAAGTTAATGAGTTCAATGACTGATGTCATGTTTTGATATAACCGCCCGTAACTTTCTTTCAAGAGATATATGGTTCATGGTTAAACATTTCGAATCAATGTTTCTTCCCAGTTTGGAATTTTTGAACAGAACAGATCCATTGTTTCATCAAAGGTTACACATACAATCACGATAAGCTTGCTACTACTTTTGAATTACTGAGTTGAAATTCAAATGGTTCACATGCTCGATTTCAGTCAATTCATTCATTATACCGCTGGCATGGTTATCGGCGCTACTTGTTTATTATAAATATAAAGAACAACTAGGAATGATTGCTTACGGATAATTTATATTTTATCAATAAATTACAGTGAGACTATAATTTATGGACATCTAGGATGCAGTTGGATGATCTATCGTAAACGCGACACCAAATGCAAGAGAAGACAACCAGTGTAGCTGCAGCCTCAGCAGCAATAGGTCTCAATATACACAAAGGGAAAAGCAAGATTCTTCGATACAACACAGCATGCACCAATCCAATCACAATTGACGGAGAAGCTTTGGAAGATGTAAAAACCTTTACATATTTGGGCAGTATCATCGATGAACACGGTGGATCTGATACAGATGTGAAGGCACGGATTGGCAAAGCAAGAGCAGCATATTTACAAATGAAGAACATCTGGAACTCAAAACAATTGGCAACCAACACCAAAGTCAGAATTTTCAATACAAATGTCAAGACAGTTCTATTGTATGGGGCGGAAACCTGGAAAACCACGAAAGCCATCATCTAGAAGATACAGGTGTTTATTAACAGTTGTCTACGCAAAATACTTCGGATCCGTTTGCCGGACACTATTAGCAACCACCTTCTGTGGGAGAGAACAAACCAGATCCCAGCGGAGGAGGTTATCAGGAAGAAGTGCTGGAAATGGATAGGACACACATTGAGGAAATCACCGAACTGCGTCACAAAACAACCCCTCACATGGAATCCTCAAGGCTAAAGGCAAACAGGAAGACTAAAGAATACATTACGCCGGGAAATGGAAATAGACATGAAAAAAAAGAACAACAATTGGATGGGAACTAGAAAAGAAGGCCTAGGACAGAGTAGGGTTAAGAATACTGGTCGGCGGTCTATGCTGCTCCATTAAGAGTAATAGGCATAAGTAAGTAAGTAATAATTTACAGACGACCTTTGAGCGATGCCAACCTGACCTTGAAATTGTCCATCTAATAACCAGAACCAAATGAATGGTATAAACCTGTGTGAAAAATTGCAAATTATGATTTACAATTGATAGTTAGCATTAGGAACTAGAGTTTGAAGTCGAGGGATTATCACGTACTGACATCAATTATAACAACAATACTTTATTTAACCAAACGATTGAATGCATTTCACACCATAATCTGAGATTTGTTTAGCTATATTTTATAGTTTTGTTCAAATGACTTCTTTTTATAATATTTTGATGACTTTTCTTTTCTTTTCTTCTTTTGAAATTGAAATTTTAGACACTTTTCTCTGAATCAACCAATATTCTAAGTATGCTTTGTTTAGCTGGTTTAAGATGTTCTAATCAATGTTTTCTTTCATTATCATCGGTTATCTCTTCTTCATCATTATCAGTTTCATCAATATCATCGCCGCCACCACCACCACCACCACCACCACCACCGACACCGCCACCACCAATAACAACAACCACCTCATGTCTTGTCACTAATTCAACAGATTCCAATACCAATATTTCAATGGATAAAAGTTCACAAATATCATTTGATACAACAGCATATATTAAATATAAACATCCAGTATTACCTAAATTGAAAAATATTGAAATTAATGATACAAATCAGTTAATATCAAATACTAACCATTTTAATCATAGTAATGATTATGATAATAATAATAATAATAATAATAATAGTAATATGAATAATCAATCATTAATAAGTAGACTTTGTCTAGATGCATGCGGTTTCTTATATCGTTTATGGAAGTGTAGTTTTGAAACATATCAACAAGTTGGATTTCATCGTGTACATTTACAGGTAAGTGGAAGATGATGAGTCAGTCGAAGCTAGACTACCATAGAAAACCTGAAAACACTGGACGGCCGTTTCGTCTTATTGTGGGACTCCTCAGTGGCAGTGCATATCCGCGATCCTACCTCGAGAGATTCGAACCCAGGACCTATCGGTCTCGCGTGCGAGGGTTTAATCACTAGACCACTGAGGTAGCCAGTATCTAACAGTGTTAATACTTAATTTCAGCTAGTCGACGAAATTGAGCGACACATCCATCATTGTCTTCAATCAGTTACTATCTCACAACAGACCCAAACCCTGTTGAATTCCAGAAAATACCTCTTGAAGCTAGCTACTAATGAGCACATGTTGATTTTTGTGGATATTATAATGGTTAAGCGCTCGCGCGTGAGACCGATAGGTCCTGGGTTCGGATCTCGCGAGGCAGAATCGTGGATATACACTGATGAGGAGTCCTAAAATAGAACGAAACGGTCTTCTAGTGCTTCCAGGTTTTCCATAATGGTCTAGCTTCAATTAACTCATGATCTCAACCTTTCTGATATATGTTTATAACTGGATAACAATCATTTTCGTATTAGTTATTAACTTAAAGATGGATTTTTAATATTCTTGTGAAATATTATAACTGGTAGAATGTATTCATGTTGACAATGTGATCAATTCTTCTCTTATATACGAAACATTGACTACATTTGAAGATTTAATACATCGTTATTCTTCTAAATGTAGCTCAACTGGATCAATTGAGTGTGATTTTAATGTTCTTTATATCGTTTAATCGATGATGGGTTCAACAGAATAGATTTAGTTAATTTGTTATTCATAAGAAACATAGAAACTTGACAAATATGTTTCACTTCAAGTTTCTTCACCATAATAACATAGCCAACTAAAATGATCAAGAAGAACGTTTGATTAGTAACAATAGTAACAGTATCAATAGAACTGAAAAATATATAAGGCGTAAACAATATGATTCAAGAAGAATATATGAATTTTATTGAATAAAATGTATCGTTAGGTCTATCAAAGCGTCCAGGTCACTTAATTGAGTTACGCGTAAAACAACAATTTGTCTACAATACTTACTTACTTACTTACGCCTGTTACTCTTAATGGAGCATAGGCCGCCGACCAGCATTCTCCAACCTACTCTGTCCTGGGCCTTCTTTTCTAGTTCCATCCAATTCTTGTTCATTTTTCTCATATCTATCTCCATTTCCCGGCGTATTGTATTCTTTGGTCTTCCTCTCTTCCTTCGACCTTGAGGATTCCATGTGAGGGCTTGTCTTGTGACGCAGTTGGGTGTTTTCCTCAATGTGTGTCCTATCCACTTCCAGCGTTTCTTCCTGATTTCTTCCTCCACTGGGATCTGATTTGTTCTCTCCCACAGTAGGTTGTTGATTATAGTGTCCGGCCAACAGATCTGAAGTATTTGGCGTAGACAACTGTTAGTAAACGCCTGTATCTTCTGGATGATGGCTTTCTTAGTTTTCCAGGTTTCCGCCCCATACAATAGAACTGCCTTGACATTTATATTGAAAATTCTGACTTTGGTGTTGGTTGCTAATTGTTTTGAGTTCCAGATATTCTTCAGTTGTAAATATGCTGCTCATGCTTTTCCGATCCGCGCCGTCACATCTGCATCAATTCCACCGTGTTCATCGATGATACTGCCCAAATATGTAAAGGTTTTTACATCTTCCAAAGCTTCTCCGTTAATTGTGATTGGATTTGTACATGTTGTATTGTATCGAAGAATCTTGCTTTTCCCTTTGTGTATATTGAGACCCATTGCTGCTGAGGCTGCAGCTACACTGGTTGTCTTCTCCTGCATTTGTTGTTGCGTATGCGATAGAAGAGCCAGATCATCTGCGAAGTCTAGATCATCCAATTGCATCCTAGCTATCCACTGTATCCCGTGCTTCCCTTCACGGGAAGGGGCTACCTGTAATGGTAACATAAACAATAATTACAATATACAATATAGTACAAAAGACAGCTGATAACTGTGTATAAACTTGGTAACAGTTTATCAACAATTGAAAGCCGTAACAAGAGCAAAACAAAATAGAAACTGTTGCGTTTAAACAAATGCACAAAACTGTTGATAACTGTTACAGTGATTGAGATAAGGTAATTATGATGATTATTACAATAAACATTATAAGTATATGTGAATATTTCCGAGTATTACATAAGTTTAAAATTTACTGGGAATTAAACTACTTACTGAATTTAAATAAGTAGTATAAAATAACACGCTAAAGAATGAAAGAAAAGCAATTAAGAATAATGTAATACAGACTTAACATGTATAAAATTATCTTAAAAATAGAAGATATAAGGGAATAAAATGAGTGAATGCATCTTACTTTATTGTAATCAATTCGAAATCATATCAACCAAAGTATTCAATCTTAGGTGATGATAATCGTTTGGATCTAAAAACAAGTAGTTTGTATCTACCAACATAGATTAATCTGTAAGTTAGTGACCCTATGGACGAATGTCATGTCTTTCTTTGATTATCTTTAACTTTCTTTCAAACTACTCCTACATCATCAAAAAATCGTTCATCAATCATTAACCTATTTTAGTTTAATTTTATCTCAGTCCTACAGGAGGTCGGTCGCGGACCGGATAACTCAATAGTAAAGTCTCTGACTGTGTAGCTGGGTGACACAGGATCGAATCTGTTATGGAGCACCAGTTCCCTCAAGATTACAGGTATACCTTGCTGACGAGTGCCAAGTAGCATGAAACGCGGATCCAGGTTTTCTGTTGACTACTTCCAACCACCATCTAATTTCAACATAGTGCATGCAGTGTCGAGTAGTCACCTAGAGTGGTGGCCACATTGCAATATGGTCGATAGCATTCGATCTGCACTAATATAGACTTGACACACATAGCATTGATCACTACCCAGTGATCAATCAATTGTGAAATATTTTGTATCTACCAACGTAGATTAATCTATAAGTCAGTGAGCTTATGGACGAATGT
This sequence comes from Schistosoma spindalis, assembly GCA_946903255.1. Taxonomy (NCBI): domain Eukaryota; kingdom Metazoa; phylum Platyhelminthes; class Trematoda; order Strigeidida; family Schistosomatidae; genus Schistosoma; species Schistosoma spindalis. The sequence continues at coordinate 1,768,371 of OX336420.1, forward strand.
TATATCTTTCTTTGATCATCTTTAACTTTCTTTCAAACTACTTCTACCTCATCAAAGAATCATTCATCAATCCCTAACCTATTATAGTTTAATTTGATCAAAATGAAATTTGACTATGATGCAAATATAATGAATTGTCAGTGAATCTTAATTTGTATGCTCAAGGGTGCGCACTGCTGAAGAGTCACACAATAGGACGAAACGGTTGTCCAGTGCTTCCAGGTTTTCCATGGTGGTGTAGCTTCAACTGACTCATGATCTTAACCATTGAAATTATAACAATTCATTGATCTGAAATATTTGATTATGTTGACAACAGACTAGTCACTTGTAATCTTTTCTCTCTCTGTCTCTCTCCCTCTCTTTTTTTATTGATAGACAATTATTGCTATATCAAAACTTGTAAGTGAACTAAGTCCTGGTTTTGAAGCAAGTTTAAGTCTTTTGCATAGTTTAGCTCAAACTGATATGCAAAGAATTTCAGAATCAATGTCGACAATGTCAATAACTACAACAGGAACAACAACATCGTCATCATCATCAAATGCATCTGGGAAATTGTTTTGGACTGATTCAAATATTCGTTTATTCTTAGATGATATTGACGATTTAATTCATCGTATATTAACTGTATTAACTGCTACTGCTGAAATGCGTCGACATTGTGATGATCCTGAACGTATAGTTGACTTACAATATGCATTAGCTAAATCATACAGTAGTAATCCAGCATTAAGACGGTAAGTTTTCTTTCATTTTATTTATAAAGTTGTTTTTTTTCTCGAATCCTTTGCTAAATAAACAATCACACTGTCCATCAGTAGTATCCAACTTTATCAATTTATAATGTACGCGATCACTTGAAGGCTTTGGAAGTTTTACATAGTAGTCAATTAGCCAGTATTAGTGTGTTTAAGTGTAACAGTAGTGAAAAGTCTCAGGACCGATAGGTCCTGGGTTCGAATCTCACGAAACGTGATCGTGGATGCGCACTGCTGAGGAGTCTCGCAATAAAACGAAATGACCGTTCAGTACCTTCAGGTTTTCCATGATGGTCTAGCTTCAACCGACTCATGATCGTAACTATTCAAACAAATATAACTGTTTAATAATCATCTTTGCAAAGTATTCAGTAGTTCGGAGCAAAATTTAGAAGTTATTGTTTAAATAATACTTGGAATTGGCAGGAAATTCAAAATATTTACAATGTAAAGATACATCAAAATCTTCTTAACATTGTTAACGATCATACCGTTTGTGCTGTATGGAGGTCATCACTGTAGTTGGAGATATGAATTTGAAGATATGGTGTTCGGCGCGAAATCTTAGATTTCTTGCAATGTAGTAGATAACCTCTTCTTTAATACTGTTCTCTTGGTAATATCGATTCTTCATAAAATATCTTTCGATATATTATTATTTTCTGGTTACCGTTGTTTTTAGCTAGTTAGTTTTCTACAGGATGGGGTCGCTAACCCCTATACCTAACCCTCCTCCTTTATCTGGGCTTGGGACCAGTAGTAGCCCTAGAGGGACTGCAGGTGGAGTTTTTGATATATTAGGTCAATTAAAACAGAAGTTCTAACATAAAACAGTATGGTAAATAAACTGAGACGACTGAAGAATTGTAATCTATACAAATAGATCCTTATGAGTCCTCTATAATTATATTAACCGTATTTGTGTCTAACTTCCTTCTCATCCTAATATGTAACTCCTTAAAGTTATACATCGATGACATCACCATGGGTCGAACCCAAAATCTTTAGATCTCAAAACAGACATCTTACCTTCGAACTATTGAATTGAAACTTATTTGAATTAAAGGTATTAATAAAAGTAACGAGTTAATACTCATATAATTCATCATTCAAATATATTGCAAAAATTTAGAAGACTCTCCCAGTCTCCTACATTGTACGAGCATTCCATGGATCTAAATAAATGGTTGCTCTCGTTGTCAGAAGGGGCATCGGCCTCGTGACTTTCGAAGGAACTCGGCTTTCATCATGAGGCTTCATAATTCTTCTGAACGAAGACCTTCTGACTCCCAGAGCAGAGTTTAAATAGTTTGAATAATTTTTTTCTAGTTAGCGCTTTTTTTAGCGAGTTAGTTTTCTACGGGATGGGGTCGCGGACCCCATGCTCAACCTTCTTCCTTTATTATCCGGACTCTCTAAATGCTATCACATGGTCACGTGTATACACCCACTCCTATTTAATGCCTTTTCATAGAATTACTGAGGGTCTACTTACGAGATTTGGAAAACTCTGATTCCAAACAAATAGTATACATAGGTCCTAAGATCCTGAGAGAAACAAATAGTATATGAATCAATTATTGGTCACCGATTACTATGAGACTATATCTCCTAACATTGTTCCAATTCCTTATGGATTAGACCTGTAGGTTAATAGTTCAGGAAGTGGCTCTCGAAGTAAATCACTTAAACTACAGTTTGAGTGTCCAGGTAGTATTTCAACCCTTACACAAATCAAATGATGAATTATGACTCACATAGATATATATTTAATGCATCTTTGTACCGATGTTTATCCCAAATTATGTTCACATGTATATCTATGCACTTTATGCGTATATACATAGAGAAATATGGTTAAGTGTAACCATTTCAGTACATCAATTCAAATATAGTGTGCACTTTGTAAATAAATATAAAAAAAACAAAACAACACTTGATTGACATATCAACACTTTGTATACACTTTTAAATAATAATCCAATTTCATTGGAAATACAATTTATGAAAGTACATTCCATTTCACTTTTATAATAATAAAAAGAAAACATTCTTTTGTTGCTATCCCCCCCCGCCCCACCACAACCACTACCACCACCACCACCACCACTTGTACTTCTGTTATTTCAACAAAGTCAATATGAATCATTGTTTTAATTGTTAAAGTATATGATTTGGAATAAATGGTGCATAATACATTGAAGCCTTAGATCGTTGGTTGTAGTTATGCTTCTCGAAATTAGAATCATCAATTCACATGGTTTCACAAATAAACCTTTAACTTAAAGCCTCTAGTAACCGAATATCTAGTGACTTTACATTATTCAGTTAATATAATATACCCTTGTTGGGTCAGAATAATTTTACATTGGTTCTCCGGAATACTACACATTATCCAGACTTTCATATGACAACCCAAATAGTACAGCTCAACCTCGTTTAACAGGAGAGCCAGACACCACTCATGCTTAAATTTTATAAACTGAACAGTTCAATTGAATACCGCTTCACAGGAGAATCAGACACTGTATAGGCTTTAATGCTACAGTTCAATTCTATGGTGCAATCACACAGGTACCAAACACCATGGTGGACTATTCTCACTATTTATGTACACATTCACATCAAATGTATAGTTATTCCAATCACTTATTTTAAACACTCACTATACTAACTATTCTATACCACTTCTAAACTTTCACTAATCTATAAAAACCAATAATCAAAAATGGTTGATGTTAGATACTAACACTATTATATGACGGCTCAGTGGTCGAGTAGGTTAAGGGTTTGCGCGCGAGACAGAAGGCCCTGGGTTCGAATCCCGCCAGCGGAGTCATGGATGCGCACTGCTGAGGAGTCCCATACTAGGACGAAATGGCCGTCCAATGCTTCCAGGTATTCCATGGTGATTTATTTGAACACATAAATATTAGTAAAAAGGGATATCGAATACATATACGCCACACAAGTCACTTGATTTGTGTGTGGGCTGTGATCCTGCTCGGGTGTCCAAACCGAAGTAGATGGTTTTCTTAGGACACCATACCAGAAGCCTTCGACTCAGACGTCCGATCCACATGGCAGTGGAACATCGTAAGGAGATGCAGTCCCATAGTAGCCGGTGACGAATGATTGGTTCATACGCCATTTGTTCCTTCACGATCCTGGGTCCAGCTCATGTACACCATTGGTTTGGAATCCGGTTAAAGCGTCGGACATTCGCTTTTCGTCCTCTCAATTTCGTAAACAACACCCCCACCATGTGAAGGCAGTGAGTAGGACCTACCTGGCAGAGATTATATACGCGTGGTCATGTGAAAGCATTTCGAGAGGGTAAGCGAACTCTCCCCACTCTCGGCCATATCAGGGCATTTGGGATCAATTGACAAAGTGTTTCATCGAGATATTATTCTGAAGTTTAAATAAACTTCAACACTTTTTATGAAAGAAACCATTCAATTTGTTCTGAGGTTGATTTGTTAGCACTACACAAATATTTGTCTTAAAACTAGTCATTCTTGACATTTCCATATACTTTTCCCCCCCCCACACACACACACCTGATTAAGAAAATGGTTTAGTTTACAGTCTAGGTACTAATGTATTGTATTACATAAACAATATATACATTACTATCTATTAAAATCAATATTGAATTAAACATGATGATAATCGAACCATATTACATAACCAAATATCATTAGAAATTCAATTAATTCAGTTCAGATTAATTGGTAATGATTGTTATGGATTATGTTTATTTTTTATAAGGGGATGAATGACATTTTCTAAATTAATTGAATTGGTTAAATTTCAATTGAATCCATGTTATAGAATTCAAAGAAAGTTTAAACACAGATACAAGGTGATTGGATACCAAAAGTAAAAGAAAGGAAAATTACTGTCATTAAATAAAGACAATGATCACTTTATAATTAATAAAGTGAGTGATTCAAAATGCCTCCAAATGCCCTGGTATAGCCGAGAGTGGGGAAAGTTCGCTCATCCTCTCGAAATGCGCTCCCACATGAACACGCGTATATAACCTCTGTCAGAGAAATCCTACTCACTGCCTTCTCGTGGTGGGGGGTGTTGTTTACGAAATTGACAGGACGAAAAGTGAATATCCGGCGTTTTAACCGGATCCCAAACCAATGGTGCACATAGGCTAGCTCCAGTATCCTGAGGGAACAAATAGCGTATTAACCTATTGTTGCTCACTAGCTACCATGGAACTTCATTTCCCTACCATGCTCCACTACCTTGTTGATCAGATCTTCAGGTTGAAGGCTCGGGGTGTGGCCCCCTAAGAAAACCACCTGATTTATTTTGAGCACTCGGGCAGTATCACAGCTCTCACACACATGGCAAATGAGATTTGTGTGGCGCATAGGTATCTGGTGGCCCGTTGTACCAATATCTATGTGTTAATATAAATATTCAAATCAAAGGAACGATACTCCAAATTGTCAACATATATATATGTCTTTTCAAATGACTTGTTATTCGATTTGTTCAAGGGCTTACATATTTTGCCGGTTGTTCAAATCGAAGGAACGATACTCCAAATTGTCAACATATATATATGTCTTTTCAAATGACTTGTTATTCGATTTGTTCAAGGGCTTACATATTTTGCCGGTTGTTCAAATCGAAGGAACGATACTCCATATTGTCAACATATATATATGTCTTTTCAAATGACTTGTTATTCGATTTGTTCAAGGGCTTACATATTTTGCCGGTTGTTCAAATCGAAGGAAGGATACTCCAAATTGTCAACATATATATATGTCTTTTCAAATGACTTGTTATTCGATTTGTTCAAGGGCTTACATATTTTGCCGGTTGTTCAAATCGAAGGAACGATACTCCAAATTGTCAACATATATATATGTCTTTTCAAATGACTTGTTATTCGATTTGTTCAAGGGCTTACATATTTTGCCGGTTGTTCAAATCGAAGGAACGATACTGCATATTGTCAACATATATATATGTCTTTTCAAATGACTTGTTATTCGATTTGTTCAAGGGCTTACATATTTTGCCGGTTGTTCAAATCGAAGGAACGATACTCCATATTGTCAACATATATATATGTCTTTTCAAATGATTTGTTATTCGATTTGTTCAAGGGCTTACATATTTTGCCGGTTGTTCAAATCGAAGGAACGATACTGCATATTGTCAACATATATATATGTCTTTTCAAATGACTTGTTATTCGATTTGTTCAAGGGCTTACATATTTTGCCGGTTGTTCAAATCGAAGGAACGATACTCCATATTGTCAACATATATATATGTCTTTTCAAATGACTTGTTATTCGATTTGTTCAAGGGCTTACATATTTTGCCGGTTGTTCAAATCGAAGGAACGATACTCCATATTGTCAACATATATATATGTCTTTTCAAATGACTTGTTATTCGATTTGTTCAAGGGCTTACATATTTTGCCGGTTGTTCAAATCGAAGGAACGATACTCCAAATTGTCAACATATATATATGTCTTTTCAAATGACTTGTTATTCGATTTGTTCAAGGGCTTACATATTTTGCCGGTTGTTCAAATCGAAGGAACGATACTCCATATTGTCAACATATATATATATCTTTTCAAATGACTTGTTATTCGATTTGTTCAAGGGCTTACATATTTTGCCGGTTGTTCAAATCGACGGAACGATACTCCATATTGTCAACATATATATATATCTTTTCAAATGACTTGTTATTCGATTTGTTCAAGGGCTTACATATTTTGCCGGTTGTTCAAATCGAAGGAACGATACTCCATATTGTCAACATATATATATGTCTTTTCAAATGACTTGTTATTCGATTTGTTCAAGGGCTTACATATTTTGCCGGTTGTTCAAATCGAAGGAACGATACTCCATATTGTCAACATATATATATATCTTTTCAAATGACTTGTTATTCGATTTGTTCAAGGGCTTACATATTTTGCCGGTTGTTCAAATCGAAGGAACGATACTCCAAATTGTCAACATATATATATGTCTTTTCAAATGACTTGTTATTCGATTTGTTCAAGGGCTTACATATTTTGCCGGTTGTTCAAATCGAAGGAACGATACTCCAAATTGTCAACATATATATATGTCTTTTCAAATGACTTGTTATTCGATTTGTTCAAGGGCTTACATATTTTGCCGGTTGTTCAAATCGAAGGAACGATACTCCAAATTGTCAACATATATATATGTCTTTTCAAATGACTTTTTATTCGATTTGTTCAAGGGCTTACATATTTTGCCGGTTGTTCAAATCGAAGGAACGATACTCCAAATTGTCAACATATATATATGTCTTTTCAAATGACTTGTTATTCGATTTGTTCAAGGGCTTACATATTTTGCCGGTTGTTCAAATCGAAGGAACGATACTCCATAATTGTCAACATATATATATGTCTTTTCAAATGATTTGTTATTCGATTTGTTCAAGGGCTTACATATTTTGCCGGTTGTTCAAATCGAAGGAACGATACTCCATATTGTCAACATATATATATGTCTTTTCAAATGACTTGTTATTCGATTTGTTCAAGGGCTTACATATTTTGCCGGTTGTTCAAATCGAAGGAACGATACTCCATATTGTCAACATATATATATGTCTTTTCAAATGACTTGTTATTCGATTTGTTCAAGGGCTTACATATTTTGCCGGTTGTTCAAATCGAAGGAACGATACTCCATATTGTCAACATATATATATGTCTTTTCAAATGACTTGTTATTCGATTTGTTCAAGGGCTTACATATTTTGCCGGTTGTTCAAATCGAAGGAAGGATACTCCATATTGTCAACATATATATATGTCTTTTCAAATGACTTGTTATTCGATTTGTTCAAGGGCTTACATATTTTGCCGGTTGTTCAAATCGAAGGAACGATACTCCAAATTGTCAACATATATATATGTCTTTTCAAATGACTTGTTATTCGATTTGTTCAAGGGCTTACATATTTTGCCGGTTGTTCAAATCGAAGGAACGATACTCCATATTGTCAACATATATATATGTCTTTTCAAATGACTTGTTATTCGATTTGTTCAAGGGCTTACATATTTTGCCGGTTGTTCAAATCGAAGGAACGATACTCCAAATTGTCAACATATATATATGTCTTTTCAAATGACTTGTTATTCGATTTGTTCAAGGGCTTACATATTTTGCCGGTTGTTCAAATCGAAGGAACGATACTCCATATTGTCAACATATATATATGTCTTTTCAAATGACTTGTTATTCGATTTGTTCAAGGGCTTACATATTTTGCCGGTTGTTCAAATCGAAGGAACGATACTCCAAATTGTCAACATATATATATGTCTTTTCAAATGATTTGTTATTCGATTTGTTCAAGGGCTTACATATTTTGCCGGTTGTTCAAATCGAAGGAACGATACTCCAAATTGTCAACATATATATATGTCTTTTCAAATGACTTGTTATTCGATTTGTTCAAGGGCTTAGATATTTTGCCGGTTGTTCACATCGAAGGAACGATACTCCAAATTGTCAACATATATATATATATCTTTTCAAATGACTTGTTATTCGATTTGTTCAAGGGCTTACATATTTTGCCGGTTGTTCAAATCGAAGGAACGATACTCCAAATTGTCAACATATATATATGTCTTTTTAAATGACTTGTTATTCGATTTGTTCAAGGGCTTACATATTTTGCCGGTTGTTCAAATCGAAGGAACGATACTCCAAATTGTCAACATATATATATGTCTTTTCAAATGACTTGTTATTCGATTTGTTCAAGGGCTTACATATTTTGCCGGTTGTTCAAATCGAAGGAACGATACTCCAAATTGTCAACATATATATATGTCTTTTCAAATGACTTGTTATTCGATTTGTTCAAGGGCTTACATATTTTGCCGGTTGTTCAAATCGAAGGAACGATACTCCAAATTGTCAACATATATATATGTCTTTTCAAATGATTTGTTATTCGATTTGTTCAAGGGCTTACATATTTTGCCGGTTGTTCAAATCGAAGGAACGATACTCCAAATTGTCAACATATATATATGTCTTTTCAAATGATTTGTTATTCGATTTGTTCAAGGGCTTACATATTTTGCCGGTTGTTCAAATCGAAGGAACGATACTGCATATTGTCAACATATATATATGTCTTTTCAAATGACTTGTTATTCGATTTGTTCAAGGGCTTACATATTTTGCCGGTTGTTCAAATCGAAGGAACGATACTCCATATTGTCAACATATATATATGTCTTTTCAAATGACTTGTTATTCGATTTGTTCAAGGGCTTACATATTTTGCCGGTTGTTCAAATCGAAGGAACGATACTCCATATTGTCAACATATATATATGTCTTTTCAAATGACTTGTTATTCGATTTGTTCAAGGGCTTACATATTTTGCCGGTTGTTCAAATCGAAGATGGAATGCTCCAAATTATCAATGTCAATGGTTTTTCTTTTCTCTATTGAATATATTTTCTTATTGAGTATTTCTTTATTCAAATTAATGTTTGGTTGTTTTTTTTTTGATAATTTCTAGGACATGGTTAGAAGAATTAGTTAAATTACATATGAATTCAAGAAGTTACACAGAATTAGCTATGACTAAATTACATATTGCTGCATTAATGGCGGAATATTTAAAATGTAAAGGTAATTACATAATAATTTGTGTATACATATAACTATGAATTTATCTATAAAAGAATCATTTGAACTTAGTTTATCTTACATTCTTATTTATTTAGTCCTGTTACTCTTTGTGGAGGAGCGTCGATAACTTATCAATAATCTTTATCAAATTTTATTCTGAACAATCCTTTCCAGTTGTTATTCATTCATTCATTCATTCATTACTTACTTACTTACTTACTTACTTACTTACTTACTTGCTTACTTACTTACTTACTTACTTACTTACTTACTTACTTACTTACTTACTTACTTACTTACTTACTTACTTACTTACTTACTTACTTACTTACTTACTTACTTACTTACTTACTTACTTACTTACTTACTTACTTACTTACTTACTTACTTACTTACTTACTTACTTACTTACTTACTTACTTACTTACTTACTTACTTACTTACTTACTTACTTACTTACTTACTTACTTACTTACTTACTTACTTACTTACTTACTTACTTACTTACTTACTTACTTACTTACTTACTTACTTACTTACTTACTTACTTACTTACTTACTTACTTACTTACTTACTTACTTACTTACTTACTTACTTACTTACTTACTTACTTACTTACTTACTTACTTACTTACTTACTTACTTACTTACTTACTTACTTACTTACTTACTTACTTACTTACTTACTTACTTACTTACTTACTTACTTACTTACTTACTTACTTACTTACTTACTTACTTACTTACTTACTTACTTACTTACTTACTTACTTACTTACTTACTTACTTACTTACTTACTTACTTACTTACTTACTTACTTACTTACTTACTTACTTACTTACTTACTTACTTACTTACTTACTTACGCCTGTTACTCTTAATGGAGCAGCATAGACCGCCGACCAGTATTCTCCAACCTACTCTGTCCTAGGCCTTCTTTTCTAGTTCCCATCCAATTGTTGTTCATTTTTTTTCATGTCTATTTCCATTTTCCGGCGTAATGTATTCTTTGGTCTTCCTGTTTTCCTTTAGCTTTGAGGATTCCATGTGAGGGGTTGTTTTGTGATATAGTTCAGTGCTTTTCTTTAATGTGTGTCCTATCCACTTTCCAGTACTCCTTTTTGATTTCTTCTTCCGCTAGGATCTGGTTTGAATTTTATCCATTATAAGATAATAAATAAGTCAATCAATGAATTCTTAGTAGTGACCAGTGGAGTTCAACCAGGTCTGTTGTGGGATAGTAACTCACTGAAGACAATGGTGGATGTGTCGCTCAATTTCGTGGATTAGTTGAAGTTAGACATTAACACCGTTGAATGCCAGCCGGCTCAGTGGTCTAGTGGTTAAGTGCTCGCGCGCGAAGCCAGTAGGTCCTGGATTTGGATCTCGCAGGGGTCGAGGTCGTGCATGCGCACTGCTGAGGAGTCCCATAATAGGACGAAACGGCCATCCAGTGCTTCCAGGTTTTTCATGATGGTCTAGCTTCAACTGACTCATGATCTTAATCATTGGAATTCTTACAGGAAATTTTCAAATAATTCGATTTGTATTTTTTAATTTCTATTCATAGATATGAAACAATTTGATCTGGTAAATTTTTGTTTCGTTTTAATTATTTCGATTCTCATTGGATGTGTACATTGTTTGTTTAATGCATTACTACTATTGTTTCTTCAATTCTTATCAGTATAGGAGTTATGGGAGATTATTAAGTTAATGATTGAGATCATGAACTAATTGATGTTAGACCACTATTGATAACCTGAGACAAGTATCTACCTCAGAACAATAGAAGATGGTCGCGCAGTTTTGTGGATTGGTTGAGGTTAGACATTAACACCGTTGGATACCGGTTGCCTCAGTGGTTTAGAAGTTAAACGTTTGTTCACGAGACTGAAGGCCCATGGGTTCGAATCCCGTGAGCGGGATCGTGGATGCACACTACTAAGGGAGTACCGTACTATGACGAAACGACCGTCCAATGCTTCCAGGTTTTCAATGATGGTCTAACATGAATTGACTCATGATCTCAATCAATATCTTTAATTGTTGATTAAATAAAAATTGATTGTTATCACTTGATAACCTTGAGAATTCTCAGCAGTTTGCATCCACGATGTTACACATGAGACTCGAGCCCAGGAAGTTTGATGTTAATGTCTAACTTCAATCTATCTATGATCTTGTGCAATCGTTTATACATTATCTATGATAGATAACTTTCTCATATCTGATATCAAATGAACTCCACTGGTCATAACTTCTCACTACAACTTCAAGTTATTCATCTTGAAGCTAATCACCAATGGGATTTGTGATCACTGGTCGATTTTATCACTAATTGTATGATGTAATTACATTGTAATCAAGATATTCATCATATTGATTAACACTTCAATAGTTCAGTCATATAACACAATTCATATATGAATAATATCAGAAAGGGTTTTTTTCGATTGAGATCATGAATCGACTGATGTTAGACCACCGTTGGAAACCTGGAAGCACTGGACGGCCGTTTCGTCCTAGTATGGGACTCCTCAGCAGTGCGCATCCACGATCCCGCTCGCGAGATTCGAACCCAGGGCCTTCAGTCTCGCGCGCGAACGCTTAACCTACTCGACCACTGAGCCAGCATCCAATGGTGTTAGTGTCTAACATCAACCAATCCACGAAATTGCGCGACCATCTTCCATTGTACTGAGGTAGATACCTGTCTCTACCCGACACGGATTAGCTCCACTGGTCACGGCTTCTCACTAGAACTCCGAGAATTCCCTCACGAAGCTAGTCACTAGTGAGCACATGTTAATTATCAGTATTGGGGTTGTGGAGATTATTAAGCTTTTTGATTGAGATCATGAATCGACTGATGTTTTTTTCTTTGGATATCATCATCACATTTCAATAATTAAGATCATAAGTCAATTAAAGTTAAATCAACATGGGAAACCTAGAAACATTGGACAATTGTTTGGTCTTATTGTGAGACATTTCAGCAATGCACATCCATGATCCCCACCACCACCACAATAGAATGAAACGGTCATCTAGTGCTTCCATGTTTTCTATACTGGTCTAGCTTCAACTACCTGATGAATAAGGAAACAAAAAACAATTCTATTTAAATAGACAATAGGTATCAACTAGAAAACTTGAAAGAAAAAAAAAAAAGAATTCTCCTTTGTCAGAAAAGGTTTTGTGGAGTTTTTTTTAGTAATTTTTCAATGGTTAAGATCATGAGTCACAATTGAAGCTAGACCACTATGGAAAACCTGGAAGCATTGGATGGCTGTTTCGTTCTATTATGGGATTCCTCAGCTTTTAGATTTTTCATGATGCTCTAACTTCAACTGATTCATGATCTTAACTATTGAAATTCTCTTTTGTTTTGTTTTGTCAAAATGTTTATCAAATTGAATTTCTTTCTTGTTGTGAAACTGAGACGATGATGATGATGATGATGATGATGATGATGATGATGATGATGAAGAACGAGAAGAGTAAACTTTGTCTAATACAATCTAATCATCATATTTACTTTTTCATTTAGGTATTTTAGATTGTAAGTTAGTTTTTGTTTTAATAATTAAACTTGGTGCAAAAATTGCTTTGTGTATTTGTTTGTTTGTTTGTTTGTGTGTGTGTGTGTGTACAGACTCATGCATCTATTACATTATTATTGATTTGCATAAATGCACTACTTCTATTACCAGTACTACTTATTTACTGACTTACACTCATTGACACACACACACAGACATACACATATGAGCATGCATCTATTTTGTTTACATGTACATATGAAATATGTTTGTTTATTGATTTAGAGGGTATGTCTGATATGATAGGTAGGTGGGGGGGGGTGATATGTTCTCCTAGATATTGAGAGAGAGAGAGGGAGAGATTTTAATATGTATGTTTACATATATGATTACATAATCTATGTATTTGTATTACATATACATTGAAATGTAAATGAAATGATTACACAATGATTAAAGATCATAGAGAGGGTGCTATTGTTAAATGTTTAGATGACATTTAAACAAAATCAAGATAGAAACACAAAAGTATCCTCAATTGATTGTTTATTTAAATAAATGTCATACTCACAAATTTTAACTTGTACGTAAATAAAAAAAACACCGTTGGATACCGACCGGCTCAGTGATCTTATGGTTAAGCGCTCGTGTGCGAGATTGATAGGTTAGGTCCTGGGTTCGATTATCGTGGGTGTGGGTGGGTGGGTGGCGGGATTGTAGATACACACTACTGAGAGAGTTTCATACTAGGATGAAACAACCGTCTAATGCTTTCAGGTTTTCCATGGTAGTTTATCTTCAATTAAATGTTGTTTATATGTGAGAGAGCTTTAATTCAAATGATCAACTAATCATTGTTTCATTATCTTGGTCTGTACTCATTTGTATAATGTGAAGTTATGAATCTTCATTGATGGAGGAGGTTACTAAGACATGTATTATGTATATTCAACCACTACTTACTTCAATACATAATGCCTTCTCGTGGTGGGGGTGTTGTTTACGAAATTGAGAAAACGAAAAGCGAATGTTTGGCACTTTAATCGGGTTGGTGGACATAGAGAGTCCACCTAGGAGAGTTGGAAAACCCTGATTCCAAATCAATGGTGCACATGAGCTGGACCGAGGAGTGTGAAGTAACAAGTGGCGTATGAATCAATCGTTGGTCACCGGCTACCATGGGACTTCATCTCATTACGATGCTCCACTGCCTGGCGGATCAGACCTTTAGGTTGAAGGCTCCGGGTGTGGAACTCTAAGAAAATCACCTGTTTCGGTTTGGGCACCCGAGCAGTATCACAGCCCTCACACAAATTTCATTTGATTTGTGTGGCGCATATATATTTGGTGCCTCATTGTACCAATATTTATGTGTTCAAATAATAATGATAAGTCGGAGATATATCAGTTAGCGTAGACTGCTTGATTATAGTTCTAAAAGATTATTGTATTGGATGACACGATTCAGAATTGATTACAATAATGAAGATGCATTCACTCCTCTTATCCTATTTAATCTTCTATTTTGAAAATTATTTTTTTTCTCATCAAATTCACTCATTCTTTAATGATTGAATTCATGAGTCAATTAAAGTATAGACAACCATTGAAATCCTGGAAGCATTGGTTGGTTGTTTTATCCTAGTATGGGACTCCCACTCGTAGTGCGCATCCATGATCTGGTTTGTAGGATTCGAACCCAGGGTCGATCGGTCTTGCACATAAACGCTTAACTAACTATTCAATTACTAAAATCTTCACAAAATCGCTATCTGATAATAATAACCCGGTTAAAGTGTCGGACATTCACTTTTCGTCCTCTCAATTTTGTAAACAACACCCCCGCCACGAGAAAGCAGTGATTAGGACTTCCCTGATAGAGACTATATACGCTTGTCCATGTGAGAGCATTTCGAGAGGGTGAGCAGATTCTCCCCACTCTCGGCCATACCAGGGTATTTGGGAGCAGACGTTTTTTAGTATAATTGAATGATCTATTTTAGTATATAGTTAACCGGTGAACTATGTAATATTCTATCATTTTTGATGTCTGATCATATTTCGTTGAAACAGACAAACAAATTGGATCAGATTGGATCCTTTTAGTTTAATCAGTGAATTATCATGTTGTGTAGATTAAACTACAATGACAATTATATAGTATAGATATATGTATTATTTTAAACACGTAAACATTGGTACAAGAAGGTACTATAGATATATTGCGCCAGACTTCATCATTCCAATTATGTAAGGGCTGGACTACTGTTTGAACATCCAAATCAAAGCATGTAGTTTTCTTCGAGAGCCACTTCTCGAAGCATTAACCTACATGTCTAATCCATAAGGAAGTGGAACAACGTTAAGAGATTCACTCTTATACTAGCCGGTGACTGATAACAGGTTCATAGATCATTTGTTTTCTTAGGATCCTGTAACCCATTTCAACGATTGGCTTGGTATCAGGGTTTTCCAACTATTCTAGATGAATACTCTTAAACCAACGATCCGGTTAAAGTACCGAACATTTACTTTTCATCCTCTCAATTTTGTAAACAATACCCTCACCTAGAAGAAGGCAATCAGCAAGAATTCTCTGATAGTGGTTATATACATGTGGTCATTTAAGAGGCAACCCAGTTTTTTGCGCCAGTCATTCACATTTCATTCTCTTCATTTCATTAACAATATCTCTTTCACAATTAACCATTGAATAGAGAACTTCAATAGTAGTGACTGTGTATATATCACTATGTGAGAGTATTTCAAAAGGGATAACGAATTGTTTTCACCCTCAATCATAGGGGTAAATTCATATTGTTACCATTCCTCTTTTTATTGATTTCATTTGGTGATATGAATATTTTTGATTTTGTAATTTTATAATCTTTTCACTTGACTACAACTTGAAGTTATGATTGATTCATATGTATCTAAATTGGAATCTTTGATTTGCATTGAATCCATTGAATGTTTTTGTTTTGTATATGCTATTTGATTATAATGCATATATTACTTAGTTCCTTTCAATAGACATTCATCTATTAATGTTCTTTGTTTAATGGGGAATGAGTGAATTATTCAGCTAACTTAATCAATTCATGTGAATGTGAGATGTGTATTGAATGAATGTTTCCATGGTAACAGTCAATAATGAACAGGTTTTTTTTTCTTCATCTACAATGTAATGATTCATATTATCCTTAAATGTTTTTTTGGGGGGGGGAAATCTATTTTTAAACTTTTATCGAAAATTCTATTACTAACGGTAGAATAACTATTGTTATCAGGATAAAGTGATGGTGTGTTTGAAGTGAACGGTACTGAGTTCGAGTCTCAGAGTGTGAACATTAACAAGTTTGAAATGTAGATACATTTAGCTGACGAGTCGCAAAATAGAACGAAATGCGCATCAAACTGGATTTCACTGCTAGTCACTATCGATTGTTGCTTAAAAAAAATGCTTGTAACTTCAAACAACATTGAGACAGTCCACACAGGATACATATATGTCAACAAGAGACTGATCAATTACAGTCCTAAATAACAATCGGAAGATACAATTGAATAAGCAATGCTGTGTTTTTATCAGTATTGGGGTTGTGGAGATTATTAAGTTTTTGATTGAGATCATCAATCGACTGATGTTAGACCATCGTTGGAAAGCTGGAAGCACTGAACGGCCGTTTCGTTCTAGTATGGGACATCCCCAGTGGTAGTGCACATCCACGACATCGGTGGTCTAACATCAGTCGATTCATGATCTCAATCGAAAACTTAATAATCTCCACAACCCTAATACTGATAATCAACACGAAACCATGGACCCGGGTTTCGTGCTACTTGGCACTCGTCAGCAAGGTGTACCTGTAATCTTTGAGGGAACTGGTGCTCTCTGGCGGATTCGATCCCGTGTCACCCAGCTTCACAGTCAGAGACGTTACCACTGAGCTATCCGGGCCGCGACCGACCTCCTGTAGGACTGAGATGTAATCACAATTGATTGATCACTGGATAGTGACCAATGTCATGCGTGTCTAGTCCTTATTATTAGTGCAGATCGAATGCTATCGATCATGTTGCAATAAGGACTAGACACGTATGACATTGGTCACCCAGTGATCAATCAATTGTGATTGCTTATAACTTTATCAATCCTTATAATCTATCAAAATGAAATCTTTTATTGATTATCATTTAATAATAGAATGTTTGTAGTTAAGCCTTAATTTCTGATTGATTCTTTACTTTTATGAAACTAATAATAAACTCCCCGACCCCCCTCCCCATTGTTGATTGTTGTTGTTTTTTTTTTCTTTTTTTTTGTTGTTTTTGTTTTAGGTGAATTTCCTCAAGGATGTAATGCATTTAAAACAATTTCATCAAATATTGATATAGAAGAAAATGGATTAAAAACAAATTCTACAATATTAGAAATTTCTTATACACAAGTAAATATATTAGAATAATACGAGAGGGGGGGTATTATTATTTTTTTTTTCTTTTTTTGGGTGGATATTATAAGTCATTTCAATAATTGAAATCATAAGTTACTATGGAAAACAATTAGGAAGCATAAAATGGTCATTATGTTCTATTGTCGGATTCGTCAACAAATTTGTACTCAGGATCTATTGATCTTGTGTAGGAGTATTAAACTACTAGATTATTGAATTAACATTTAATGATGTTAATATCTAACTTGAACATTGAATTTTGTAAGATACAATTATGAATGAACACTACTGAAGTGTTTTACAATAGGATGAAACAGTAGTCCAGTTCTTCCAGATTCTTCATAATGAACTTATTTATTTATTTATTTATTTTAACACATAAGTATAGGTACAGGGAGGCACCAAATACATATGCGCCACACGAATCTCAAATGATTTGTGTGAGGGCTGTGATACTGCCCGGGTGCCCAAACCGAAGCAAGTGGTTTTCTTAGGGGGCCACTCCCCGAGCCTTTGACCTGAACGTCTGACCCACAAGGTAGTGGAGCATCGTGAGGAGATGCAGTCCCATGGTAGCCGGTGACCAACGATTGGTTCATATGCCATTTGTTCCCTAAGGATACTGGAGCCCATGTGCACCATTGGTTTGGGGTCCGGCTAAAGCGCCAGACATTCGCTTTTTGTCCTCTCATAATGACCTAGCTTCAATTGATTCATAATTATTTAGTAAATACAATAAATTTTAAAGTTATATTAAACTAAATTAAATTTATACAATCTATTATATACTACTGAAAAGGGATTGCTTAAAATATAGAGTTTAATGAACAATCCTACTGAGTAGTCTATGTATTCCTCCAGGAGGGTTAATATACGTAAGTTAGTAAATAAACTATATATTATATTGATAATCAGGTGAATTTTCTTTGTGTATCCTCTTTGCAAGATCGATCATCTACACGAATTCTCATGTTCCAAAAATCTTTAAAGTAGAACATCACGGGGGGGGGAGGAAAGTTTTTTAACGTAGAGAAAGTTACGAATTATCGGTCATAGATACTTTCAAAACATTGCTTGTGTATGTTATGACTACTGTATGAGCTACAGCAAGATTAAACACAGTGTAGTACGTACAGATGACAAATCGATTGATAAGGTGGTGTATTTTTATTTATGGAGGTGGTTAGGGTATTTATTATGTAAACTTAACTAACTATCGCTTTCGACGACTTGTGTTAGCTGGTATAGAAGTAGAAGTAGATTCGAAGAAACTTAAGGGGGGTAGCTAAATCAAAACATTATTATTATTTGAACACATAGATATTGGTACAAGGAGGTAACAAATACATATACACCACACAAATCTCATTTGATATGTGTGAAGGCTATGATACTGCTCGGGTGACCAAACCGAAACAGATGGTTTTCTTACGGGACCACATCACGAGCCTTCGACTTGAAGATCTGATCCACAAAGCAGTGAAGCATCGTAAGGAGATGTAGTCCCATGGTAGCCGGTGACCAACGATTGGTTCATATACCATTTATTCCTTCAGGATACTAGAGCTAGTCCATGTGCACCATTGGTTTAGGATCTAGTTAAAGCGTCGGATATTCGCTTTTCATCCTCTCAATTTCGTAGACAACACCACCGTCACGTGAAGGCAGTGAGTAGGACTTCCCTGGCAGAGGCTATATATACACTATATACCTTTCTATAGTCATTATGTCGTTAATGTTTATAGAATAGGTACAATAATGTATATATGTTTAACATTGTTTTTAATCTTTACTTTTCTTTAAGGAGAATTTATTAACCGATTTAAATGAAGCTGCATTAGCTTTAGAATCAGCTGGATTATATGAATGTATTCAACCAGTATATAATTTAATTATACCAGTATATGAATCTAAATGTCAATATAATAATTTAGCTCAAATTTATCATCATATTGGTCGAACTTATGAAGCAATCAATCGAATTGAATCTTATGGACATCGATTATTTGCAGCATATTATCGTGTTACATTTCATGGTCAAGTAAGTTATGTTCTTATTTGATTTAGATCATGAATTGATTGATGTTAGACTATTATTGAAAATCTGGAAGCCATAGATAGCTGTTTTGTTCTAATCTGTGTTGAGTAGAAACAGGTGTCTACCTTAATACAATGAAAGATGGTTGCATAATTTTGTTGGATTGATTGAGATTAGACATTAACATTGTTGGATACTGGCTAGCTTAGTGGTCCAGTAGGTTAAGTGTTCTCATGCGAGACTGAAGGCTTTGGGTTTGAATCCCATGAGTGGGATCGTGGATGCACACTGCTGAAGAGTCCAACAATCGGACGAAATAGTCATTTAATGCTTCTTTGGTTCTTTATAATGAATCTAGCTTCAATTAATTCATGATCTTAACTATTGAAATATAATTCTCATTATTCAATCTACATTAATTTGACTTTCAGTAAACGTGTTGTTATAGAGTTTTTACAAAAGAAAACAACTACTTTTCTTTATCCTTCCCTCTATCTCTCTCTCTCTGTCTTCGTCTTTGTGCATTTCTAGTTATTTGAATCAATGGCTGGTAAATCATTTATTTATCGTTCAAATCCATGTCAAAAATTAAATGAAAAATGTAATGAATTATTACAATTATATCGTCATAAATATGGTGAACAATCCATTGAATTAATAACAGATAATTTTATTAATCGATCAATATTAGATCCAATGAAAGCATATGTTCAAGTAAGTAATATGAATCTTTCTTTCTTTCTTTCTTTCTTTCTTTCTTATACATAATGTCTATTCTTCTTTGATCTGATAATGTTCTAGTGAAAGAAAGAGAGAGAGAGACAGAGAGAGAGTCTTCCATAATCAACTTACCTACACATATTGCTCCCAGTGGAACATAGACCTCCGACTAGTATTCTTCAACCGACTTTGTCCTAGGTCTTCTTTTCTAGACCCTAAATGCCCTGGTATAGTTGAGAGTGGGGAGAGTCCGCTCACCTTCTCGAAATGCTCTTAAATGTCCACGTCCATACAGCCACTGTCACAGAAGTCCTACTCATTACCTTCTCGTGGAGGGGGGTGTTGTTTTAACAAAAATGAGAGGACGAAAAGCGAATTTCCGGCGCTTTAACCTGGCTGGTAGACATGGGGAGTCCACCTAGGGGAATTGGAAAACCTTTATTCCAAACCAATGGTGCACATCAGCTGGCTCCAGGATCCTGAAAGAACAAATGGCGTATGAACATGTTGTTGATCACCGGCTACCATGGGACTGCATCTCCTGACGTTGCTCTACAGCTCTGCGAATTTGACCTTCAAGTCAAAGGCTCGAGGTGTGGCCCGTTAAGAAAATCACCTGCTTCTGTTTGGGTACCCGGGAAGTATTACAGCTTTCACACAAATCAAATGAGATTTGTGTGGTGCATATGTATTTGGTGCCTCCTTGTACCAATATTTATGTGCTCAAATAAATAAATAAAATAAATTTCTATTTCCATCCAATTGTTGTTCATTCTCATGTCTGTTTCCAGTTCTCGGCGTAATGTGTTCTTTGGTCTTTCTGTTCTCATTTGACCTTAAAGATTTCAGGTAAGGGTTTGCTTTATGATGCAGTTGGATGCTTTCATTTATGTGTATCCTATCCACTTCCAGCGCTTCTTTCTGATTTCTTCCTCCACTGGGATCTGATTTGTTCTCTCCCATAATTGGTTGTTGCTTATAGTGTCCGGCCAACGGATCCGAAGTATTTTGCGTAGACATTTGTTCATAAACACTTGTATCTTCTGAATGATGGCTTTCGTAGTTCTCCAAGTTTCCGCCCCATATAGTGGAACTGACTCAGATATGCGTTACCTCAAATCTCCATCCCTTATGAATAAAACGAGATTAAACTTAACAAAAATAGCAGAGTGAGAAGAACTAAATATTAAAACGATGATTCCTAAAAAAGAGCTGAAATGGTGTGTATAAAGGAGTATTCAGAGGTACGAACTACCTACAATATCATAGTTCATACAATTTCGAGTCACCTAGAAGAGTGGCTCTTCTATCGCACACACAACAATAAATGCAGGTAAAGACGACCAGTGTAGCTGCAGCCTCAGCAGCAATAGGTCTCAATATACACAAAGGGAAAAGCAAGATTCTTCGATACAACACAGCATGCACCAATCCAATCACAATTGACGGAGAAGCTTTGGAAGATGTAAAAACCTTTACATATTTGGGCAGCATCATCGATGAACACGGTGGATCTGATACAGATGTGAAGGCACGGATTGGCAAAGCAAGAGAAGCATATTTACAACTGAAGAACATCTGGAACTCAAAACAATTGGCAGCCAACACCAAAGTCAGAATTTTCAATACAAATGTCAAGGCAGTTCTATAGTATGGGGCGGAAACCTGGAAAACCACAAAAGCCATCATCTAAGAAGATACAGGCGTTTACTAACAGTTGTCTACGCAAAATACTTCGGATCCGTTTGCCGGACACTATTAGCAACCACCTTCTGTGGGAGAGAACAAATCAGATCCCAGTGGAGGAAGAAATCAGGAAGAAGCACTGGAAGTGGATAAGACACACAATGAGGAAAGCACCAAACTGCTTCACAAGACAAGCTCTCACATGGAATCCTCAAGGCCAAAGGAAAAGAGGAAGACCAATCCAAACACATTACGCTGAGAAATTGAGATAGACATGAGAAAAATGAACAAGAATTGGATAGAACTAGAATGGAAGGCCCAGGACAGAGTGGGTTGGAGAATACTGGTAGGTGGCCTATGCCCCATTAGGAGTAACAGGCGAAAGTTAGTAAGTAAGTAAGTAAGACTAGTAGCCACATTACAAATCGATCGACAGAATTCGATCTGCACTAAAAAAGAATTGATATACAACCCCAGTATTCATTCAATTGTAATTACATCTCAATCCTACAATAGATCAGTTGCCACCCGGACAACTCAATGGTAACATCTGTAACTGTGAAACTGGATGACACGAGGTCGAATCCTCCATTGACCATCATTTCCCTCAAGATTACAAGAACGCCTTGCTGATGAATGTCAAATGACACGAAACCTATGTCCAACGTTTCCTGTCAACTACCTTTAACTACCAGCTTATATTACTGACAACATTCGACAATCACTCTACTGTATCTAAATTTTAACAGAAGCTATATATCTAGACTAATGTTATCATACTGATACCATATATTTGCTACAAATCCTAAACTCTGTGAGAATGATGATATGTGGGGTTAACCATTGTTGAGGAGCCTCAAACTAGGACGAAGGATCTATTCATAGATCAGCGGGCTATCAGTCAGTGTTAAATCCACCGCCTACCTGGATGCTCGATGTTTTTAGGGGCAGGAACACGTTCGAATAAAACTAGGTTCAGCTAAGGTAAAACGTGGCACTAATCTACGAACTCACCACGTGTTTGACTTAACCGTGGTGGTGGGTCCAGATTACCTGATTTTGGTTCGCGCAATTGTCGTGACCAACAACTGTAGACGTTGGGCGAAATGGCCCAGAATCTATCGTAATAGCACAAATGCAATCATTGTTTTTACTTCACCTAGATATTGAGTTTTAAAATTATCTCTATTCCATGAATACATTCTCAAATCATATCATCTGTTTCCTATTCTTTACTACCACTGATACTATCATCAGTCCTATTACTATGGTGTTCGTCTTACATATTTCATCTGTTTGTACTGATGTGGTTTCGCAACTTGGATTCTACCTTGCTTGTGTCTGACTGGCTTTGGTAAATCTGATCGATATCTTTAGTTAATGATGTATTGCATAATATTTAACTGTTTTTACTCCTAACTAGATCATAGCTTATCCATTCAGACGAAAATGTAAATTGCTTCACTGAAGTCGTCAGACGTTAACACTGTTGGATACCGACCAGCTCAGTGGTCTAGAGGTTAAGCGTTCGCGCGCTCAAGATCGTTAGATCCCGGGTTCGAATCTCTCGAATATACTGTGCAGCCGTTCGTTCTGTTTTACCTTACGGCTGCGAAACATGGTCAATAAGAATAGGCTACTAATATTTGACCACAGATGCCTTAGAAATATTGCTCGCATCTGCTGGGATCACCGGGTAAGTAATAGTGAGGTTAAACAGCCATATCAAAACATGGCATCAGTGCTTGAAGTCACTAACTTCTGATCTGAGCCATGTTAGTAGATGCAGACTACTTTATTGGGGTCCGTGTGACTATGGTAACCAAGGGTTGGAGACTCTTGGTGACATGGCTCAGAATCGATTGCAGTGGCATCAGTGTATATACTCTCTGTCTTCCTTTAAACTAACAGATTAAAACTACTTTATATCTTTCTTTCTACGAACTAATGCTTCCTGTGTTACATCCTTATAGACAATCTTTCATTTATATATTACTACCATTGAAGTATCTACTTCTATGAATTCGGTTTTCATCTTGTTATACTGATGCGATATAGCAACTTAGACCGATGTATGTATGTACCTGGTCCCACGTTGTAGCTGACTGACTGACGAATAATAACTATAAAAATAGTTTTATAGTTATTATAATAGGCCGTGCGCATCCATGATCCGCCCCCTTCCCGATGAGATTCGTCAGTCAGTTCATCACTAAAACTATGATGAACTGACTGACGAATCTCACAGGGGGAGGGGCTGGATCATGGATGCCCACGGCCTATTATAATAACTATAAAAATATTTTTTGTGAAATCTATAAATGAACCCATTTCTTTGAATCCATGAATTCTTTATAACCTTCCATATATATTTTTTTAATCTATAGATTACTTATGTTGAACCATATAAAGAAATAAAAGAATCTGATAAAAAACCATTAAAATCTTATGAAAAACATCATGATATAAGACAATTTATGTTTGAATCACCATTTCTAAGACAATCAGGTAAGAACTTTACATATCGTCTTGATTATGTTTATGTTTTGGTGGTTGGTTGGTTGGTT
This sequence comes from Schistosoma spindalis, assembly GCA_946903255.1. Classification (NCBI taxonomy): domain Eukaryota; kingdom Metazoa; phylum Platyhelminthes; class Trematoda; order Strigeidida; family Schistosomatidae; genus Schistosoma; species Schistosoma spindalis. Next base: position 1,792,854 of record OX336420.1, read on the forward strand.
TGTTTGTTCTGCGTCTAACAACTCTTCAAATTAAACTTCTTAATTTTGATGGAGTTTTGTTCTCTGAGCTGGATGGTTTGGTCGTGGAGCTTTCATCGTTCTTCTGAACGACATCATCAGCACAAATTTCAGACTTCTATCTGACCAAACCATCCAGCTCAGAGAACAAAACTCCATCAAAATCATCCACTTGAGCTACAAATCTTCTCCACCATCTCAAAAACTTCTTAATTGTTGTATGTAGTATTGGTTGCTATGTATTATTAGTTGTGTCCTATATACCTTGTTACGACTTTTACTTCCTCTAAATAGTCAAATTAGGTCATCTTCTCAGCATCAGTCGAGCGGCAAAGCCACTACAACGACACCAATCCAACGACCTCACTAAACCATTCAATCGGTAGTAGCGACGGGCGGTGTGTACAAAGGGCAGGGACGTAATCAGCGCAAGCTTATGACTTGCATTTACCAGGAATTCCTCGTTCACGGGGAATAATTGCAAGCCCAGATCCCAGTCACGACGGTGATGAAACAGTTTGCCCAACCCTTTCGGGCCAGGTTTCCAGACTCGCTGGCACTGTCATTGTAGCGCACGTGTGGCCCCGGACATCTAAGGGTATAATGTAACGATATCGTCAATTAGAGAGAGAGAGAGAGCAGTGAATTATCGATTGAATCAATGACACATAAACCCGTACGACAAGTCTAGAGTCCTGATAGGTTATGCTTCCTACCTAACTTAGCCAATTAAGTTCAGAACACCAATTTCAGCCTCTGCAATATGAATCATTATATTTTAAACATACTCGGTCTATATACCAATCAAACAGACCACATTGTACCAATAAAATAGGGAAAAATATTTGTACAAGAATTAGCCAAATGTGGCTGTCATTGAAGGAGGTAGTAATTGATAGACCGGGCATAATTCAAGAATGGTAAATCGTATAATAGTCATTCATAGGTCAAAATAAAGCTCATAATAAAAGGAATATGAATATGAATAGTTGAGTTACTTAACAATTATACAACATAGTACTCGTTCATAAATGGATCCCAAAAGTTATCATTCATTATGCTTATTGGGACCTAACACTATGTTAAGCTCATATAGTTTATTCTAGCCTTCGGATAGGTCGATTTATTCATCCTTCTTGAGTCACATTTTGGCCTTGTTAATTAATCCTGATTGTATTTATATGATCGTGTGTGTGTGTGTGTGTACACTTCTTATTCTATTCATCATATATCTGTAGCTTATTTTTGTGTTGATTAATGCTTGATTAAATCGAGTTGGTTTATGAGCCTTCTCTACTGCGCATCATTTCTCTATGGTCACTTCTATTCACTTCATCCTTCTCATTTCCTGTTCAGATCAGTGAGTGTACAAAATTCATTCACGTTATTGACTAACTCGATCTAAGTCGATAATTATATACGAGGAATTATTTATTTGAACACATAACTATTGGTACAAGAGGGCATCAAATATATATGCGCCATACAAATCTCATTTGATTTGTATGAAGGCTGTGATACTGCCCGGATGCCCAGACCGAAGCAGGTGGTTTGCTTAGGAGTCCACATCCCGAGCCTTTGACATAAAGGTCTGATACACAAGGCAGTGGAGCATCGTAAGGAGATACAGTCCCATGGTAGCCGGTGATCAACAATTGGTTCATATGCCATTTGTTCCTTCAGGATACTGGAACCAACTCATGTGCACCATTGGTTTGAAAGCAAGGTTTTCCAACTCTCCTTGATGAACTCTCCATGTCCACCGACCCGGTTAAAGCGCCGGACATTCGCTTTTCATAAGCAATACCACAACCACGAGAAGTAAGTGAGTAGGACTTCTGGCAAAGGCTATATACGCGTGTCCATGTGAGAGCATTTCGAGAGGGAGGGCTGGCCCACCCCACTTTCGGCCATACCAGAGCACTTGGGGGTATGCAAAGAATAACAATTAGATATGATCAAACTGGAGTCAGATACTGAGATATTAAAGTGATGATCCCGTTGACAACATCGTCTGATCTAAAATTGATAAAATAAAGGGCTTCCCTAAAGTATTATATAGGTTAAGACCCACTTAGCCAGTCAATAATAGACATACCTATTTATTTATGATACTATTTAATAAGACAATAAGTAACCTATAAAAAGCATATTTTTGATTGAGATCATGAACTGATTGATGTTAGACCATCATTGAAAACCTGGAAGCACTGGATGGTCGTCTAGTTCATGATTTCAGTCAGAAACTTAACAATCTCCACAACCACTTAGACTGATACAAAGCATATTGTTCAATTACTTATTTGTTAACTATCATATTCATTGCTCGTATATCCTGGGACTAACGAGTAAGTAAGGCAGTTGTTACGAAACGGGTACTAGGTAAGAATGGCAGATCAATTGATGAACTAGTGAAACTTCATCAGTTGAGATGGATAGGACATGTGTTACGCATGCCCAACCACCGACTGCCCCGACGTGCGATGTTTTATGTTGTAGGAGTAGGTTGAAAGAAAGCTAGGGGGTGGCCAGACCAAAACATAGTACAAATCCATGAAGTCATTGACAAGTGGACTGAGACATGTTGTTAGGTGTAGAGTACTTGGTTTAGATCCGCGAGACGATTAAAACTGATGGTTAGAGATCTTGAAGGATATAGCTCAAAATCGTTTGCAATAGCGCAGTGGTGCATCCACTCTTTTTGTTCGCCCAAATTCTAATCTTCTGAATTCTTCATGTCCCTTTTTTTTTCTCTTTCTCTTTCAAACTCTAATCTTTCCGATTACTGCTCATACTTTTACTACCTCTACCATTATGGGACTTGAATCCATAACTGAATCTCTGTGCTAATATGGTATGGCAATTTGAACTGATGTACGTACGTACAAAGTTCTACGTTGTTGTTGACTAACTGACTGACTAATTCGGTTGTGAATCGTTTATTAGGAGAAGTGAAGTGATTCCAATCTGTGTATACCAATATCGATTGAGTATCCAATCTAGTCATAATGTATTAATCCATATTCACTTGAATTATAGACATATAATCAAATTTATGATGGATCATATTATAACCTATTATAACAGGATGATATAATCTATTATGTGACCTTTTTTCTGACCTTTTTATGCTTCATGGTAACTCTTTTGATTATAATATATACTTAAAAGATTATCCCTGTTTGCTTATATTACTCTTTATGTATATGTCTGATCTTTATCTGTCCATATATTGATTTCTTCTTTGTAGATAGGTTTGACCTCGTCAAATCCCCATCTATCTGTATTGACTCATGTATAAAATATGCATATCTATAGGACTATTGTATCTGACTTATTTCCCGTTATTCATTAATATAATAAGGTCGATGAATTAAGGAATTATATTTCAGAAGGAGTTCTGTGGAGATTTTAGTAATTGCAGTAGTTGAAATTATGAGTCAGTTGAAGCTAGACCTCCACCATGGAAAACCTGGAAGCACTGGACAGCCGTTTCATCCTAGTATGGGACTACTCAGTGGTAGTGCGCATCCACCAGGTCTGTTGTGAGATATCAGCTCACTTAAGACAATGGTGACGGTGGCGTAGTTTCGTGGATTGGTTGAAGTTAGATATTAACATTGTTGGATGCCGGCCAGCTCAATGGTCTGATAGTTAATCGCTCGCGCGCAAGACTAATAGTTCCTTAGATGGTGGTTTCGTGCTACTTGGCACTCGTCAGCAAGGTGTACCTGTAATCTTGTGGGAACTGGTGCTCCCTGACGGATTCGATCCTGTGTCACCCAGCTTCACAGTCAGACATGTTACCACTGAGCTATCCAGGCCTCGACCGACCTCCTGTAGGACCGAGATGTAATCACAATTGATTGATCACTGGATGGTGACCAATGTCATGCGTGTCTAGTTCTTATTAGTGCAGATCGAATGCTATCGACCATGTTGCAATATGGCCACTAGTCTAGGTGACTGATAGTTCCTGGGTTCGAATCTCGCGAGGTGGGATCGTGGGTGCGCACTGTAAACTGCTTCCTGATCCAAATCATAATGATTCAAGTGATAATGATGTTAACGACTGAATCTACCGATTAAATAAGAAAATATAGTGCACAGATTGAATGGCAACTAATCCATATGGCTAGTTGTGCAGTTAATAACAAGACAACTGTTGTTGTTCATTCAAATTCAACGATCTTTCATTATTACTTTGTATAATAAGTGATATAGCATTTAGGGGATCTACAGTGCTAACCTTACAAATGTAGACTTCTAATATTCTTTTTTCATAAATGATGGAATTCGTCTGTTTTAATAATCTTGAATAAGATTTGTTATATTAGGGCTGTTACTCCTTGAAGACTATGAATTCATTGGCATTCAAAGTTATTCGAGATGTAATTGACTTCCTCATATTGACTCTTCATTAAGTTGTGGATTTGATTTCTACAATCCAATAACGATTTAAGGATTAAACAAATATGAAATTGATCATTAGTCAATGAATGAATGATCACTTCATTCCTATAACAGATCAGGTTTTGGCTTTAATAACTTCATGTTGAGATCTCAGATCGTTCAACAGCTTGTTGTAGGTTCAGATTCTACAGGGAGAGTATTAATTCCTACTGACTATCTTTAATTCAATTAACATTATGTATATCTTCTTATAAACTCCATGTTTATCAAGATTACTATATTGACTTTTTGAATAGGTTTATCTACAGAAGAATGTCTATTAGCATCAGGTCCAAAACAAAGTGACGATTTAACTATTCAATGGAAACGTCGTACAATATTAACTACTGAAGCAACATTTCCACATATACGTCGTCGACTTGAAATTATACAAGTAACAGAGATTGATTTCACTCCAATTGATTCAGCAATAGATGCTATTCAAGTAAGTCAAAATAGAATATAAACTATTTCGTTTTCTTTTAGACTTCTTTGATATTTATATCATTTTATAATTCAATTATTCTCATAATTGTTCATTGTCTTATATATACTCCTTAACGATCTACCTTTAAGACTTGGGCATTAGTGTATATTTTTTGTTCAAAACCCGAGAAAGATTGACTCGCAAGGAGCAGGCTGGGTTTCGTTCTGGTCGAGGATGTATTGATCATATCTTCACCCTCCACCAAATGTTAGAACACCGTCATACTTATCAAAGGCCAACAATCGTAGTGTTTCTTGACATCAGGGCTGCCTTCGATTCGTTGGACAGAACTGTTCTCTGGGAATGTCTATTGAAGAAGGGTGTGCCTGAAAAGTTTATTAACATCCTAAAAGCCGTATACACAAACACTTCAGGCAAAGTGAGGGTATCCAACCACCTTTCTCCATTATTCCATTCGAGCAGTGGGGTTAGACAGGGTTGCCCAATCTCACCATTCCTCTTCAACTTTGCCATCGACGACATTCTAGAAAGAGCTCTGATGGATGTAAATAATGGTGGTGTGGATCTATTGCCTGGAGAAAGACTTCTTGACCTTGAGTATGCGGATGATATTGTTTTACTGTGCGATAATGCCCAAGCCATGCAATCCGCACTTAATCAGTTGGCAATCAATGTCCGTAGGTGTGATATGTGCTTTGCACCTTCGAAGTGCAAAGTACTTCTACAAGACTGGCAGGATTTTAATCCTGTACTCACTCTGGATGGTGAGCAGATAGAAGTTGTCGAGATGTTTGTGTATCTAGGTAGCTGCATAAGTGCTGGTGGTGGTGTGAGTGATGAGATCAATGCACGTATAGTGAAAGCCAGAGCGGCTTATGCCAATCTGGGCCATCTTTGGCGCCTTCGTGATGTTAGACTGGCTGTAAAAGGTTGGATCTACAACGCGTCGGTGAGAGCAGTTTTGCTCTATGCTTGTGAAACCTGGCCTCTCCGAGTTGAGGATGTTAGACGACTCTCTGTGTTTGATCATCGTTGTCTCCGAAGGATTGCTGGCATCCAGTGGCAACACCATATTAGTAATGTACCCCTTCCATAATCCTGCTTCGGTTTGGGCACCCGGGCAGTATCACAGCCCTCACACAAATCAATTGAGATTTGTGTGGCGCATATGTATTTGGTGCCTCCGTGTACCTATACTTGTGTTAAAATAAATAAATAATATTAGTAATGCAGAGGTTCAGCATCATGTGTTCGGGCACAGAGACGACAATCCAATCGGTGTCATCGTCTTGAAACATGGAATTCGGTGGCTTGGATATGTTTTATGAATGTCGTCCCAGAGAATTCCACGTCGTGCATTATTATCAGATATGGGTCAGAATAGGAGCCGATGGCGATCCTGCTGTAACCTTCGTTTACTTTCTTCATAAAAAGTGGTTGCTCCTTCCTTAACTGAAAGATTTTTTCTTATTATCATTCTCTCGACAAAATCAGTTTCAAAGTGCCAAGATTCGTCCCATACGATTTCTTGTGTTTTTACCTTGTTTATTTACTGTTATAGTAATATTGAATTGGAGTGAACTTCAGGGAACTTTGCAGTCAGTCGCGCGCGAACGCTTAACCACTAGACCACTGAGCTGGCCGGTATCCAACGGTGTTAATGTCTAACTCTGACTAATCCACAAAATTGAGCGACACATCCACCATTGTCATCATTGAGTTACTATCTCACAACAGACCCCGTTGAACTCCACTTGTCACTGTTTCAAGTAAGAAGCAATCAGATAGTAACTCACTGAAGACATTGATGGATGTGTCACTTAATTTTGTGGATTGGTTGATGTTAGACATTAACACCGTTGGATACCGGCCAGCTCAGTGGTCTAGTGGTTAAGTGCTCGCGCGAGAGACTTTTAAGAACCTCGGTTCGAATCTCGTGAGACGAGTGGGTGGATGCACACTGCTACTGAGGAGTCTCACAATAGGATGAAACGGTCGTCTAGTATTTCCACGTTTTCCATGATGATCTAGCTTTAATTGACTCATGATCATGACTATAATATCCACAAAAAAACCCTTCTGATATATATGATTAGTTTGATATTTTCGTTAGAATCCATATGTGATATATATATCCGATGTGTTGATTATCCACCACTAGATGATATGTCACTGTTTATTGTATTCTTTTCCGAAAGCCTTAAAGATGTTCCATGTGATAGTTGGGAGAGAACGTTGAAAGATATTGTATGATTAGCTATCGTTATGTAATGAAGTATTTGTTTTTGTTCATGACTATCCAGTTATTATTATTATTATTATTATTTCTTATTTATACAGTGTAAAAATCAAGAATTAATGAACCATGTAATAACTCTATGTAATAATCTATCCATTTGTCATCATTCAGGTTAGTTATATTAAATGACTTTTATATATCAGATTAGATAGTTTCTATTCTAAAAGATGGAATGTATCATTTTTTTCATGAATGTTTATTTATTTATTTATTTATTTATTTATTTGAATATATAAATATTGGTACAAAGATCGGGGGGGGGAGGGGAAACGAATATATATGCGCTACACAAGTCAATTGATTTATATGTGAGCTATCCTACTGTCTGGGTGCTTAAACCGAAGCAGATGGTTTCCTACAGGGGTCACTCCCTGAGCTTTTGACTTAAAGGTTTGATCCTCAAGGCAGTTGAGCAACGTCGGGAGAAGCAGTCCTATAGTAGCTGGTGATCAATAATTGATTCATCAGCCATTTACTTTCTTAGGATCCTATAACCGATATGCATCATTGATTTGAAATAAGAGTTTTCAAACTCTCCTAGATGGACTCTCTGTGTTCTCTAACCCGGTTAAAGAACCGGACATTCGTTTTTCGTCCTCTCAACTTCGTAAACAACACGCCAATAGTAAGAAGTTAATGAGTAGGACTTTCCTGACAGTGTCTGCATACGCGTGACCATGTAAGAATATTTCGAGAGAGAGAGAGAGAGAACTGACTCTCTTCACCTTTGATCGTATCAGAGAATTTGGAGGCTTCCCTGAATGAACTAAGATTAATGAACAAAAAGATCATTTCATTTGAATATTTCATACGTGTTAACCTTAATCATTACAGTATTGTTGAAGTTAAGTTGAATTAATGAATATTGTCTCTTTATCGAATACTGTTTATCAAACATATTGAGTTTGTTCTCATAAGATATAATCGTACTGCTAAGAATTTCATCTGAATTAATCATATATATATCGCTTCTCGGCTCTCTGAGCTAAGATCATGTGTAGTATCTGTTCTTTGCAGTGTATTTTTTGCAACGGTCTCTAAACTGAGATCAATGAAATTACCTGTATTTTTCACCTCCGGACGGCTGCTGTGAGCTTGCTCAACCCCGTCCACGGGTCAGCCTCGTATTGCATTACCTCGAGGATTGGCCCATTAATATTTTTTGCCCCCAAATGCCCTGGTATGTCCGAGAGTGCGGTGGGTTCGCCCTCCCTCTCGAAATACTCTCACATGGTCACGCGTATATAGCCTCTGTCAGGGAAGTCCTACTCATTGCCTTCTCTTGGCGGGGGTGTTGTTTACGAAATGAGAGGACGAAAAGCGAACGTCCGGCGCTATAACCGGATCCCAATTCTATGGTGCACATGGGCTCCAGTATACTGCGGGAACAAATGGCGTATGAACCAATTTCTTGGTCACCGGCTACCATGGGACTGCATCTCCTCACGATGCTCCACTGCCTTGTGGATCATATGTTTAGGTCAAAGTCTCGGGCTGTGACCCCCTAAGAAAACCTTCTTCGGTCTGGGCACCCGGGCAGTACCGCAGCCTACACACAAATCAAATGAGATCTGTGTGGCGCATATGTATTTGGTGCCTCCTTGTACCAATATCTGTGTTAAAATAAATAAAATAATACATATATATAATAAATAAATAATATATTTGTAATATCCCAATGATTTGAATAATTTTTTCTGGTTAGCGTTTTTTTAGCGAGTTAGTTTTCTACGGGATGGGGTCGCTAACCCCATGCCCAACCCTCCTCCTTTATCCGGGCTTGGGACCGGCAGTAGCCCCCGGAAAGGGACTCCAGGCGGAGAGAAGTGGCTTACACTAAGTCACGAAACGTCAGAAAATCTAATTTTCTACTCATTGGGATATTACAAATATATTATTTATTTATAACAATCAACCCAATGCTCAATTTATTCGAAATTATCAAATCATATATATAATAGTTTTCTTATTTATCAGTTTATAAGTAGTATATCTCTAAATGTTTATATTCTTGATTTGATGCGTATAACTTGAGCATTTGATCGCTACAACCCTTCCAAGTCACAATGAGAAGATAGAAGACTAATAAAAAGAATGTTATTTCAAACAGTTTCGATTATAGTACAATACTGTCAGGTATTTATACATTTTAGCAAGACCGAAATCATTATTACAGCTGTCCAATCCGTACACAGGGGGGTGATTAGCATTGTCCAATTGAGAAGTTACACATAGGGATTCTAGAATATTCTTTCAAAAGATGATTGAACAGAACTCTTTAACTCAATGTTGAATGTATAAGTCTGTGCAATTGATCAATCACTGAGTAGTTACAATTGTTGTTTGTCTAGTTATATGGTGTTAATCAAACTTTATTAGTGTAACGTGGTGTCGAGGCGCGATTGACTATGAACACCACTACAAGAAAACTACATGCCAATTAACCAATAAGATCCCCGTAAGCCAATATCAGAAGAGAGATGATAGCTTTAGTCGAGATGTATTTGTTGGCGATGTCGTAGTATCGAAAGGATACCGAGATCGTGCCGAAGAAGTACAAGCGTGGTAACTGAGCGCAACTGACTTTAAAGTCAACGGGAGAGTAAGTGTAATGGCCGTCATTAGCATAGTTAAACAAACGAGCACAGTAAAACAGTCACTGGTACAATTGGTTATAATAATAATTGTTTTCATTGAACCAATCGCGTTCTGTTGACAAAAATAGGTCACTACATTAGTATCTAGGTTCAGGATTGCCTTTTCATTGTGTTTATTATAACTTGCGGCTTATGTGCCCTATTATTGCATAACGTAATGATATCGTCAATTAGAGAACAGTGATTTATCGATCGGATCAATGATGCGTAAACCTGTATAAGCAGTCTACAATCCTTATTGGTCTCATTTCCTGTCTAGCCAAGCCAGTTAAGTCCAGAACACCAATCCGATTCTCTGCGATATGAATCATTTATTTCAAGCATACTGGATTTATATACACTAACCAAACAAACCACATCGTACTATAATATAGGGAACAATATTTATACAAGAATTAGTCAAATGTGGCTGTGAACGTGGGAGGTAGTAATTGATAGTCTGGGGCATAACTCCAGAATGTTAAATCGTATAATCATAGTTCATAGATCAAAATAAAGTTTATAGTAAGAGGGACATGAATATGCAGATAGTACTCATAGTATTAATCCATAAATGGATTCCAATAGTAACCATTCATAGTTCTTATCGGGATATAACAGTGTTCAATCATCTAACTTAGAAATCATCAACTAATCTTAGTTGGATAACCATTAAAAAACCTGGAGATATCAAATGGTTATTTCGTACTAGAATGAGATTCCTCAGCATTTCACATCTAATCCATAATATAAATCTGTATTTAGTAAATGAGTTACTAATGGGTGGATGTGTGTGTGTGTGTGTGTTGGGGGGGGGTCTTTTCTCTAATAGATGCTTGTTTTTGTGATGAATATTTTCTTCTTTTCTCTCATTTTTGTTGTTTTAATTTTCTTTATTCATGTTTTAAATTATAATAATCTCGCGGGGTGCGAGGTCGTAGATGTGCATGGCTGAGGAGTCCCACAATAGGACGAAACGGCCGTTCAGTGCTTGCAGGTTTTTCATAGTGGTCTACCTTCAACTGACTCATGATCTTAACCATTGAAATTATTATAATATCCACAAAACTCCTGATATTAATCGACATATGCTCACTAGTGACTGGCTTCAAGAAGTATTTCGTGAAAATCTAGCGAGAAGTAGTGACCAGTGGAGTTCAACTAGATCTGTTGTGAGATAGTAACTCAATGATGACAATGGTGGATGTGTCACTCAATTTTGCAGATTAGTTAAAATTAGACATTAACACCGTTGGGTGCCGACCAGCTCAGTGGTCTAGGGGTTAAGTGTTCGCTCGCCAGACTGATAGGTCCTGGGTTCGAATCTTGTGAGGCGGGGTCGTGGATGCACACTGCTGAGAATTCCCACAATAGGACGAAACAGCCATCCAGTGCTTCCAGGTTTTCCGTAGTGATCTAATTTCAACTAACTCATGATTTCAACCATTGAAATAAAAAAAAAAAGGATTAAAACTGAAATAATCTGTAATTTGTTATTTGTTCATACATACAAACTATTTACTAAGGTAAAATGTAACATTATTGATTGATTTACTTTTCGGTAAAACAAACAACACAATCCATAAAACTTTGTATGCTATACACTAACCCTCCCTCTCCCCCTCTCCACCAAACTGACTCCTTGAGTGAGAACGTAAGATTAAGTGAGAAAGTGTATTGGTCTACCGAATGAAATGAATAAATACAACCCTGTTCTAAGAAAATAGACCCATTAACCGAATTAGATATAGTTGACCTTTAAGTGACTACTGATTACCATCGATTGATACTTTCATTAGGCTCATTCTGATTAGTTCTCTATATGACATGTATGGATGTGTTCAAGGAATCTGAAATCATGTTGATAGTGAGACTATTATTACCAATGACATTAAATGTTCGTCGTGGTACATAACTAAGAGATATGAGCTGGAAATATTAATTATTAAATCTACAATTGTGAAGACGTTCCACGGGTGAACTCGAAGAACGTCAGAAAGAACCGAATATATTCCATCCGATCATCTTTTGGAAGGATATTCTAGAATCCTTATGTGTAGCTTCCCAAATGGACAATGCTAATCAGCCCCCTGTGTACGGATTGGACATCTGTAATGATGATTTCGTTCTTGCTAAAAAGTATAAATATCTGAAAGTTTTGTACTATAACTGACACTGTTTGGAATAACATTCCTTTCACTTGTCTACTATCTTCTCATCTGCGACTTGGAAGGGTTGTAGCGTTTAAGTGTTCAAGTTATGCGCGGCACATTAAGAATCTAAGCTCTAGATATAACAAATGGTGACGGATTGTCTTATCAAGATGTCATTTACCTTTGAACAATTTTGAGTCTTGGTGGAGCGTCAAGAAAAACGTTTCGAACAGTTCCACATTAGTATTATAGAGACGCTAAGCCAGCAGATGAACCTGAATCAAAAAGAAGTTACAGATGATCCTTTCAAATCTCATGTCGACCACATTATTAATTGTATCCATGAATTTAATTTCGATGGGTTGGCTGGCATTAATTTTGAAACCTGGTTCAAGAAATATGTAGATTTGTTCAAGGTTGACCTCAGAAAACTTGATGATCCGCCAAGGTCAGAATACTCTTAAGAAAACATGGCACGGTTGAACATGAACATTACAGTAACTTTATCCTTCCAAAGAACACCCAAGAGATTTTTCTTTTGATGCAACGATTGATATTTTGCCGCAAATCTTTGCTGAACAGTCACCCTTGTTGATTATTCGTTATCAATGTCTCAAGATAACAAAAGCAGGTGATGATGACTGGGTGAAGCATGTGAGTTTAGTAAACCGTGAGTGTGAGCAGTTCAACCTATCAGCAATGACAGAAAATCAGCTTAAGTGTCTCGTGTTTGCGTGCAGCCTCCGATCTCCCGAAGATGCTGATATTAGAACCAGAATTTTGAGTAAAATTGAACAATATTCGAATATAACACTACAGGAAGTAACCACGGAGTGCCAGAGATTGGTAAACTTGAAATACGACACTTCCATGATTGAAAATAATAGCCGGTTGCCATACGTTCATGCTGTAAGTGGAAAGAAAGATACCGGCTCAAGAAAATCATCACACACAGACAATCAGCCCTCATCTCCATGTTGGTCGTGTGGAGGATGGCACTATAAAAAGTTCTGCCCATATACAGAACATTATTGCAGTAAATGTCACCGAAAGGGCCATAAAGAAAACAGATGCAGAAAAACAACCCATAAACGACATTCTTCGAAGCCCTATCTCAAGAAATACAGATCTGGTGGTGCATGAACTAACAAAATATTAGAATCATATAACCGAGCACGAATTTACCACCAAAGGAAGTATGTAACCTTAGATATTAATAAACAACGTACTCGCCTGCAACTTGATACAGCATTTGATATTACTGTAATCAGTCGAAGAAACGGGAGGCATAATGAAAAACCCCAGGTGCTCCCAACAACCGCATTACCTTATAGTACACCTGGAGGGAAGTTAAATATTGTTGGAGAGGTTTGTTGTACAGTTTCAAAAGGAAATACGAAGACGAATCCAGGACTAGATTTGCTGGGTATAGACCTAATAGAAACACTACAACTAACAAACCACTCCACTAATCATATATACAATTGCGTGAGAACCAACAAACCAGAGGACAAGAGTCTCGGGAATGTTGTTTAGGAGAAACACAGACAAGTGTTCATGGAAGAACTGAAGGAATGCAAAAATGTTAAAGAAGAGGAAGTGCTTATAGCTGCCGTAGATATTGAGCCTGAGGTTCACACAGTATTGGCAGACGCAGTTTCCGTACTTCCGGTCACATTTGAAGCCATTAAAAAAGCTAGTGAGAAGAATGATGCGTTAAAGATTCTTTGACAGTTGTCGATTCGTGCATTTGTGGTAAATCCATTCAACTACTGTATTATTTATCTGCTCACTGTAATTTAGACACTTAATCCACTATAGAACAGAAATGTCGCAGTTGTTGGTCCTGTGTAGAGGCCACAACGAACCCAACTAAAGCTGAACCATAACTATGGCCAAAACTGGACGGGCGTTGGCTAAGAATACGCTCTGATTTCGACGGACCAATACAGCGCAGAAGTTACATGGATGTTGTCGATGTTCTCAAAAAATGAGGAGCTGTATATATCTATTATTTCTCGACTCTGGCACCGGCTGTTTCAATGTCATATTAATCTAGGCAGTGCAAATCTATATGATAAAATTCAATAAATAGACTAAACATTTGGGTATAATACTTCAAGCTTCTTGATTTGAGTCAATATGAAGATTGTAATCAATGAGATTGTATTCTTCCAATGTAAACATCAAAACAATCCCATTTAATCGAAATTATTCACTTAGAGGAAGTTTTCTTCACAAAGTAAATTCAGAGGTACATGGAACTTGTGTATTATTTTAGGTCAAAAAGTTATTCTCTATAATCACCTTCTAGTGTATAAGCAATGGGGATCTCTTTCTTCAAGTTTCTTCATAACTCTGATACAATCAAATCGCTGAATAATCGTTTCATTAATCAATACTTCCATCAATTCATCATAGTGTATCTTCTTCATTCATTGTTTTCATTAGCGATTTATTGTTTCTGATTGAGATTTTGAACCGATTGATCTGAAACTATCATTGAAAACCTTGAATCACTGATTTGACGTTTCGTCCTTTTGTGGGACTCTTCAGCAGTGTTCATCTATCTACCTTAGTACAAACGAAAATGATCGCATAATTTCGTGGATTGTTTGAAGTTAGATATAAACACCATTGAATGCCGGCTATGTCAGTGGTCTAGTGTTTAAGCTCTCACGGCGGGGGGGGGGTCGTGGATGCGCACTGTCACTGAGGAGTCTCACAATAGAACGAAACAATCGTCCAGTGATTCCAAGTTTTCAATGGCTATCTAACATCAATTAGTTGAAGATCATAATCAATCACTTAATAATCTCCATAATCCAATATACTAATCATTTACTGTTTGATCATGACTACTCATATTGTATGTTTACATCAATATTTTACTATAAGTAGTATATCATCTAATTTTCTAATTATTCTTTTGTTATTTTTTTTATAGCTAATCCAACATTGAATGAAGATAAACATGTCTCTATCAATAGGATTAGTTTACATTCACCTATTCTAATAACAAATCCTTCTTCAAATATTCCGAATCTCATAACAACAACAACAAGAACAACAACCACTACTACTACTACTACTACCAATCATACTACTAATACTATAAATAATAGTAGTATTAATGAAAATAATTCAAAAATATCTTCTTATAAAATACCATTATTAATGGATATGCAATTACAAGGTGCATTATTACCTACAGTGAATGCTGGTCCAATGGCTTATGCTCAAGCATTTTTAAAAGTGGAAAATCAATCATTATATCCTATCAATAAAGTGAATCGATTGAAAGAGTTATTTTTGTAAGTGAATATGATTGTTTCTTTGTTGCGGGGGGGGGGTTTGGGTTGTGTGGTTAAAGGGATTAAGCTTTAAGTTTTATATGTACAATATTACTCGTAGAGATTTAATGAGAATCTGTAACCAATGAAGTTCAACCATGTTGAGTGCCCCCAAATGCCCTGGTATGACTGAGAGTAAAGCGGGCCCTCCTTCTTCCTTATTGAAATGTTCTCACAGCCACGCGTATGCAGCCTTTGCCAGGGAAGTCCTACTTATTGCCTTCTCGTGGCAGGGGTGTTGTTTACGAAAATCAGAGAACGAAAAGCGAATATCCGGCTTTTTAACCGGGTTGATGGAGATGGAGAGTCCACCTAGAGGAGTTGGAAAACCTTGATTCCAAACCAACAGTGCATGTCGGCTGGCTCCAGTATCCTGAAGTAAAAGACGGAGTATAAATCAATCGTTGGTCACCGGTTACCGTGGGACTGCATCTCCTCACAAAGCTGCACTGCCTTGTGGATCAGACCACTAGGTCAAAGGTTCGGGGTGTGGGGCCCCCTAAGCATACCACTTGTTTTGTTTTGGGCACCCGAGCAGTATCACAGCCCATACACAAATAAAATTTTGTGTGGCGCATATATATTTGGCGCCCTCTTGTACCAATATTTCTGTCTTCCAATAAATAAATAAATAACCATGTTGAGTGTGAAATAGTTTGTCCATTGAAGACAATGGGAAACGGGTGTATAATATTTTAGATTAGTTAAAGTTTAGACATTAGCACTGTTGGATCTCATCTCCGAGTTCATGAGAGACTTCACGTTTTGGATTTGATTTCGGTGAGTGAGGTTGTTTATATTCACTGCTGAAGATTTTTCACACTAGAACGAAATGGCCTTTCAATGTTTTCACGTTTTTAATGGTGATCTACAATTGTTCAGTTCATGATTTCGATAAAACTTAACAAGCTTCACAAACCTGTACTGACAAATATATACTTTTTTGATCTCAGATAGGTTGTTTGCTTTAATATTAATGTTTAGTTATTTATTTGAAGACATAAATGTTGGTATAAAGGGTCACCGAATACATATGCGCTACACAAGTCACTTGATTTGTGTGTGAGGTATGATACTTCTCGGGTGCCCAAACCGAAGCAGATGGTTTTCTTAGGAGGCCACATCCGGAGCCTTCGACCTAAGGGTCTGATCGTCAAGGTGGTGGAGCGATGTCGGGAGATGCGATCCCATGATGGCCAGTGATCAATAATTGGTTCATACGCCATTTGTTCCTTCAGGATACTGGAATCCGTGTCCATCAATCAGGTTAAAACGCCGGACATTCGCTTTTCGTCCTCTCAGTTTCGTAAACAAAACCCCAGTGATGTGAAGGTAATGAGTAGGACTCCTCTGTCAGTGATTGTATGAACGTAACCACTTTAGAGCGTTTGGAGAGGGAGAGTGAACTCTCCACCACTTTGGCCGTACCAGGGCATTTAGGGACAATGTTTATACTGCTCTTCTATATTATTCCTTGGTAATTAGTTAGTAATGGGAGGTGCACTGTGACAATATACCATCTGTACTTGTTATAATTCTAAAAAGCGATTTGAATAGTAGATCGAAAGAAACGTAAGCAGGATAGTCATATCAAGTTTTGACAACTTCTTATGAAATCACCAGTTGTTTAACAGAACCGTAGGTAGGGATGCATCAGTTTGTTGGGATTCTCACAATTATCATAATTAATGATTAGTAGAAATTCATTTATCCATTATCCCGATTATTGTTGCTACCTTGACATGGTGGTTTGGCTTGCGTATCGTGATGAAGCAACCGAACTTTACCGTCTGGAATAACCGTTCCTCAAGATCCTAACATGCCAGACAAGTTGGTTGAAGGGTGGTAAGACTAAAACCAACAAACCCAAGGTCTTAGGACGAAGTCGTACTGCTGACTGTACAGAGGTGTGACAGCAGTAAGGTGTTTTCTTCAGACAACCGGCATAAAAGTGATGCTGCCTTCCCACAAAGAAGGGGAGGGTTGAAAAAGGTCGACCCTAAAGTTGCCCACCTCGTCTTGCCCCAAAGATATCCGTCTTTAGCGGTAAGGTCTCAACAAGTACGGATCTAACACGAAAATCACCCAGAACTAGGTCTTGTATGACCGACCTCAAGCAGTTATCCCTTTGGGCACTCAGGTTACTAAGACCACCTCTAATCTAATTTCCTTGTTAGGAAAAACCCTTTCACAATGTGGGCAACCAGGAAGTGATAATCGCCACCATACTCTCTTTAATCAGTATTCAGGACCATTGTATTCATAATCAACCACCTCCCCAATTGATTCATTCATTATCTTCTCTTAGATATTAAATTTCATAATGAATTGATACTTTTTAATAATCAATATTTTATCCATAATAAGTTCATCTCATTTTACTTTTTAAGGCATGATAACTTATTGTACTACTGATATACTTATATGTGTTAGGTTGTGCATTGCATATGAACTGATTGATTGATTGATCGATTGATTGATTGATTGATTGATTGATTGATATATTGTTTATATCATTGATGGTATATTCTCATTACACTATCTACTCTTGTTTGTTTCTCTTTTCTATAATTCCATTTTAATGTATAGTGATTTCTTATCAACATGTCTGGTACTTCTTACTTATTATTATAATCTAATGTCCAATGTACATGAAGCAAAATATCGTGCTATGCGTGATGCATTAGATCGTTATCGAGTTGATTTAAGTAATTTATTAAAAGAAGAAGTAAGTTTATTTATTTATTTATAAATATATCATTATTATGATTGGTCACGGTATACCATGGACAACTTGGAACCAATTAGACGATTTGGTCTTTGCAGATCATCTAGCCCTCCTATCGCATACATACGAACCAATACAGATAAAGACAGCTAGTGTAGCAGCAATCTCTGCATCAATAGGCCTCAACATACATAAGAGGAAAACCAAAGTCTTCAAATACAACACGGAGAACAACAATCCAATCACTTTTGATGGAGAAACTCTGGAAGATGTAGAATCCTTCACATATCTGGGAAACATCATTGATAAATAAGGAAGGTCAGATGCAGACGTAAAAGCGAGGATTAACAAAGCAAGGACAGCATTCATTCAATTAAACAAAATATGAAACTCAAAACAACTGTCTCTCAATCAATATCAAAGTCAGAGTCTTTAATACAAACGTCAAGGCAGTTCTACTGTGCGGAACTGAAATGTGGAGAACTACAACAACCACGATCAAGAAGGTACAAGTATTTATCAATAGCTGTCTACGCAAGATACTCAACATCCATTGGCCGGATATCATCAGCGACAGCCTTTTGTGGTAGAGAACAAACCAACTTCCAGCTGAAGAGGAAATTAGGAAAAGACGATGGAAGTGAATAGGACATACATTGAAGACAAGCGCTAACTTGAAATCTTGAAGGGAAGCAGAAAAGAGGAAGGCCAAAGAACACAATACGTCGAGAAATACAAGCGGATATGAAAAGGATGAATAACAAGTGGAAAGAGCTGGAAAGATTTGCCCAGGACAGGGTTGGATGGAGAATGCTGGTGAGCGGCCTATGCTCCTTCACGAGAAGTAACAGGCGTAAGTTATTAAGTAAGTAATATCATTATTATTGCTAAGAGTTAATTGTAGGTAGACACAGTTGACAGCAAATCTTACTTTACTTTAAGCTTTATGTTCATTGACATTAGTAAAGAAGATCTGCTGTGAAATTTTGAAGGAACGAATACTTCATCGTTGATCATTTTCTTAGTCAGTCAGTCAGCTGCAACGTAGGACCAGGCACGTATATGCATCGGTCCAAGTTGCCATACCGGATTAGCACAACAAGATGAACACCGGATTCATAGAAGTAGTTAATTCAGTGGTGGTAATATATAGAAGAAAGAGTGTGTATAAGGATATAGTACAAGAAGATAGAATTAGTTCGTAGAAAGGAAGATTTGAAATGATTTTAATCTCTTAGTTTAAAGGAAGACAGAGAGTGTATACACCGACGCCATTGTGATCGATTCTGAGCCATGTCACCAAGAGTCTCCAAACATTGGTTACGATAATCACGTAGACCTCAACCAGGCAGTCTGCATCTACCAACATGGCTCAGACCAGAAGTTAGTGACTTCAAGCACCGATGCCACGTTTTATTTTGGCCGCCCCTAACTTTCTTCCAATCATCCCTAACACCGGTTAGCATTGCGCGTCGTGGTAATCGGTGTTCAGGCATACGCAGCACGTGACCTAACCATCTCAGTCGATGAAGTTTCATAACCTCATCAACTGATTTACCATCATTCCCTAATACCCTGCGTCTAACCTCACTATTACTTACCCGGTGATCCCAGCAGATGCGAGCAATATTTCTAAGGCACCTGTGGTCAAATACTATTAACTTACGAATATCTTCTACTCTTAAAGGCCATGTTTCGCAGCCGTATAGTAGAACGGAACGAACCGCCGCTCAATATACTCATTTTCTAACTCTTATCAATATAATTTATCCAAACTAGGTAAATATGATATTAATTTCACTTGGTATTGTTCTCCTCATCGCACAAAGAGATGACTATAAGGGACTCAGAGTAGTTCAATCTATAACGCGATGGTGTTCCAAGCGAACGGTACTGGGTTCGAGTTCTAGAGTGAAAATCCATTCTGGGATACAAGTACATCCATCTCATGAATCTCAAATAGGACGAAACTGAATCTCAATGCTAGTCAATATGCAACTTTGCTTAAAAAATATGACATTAGTTTGTTTATCATTGATCAATCATATGTATATGCATATAGTTAGACTAATGTACAACATTCATTGCACGGTAGTTTTTACTTAATTGAGTCAATGATGTGAAGTAAATAACTTAAAGATGAGTAAGTTATTATTGTCAGTCTGTTTGAGTTATAGATGTTATTACAACTCATAATAATAACCGACATACAGGGTTTCCTGTTGACTACCTTCAACCATCATCTTTTCTCAACATAGTGAACGGAATTTCAAGCCACCTTGATTAGTGACCACATTACAACTTGATCGATAGAATTCGATCTACACTAAGAAAGACCTGAAATACATGACATTGACCATCACCCAGTGATTAATCAATGGTAAATACATCTCAGTTCTTCAGGAGGCAAGTGATGGCCCAGTTAACTCAGTGGTAACGTCTCTGTCCGTGAAGCTGGATGACACGGGATTGAATCCGTCTGGGAGCATTAGTCGCCTCGAGATTACAGATACACAATAAGTGACTATCACTGATGCCCCCAAATGCCCTGGTACAGCAGAGAGTGGGGAGAGTCCGCTCACATTCTCGGAATGCTCTCAAATAGCAACGCGTATATAGCCTCTGACAGGGAAGTCCTACTCATTACCTTCTCGTGGTGGCGGTGTTGTTTACAAAATTGAGAGGACGAAAAGCGAATGTCGAGCTCTTTAACCGGGTTGATGGAGAGTCCACCTAGGGGAGTTGGAAAACCCTGATTCCAAGCCGACGATACACATGGATTGGTTCCAGGATCCTGAGGGAACAAATGGATTATGAACCAATTATTGGTCACCGGCTACCATGGGACTTCATCTCCTTACGTTGCTGTACTACCTCGTGAATCAGACCTATAGGTCGAGGGCTCGGGGTGTGGCCACTTAAGAAAACGATCTGTTTCAGTTTGGGCACCCGGTCAGTATCACAGCCCTACATTATTGTGATCGATTCGGAATCATGTCACTCAGAGTCTTCAACTATTGATTACGTAAAAAAAATTATTAATTGATCAAAATATTTGTAAAGAATACATCGAGAAATTATCGAATATTCTCTTTAAAATGTTTTATTTATTTTAACACATAGGTATAGGTACAAGGAGGCACCAAATACATATGCGCCACACGAATCTCAATTGATTTGTGTGAGGGCTGTGATACTGACCGGGTGCCCAAACCGAAGAAGGTGGTTTTTTTAGGGGGCCACACCCCGAGCCTTTGACCTGAAGATCTAATCCACAAGGCAGTGGAGCGTCGTGAGGAGATGCAGTCCCATGGTAGCCGGTGACCAACGATTGGTTCATACGCCATTTGATCCTTCAGGATACTGGAGCCCATGTGCACCATTGATTTGGGATCCGATTAAAGTGCCGGAAATTCGCTTTTCGTCCTCTCATTTTCTTAAACAACAGTAATGCCACGAGAAGGCATTGAGTAGGACTTCCCTGGCAGAGGCTATATACGCGTGGCCATGTGAGAGCATTTTGAGAGGGAGAGCGGACTCTCCTCACTCTCGGCCGTACCAGGGCATTTGGGGGCCCTTTAAAATGTTTATCAATCTGATATGTAGTCGAGAATATGATCATGATTAGTTGTTTGCTTAGTCAGATATATGTAGATTAGTCTGATAGATGTCAGATAAGTTATATATTCCCTTTATCTTCATTATTATGATATACTGGCATTTATTTATATGATTATTCATTGTTGTTAGATTGTGTCGGGTTTTTAAGTGTGGTCAAGTGTTCTTGATCTAAGTCGTGTAGAAAGAATAGACACTGGGAGGTAATCTAGTGTAGGTAAATTAACATCTCATACATGTAAACGTAGAAACTCAGCCGTTATAACATTAGATGAAGTAAAACTCGAGCATTATAACACAGTCTTATCATATTTTTATTTATTTAATGTTTACTTTTTATTTCCAGATTATTATTAATGAAAAAGAATTAAGAATTGGACCGAAATCATCATCATCCTCCTCCTGTTCATCATCCTCTTCATCGTCGTCGTCATCATCATCATCAACAACAACAACAACAACAACAACAACGTTGTCTTCCTCTTCAATGAATCAAATTCATTGAATGAACATCCATTTTAAATTAGTAACTTATGATAAACTCTATTACTTTTTCTTTCTTCTCGTCATCTCTCTTTCATGTTTATCATATGAATAGTATATTTGTATATATAATCATGGAGTCATTGTTCCATTAGCATTTTCTACAGGATAAGGTTACCAATCCACATGCCATCCTCCTCCTCCTCCTCAATAACCTTTCTTCTTTTAATCGAAATTTGGAATCGATAATAATTTGAGGAGAAGAAGAAGAACTACAGATGTACTGACATTGTATTCATCAATCATCTGTATTACATTCTTATCAATATAAATTGAATAGAAAAAAAAAAAGTAAACATTCCAATTATTATTCACATATCGTTGTAGTATGTGTTTACACACAGATGAGATATACTACTACTGATATCTATCAATATATATAAAAAAGTAGTATATAATACCAAATAGAAATGAACAGACAGCTTGTTTCATTTTGGATATTATGTTGTTTTTGACGATATAAATGATAGAAGAAGTCCTTCCTTTTTTTTTATTTGTTTTTTTTTTTGAATGCTATACTGAATAACTCTATTGTTTTTGGAAGGCAAATTATATATTATGTAACTTGGATTAAATGTATTTATCATTATTGATTATAGATGATGAGTATTGATTAAAATGCATTTCTATGTCAGTTCTATTTGATCCCTTCTTTCTTCTTATGATTATGATCAATGATAATATTGTACACTATTTATTTTCTATTTCAAATTGATAATTATTTTGTAAAATAATGACATAATATAGTAATGATTATACTCTGTATATATGTATATGTATTCAAGTTGATAGACTTGTTGTTACCAAGGCAACAGTGTAATAGTTTACTTATATGATAAATCTTGCCCCCAAATGCCCTGGTACGGCCGAGAGTGGGGAGAGTCCGCTCCTCCTCTCGAAATGCTCTCACATGGTCATGCGTATATAGCCTCTGCCAGTGAACTCCTACTCACTGACTTCTCGTGGTGGGGGTGTTGTTTACGAAATTCAGAGGACGAAAAGCGAATGTCCGGCGCTATAACCGGATCCGAAATCAATGGTTCACATGGGTTGGCTCCAGTATCCTAAAGGAATAAATGGCGTATGGACCAGTTTCTTGGTCACCGGCTACCATGGGACTGCATCTCCTTACGATGCTCCACTGCCTTGTGGATTAGACCTTTAGGTCGAAGGCTTCTACTTTGATTTGGGCACTCGACAAATATCCCAGCCCTTACACAAATCGAATGATTTATTTGGTGCCTCCTAGTATCAATGTTTATATGTTTAAATGAATTAAATTATTATCTACATTTTCTTTGAAAATTTCAAATATGAGTTTAAAATCATTCTAAAAGAAAGTGTACAATATACACTTGATCCAATTCCGTCAGGGAGCATCAATTACAGATACACTTTGCTAACAAGTATCAAGTAGCAGGAAATCTGGGTTCATGGTATCTTAGTGATTACCTTCAACCATCATTTCTATCTTAACATATTGTCCACAATGTTTAAATCATCTAAACAGCTGACCTGAACTATGCTCAATAAGTGATTTGTTATCACTTTGAGTATATGATTTAATCCTACTGATTAATCAATATGACTATACAAATCAATATATAAATGAGTGTATTTTAGACTAGGTTCGTCGTTGTCATCATCATCATCGTCATCGTTGTGTTTTGGGGCTAATAAATTTTCATTTATACCAGTTTTTGTATTGTTACTTTCACGTTGTAGGAATTACAGAGGTCCTTTTGTTTTAAATATAAATGATCAGAGTCTTTCTAACACAACAATCAGTAACAATCAAGATATAACAATCATCTACCCAGTAATTAATCAATTATACATGTACCAACTAACCAATCAAATACATGGATGATATTTAAAGATATATTAGAATAGAAAAAGTCAAGTTGTTTAGTCATTGAAAATGATTATTATCATTATATATATAGAAGTAAAAGTAACGTTTCAATGATTTGATATGATTGTCAAGTCAATAGTATCCAGGTAAGATTGATTTATTCAATAGAAGAAGAAGAAAAAGAAGAAGAAAAAAAACAGATCAATAATGATACATGTGTCTAAATAAATATAAGAACCGATCAAACAAAACGATCAGTTCCAATATCATATAAAAGAGGAAAGAAAAACAAAAAGAAACATCAATCATACATCATAAATGATCTTGATAATGAATAGGGTTATAAAAAGTATGAATTTGTGTGTGTGTGTATGTGTGTGTGTATTCAATGACAGTACACAAAATGGATAGAAGGTCTTTGTGAAATCTAAGAATCATATGGTAGATATTTCAGTTGTGGAAGTATTCCTCAATTGTCTTAGACTTGATTATCCTTCTCGTTTCTATATCAATCAATCAATCATTCATTCATTGTTGTTGTTGTTGTTGTTCTCTTCGATTCTTTCAACTTACTGTCATCAAGCATTTCGATCTTCAATGGATCATACATACTACTTATATCTATTGATATCAGTAGTACATACCATACTACTATTATCACTACTACTACTAATACACAGTTACCTGAATTGTTAATAAAAGGCACCATAGAAACAGACTAGGTTGAAACCATTCTATAACAAGAAAAAAAAACAAACTAGAAGAGTAATCGTCCATAGAAGAATGATGTAATATATCCTATTGAATAATAAACTAGAAAATCAATACAAAAACATAAAACAAACAAACAAAAAAAAAAAAGAAGGAAGCAGTAAAATCAATAATTTTTCTTTTTTTTTCTTTTTTCTTTTTTTTTCTTGTTTTCTTTTCATAATTGTAAACATGATTATATCATCAATAGAAGAATTAATAATTCAATATTATTCAATAGTTGCCTTGGCAACTTTATCTAAACGACGTTGAAGTTTTTCAGCTAATTCATTTGTTGTTAATGATATAATATCATGATTGTGATGTGATTGATGAAGATTTATTTCCTATAAACAAGAAGAAAATACAAAATTGATTATACAATTAAAGTTGAAAAGTAACATTGAATAGTCAACTAGTAGATTGATATTTGGAGGCCCAGAAATGCTCTGATACGGTCAAGAAAGGAGAGAGTCCGCTCTCCCTCGGCTACGCGTACATAGCCCCTGCCAGGGAAGTCCTACTCACTGCCTTCTCGTGGTGGGGGTGTTGTTTACGAAAATGAGAGGAGGAAAAGCGAATGTCCGGCGCTTGAACAGGATCCAAAACCAATGATGTACATGGGCTAGCTCCAGTATCCTGAAGGAACAAATGGTGTATGAACCAATCGTTGGTCACCGGCTACGATGGGACTGCATCTCTTTATAATGCTCCACTGCCTTGTGGGTCAGATCTTCAAACCGAAGGCTCGTGGTGTGGTGCTCTAAAAAAACCACCTACTTCGGTTTGGGCACCCGGTCAGTATCACAGCCCTCACACAAATTAAATGAGATTTCTGTGCTGCATGTCTATTTATGCCTCCTTGTACCAATATCTATGTGTTAAAATAATAATAATAAATAATAACATCTAAATAATGTACCATTTGTGTGACGACAGACCACGGATGGACTCGTGGAAGCTGTAAGAAGCTCAGAACGAGCGGAAGGCATTTCATCCAATCACATTTTGGAAGAATATTCTAGAATTCCTACGTGTACCTTCCCTATCGGACAAGGTTAATAACCCCTTGTATGAGGATTGAAAGACTGTAGTGATGATTTCGTTCTTGTTAAAAAAAAAACTATAAATACCTGACACGTTTGTACTTTAATTGACACTATTTGGAATAGTATTGCTTTCATTAGTCTTCTGTCTTCTCATCTGTGACTTGGAAGGGTTTTGGCGTTCTAGTGCTCAGTTATACGTGATATATCAAGTAAACAACCATCTAGAAACACTGGACGGCCGTTTCACCTTACTGTGGAACTCGTCATCAGTCTATGATCCTGTCTCATGAGATTCGAACCTAGGATTTGACAGTCTCGTGCGTGAGCGCTTAAACATTAGACCAATTAGCTGGCATCCAACGGTGTTAAAGTCTAACTTCAAACAATCCACGAAATCACGCTACCGCACCATTGTCTTCGGTGAGCTGATATCTCACAACAGACCTGGTTGAACTCCACTGATAATGGCTTCTCACTAGAACTCCAGGAGTATCTCTTGAAGTCACTCAATAGTGAGCGAATGATTACTATCAGAACAGGATTCGCGGGCAACGCTGACAGTTCATGGGTTCAACTCTCACGGGAAGCGGGATCATCGATACGCACTGCTGAGGAGTCCCACAATAGAACGAAACGTCTGTCCAGTACTTCCAGGTTTACCATGGTAAGTCTAGCTTCAATTGACTTATGATTTCAATTATTGAATTAAATTAAACAGATTTTGTAATAGACATCTATTTATTTATTTTAACATATAGACATTGGTACAAAGAGTGACCAAAATACATATGCGCCATACAAATCTCAATTGATTTGTGTGAGGGCTGTGATACTGACCGGGTGCCTAAACCGAAGCAAGTGGTTTGCTTAGGGGGCCACACCCGGAGCCTTCGACCTGAATGTTTGGCCCACAAGATAGTGGAACATCGTACAGAAATACTATCCCATGGAAGCCGGTGACCAACGATTGCTTCATACGCCATTTGTTTCTTCAGGATACTCGAGCTAGCCCATGTGGACGATTGGTTTAGGATCCGGTTAAAGCGCCGGACATACGCTTTTCGTCCTTTCATTTTCGTAAACAACAGCCGTGGTGCGAGAAGGCAGTGAGTAGGACTTTCATGGTAGAGGCTATATACGCGTGGCCATGTGAGAGCATTTCGAAAGGGTGAGCGGACTCTCCTTACTCTCGGCCATACTAAGGCATTTAGGAGCATATTATTATTTAGATGTCAATTGACTGAACTACTACCTTCTAACTAGAGACTATTCAACAATATGTTATCATCAGTTTCAATCAATAAAGAATTCTATATTGTACCAAAATCAATCATTATAAATACTAACTATGATTTGAAAGACTAATGTAAATGATTTTAAACTTAAGGTCATATAAGTTCAATGAAATCAATAGAAAAACCTTTATCATTTCTAATAGATTGATTATTGAGTAATGTTAGTCAATATTTATATTGATTTAATATTGTTTGAATTTTATTGATTATGTTACTATATGATCATTACTCTCAGTAATTCAATATGATATGGGACTATGTTGAAATGTTAGATACTTAGAAGTAGTAATATTCACTATGGGAATTGAACTCAGTACCGTTCGCTTCAAACGCCATTGCGTTATCCAGTTAAGTATTGAGTTCTGATAGCCATTTGCTTGTGCAATGAGGTGAAGTTTAAATTTACTTGGTATTGTTTTTACTTGTACCTTCCCATTAATGTTTCAGGACTGCAATTGATCAGTCTCTTATTGGTATATGTGCATACTGTGTGTATGCCTCGATATTGTCTTAAGTCACAAGCTTTTTGTAAGCAATGATAGATAGTGGCTAACAATGGAATCCAGGACGCCCGTTTCGTCCTATTCGGGACTCGTCAGCTGGATGTGTGATCAGTCGTAATTGGTTGGTGTCTGACAAAATCTCAGCACGGATTCGAAAAGCTCGTTTGGTTTTTCCCAACTTACGTCACCTATAGCGAAGGTGAGATATTGTTCTATCAACAAACGGATGAGTATACTATGAGGCATTTGGTTCCATTCTACTTTAAGACTGCGAAACATGGGCATTAAGAGTCGAAGATACTCGTAATCTACTAGTATTTTATCACAGATTCCTTAGAAATATTGCTCGCATCTGCTGGGATCATCGGGTAAGTAATAGTGAGGTTAGATTCACGGTATTAGGGAATGATGGCTAACAATTTGATGAGGTTGTGAATCTTCATCGACTAAAATGGTTGGGCCACGTGTTGCGTATACCTGAACACCGATTACCACGACATTCTATGCTAACCGGTGTTAGGGATAACTCGAAGAAAGTTAGGGGCGGCCAAACCAAACCGTGGCATCAGTGCTTGAAGTCACTAACTTCTAGTCTGAGCCATGTTGGTAGATGCAGATTACTTGGTTGGGGATCGGATGACTATCGTAACCAATGTTTGGAGACTCTTGGTGACATGGCTCAGAATCGATCACAATGGCGTCGGTGTATACACTCTCTGTCTTCCTTTAAACTAAGAGATTGAAATCACTTCAAATCTTCCTTTCTACGAACTAATTCTTTCTTCCTGTACTATCTCCTGATATACAATCGTTCTTCTATATATTACCACGCCTGAATGAACTACTTCTATGAATCCAGTGTTCATCTTATTGTCCTGATGCGGTATGGCAACTTGGATCGATGCACATATATGTGCCTGGTCCTAACGTTATGGTCGTTATTGTTCTTTCTTTCTTTCTTTCTTTCTTTCTTATTACTTTTAACACGCATCTTAAATTCTTTATCTCTTCCTATTCTCATTGTTATTGTCCAACGCATATGTATCTGTTGCCTCCCCCCTCCGCCGCCGCCTTGTACCAATATTTATATATATTCAAATAAATAAATAAAATATAAAAGAATCAAGCATAAAAAACAATACAGTACCGTTTATAAGTTAGCCAATTTACAATTTCATTTTTATCAATGACTGACATGTTAATCTATACATGAATATACCTTAGAGATTAGGTTACTATTAATGTATATCATACTGAAACATAATGATGAAAGAGAACAACAAAGAAAGAACGAAAGAAAGAAAGAAAGAAAGAAAGAGGGAGGGAGGGACGGAGGGAGAGAGAGAGAGAGAGAGAATAAACCTAGGGGTGAATGATAATGCAAATGAATCATCTCTATTAGTTAATTGGTTAAAATGGAATATACATTAGATCTAAACAACTGTTCCATTCATCAATATTATACAAAAAGAGATACATTGTACATTGTATTAAGTCTCTCTCTCTATATATATATAGAACTAATTAGAAGAAATAGTTGATATTCCCATTAAGATTAAAAATTAAAACCATTTGGTTATTATTAATTTTTTAATTCTGATGTCAGTCAGTCAGTCAGTCAGTCAGTAACAACGTGGAACTTCGTACATACGTATGTACGTACATCAGTTCAAGTTGCCATACCACATTACCACACAGATACAATTGTCAATTCAAATCCCATAGTAGTAGAAGTAGTAAAAGTATAAACAGTAATCTGAAAGATTAAGGTTTGAAGATGTTATTCAAGGACTATAATCCGGTGAAATAAATTTGGAAAAAGAAAAAAATAATAAAGGGACATGAAGAATTCAAAAGATCAGAACATTATCCAGCTGTTTAAACCATAACAGATAGAGGTATTAGTTTAAACTGTTGCATCATAGTTTAACCATACAAATCCGCCAATTCTAGGAAGCATAAACAGTCAATCAGTCAGTAACAACGTAGAACTTCGTACATACGTATGTACGTACATCAGTTCGAGTTGCCATACATCACATTAGCACAGTGATTCAGTTATCGATTCAAATCCCATAGTGGTAGAGGTAGTGATAGGGAACATTAGGGTTTGATAATGTTATTTAACGAGTATAATCCAGTGAAATAGATTTAAAAAGAAAAAAAAAGGGACATGAAGAATTCATAAAGATTAGAGTTTGAGAGAACACAAAGAGTGAATGTATGACTGTACCATTGTAAACAATTTTTAGCTATATCAATTCTGATGGCAAACAATGAAATTCAAGATACGTGTTTCGTCTTATTTGAGACTCATCAATTGCATAGACCTTCATTTCAAAGTTGATGTTCACTTCGAAACTTCAATCTAATATCGTTTAAGTGAAACGTCATTATATTATTCACTTAATTAATGAGTTCTAATACTAGTCACCATTATCATTGCTTATGACTTCAGTCAGTCAGTCAGTCAGCTGCAACGTAGCACCAAGCACATATATACATCGATCTAAGTTGTCATACCGCTTGTGACTTAAGATAATGAGAACAGAATAAAAATATGCTCTGAGCCATGTTGGTGATAGATTCAGAGTACTTCGTTAAGGTCTGTGTGACTATTAGAACCAATGGTTGGAGACTCTTAATGACATAACTAAGAATCGATCACAATGGCATCGGTGTATACATTCTCTGTGTTTCCTTAAACTATGAGATTAAAATTGCTTCATATCTTTCTTTCTATGAACTAATCCTATCTTCCTGTACTATCTTCTTATATATAATCTTTCTTCTAATATATTACAACCATTGATTCCGGAATTCATCTTGCTGTGCTAATATAGTATGGCAACTTAGACTGATGCATATATGTACCTGATTCTACATCCTAACTGAATGAATGAATGAATGAATGAACAGTAAAGTGTGATAGTATTCTTCACATTATATTCACTATATACATGTAAATATGGAATTCTTAAAAGTTACATAATAATTATTGTATGTACATCTAACATCTTATATGTAAACAGAGTAAATTATATTTAAATAAGATTTCACTGCATTATTACTAGTCAAAAATAAACCTAATGAATCACAGATAAGTTTTAGGTAATTTGAGAACGGCTGAGAGTAAGGAGAGTTCACTATCCCTCTGCAAATCTACTCACATGGCTACACGTATACAACCACTGACAGGGAAGTCTTACTGACTGCCTTTTCGAAACACGAGGGTCGTTTACAAAGCCAAGAGGACTAAAAGCGAATGTTCGGCGCTTTAACTGGGTTGGTGGATATGAAGGATCCACCTAGGGGAGTTGGAAAACCCTAATTCACATGGACTCCACTATCCGAACGAAACAAATAGTGTATAAACAAATCGTTAGTCACCGGCTAGCATAAGATTGCATCTCCTAAAGTTGCTCCACTGCCTTATGAATCGGTGAATCATCTGTTTCGATTTGGGTACCTAAGCAGTATCCCAGCCCTTATACAAATCAATGATAACTGCTACTGGCCTCATTGTTATTGTGTAGCGCATATGTATTTAGTGTTTCCTTGTACCGATATTTATGTGTTCAAATAAATAAATAATATCAGAAGGGGTTTTTGTCGAGATTATAGCAAATTCAATGGTTAAAATCATGAGTCAGTTGAAGCCAAACCACCATGGAACACTTAGAAGCACTGGACAGCTGTTTCATCCTATTGTGGGACTCTTCAGCAGTGCGCATCCACAACCTCGCCCCCTTGTGAGATCCGAACACAGGACCTACTGGTTTCGCACGCGAGCACTTAACCACTAGACCACTGAGCTGGCCGGTATCCAATGGTGTTAATGTCTAACTTCAACAAATCCACGAAATTGACCGACACATATATAAATAAATAATAAATAACCTTCAAAATGTCAAGATTTCATTTCAAAGACTATTTAGGCTTTCAGTTATAAGAAAAATAGCATTTTTCTTTATCTTCATACTGTAGTCATGTCCATAATATCAACTATTTCAAAGTATTATCTGAATACTGTATAAGCAAAGATGGATGATGGTTATCAGTGGAATCTAAGACAATGGGAACGATACAAGCAAACAATATCAAGTGAATTTGAACAATGTAAACAGAGAAAACATACACTTGAAATAGTGTTACGATCATAACATTTATGTGCATATTTTACAAAGAACCATATTATTCAGAAGGCGGTTTTGTGGAGATTCTAGTAATTTATTAGTTGAATTCATGAATCAATTGAAGCTAGACCTACCATGAAAAACCTGAAATCACAGGATAGCCATTTCGTCTTAGTATGAGACTCTTCAACAATGCGCATTCATAATCCCTCTACGGGATTCGAACCCATGGTCATCTGTTTCAACAATATCATCAGCACAAACTTCAGGTAGAAGTTTATCGTTTAAAATAATAATGAATGCTTCATGATTAAATTATCCAGCTCAAAGAACTAAACTCTATCAAATTTACTATCTACATAAAGACAAGACTAAAAACTTCTCCTTAATATTTCAATAGATCAACTGTCGTTTAGTATAAACAATCGAACAATAACATCCATTCCTAATTATTATTATTATTACTTAATTATTTGAACACATTAATATTGGTACAAGGAGGCACCAAATACATATGCGCCACACAAATCTCATTTGATATGTGTGAGGGCTAAGATACTGCCCGGGTGCCCAGACCGAAGAAGGTGGTTTTCTTAGTGGGCCACACTCCGAGACTTTGACCTAAACATCTGATCCACAAGGCAGTGGAGCATCGTGAGAAGATGTAGTCCTATGGTAGTTGGTGACTAACGACTGGTTCATACACCATTTGTTCCCTAAGGATACTGAAACCCATGTGCACCATTAGTTTTAGGATCCGGTTAAAGCACCGGACATTAGCTCTTCGTCTTCTCATCTCCGTAAACAACACCCACACCACCAGAAGGCAGTGAGTAAGACTTCCCTGGCAGAGGCTATACACACGTGGCCATGTGAGAGCATTTCGAGAGCGAGAGCGGACTCTCCTCACTCTCAGCCGTATCAGGGCATTCTGGGGGCGAATAAATGAATGGTAACTGTTAGGATCTATTTATGTATAGGGCAGGGTTATGACAAAGAAAAAAACTACAGGTACCTCCAGGCTGGCTAGTACTAGTTAACACATCATCAGTTTGGCACAATGCCAAAAATTATATAAGGTCATTGTTATAATCAACAAAGCATAAGAATAGAATAGAAAGAAAATGAAAATCATTTTTAAACAAACCATTTTATTCAATTGTTTCTTTTCAATTAATTCACGTTTCCAATGTGGTACAAGACCCCATTTCTTTAATTCATCCTATAAATTGAAATGATTAAAAAATTGGTAAACAATTATCATAATCATTGAATCATAGTTATATGAAATAGAATTTAAAGTTTCATCATTTAAAACAATTACGGATGGTAGTGTGATTTTGTGGATTGATTGAAGTCAGACATTAACATCATTGAATGTCGGCCAGCTCAGTGGTCTAGAGATTAAGTGTTCGCACTCGAGACCGATAGGTCCTGTGTTCGAATCTCACAGGGCGGGATCGTGGATGTGTACTGTTGACGAGTCCTATACTGGGATGAAACGGCCGTCCATTCCTTCCAGGTTTCCAATGGTGATCTAGCTTTAATTGACTCATGAATTCAATTATTAAATTACTATAATCTCCACAAAACCATCATTTATTACTTCTATTCAATCAAATTAATTAATGCATCAACAAATAGTAGACATAAATGTATGAAGTGGATAGTGCGTAGAACATTTGATGAGAAGCACTGGGTTCGAGTCCTTGGGTAGACATTAATACTGTGAGTGTAGATATATTCAGTTGATAAGACTTAAAAAAGGATGAAAAGCATTTTCTGGATACTACTTCTTATTTATTTATCATTTGAACATATCAATACTGGTACAAGAGGGCATCAAATATATATGCGCCACACAAATCTTATTTGATTTGTGCGAAGGCTACGATACTGCCCGGGTGTCCAAACCGAAGTAGGTGGTTTTCTTAGGGGGCCCCACACCCGGAACCTTCGACCTGAAGGTCTGATCCACAAGGCAGTGGAGCATTGTAAAGAGATGCAGTCACATGCTAGCCGGTGATCAACAATAGGTTCAAACGTCATTTGTTTCCTTAGAATTCTGGAGCACATGTGCACCATTGGTTTAGAATCAAGGTTTTCCAACTCCCCTAGGTAGATCCTCCATATTCATCAATCTATTCAATGCATCAAACATTCACTTTATGTTCTTTCAATTTCGTAAACAACACCCCTAGTGATGAGAAAGCAGTGAATAGGACTTCCATAGTAGTTGGTTGTATACACGTTGCCATATGAAAGGATTTAGAGAAGGTGAGTGAGTTAACTCTCCTCACCCACAGTTGTACCAGAACATTTAGGTGGCATAGGCATTCATTTGAGTATAAACATGAAAGTTTTTCAATCATATACACATACATGCACTATATAAACTTACTGCATAAATATTAGCTGCATCACGATTTTTTCTTTCTAATCGATGTATTTTCCAATCCGGTAGACCAGATGAAATAGGATGATAACCTGGGATTTGAGTAGCATCAACTATATTTTATCAATATAAATATGTAAAGAATAAGAGAGAGATATAGGAAATTCAATTGATAGTTTATGTTTATAATGCATTACATCATCCATTGAAGAATCAAAGTTTAAATCCTATTGAGAGAATTAATTACATTAAAATTTCAGGTATATTTTGTTGATAAGTAATATTTGCCCCCCCCCTCTAATGCCTTGGGGTACGATTGAGAGTGGGGAGAGTCCACTCAACCCTCTCGAAATGATCTCACATGGCCAAGTGCATACAGTTACTGCCATAGAAGTCCAACTCAATGCCTTCTCGAAAAACGAATGTCTGGCGCATTATTCGAATTGGTAAACAAGGAGAGTCCATCTAGGGGAGTTGGAAAACATTGATTCTAAAACAGTGACGTACATGAGCTACAGTATCCTAAGGGAATAAATGGCATATGAACCAATCGTTAGTCACCGGTTAGCATGTGACTGTATCTCCCTACATCGCTCCATTGCCTTATGGATCAGACTCTTAGGTCGAAGGTTTCGGGTGTAGAGCATATCTTTTCGGTGCCTCCTTATACCATTATCTATCTAAGGGATTAATCATAGAGTTATAATGCTACGTATTAATTCAATAAAGGTTTATATACCATACACCTTTCAGTCATAATTATGTCATATGAAAGTTAGGAACAGTATTCAGTTACTCAAATTGTAAATAAATGAAGAAAAGTTTGAATTTGTGCAACTCTAATGCTTTAAATGTAAAGGCGTTGACTATTAAATCTTTATAGCTGTTTCATATGATAGTCTAGTTTTCTAATCATAATGATTCAATCAAATTTTACAGGTTGTTGAACTCTTTCTCTATGATAAGAATAAATGAGATCAACTCATGGTTCAAAGTTATACAGCTATTTATACTAGGGTATAATAAAAATAAAGCGTTTCACTTATATATCCAGGCATTTGTAAGAAAGATAGAAGTTAGAAAAATCAACTTTGAAAATGTCACATTTCACTATGCATCATAGATTTCCGTCTCTACTCACAAGGTGTAAGAAGTAGGAAAGTAACATATCAAGAACGACAAAAAAAAATAAAAATAAACGTTGAGTAATCGAAATCAATTAGCTATGGTTTAATTTCTCCATTTATGCTCCCCCCCCCTAATGTTGCCTAATCCAGATTACTTATTAGATATCACACGGAGATGTGATATTTGTCCATACATTCTTATTATAATTTATTCAAACACATAAACATTGGTACAGAGAAGCACCAAATAGATATGCGTCATATAAATCGTTCAATACGTGTGAGGGCTTGGAAACTGCTTAGAGCCACACCCAGAGCCTTCAACCTAAAGGTCTGATGCATAAGGTAGTGAAGCGACATAGGGACCAACGATTAGTTCATAAGCCATTTGTTCCCTTAAGATACTGGAGCCCATATGTATCATTAGTTTGGAATCAGGGTTTTTCAACTTCTCTAAATGAACTCTTGATATCCACCACATATACAGAACAACATTTGAGGCTATTACTGAGGGGTTATTACTGAAAATATATATATTCTGCAAAAATTTACTTCTAATAAAACTAACCAATATTAAATTGATTAAATATAGTCAATGTTTGTGGATCCAAATTCATTGATTGTACATGAATAAAAGATGAATCTGAAATTGTAAAAAAAAAAAAAACATTATCAATTTAAGGTAATGAATGAGTATTATTACAAACAATATTAAAAGGGAACATTATAGTTTAGGTTCGAATCCAGCGGGGGGGGGGCAGGATCGTGGATGCGTACTGATGAAGAGTCCGACAATAGGACGAAAAGGCCATCTAGTGCTTCAAGGTTTTCTATGGTAGATCTAACTTCAGTTGACTGATGATTTCAACTATTGAAATTATTCAAAATCTCCACAAAAAATCCTTTCTGATCTGAATGAGACAATTATTGAAAAGTAGTAAGAACTAGATAGCTATTTTGTTTTAGTATAGACTATACTAAGAGTTTTCATTCAATAAGCCTATCATAGATTGAGTCGTAGATCTTCAATTCCTATTCAAAGAGTTTAACCTTTACATTATTCAACACTTAATGATGTACATGTTCAATATTAATTAATTTATCAAATTGTACAACCAAGTTGCAAACTATTGTTAGGCAGCTCTATTTCATAGTCGGATTGACGAAGATTAATTCAATTATGCATCCGATGTTTGTTAGCTTAATGAATGTAAATCAGAGATTAAACAGACCATTGTAAGTATAGAAAATCTGTAAGTCAGTAAGTTATTCAGCTACAACATAGGACCAGGTACATATATGCATCGGTTCAAGTTACCATACCACATTAGCACAACAAGATGAATATCGGATTCATAGGAATAGTTAATTCAATAGTGGTAATATATAAAAGAAAGACTGCATACAAGGATATAGTACAGGAAAGAAGATTTCGTACGTAGAAAAAAAAAATATGAAGCTATTTTCATGTCATAGTTTAAGGGAACAAAGAGAGTGTATACACCAACGTCATTGTGATCGATTTTGAGCCATGTCATACACAGTCTCCAACCATTGGTTACGAGAGTCACACGGACCTATACCAAGTAGTCTACATCTACTAACATGGCTAAAGCTAGAAGTTAGTAGAGAATCTGTAAATAATCATAAGATTTCAATAGTGTCTAAAGTATTAAAAATATGAACTTAATAAGGTAACACAACGATAATAGACAAAAAGAGAAAAGAGGAAATTCAACTAAAATATGAGCACTACCGGACCTTAAACACATCCATGTACACAAAAACCAAGTCATTTAGCTTGTTTGCTTTAATGACAACATTCAACTAAACTCTGATCCTATGTTTTGTGCTTGTTAATAGTATTGGATAAGGGATACCTGTGATCTTGATCGGACTGATCCTACTAGTAAGGTTCAAACTCATGTTAACCAGATTCACAGTATGAAATCTTACAATTCAGTAATTCGAGGAGCTACAGGCTTCTTGTAAGAGTGATATAACTAGATTGATTGATCACAATATAAATTCTACGCTTGATTGAATTGTATTATTTTCTTAATAAGATACAAGCTTAAATAATAGTGAATTTTATACAGCCTGGATAGATCCATTAGTTGAAATTCCAAAAAGAAAGAAACGAACATCTTATATCTTACTGATGATCACGATAGATCTTTATCAGATTTAGCTTTTAATCAATAGTGACAGTTATCATGCCCCCAAATGCCCTGGTACGACTAAGAGTGGGGAGAGTCCGCTCACCCTCTCAAAATGCTCTCACATGCTCACGCGTATATAGCCTCTGTCAGGGAAGTCCTACTCACTGCCTTCTCGTGGCATTAGTGTTGTTTACGAAGGCTCGGGTTGTGGCCCCCTAAGAAAACCACCCGCTTCGGTTTCGGCACCCAAACAGTATCACAGCCCTCACATATATCAAATGAGATCTGTGTGGCACATATGTATTTGGTGCCTCCTTGTACCAATATCCGTGTTGACAGTTATCATATCCCAGTAGTACATTAAATATAGACTGGACAAATGCACTGATTATTAAAACTTCCTTTCGTTTGCACTGGAATAGTTCTGTTCAACAGGACAAGATACTATCAAAAGTAGTATATTTCTATTTTATTTACTTTCAACAGGAAGGTATTGTTATAACTTGTGCCCTATGTTCCTATCAATTTAATAGCGTAATGATACCGGCAATTAGAGAACAATAAATTATAACCAAGGACGCATAGACCAGTACGACAAGTCTACAGTCTTATCGGTCGTGCTACCCGCCTAGCCCTGACTGTCAATTCCAGAATACCAATCTCAGCTTCTACGATGTGAATCATTTATTTCAAGGATACTGGGTTTATATACCAATCAAACAGACCACATTGTACCATAAAATAGGGAACAAAATTTGTACAAGATCTAGCCAAATGTGGCTGTGAATGTGGGAGGTAGTAATCAATAGACAGGGCATAACTCAAGAATGGTAAATCGTATAATACTCATTCATAGGTCAAAATAAAGCTCATAATAAAAGGAAAACAAATATGAATAGTTTAATTACTCAATGATTATACGATGAAAATATACGTATAGTATTGGTCCATAAATAGATCCCAACAGTTACCATTCATTATTCTCATTGGAATATAACAGCTAGGTGACTAATGATAATCATCATAATACTAATGAAAACTAACTTACTCGATGGACAATCAGAAGATGAACGATGTTGTGACAAGGTACCATTAAGTGGATGAACAACATGTGAATTCAACTGTTGATGATATTGTGATTGTTGACTGTGAATATGATGATTTGTGGAATTGTTTACATCATTAGTAATAGTACCACCATGTGAAGAATGAATACGAGTTTGTAGTTTTGATAATTCATTAGGTATATTGCCTATTATGAGAAGACAAAACAAAGCAAAACAAACAATTAATCAGTTGTAATTTTACAAACAGATGCCCCCAAATGCCCTGGTACGGCCGAGAGTGGGGAGAGTCCGCTCTCCCTCTCGAAATGCTCTCACATGGTCACGCGTATATAGCCTCTGTCAGGGAAGTCCTATTCACTGCCTTCTCGTGGCATTACTGTTGTTTACAAAAATGAGAAGACGAAAAGCGAATGTCCGGCGCTTTAACCGGGCCCCAAACCAATGGTGCACATGGACTGGCTCCAGTATCCTGTGAGAATAAATGGCGTATGAACCAATCGTTGGTCACCGGCAACCATGAAACTACATCTCCTCTCGATGCTCCACTGCCTTGTGGGTTAAACCTTTAGGTCGAAGGCTCAGGGTGTGTCCCACTAAGAAAACCACCTGCTTCTGTTTGGGCACCCCGACCAGTATCACAGCTCTCACACATATCAAATGAGATTTGTGTGGTGCATATGTATCTGGTGCCCTGTTGTACCAATATTTGTGTTCATATAAATAAATAATAAGTACAAACAGATTAATAAAATGTAATCATCACTTTTTTTTTTCTATTTTTCGGAGGGATTATAATTTATGGAAGAACCAATCAGATTCATGATAACAGGTCTTAGATTTCGGCGCGAAATTTATTCACTTATTTAGCTAAATAGAATCTTAGCATTTTAGCTGATGTCAGTTCATGATGAAAATTTTATATCAAATCTCTATGCCAAAAGATCAACTATAAATCACAAACTTTATCCTTTACACAAGTTTAAAACTTTCATTTAGCTCTAATCACTAGGTGGATATTCTCAAGGCTATTTTAGCGTCACTCAAAGGTTGTCCATATAATATTAATGTATTTTCTTATAAACAAGGTTTACATACTTATTCACACCTATAGGATAGTAAACGATAATAATAAATGTCAAAATTTATTGGTTAGTAAGTTGTCAATACGTTAACCTCCATCTGAAGCCCCTTCTAAAGTTACTTTCAGTCCTAAGCTCACGGAAAGGAAGAAGCTTGATATGTGGCTACCAACATCATCACGTAGAAAAAAAAAACTTAACAAAACGTCAACCAGCAAAAAAATCACACTTAACTATTGATTTGATGATATCAGTAACTTTTATATTCTAACAAAATTAAGTCTGTAATCGTATGATCTAGTCAATAGATTATCTTAAGTTTACAATGAGTCAGTTTACTTATCTGGTATACAGTTTATACTCTATTATATGCCAATGTATGTTTTATATTTCACCATATGAAAAACGGTGAGACTATAAATGATGGATCGAT
This sequence comes from Schistosoma spindalis, assembly GCA_946903255.1. Lineage (NCBI taxonomy): Eukaryota > Metazoa > Platyhelminthes > Trematoda > Strigeidida > Schistosomatidae > Schistosoma > Schistosoma spindalis. The sequence continues at coordinate 1,832,953 of OX336420.1, forward strand.
TTGTGTGAGGGCTACGATACTGCGCGGGTGCCCAGATCGAAGCAGGTGGTTTACTTAAGGAGCCACACCCCGAGCCTTTGACCTAAAAATCTAATCCAAAAGCAGCCACATGCTAGCCGGTGACCAACAAAAGGTTCAAGCGACATTCGTTTCATTAGGATACTGAAGCTAGCCCATGTGCACCCTTGGTTTGGGATAAAGATTTTTCAACTCTCCTAGGTGCATCTCCCATATCCACCAACCTGGTTTAAGAGCCGGATATTCACTTTCCATCGTCTCGATTTTCTAAACAACACTACCACTATGAGAAGTTAGTGATTAGGACTTCCCTGGCAGTGATTGTACGCACATGATCACTTAAGAGCATTTCGAGAGAGAAAGCTGACACTCTCCCCACCCTCGGCCTGTTCCTTTTGCAAATGCCGATCGATTATCTTAGATTTCATTGTTCTTTCATTTCCACAGCAATTACTCTCTGTTCTTGTCCTCTTTTTTTCTATCTTCTTCTACTATCGGACATTTCACTTTCGATTAATGATATATATATATACTACTGATATCTATCAACATTAGTAAGACACACCACCCTAGTAACTGATTCATCTTAACCTACACAGATAACAAATTATTCATAAACTCTTCCCAAAAGGAAAAATTCAATCTCCATAAGTAACTATCTATCTATCCATCTATCTTAAAAACAAATTTCTCATTTGAAACATTGAACATATATATCATCTATTGTAAACAAATGGACTATAGAAGATAAAGCCTTTTAAAATTAAATGATTCTAATGATGATTGTTACATTAATTCACTTGTAAAATGAAATTGTTAAAATAAAAACAAAAATTATAAGCAAAAGATAGATAGTGGCTAACAGTGAAATCCAGGACGCGCGTTTCGTCCTATTTGAGACTCGTCAACAGTGCGTATTTATGATGTTATCTCACGAGATTCGAACCCAAGACTCATGATCTTAACTATTAAAATTATTATAATATCCGCAAAAACCCCTTCTAATACAAATCAGCATATGCTCACTAGTGACTGTCTCCAAGAGGTATTTCCTGGAATTCTAGTGAAAAGCTGTGACCAGTGGAGTTCAACCGGGTTTGTTGTGAGATACTAACTCATTGAATGCAATAGTGGATATGTCCCTCAATTTCGTGGATTGGTTGAAGTTAGACATGAACACCGTTAGATGCCAGTCTGCTCAGTGGTCTAGTAAGTTATGCGCTCGCATGCGAGACTGATAGGTTCTGGGTTCGAATCTCACAGGGTGGGATCATGGATGTGCTCTGATGAAGAGTCCCATATTCTAAATGTCTTTGGGTTGCTCGAAGATTCTGGAATTCTACTAAACATAGTAGCTGTACAACAACCAGCTAATCAGAACCTCTACATGCGACATTTCAAATCTTTGATGCTGTCTGACTAAACTCAAAGTGAACGCTGATTAGATGAAATGCTTCCTAATGTTTCCTGATCCTTGCGTATCTTTTGCAAGAAATTTTCTGGATCATTCCAACAAGGAGTTGATCAAGTAAGGCAGTAATAAGTAACAACCTACTCAGCATTGCATCTTGAATTTCGCTTGGAAAATCTTAAAGTTGATTGTTTTAATCAATAGAATATACTCTTATTAAAAGAATGTGTATAGAGGAAAGAAGAGAGTCAATAGGTAAAGAGAATCACAATGACCTTTAATCTAGAGGCAAGTGCCTAACCACTGGACAGTTGAGTCAATAAACAATAGATTATTTATGAACCGATCAATATTAGACCACTATTAAAAATCTAGAGGTCTTGGATAGCCATTTCATCTTAGTGTGAGACTTTTCAGCAATGCGCTTCCACGATCCCATCTCGCGAGATTCGAACGCAGGATCTATCAGTCTCGCATGCGAGCGCATAACTTACTAGACCACTGAGCAGACTGGCATCTAACGGTGTTCATATCTAACTTCAATCAATCTACGAAATTGAGTGACACATCCATCATTGTCTTTAGTGAGTTAGTATCTCACAACAAACCCGGTTGAATTCCACTGGTCTCAGCTTTACACTAGAACTTTAGGAAATACCTCTTGGAGATCGTCACTAGTGAGCATATGATGATTATAATCAGAGAGATTTAATTATGTTAGTTTCGACAGCTTTGTACTACATACTGTAAGCCACCTTAATATCACTTAGATTACTGCTAAGGGCTTAGTATATGAATTTTTGTTAAGTGCAAAAGAAAGACAATGTGATTAGACTATTATGGTTAAGTGAATTATTCCATTTAGCCAAAATCGATGTTCACATATACTTATCTGTCTGAAACAGTGTATTCACTTATGTTTATCCATAGGATATAGTGACTATTACTTAGTTTTAGGCAATGTAGATTACTATACAATAGTTGCTTATTTGTTTCGCATAGTTCAGCTAGTTAAGAGTTAAGACCCTAACACAATAACAGAATCAGACCACATAGTATAAAGTACGAGTATGTATTCATAAGTATTTAACACTTCCTAATTGTTCATACTTCTGAACTTGTGTCTTCTCATTGTTATTTAGGACTGTAATTGATCAGTCTCTTATTGGCATATGTGTATCCTGTGAGGATTGCCTAGATATTGCCTTAAGCAACAAGCTTTATAAGCAAACATGGATAGTGGTTAGCTGTGGAACCCAGTTTGACGTACATTTCGTCCTACTAGGGACACGTCAGATGGATGTACCTTCATTTCCGAATTGATGTTCAATCTGGGACTCAAACAAAGTACCCATTGCACAAGCAGGTGGCTATCAGGACTCAATAGCTAAGTGGATAACGCGATGGAGTTTGAAGCCGACAGTACTGGGTTGGAGTCCCAGAGTGAACATCAACAAGTCTAAGATGCAGGTACATTCAACAGACGAGTTCCAAATAACACCAAATATCTACTGGAACCTCATCATTAATATGATCAAATATTTTCCAATTGTTATTATCATTCATATAGAAGTACCATTATATTTATTTATTTATTTATTTTAACACATAAGTATAGGTACAGAGAGGCACCAAGTACATATGCGCCACACAGATCTCAATTGATTTGTGTGAGGGCTGTGATACTGCCCAAGTGCCCAAACCGAAGCAAGTGGTTTTCTTAGGAGGCCACACCCCAAAACTTTGGTCTAAAGGTCTGACCCACAAGGCAGTGGAGCATCGTGAGGAGATGCAGTCCCATGGTAGCCGGTGACCAACGATTGGTTCATACGCCATTTGTTCCTTCAGGATACTGGAGCCCATGTGCACCATTGGTTTGGGGCCCGGTTAAAGCGCCGGACATTCGCTTTTCGTCCTCGCATTTTTGTAAACAACACCCCAGTAGCGAGAAGGCAGTGAGTAGGACTTCCCTGGCAGAGGCTATATACGCATGGCCATGTGAGAGTATTTCGAGAGGGAGAGCGGACTCTCCCCACTCTCGGCCGTACCAGAGCATTTGGGGGCGAAGTACCATTAGTAAATTCAATAAAGAGAAGAAAGAATAAAATAAAACATACACCTATTTACAAATGAATAAATCAACTTACCATTATTAGAATTAAATGTTGTACATGAAGAATTAGTCTGATAACATTCCTTTGGAAGAACTTTCGATGAATTAGACTGATATGATGAATTACTCGATAAAGAACTAACATTATGATTGGATAAAATAAAGAAAAAAAAGATGTAATTAAATAGATTATCATTATTATTATTATTATTCTCTTTATTCAATACCAAGCATTCAGTACAATACAGAATTAATTCTTAGCCCAGAGTATTTCAACAAATTTCCGTTACTTATATCCTGACGATTGCTAATGAGATGTTAACAGTTCAAGAATTGATGAACACAGTGGATCTGATATAGATGTAAAGACGCGGATCGTAAAAGCAAGAACAGCATATTTACAACTGAAGAACATCTGGAACTCAAAACAATTAACAACTAACACCAAAGTCACAGTTTTCAGTACATATGTTAAGACAGTTCTACTGTATGAGGCGGAAAACTAGAAAACTACGAAAGTCATCATCCAGAAGATAAAGGTGTTTATTAACAGTTTTCTACGCAAATACTTAAGATCCGTTGGCCGGACACTACACTATTAGCAACAACCTACTATGGGAGAGAACATATCAGATCCCAGTGGAAGAAGAAATCAGAAAGAAGCGCTGAAAGTGGATAGGACACACATTGAAGAAAGCACCTAATTACGTCACAAGATAAGCTCTCACATGGAATCCTCAATGCCAAAAGAAAAGTGGAAGACCAAAAAACACATTACGCCGGGAAATGGAGATAGACATGAGAAAAATGAATAAGAATTGGATGAAAGTCTTCCTCTTCTCCTTTGACCTTGAGGATTCCAAGTGACAGCTTGTTTTGTGACGCAGTTCGGTGCTTTCCTCAATGTTTGTCCTGTCCATTTCCACTCCACCTAGAGCCATCCTGAGACTACCGCCGGTCCAAAGCTCAGATTGGTTTGACGACCTCATCTTGTAGAAAACTAACTCACTAGAATACGCTAAGCAGAACAATTAACTATAACCGTATATGAATTACTTGAAAAAAAAAACCAAAAGAGTGTAGATACATACTACTAGCAAGTAATATACAAAAAATAATGTTTATTTAAGAATGCTGGTCAGCGACCTATACTCCTCCATGAGAGATAACAGGAGTAAATAAGTAAGTAACTTTGATTCTTGTGTAATTATCTCTGATATATAAAATTGACAGATGGAAATAAATCAATAATAGAACAAAAGATTCACAATTTAGTGTAAATCACTTTTAAACACTTTTAATAAACAGTGCATTGTAATGCTCAATGACTTCGATTAGTCGCTACATTATACATTGATAAATCATATTCGATTATATCTAAAGTAGGATCACAAATTTGAATCAAGAACTTATGCACTACTGAGGCATCAACGATCCACTAATTCAAACCCGAACTTAACGTGGAAAAACGATACGTTTAACCTGTCATCTTTCATTAACCATAATTCCCTTCTGTAGTATGTTTTGGTTTGTAATCAGTTATTATTATAACCCTTATGTTTTTCATTTTTCGTACATATCTGTCATGTGTACAATTATCTTACATAATTCTAACCCGTAAATTAGTTCTCTAACCCCATGATTATTATGTAACTTTATTTGATAAGTATCATTTTTAAGATATGATTGAATATTAGAAATGGTTTTGCGCATCCACGATTCCGCCCCTCACAAGATTCGAACCCAAGATCTATCAGTCTAGCTCACTGCTGAGAAGTCCCATACTAGGACAAAACGGCCGTCCAGTGTTTCCAGGTTTTCACTTGATATTGTTTTACTTCAATCTTCCCATTGATGTTTAGGATTGCAATTGATCAGTTTTATGTTGGTATATGTGCATACTATACGTAGTGCCTCAATAATACCTTAATTTACAAGCATTATAAGGAAAGATGGATAGTGACTAGTAGTGGAATCAATGACATACATTTCATCCAAAACTCGTTCTATATTGAGGCAATCCGCACAGGATGCACATAAGCCAATAAGAGACTGATTAATTGCAATTCTAAATAACAATGAGAAGATACAAGTAAAACAAAACCAAATAAATTTAGGCAAGTGGCTATCATAACTCAGTTTTATTAAGAAATCATAACTAATAATCTTAATCATTTCGAGATAATGAAGCAGTTATTCATCAACGACAATATCATGGTCAATAGTCAACTGAAAACATGAACTATTGAATTGTAATTCAGTAGTTTAAAAACACAGTTCACCATGATAGTTGACAATTACAAGTTCTAGACTATCATTTTATACATATTGTAACAATTGAATTTAAGTAAAATAACTATGCACTGTTTTCTGATTTTCAATTATGAATTAAAACCATACATACAAAATGATACGTAGCTAATGCATTTATTGAATTATAGAAGTATAATATACAACTACTAGCTAAAAAGTACGCCTTAACCATCTCTTCGATTGTACTGAGATAGATATCTGTCTATACCCGACATAGATTAGTTGGATTGGTTGAAGTTATACATGAGCACCGTTGGATACCAGCCAGCTCAATGGTCTAGAGGTTAATCGTTTGCACGTGAGACTGAAGGTTCTAGGTTCGAATCCCGTGAGTGGGATCGTGGATACTCACTGTTAAGGAGTCTGGTAATAGGACGAAATGGCCATTCAGAGCTTTCAGGTTTTCAATGATAGGTCTAATATCAATCGGTTCATGATTTCAATCAAAAACTTAATCATTCATTTAACAAATGGTTGCTTTTATATTCTTACTATAAATTTAGAATTTAATAACAATGAATTGACCTATTTTGTTTTCTAATCAGTAATTAAGATTTATACATCCCTATAATGAACATAAATGCAAAAGAGGAAGGCTAAAGAACACACTGCATCAAGAATTGGAAGCGGACATGAAAAAGATGAATGGCAAGTGGAAAGAACTGGAAAGGATTATCTAGAATAGGGTTGGATGGAGAGTGCCGGTTGGTGGCCTATGCTCCTCGACGAGAGATAACAGGCATAAATAAGTAAATAAACGTAACAAGATACGAGAATTATTATTTTTTTATTTGAACACATAGATATTGCTATGAGGAGGCATAATATACATATGCGCCACACAAATGTCATTTGATTTGCGTGAGAGCTGTGATACTGACCGGGTGCCCAAACCGAAGAAAGTGGTTTGCTTAGGGAGGGCACACCTGAAGCCTTCAACCTAAGGGTCTCATCCCCAAGGCAATGGAGTAACGTAGGGAGATGCAGTCCCATAGTAGCCGGTGACCAACGATTAGTTCATAGGTCATTTGTTCCCTCAGGATACTGGAGCCAACCAATGTGCACGATTGGTATGGAATCAGGGTTTTTAAAATCCCCTAGGTAGACTCTCCGTGACCACCAACCCGCTTAAAATGCCGGGCATTTGCTTTTCGTCCTCTAAATTTCGTAAACAACATTTGCGCCACGAGAAGGCAGTGAGTAGGACTTCCATGGCAGAGGTTATATACGCGTGGCCATGTGAGAGCATTTCGAAAGGGTAAGCGGACTCTTCCCACTCTCGACCGTATCAGGACATTTGGGGGCAGACACAAGAATAATCATAGTTCTATTTTAATTAACCTCTATCATTATTTAAAATATTTTACACAAATGGAGACAGACACAAAAAGAATGAACAACAATTGGATAGAACTAGAAAGAAAAGCTAAAGATAGAATGGTTTGGAGAATACTGATTGACAGCCTATGCTCCATTGGGAGCAACAGGTGTATGTAAGTAGATATCAATAATTATAACAAATGAAACTTTTATTATTCATTCATTTAACATTCTGTTATAAATCTGTTAAGTTTTTGGCACGATACAATAATGGGTGTTCCTCTTGTTTATTTGTTTTTGTTAGGCTAGTTGTACTCATATCTTATAATTACAGTAACACAACTCTACATCAAGGTTATACAAATTAAAAATGATAGAAATGTTCAATGGATTGTAAATAATTATTACACTTAAACTAAAAGTATTTCCTAAATTCATTTAATTAAATGATGGAAATTATGCTAGAGTGGCACTGGTTAGTGAATCTCTCCGAACCTTTGACCTAGAGGTCTAATTCCATAAGGCAGTGGACCGACGTCAGGAGATGCAATCCCATGGTAACCGGTGACCAAAGATTAGTTCATACGCCATTTGTTCCTTTAGGATCCTGCTGCCCGTGTCCATCAACCCGGTTAATGCGCCGGACATTCGCTTTCTGTCCTCTCAATTTCGTAAACAACACTAATGCCGCAAGAAGGCAATGAGTAGGACATTCCTGTACTAACAAGAATTATTGTTCAATAAAATTCATCTTACCAATCAATCAGTCAGTTAGTTAATACCTATATGTAAAGCCCTAGTACAAATGTGTATTGATCAAAGTTATAACACTATACCAACATCATGAAATGAAAATGACAAGATCAAAACCATAAGACAGAATCAGTGATTGTGGGAAATACCAGTTATTGGTGAAGATAGAATAGAAAAGATGGAAAGTATGAAATATCATTTACATCTAAGAATTAAGGGAGAATAAGTAACGAATGAAGTTGGGTAAGATTATAATTTATGGACAACATTTGAGCGACACTAACGTGACCTTCAGAATGTTCACCTACTAACTAAAACTAAATGAGGGTTAAAAAGCAGTATGAGGAATCAGAATTATGATTTACAATTGATGGTAAGAATTAGGTTTAGGTTATTCATCACGAATTGACATCAGCCAAATAGGTGAATGAATTTCGCGCCAAAATCTAGGACTTGTTATCTTATATCTAAATTGGTTTGTTCATAATTATTTATTTATTTTATTTTAACACATAGATATTGGTACAAGGAGGCACTAAAAACATATGCGCCACAAAGACGCGAGGGCTGGGATACTGCCCGGGTGCCCAAACAGAAGTAGGTGGTTTTCTTAGGGGGCCACATTCCGAGCCTTCGACCTGAACGTCTGATCCACAATTCAGTGGAGCATCGTGAGGAGATGCAGTCCCATGGTAGCCAGTGACCAACGATTGGTTCATATGCCATTTGTTCCTTCAGGATACTAGAGCCTATGTGCACCATCGGTTTGGGATCCGGTTAAAGCGTCGAGCATTCGCTTTTCGTTCTCTCATTTTCGTAAACAACACCCCCGCCAAGAGAAGGCAGTGAGTAGGACTTTCCTGGTAGAGGCTGTAAACGCGTGGCCATGTGAGAGCATTTCGAGATGGAGAGCGGACTCTCCCCACTTTCGGCTGTATCAGGGCATGTTAAACATTAACTTACTAACTATATATCATACCGATTTACCGTGATATACTTTATCACTGTTATTATTATTATTATTATCATTAGTATTACAAACCGAAATGATAAAACCGATGACTAACTCACCATTTATCATTTACAAACTTTCCATTAATATATAATGGATCAATAGACGATTTATGATGATTGGACATAGTAGTTGTAGTAGTAGTAGTAGTAGTAGTAGTAGTAATGGTAACATTGATAGAATTAGACAAACATGGATAAGGTAAATTAGATGATATATTATGATTTGTACAGATATTCCCTTTTAATAATTTCCCCGATGAATATGAATGATTCATATCGGATAACTGAAATAAACAAAATGAGATTGAATAAACCAAATAAAGGGTAATGGTATTTTCAATTATCTTTTTCTATTCTATCATCTTAAAAATGATTATAATCACACACACAGAGAGAGAGAGAGAGAGATTTTGTGGAGATTGTAGTAATTTAATAATTGAATGCATGAGTTAATTGAAGCTGGATCATCAATGAAAAAAAAACCTGAAAGCACTAGACAGTTGTTTCATGCTAGCATGAAACTCCTCAGAAATGTGTATCCACAATTCCATATGCGCGATTCGAATTCAGGACCTATCAATTTAAAGGTTAAGCATTCACGCGCGAGATCAATAGATCCTGGGTTCGAATTATGCGGGGGTCGGGATCGTGGATGCACACTGATGAAGAGTTTCATGCTAGGATGAAAAGACTGTCCAGTGTTTTCAGGTTCTTCATGATGGTCCAGCTTCAATGAACTCATGAATTCAATTATTTAATAAAAATGATATTCAGATATCTAGTTCTGACTCAATAAATCATTGTAACATAATGCAGAAGTATGATAATACAATTAAGTGATCAAGTATTCAGTTTCAGGTTATAATTTTGGTAAATAGCGATGCCGGCTCAGTGGTCTAGTTGGTTAAGCGCCTGGAGCGAGACTGATAGGTCCTGGGTTCGAATCTCGCGAGGAACGGGATCATGGATGCGCACTGCTGAGGAGTCCCATACTAGGACGAAACGGCCGTCCAGTGCTTCTAGGTTTTCCATGATGTTGTCTAACTTCAATTGATTTATGATAACAAATAAACTAAACATATTTTTTATTATTTATCCACTTACATGATTTTGATTTATATTTCTATTTAACAAGGGTGATGATAATGATGATGATGATGAAGAAGATGTAGTTGACATGGCAACTTCTTGTATTGTATTATTTTGTGACATGAGATTGTTTGATGTAACTAGACTAGGTGAATATTGTGAATGAGTAGATAGTGTTGATTGATTGTATTTGTGATTAATTGATTTTTTTACATGATTATTATTATTGTTGTTATGTAGTATACAATCATTGATTGAATTTGGTCGTATTGTAGATGATAAAGTACTTTGTACATTAGATGTTGCTAAGGGAAATTAAAAGTAAACATAGAAGGGATAAGAATTGTACACTGCAATGATATTATTATTATTATTATTATTAAAATGTCAGAGGGTTTTAAGTAGTGGATATGATGACATTTGACATCCAAATAGTTGATTGATAACGTCTCAAACCATGAATCTATATGACTTAGGTTTAAATCTCACAAGGAGTACCAGTTCCTTCAAGATTGTAAATACATTTGACTAACAAATATTACCTATCACTCAACTTAAGTCGATTAGAATTCCATACCGACTACCTCTATTTAAAGTAACAGACAAATAAGACATTGATCTCTACTCATTGGTCAATTAATTGTGATTACATATCAGTCATACAGGAGGTCGATCGCAGCCTGGATAGCTCAGTGGTAACGTCTCTGACTGTGAAGCTACGTGACACGGGATCAAATCCGTCAGGGAGCACCAGTTCCCTTAAAATTACAGGTACACCTTGCTGACGAGTGCCAAGTAGCACGAAACCCGGGTCTAGGGTTCCCTGTCGACCACCTCCAACCACCATCTAATCTCATCATAGTGTCGAGTCACCTAGACTGGTGACCACATCGCAACATAGTCAATAGCATTCAATCTGCACTAATAAGGACTTGACACACATGACATTAATCACCACCCAGTGATCAATCAATTGTGACGTTAAATCATTGTCTACATCATGATTGATTCATAACCCATAAAATTTGAACATCAATTTACAATATTTGGTTGAAACGTTTAACTTAATACAAAAATTTAATAGTTGAATTCATGAGTCAATGTAAGCTAGACAACCATGGGAAACCTGGATTCGTTGAAGTTAGACATCAACACCATTAAATGCCGGTCAGCTCAAAGGTCTAGAGGTTAAGCGTTCACGTGCGAGACCGATCGGTCCTGAGTTCGAATCTCGCGAGGTGGGATCATGCATGCACACTGCTGAGGAGTCCCACAATAGGACGAAACGGCCGTCCAGTGCTTCCTGGTTTTCATTGGTGGTCTAACATCAATCGGTTCATGATCTCAATCAAAAACTTGACAATCTCCACAACACCTGAATTGAGAAAAACTTACTGTTGCATTGATTTGATATTTTTGCATTACTCATAAGTAGACCGCCAAATTTACGTATTATATCTTGTACTGGTAATGTAGTGCATTCAATTGAGTGAGTATTATTATCATTATTCTCCTTTGATGACTCCACTGAATGTTCCGTCTAAGAAAAGAGAAAATGCACACATTAAGATGAGAGAGAGAGAGACAAATAAAGGAGACAACTGAAATACGGAAAGAATGATTACTGGGAGACTGAGCCAATATCTGAACATTAAAGAAACTAAGAAATATCTAAAATATACTGGTCAGTCAGTCAGTAACAATCTAGAACTTTATACATACGTACGTAAATCAGTTCAAATCGCCATACCACATTAGCACACTGATACAATTGTCAATTCAAATCTCATAGTGGTAGAGATGGTAAGAGTATAAGCAGTAATCGGAAAGATTGGAGTTTGAAGATGTTATTCAAGGAGTATGATACAGTGAAATAAATTTGGAAAGAGAAAGAAAAAGAAAGGGACATGAATAATTCAGAAGATTAGAATTTGAGAGAGCACAAAGAGTGGATTTTGAGCCATGTCATTCAAGGTGTCTAACTATCGGTTGTTATCGTCTCGCAAATCCCGATCAGATAGTCTACACCTACCAACATAGCTCAGTCCGCATTACATATATACAGTGAAAGATACAAAGGATGGAGTATACTTACTTTCAAATGATCTGTTCCATTATTTCCACTGACCATGGCATTAGATGTTATCATAATGTCAGAAGTAGGTGTCCCCATAATATCATGATGTTTAGGCCAATTCGGTAAACTTGTTAGTCGAGTAGATGGTGCTCTTTGAGGGATTGATGGTTTTCGTGAATTAGTTGTAGGTGTATTATGATGAAATTGTTTTGTATGATATCCATTATTTGCATTATATGAATTGATAGTTGATTCTCCTTGACATTTAGGCTACTCAGAGAAAACAATAAGACAGAACAGATAGATTATCATTGTAAACATATTGTATTCAAGTTCAAGATAGTTTGCCATTACTTTGAGCTAATTTAAATCGGGAAGTGTTGTTAGAATGCTAAAGTCGACAATTCATAGACTGATTTTTCACTGAAAACTACAAGGGAAGTGAACAGCTCTGTTTCATCTCATAGTTTGAAACTCTATAAAAATGGTAAGCATTTATAGCTTACGCACATAGAGTCGAACCGTAAACTTTTAATATGAAACTACCAGGTTAGATAAATATGGTACATACCTATTTCTAAATGCGATCAAGTTGTGATTTAACGAGACAATCAACTACTTATGTTGATGGGTAAATAACCGCTACCACGTGGCTATTCCGACTATATCAACGAAAGCCGACCGATCACAAAACTCAGGTTGATCCGAGTTCCTTCCAACTACACTGAACCACCTAACTAAGAAGTAAAACGGCAGTCTAGTGGCGTGCGGTACATTCATTGTCTTGCCAGTTTTAATGTCGGTATGTGTAGTAAAAACAACCATACAATGATTATGGTTAAAGTGAGCTGTGTTTACAGTTGTTGTTTTTTTTTCACTGAGTTTAAAACAGAAACCATAAATACCCAACCTCAAGAAATGAAACACATTTGTCAGTTCTCTCGTTTTTCACTATTCTTGACCAATAATAACTCCCCAATTGAATAGGTATGCAAACGTTCTGAGTTTAAAGTATAATTCGGGGGAAAAAAACCTCAGAGAATATACCAAATCTCCACTTACATCAAACGATTGACACTGTGAATACCCATTAGTAGAAGGAAAGCTGTGTAGATGCTTACCGCCATCCAATGTTGTTAATGTTGAATTGGTAGTAAAAGGTGAAAATGTTGTTGATAAGAAGTGATTTGTTAACAATGTTACTGGTTTGGCTGAGCCTGTTGTTGCCTCTGCTGTCGGTATTGATAGTAGAGGAGGCGGCGGCGGTGATGGTGGTGGTGGTGATGGTGGAAGTGGGAAATCCTCTGAAGCAAATGCATCAGGTGGAGGCAATGGAAATGAAGATTCTGTGGAACAAATGAAACAGATGATTTAAGTTTATAGAAAGAAATGATTGTAAATCATGAAGTACAGAGAGACATAGATACAGATAGATTTATATGATGATCAGGTAAAACAATAAATATCAGTCTTACATCCAATGGTTGAAAAAGAGAGATTTATGGAAAAGCGTCAGATGATTTCGTTAATCACTTATCCAGTTATCAACGTAGGGTCTGCTGATATGATTCAACTGATCAGACCCTCTTATCAGCATAACAACAAGAAATCCAAAAAGAAATACTGTGAAAACCGGTTAAAATCTAAACTTCAAAAAGAGTAGATGAGATTGAGTAGTAAAGAGTTAAGAATGATGCTTTAGGATAATCATGATGTTTTTAACCATAACGTTTGTATCTTCTAAAGGGACCTAGATCAGAAGTTAAAAATTTCATGAACTGATACAATGTTTTCTCACTTTTAGCTTGTTACACCCCCCCCCATCAAAGTAGGCGGAACTTGTGAACACGACGAAGATCCATAACCTTATCAATCACATTACACTATTTTTACATACTTCTATACACTTAACTATGGCATTACTCACTCAATGGTTCTACCATTGTACAGAAAAAATACAAGACAGAAATTAACAAACCATATGGGATGTATGTGAAGATGGATAGTTGCCCGCCGTCCTTCTCGAAATGCTCTCACACGGCCACGCGGATATAGCCTCTGCCACGGAAGTCCTACTCACTGCCTTCTCGCACCATGGGTGTTGTTTACGAAAATGAGAGGACGAAAAGCGAATGTCCGGCGCTTTAACCGGATCCCAAATCAATGGTGCACATGGGCTTGGTCCAGTATCCTGAAGAAACAAATGGTGTATGAACCAATCGTTGGTCACTGGCTACCATAAGGCAACATCTTCCCACGATGCTCCACTGTCTTGTGCGTCAGACCTTTAAGTCAAAGGCTCGGAATGTGGCTCCCTAAGCAAACCACCTACTTCGGTTTGGGCACCCGGGCAGTATCACAGGCCATACACAAATAAAATTTTGTGTGGCGCATATATATTTCGTACCCTCTTGTACCAATATCTATGTGTTCAAATAAATAAAAGGAAACAAATAACGTATCAACTTATTGTTGGTCACCGGCTACCATGGGATTGCATCTCCTAACATTGTTCTACTGCATTGTTGATTAGACCTGTAGGCTAAAAGCTCCGGTTGTGACCTTCTAAGAAAGCCATTTGCTTCAGTTTGGGCGTCCATGCAATATTCCAGCCCTCACACACATCGGATGACGAAGTGTATCATATAGATTTGGTGATTAGACATATCAAATGAATGTTCCAACACCATAAACAGTATTGATCTATGAATGAACACTGGAACCTAGCAATTATTATCCAAAATTCTAAACTTTTGTGTACTAGGCTATCAAGTCATAATATAGCTAGAGATTTCAAGTTGGTTCTTTACATTAAACAGGATTAATCATTCTATGTTATCTTTCTTTTTACTCCATATCTTACTTGTAGTGGTTTAATTGACCTAATTATTGTTTAACAAGTCAACCAAGAAATATGGTTAATGGCATTGGATTGTTCATTACATACCTTGTGTATAATGATAAATCAGTCTAGACTTGTTTATTTTTTATTATGTATAATTAATATGCACCCTATTAACATTAACCAATAATAATGTACTGTAGTAAGTAATAAGTGGAAATACAGAATGAAATTTAGAGATTATGAGTCAATTGAAGTTAGAACATCATGAAAAACCTGAAAGCATTAGACGGCTGTTTCGTCCTATTATGGGACTCTTCAGAGAGTGCGTATCCACAATCCTGCTTCGCGAGATTCGAATCCAGTAACTATCAATCTTGCGAGAGAGAGAGAGAGAGAGAGAGCTTAATCACTAAACCACTGTTAATTTTAAATAGTATATGGAATTCTTTCATTTAGTTCATGTCAACTCTAAGACTATTATTGATATCAAGTGATGAATTGTTGAAATATGAACTCTTTGAATAGATCTCTTGATATTGTCTGCATATACAAGTAGTGGATATAGTTCCATTTCAATGGAAGCAACATCAATGAGTCTATATTTCTAAAAACGATTGATCAATTGAATCTTGAATGTGAACAAGAGAAAAATATAAACCTTTCAACAAAATATAGCTATCATAAATCAATAACTTAATTCAGAATACTCTGATATTTCATGACTATGAATATCAGGTTTGAGTTTTAATCAAAACATCAACACTAGTTGTTACTATGTTTAAAGTGATTATGAGTTCACCTAGTCTGAGAACGGAACAAAGACTCTGTGACCAAAAATCAATAAGCTAACTATTCTGATACATCCCAGCGCCGCTAACTAGAAAGAATTACAATAATCCTTTATACATACCGTTTTTTCGAGCCACACTATCAATAAATAACCTTTCTCATTGTCATCTATATTATTATTACTTCAATTCATTTGATATTCCTCTTGTTAATTTCATCTTCTTATGCGCATAATACAAAATTCATATTAACTTCAATAACGGCGTTGGAATTCGTACTAAATGTAACTTGATAAAACAGAATTCAACGATGCTGATATCGTGCTATGTATAGAAGTTGCTCGCCAACCCTATTGACTTGAATGCAGTGTTCTTGAATGCTGTTGGAAGTATGAGGGAGGTTATCACTTCCCAGTTGCCCACACTGTGGAAGGGTTCTTCTGGAGATACGTAACAAAGAAATTAGATTAGAGGTAGGTCTTAGTGACCTGAGAGCGTGACCGCAGTGCCTAAGGGATAACTGCTTGAGGTCAGTCACATATGATGTTTTTGTGGGTAATTTTCCTGGTGACTCCGAACTCGTTGATATCTTACCGCTGGAGGTGTGAATTTTTAGTGTCGACCTATTCCAACCCTACCCGTCCTTGTGGGAAGGCAGCATTGCTGTAATGCTGGTTGTCTGAAGAAAACACCTTACTACTGTCACACCTCTCTACAGTCAGCAGTACAACTTCATATATATACTACTAATAATGCTACTGCTAATAAGAAGTATTAAACTATGAGCGAATAATCATACTCTTTCATCATTTTTACAGATCATCAACTTAATATTAGTTCATAATTTATTTTATATTCAAATTAAGATAGATTTCCACTTTGGATCAGTGCTTCCATGTTTTCCATGGTAGGTCTAGCTTCAATTGACTCATGATTTCAACTACTGAAATTACTCAAAAATCCACAAAACCCCTTCTCATAATAATTATCTCTTCACTAGTGACTGACTTCAAGAGACACTCCTGGAGTTCTAGAGAGAAGCCGTGACCAGTGGAGTTCAACCAGGTCTGTTGTGAGATATCAGCTCACTGAAGACAATGGTGACGGTGGCGCAAATTCGTGGATTGGTTGAAGTTAGACATTAACACCGTTGGATGCCGGCCAGCTCAGTGGTCTACTAATTAATCGCTCGCGCGCGAGACTGATAGTTCTTGGGTTCGAATCTCACGGGAGGCGGGATCGTGGATGCGCACTACCACAGAGGAGTCCCATACTAGGACGAAACGGCCATCCAGTGCTTCCAGGTTTTCTAGGGTAGAGTAGCTTCAATTGACTCATGATTTCAACTATTAAAATTACTAAAATCTCCACAAAACCCCTTCTGAACATATTTTTTAAAAACTTTTCCGGTAAGACTATAATTTATGGATGACCTTTGAGTGACACTAAAGTGACCTGCAGAGTATTCATCTAATAACTAGGACAAAATGAAGATTATAAACCAGTGTGAGGAACTGAAATTACCATTTACAGTTGATGGTTAAGGTTAGGCATTACATTTAAGGTTTTTATCACGAACTGACATTAGATGTAATACCAAAACTCTATTCAGCCAAATAGATGATGAGTGAATTTCGTGCCAAAATCCAAGACCTATTATCTTATACCTGATTGATTCATTTATAAATTCTAGTCTCGCCCCCCCCCAGGGTCTTTAGTCTCGCGCGCGAGCGCTTGACCTACTAGACCATTGAGCCAGCATTCAATGGTGTGCTAATGTCTAACCTCAACCAATCCACGAAGTTGCGTGACTATCTTCCATTGTACTGAGTTAGACACCTGTTTCTATCCGACACGAATTAGCTACACTGATCCCGGCTTCTCACCAGAACTCTGAGAATTTTCTCACAAAGCTAATCACTAGTGAGCATATGGTAATTATCAGTTTAAGGGTTGTGAAGATTATTAAGTTTTCGATTAAGATCATGAATCGACTGATGTTAGAAAACCGTTGAAAACCTGGAAGCATTAGACGACTATTACATCTTAGTATGGGACTCCTCAATGGCGGTGCACATCCACGATTCCACTCGCGGGATTTGAACCCATGGTCTTCAGTCTCGTGCACGAATCAAATAGTAAATTAACTTAAATTGTACATGTTTACATTTGATTGGTGAATATATTTGTTTGTTTACTTTACTTTAAAATGACCTTAAACAATAGAGTGGAAAACTATGAAGATTCTTAATTCATTTCGTTTCTTTAGTTTTTGTTTTCTTTTTTTTTATTTTTCTCGACAGCTTTATCATAAAGAGATGAAATAAGAAAAACAGAAATCTTTATTTATTTACCTATTTGTTTCTTTAATATTCAAAAACAATGTTGACCTTAAATTCAAAACTGTCAATGTATATGCTTGATGAATAAAGGTTCTTGTTAAAGATATTGACCAAGTTATAAAAAAAAACGGTATAATTATTAAACAATGATAGATAGTGATGAGTAGGAGAATTCAGTTTAATGGATGTTTCGTCCTATTTTAAGACTGATCAGTTGGATATACCTTTAACTTAAACTTGTTGATGTTTAATTCTGGAATTTGAACTCAGTAACGTTAGTTTGAAATGTCATCGTGTCATCCACGCTTGATTCTTCTTCATTTTGGATGTTTGTTATCTTTTGTGAATTATTCTTTATTTTATTTTATTTATTTCAATACATAGATATTGGTACAAGAAGGCACCAAATACATATGCGTCACACAGATCTCATTTGATATGTGTGAGAGCTGTGATGCTGACCGGGTGCCCAAACTGAAGCAAGTGGTTTGCTTAGGGGGCCACAGCCAGAGCCTTTGACCTAAAGATCTAACCCACAAGGCAGTGGAACATCGTAAGAAGATGCAGTCCCCTGGTAGCCAGTGACCAGCGATTGGTTCATACACCATTTGTTTCTTCAGGATACTGGACCAAACCCATGTGCACCATTGGTTTGGGATCCGGTTAAAGCGCCGGACATTCGCTTTTCGTCCTCGCATTTTCGTAAACAACACCCCCGCCAAGAGAAGGCAGTGAGTAGGACTTCCCTAATAGCGGCTGTATACGCGTGGCCATGTGAGAGTATTTCGAGAGAGAGGGAAGGCCCAACCCTCTCCTGGCCATACCAGAGCATATGGGGGGGGGCCATGAACTATTCATCAAACAGGTAGTAATCCAATTATATATAAATAGATTTTAATGCTTAAGTAACTAGTTTGTTTTAATTCATTGAATAATCTCTAATTCAATGGTGTATCTGAATGATTCATATTAAATTTCTAGACATTTAAACTATGTATTGTAATTATACAATTGATTATAACTAGAAAAACTATGAAGAAAGTTCTTGTGAAAATAAATGACCAGAGTTATTTAATAAATCGATAGATAATTTCTTGTTAGTAACAATTTACAGTTTATCATTTGACTTCTTAAATGTCACAGATAACATATACAACTAACCCAATCAGTCTGTCAGCTACAATGTAGGAACAAAGTACATATATGCATCAGTCCAACTTGCCATACCTCGTTAACACAACAAGATGAACATAAAATTCATAGTAGTTACTTCAATGGTAGTAATATATAAAAGAAAGATTGCATATAAGGATATAGTACAGGAAGAAAGAATTAGTTGGTAGGAAGAAAGATATAAAGCAATTTTAATCTCATAGTTTGAACGGAAGATAAAGAGTGTATACACGGACACCATCGTGATCGATGATGAGCTATGTCACACAGTCTCCTACCATTGGTTATGATAGTCACGCGAACCCCAATCAAGTAGTCTTACTTTATTTATTTATTTGAACACATAAATATTGGTACAAGAGGGCACCAAATATATATACGCCACAAAAAAACAATGAGAATTTAAACAGAAGGGAAAAAAGAAAGGAGGGTAAGGAGCGTAAAAAAAGAACAATAACGAACAGATTAGTGTAGGATAGTGTAATGGTAGTAATAATGGGGGAAACGAAAAGGTACAATCAGAAGAAATCTTTCAGTTAAGGAAGAAGTAACCGCTTTTTATGAAGAAATTAAAAGAAGGTTACAGCAGGATCGCCACTGGCTTCTATTCTCAGCCATATCTGATAACGTCTCTAGCCACTGTGATACCATCTCTCGGACCCCAGCCAGGGAGTCGTAAAGGACGAAAACAAGCCAGCTCTTTGCAGCTTTCCTTCATACCACGACACCATGTAATACACTGACCACTTCTCCGCTTTTCCAACCAGTCCCAGAGTCGGCAAATAATGCACGACGTGGAATTCTCTGGGACGACATTCATAAAAAATATCCAAGCCACAGAATTCGATGTTTCAAGACGATGACACCGATTGGATTGTCGTCTCTGTGCCCGAACACATGATGCTGAACCTCCGCATTACTAATATGGTGTCGCCACTAGATGTCAGCAATCCTTCGGAGACAACGATGATCAAACACAGAGAGTCGTCTAACATCCTCAACTCGGAGAGGCCAGGTTCCACAAGCATAGAGCAAAACTGCTCTCACCGACGCGTTGTAGATCCAACCTTTTACAGCCAGGCTAACATCACGAAGGCGCCAAAGATGGCCCAGATTGGCATAAGCCGCTCTGGCTTTCACTATACGTGCATTGATCTCATCACTCACGCCACCACCAGCACTTAGGCAGCTACCTAGATAAAAGAACTTCTCGACTACTTCTATCTGTTCACCATCCAAAGTGAGTACAGGATTGGAATCCTGCCAGTCTTGTAGAAGCACTTTGCACTTCGAAGGTGCAAAGCACATATCACACCTACGGACATTGATTGCCAACTGATTAAGTGCGGATTGGATGGCTTGGGCATTATCGCACAGTAAGACAATATGATCTGCATACTCAAGGTCTGCATCTACCGATATGACTCAGACTAGAACTTAGCAACTCTAGACTGGTGCCACGTTTTGGTTTGGCCAACCCTAACTTTATTCCAACCATTCCCAACACTAGTCAGCATTGCGTGTCGTGGTAATCGGTGTTCAGACATATGTAACACGTGGCCCAACCATCTCAGTCGATGAAGATTTACAACCTCATCAACTGATTTACCATCATTCCCTAATGCCCTGCGTTTAATCACACTATTGCTTACTTTGTGATCCCAGTAGATGCGAGCTATACTTCTAAGGCATGTAACTCAGTGTGAAAAAGAATGTGTTTTAATTTCAACTTACAATATTTTCGAACAATTTTTTTCTAAAAACAAAAACGATTGTGTCTATATCTGACATAACTTGACTACTAAAACATTAACTCAGTCAGTCAGTCAATCAACAACAACGTAGAATTCTGAACGTACGTACATCAGTTCGAGTTGCCATATCATATTAGCACAGAGATACAATTATCGATTCAAATTCCATAGTGGTAGATATAGTAAAAATATAAGCAGTAATCGGAAACATTAAGATTTGAAGATGTTAGTCAATGAGTACAATCCAGTGAAATAAATTTGGAAAGAGAAAAAAGGGACATGAAGAATTCAGAAGATTAGAATGTAAGAGAACAAAAATAGTGGATGCATCTGCTCACACCATTTCAAACAAATTTCAGCCATGTCATTCAACGTCTCTAACTATCGATCGCCATCATCTCGCGGATCTCTACCAAATAGTCTACACCTACTAACATGGTTCAGTCCACTTGTCAGTGACTTCATGGATTTTTACCATGTTTCGGTATAGCCACTCCACTCCTAGCTTTTTTCCAACCTACTCCTACACCATAAAACATTGCACGTCGAGGCAGTCAGTGGGTGAGCATACGTAACACATGTCCCAGCCATCTCAACTGATGAAGTCTCACTAACTTAAACAGTACGATACCTTTAATAACGCATAACAAGTTATAAATTAATACATTAGGATTATGAAATATCACATAAATTAGCACTTAAATTCCATAGTCACAATTTTATCCATATATAACAATAACTTACCGATTAATGTTAGACCACCATTGAAAACCTGGAATCACTGGGAAGCTATTTCGTCCTATTGTAAGACTTCTCATTGTCAGTGCGCATCCACGACCCCACTCGCGGGATTCGAACCAATGGCCTTCAGTCTCGCGTGCAAACGCTTAACCACCTCCCAGACCACTGAGCCGGCATCCATTGGTATTAGTGTCTAACATCAACCATCCCGTGAGCGGGATCGTGGATACGCACTGCCACTGAAAAGTCCCATAATAGGACGAAACAACCATCCAGTGTTTCTAGGTTTCCAACGATAGTGTAACATCAATCGATTCATGATCTCAAATCAAAAACTTCATAATCTCCACAACTCCTATACTAATAAATAACATACCGATTTGAGTACAATCATTTGTAAATGTACATAATGATGTTGTTGTTGTTGTTGTTATTGTTGGATAACAAGAAGAAGAACAATTGAAATCTAATTGACCATATTGATGATTCATTTGTATTGAATTATCATCATAATATTTTCTTATCTCATTTATATCATTCATATTATTATTACTATTATGATGATAATAATCATTTACATTACTATGTATAATAGATGTTGCATAATTCATATGAATAAATGATTTTAATTCATTTGATGTATTCAAAGAAGATAATTGATTTGATAATGATGGAGAATTTGTAAATGTTGAATAATTGAAATATTCTATTGAAGGAATACTAGTTAAAGAAGAAGTTAATAATTGTTGTTTCTTTGATTCAATATCATTATCATTATCATCATCATCATCATCATCATCATAGGTAGCAATAACAGCATCTAATTCATCTATTGAACAACGAATTTCACTTCTATTCAACAAGGAATACAAACAAAAATAGAAAAAGTAACATATAGACAAGGTAAAATAAGTTTTACTACTATTTTGATACAACTCCGTCTGGAGCACCTCTTTTGGAGTACTACCGGTCTCAAACCCGAATAAAGGATGAAGGTTCAGGATGGAGTTAGCGACCTTATGGTGAAAGCCAAGTTCCTTCGGCAGTCATGAGGCTGATACCCCTTTATGACAACTAGAGCAACCATTAATTTAGGTACATGGAATGTTCGTACAATGTGGAAGACCAAGAAAGTCTTCCAAATTGCTGTAGACTATTTTTATACATGATAATATTTGACTTAAGCAACCAAGAGGTCATATAAAAATCATTAGAGCGATATTCCTCTTGGAGCTCCTCTGGAGCTATTGCCGGTTCCCAGGCTGGATAAAGAAGGAGGGTTGGACAGGGAGTTAGCGATCCCATCCCCGTAGAAAACTAACTTGCTAGAAGAACGCTAACCAGAAAAAAATAATTCAAACCATTTATTGAATTGGTGATTAACAAAATCTTGGAATGAAAACAAAAAAAATCCTTTATGATTTTACTATTTTGCATCATCTATAGTGAGGGGGAAATGTTCGGATAACTAATAAACAAGTACATTTTTCAAAACTTAGCATGACAACTCTATACGCAACCAACTAGTTATCACTGTAGATAATAAGAGAGAGTAAAATTAGGAAATCACTTGATGAGGTTGTATATCTGCATAGACTAAGACTACACTGAAGCTTAGTGGTAACTAAAGTAAGAGTGGGTAACCAGACAAAAACTAGTTATTACACACTGGTCACTATACTATGCTGCTCTTTGTTTTCTTTTAACATTTCCTCCTATGTTAACTGCTCATCTTAACTTTGTATCACTACAACTTGTAATAATATGTATGGATCATAGGCAGTTACACAATATCATGCATGTTAAATAAGTACCCAAATAACCTGATATGGTTGAGAGTGAGGAAAGTCAGCTCTCTATCTCTCTCCTAATCCTCTCACATGACTACGTGTATACAACAACTCTCACAAAAGTTCTATTAACTCCATTCTCACATTAGGAGTGTTGTTTAACAAATCGACAACACGAAAAGCGAATATCTATCTCTCTAACTGGGTTGGTGGATACAGAGGATTCACCTAGGAGAGTTGGAGAACCCTGATTCCAAACTAATGGTACACATGTTCTACAGGATCATGAGGAAACAAACATCGTACCAACCTATTATTGTTCATCGTCTACCATGAAACTGCATCTCCTAACTTTGCTCCGCCACTGCTTTATGGTTTAGACCTTCAGGTTAAAGGCTCAGAGAATGACCCTCAAAGAAAACCACCTCATTCGGTTTGAGAGTCCGAGTAGTATTCCAGCCCTCACACAAATCCGAATACGAAGTGTGGTGCATATATTTATGGTGCCTCCTTATATCAATATTTGTGTTTAGATAAATAAATGTTAAATAAATCTAATTCAAAACATGGAGAAGAAACTTCAGCACATAAAACTACAACTTGAAGTACGTAGGATTAGTATTGATAGTACTCATATTCAACAAAATGCTTCAAATAAACTTGGTAAGAAGAAATGAAGGTCTAACCCACAAGGCGGTGGAACATCGTACGAAGATGCAGTCCAATGGTAACCAGTGACCAATGATTGGTTCATACGCCATTTGTTTCTTCAGGATACTGGAGCTAGCCCATGTGCACCATTGGTTTGAGATGTGATTATATCGCCGGACATTCGCTTTTTGTCCTCTCATTTTCGTAAACAACACCTGTGGTGTGAAAAAGCAATGAGTAGGGCTTCTGTGGCAGAGGCTGTATACGCGTGACCGTGTGAAAGCATTTCGAGAGGGAGGACGGGCCCACCTCACTCTCGGCCATATTAGGGCATTTGAGGAGGGGGGCAACTTTGTTTACAAACGACACTTAAACCTTGGAAAAACCAATGACACGATCTAGCTATTTAAACTATGATACACAGAGGTAGGAAGCATAAACAAGACAATATACAAGTATAAAACATACCGATTACTTATCTAATAATGATTAATAAATGAAATATCTATACAAACCAACTAAAATAAACTTATACTTACTACAGACATCAATAAAGAGTTCAATAAAAAACTTTAACCCTTATACTAAGATTACATTTTGATATTTTCAGTAAAATAACAAATAAAACACAATTTGACATGGCTAGCAACAAGAGATTTAACTCACTTTCAACTAGATACAAGTACTATCCTTTAAAAAAAAATGAATTTCATCATCATCATCATTATTATTATTATTATTATCACTATTGTCAGCACCAATGAGTTTATATCTATTACTTATACTTATATACGAAAAATGAAACAAATAAATAGTGGATAATAGTCTATAACTATATTCATGTATGTATAGATCTCTCTCTCTCTCTCTCTCTGTGTGTGTGTGTGGGTGTGTTTGGGTGAGTGAGTGAGTGAGTGTGTGAAAATAACTTCCAAAGTAATCGGATAAAGAAACAAACAAGTAGACATAACAAATGATTCACAAAATGTTTTTCTTTTTTCTTTTTTTTTTGGTATTTTCTCTGTTATTTAATATCATTTAAACTTGAAACTATTCTATCTTTATTCTTATGTATTCTTATGTACACTATCCATTGTTTACATTGTAGTTTATTATTACAATACAATAAAATAAATGAACAAAATGAAACAATCATAATTATTCGTTTCTATAAATTAGGACATAATTGAAAATGATTTCAAAAAAAAAAAAAACAATCTAAGATAAAGAAAGATTATTATAATCACTATGAATGGTGATTTAAAAAAAAAAAGGTAAAGGAAACCATAAAAAGTTATAATATAGTAAAAATATTTAGATGTTTTATACTAAATGAATTGAATATATGATGAGTTGACTTTGTATTTCTAGACAAAAAAAGATGTATTGTGATATTTATATGAATTTAAACTACTTATATATATAGATAGATTTAGATATATATCTTATGTTAGTACTTCTAACGAATAATACGAAATTGGTAACTAAATATAGATATGTTAGTTGAAACTATTACCAAGAAAATCCTAATCATTGCGAATGTCCAACACTTTAACCAGATCCCAAACCAATGGTGCACATGGGTCGGTTCCAGTATCCGTAAAGGAACAAATGGTGTATGAACTAATTATTGGTCACTGGTTACCATGAGACTGCATCTCCTTATGATATTTCACTGCCTTGTGGATCAGACCTTAAGGTCGAAGGCTCCGGGTATGGCCACCTAAGAAAACCACCTGTTTCGGTTAGGGCACCCAGGCGGTATCACAGCCCTCACACAAATCAAGTGAGATCTGTGTGGCGTATATGTATTTGGTGCCTTCTTGTACCAATATCTATGTGTTAAATAAAAAATAAATAAATTCACCACTAAGGGGAGTTGGAAAACCGATATTAAACTAATATTACACATATGGGCTGGCTCCAGGATCCTGAGGAAACAAATGGTGTATGAACCAATTATTGGTCACTGGTTACCATAGGACTGCATCTCCTTACGCTGATCCACTGTCTTGTGGATCAAGCTTTTAGGTCGAAGACTCGTAGAGTGACTTCCGAAGAAAACTACCTGCTTAGATTTGGGCGCATCGGCAGTATTAAAGATTTCATGCAAATCGAATGATTTATACGATGCATATCTGTTTGGTGCCTCCTTGTACCAATGTTTATCTTTTTAAATAAAATAAAATAAAAACTATCACAAATCAAAAAGTATCTAGATTGTTGAACTCATGCAAATTACCTGAATTTGAAGATGAAACCCAGTATGTAAAGATTGATTAACTTTACTACAAACGATACTTCTGATGTTTACAGAGTATTCTTGGCTTACGACTTTCGAGGTATATTTTTTTACTGTACATAGATAATAATTAAAGTGAACCATTGTAATTCAAATATGACTGGATGCTGTGTGCCCATTTAGAACAAATTTAACAAAATGTCAGGCAATACTTAAAAATTCTCAATGAACTACTAGACTACTAGTATTCACTGTTGAATGCCTTGTATTAAGTGGTTTATAGTAAAACAGTCAAGTTCTATGAAGTAAAAATATTGTACAAATCTATATAATCGCGCTTTCTAATGATTTTATCCCCAAATCGGAAGACTCATCACTAAATATGAAGCATCATTTAGATTCACCAACTCACACAATATGATATGTGTAAGATCATGGATCGAGTAGTTGGAATTCAGAGTACTAAACATTTTGAAAAATATCCAAAGAGATAACTGTAAGCTTTTAAATGATCTTAAATGAGAATCCTTGTTTCTTAACATTAACATCTAAAAACACTCCATATTAGTGAAATTACATACTGCAAACTAGGAACACAAAATAATGGCAATTTTATTTCACTTTGAGTGAATATGTAACAATACGGAAGCAAAAATCAAGGGACAATCAATATCGTAATTATTCCCATTCTAACTATTGACCAGTTAATGGCTAGATAGAGGAAAATTTATGAAAATTGGAAGACAATGAAAAAGAAGAAACATGGAAAAATTAATTTGCCCTACTAGCAGACCTACGAAACTAAGTGCTGGTAAAATAAATATTGAAAACGCGATAATTTCATACACTTCATATACTAGACCTATACTCGTGAACACGTAGAACAATATTTTACAGGTTTGTTCACGAAAGTACCAGATGTTTTTTTGTATCTCAATTTTCATCGATTATAAGCCAACCAAAAAAATACTAACAACCAAACGATAACTAATTGAATAAAATAGTTGCGAAGGACCGCGGAAGGCTAAAGTTGTCTCAGGTTCTATAACTCATTAAAATGAACATGAATAAGAAACCCATCATTTGAATAATAACACCCTTCAATATTAGTAATGTTATGATCTACCTCTTCGATACTGCGAATAAATAAAATATTCCTGATATTCGCTGCAGGGGATAAAATGAACCCATTAGCATCTGAAAACACGGATTTTTATTGCATATGGAGTCGACAATCAGGGTAAGTTTCTAATAAATAACGTATTACCTATTAACTGCCCCTTTTTGCAGATATTCGCTAATAACTTTGGCCTTACAATGAAAATATGTGACCAGCGTTTGTCTATTATAATTCTCCGTGTAAAGTGTGATTCCATCTCCTGTAAATAAATGTATTTAACTATTTAGAATTTTCAAACCAAGTCCACTGTGTCTAAATGTTATCTGTGGTGAAAATAGGGGCAAATATAGAATTTTAGGCTAAAAGCATATAATTGTGCGTAGACAGTGTAAATTGAGGTGAAAAACAAACGATGAAGCACACTTTCAAGTGATATTTTGAACCCACAGCGACAAAAAGGGGAAATGTTTATCTATATCTCCACGGCAGGCGTAAAAGGAAACTTTTTGACGCGTTCCTCTTTCGTATCCCACGTGTCGTCTTAGCGGATGTCTCCTTTACTGCCCGTCATTTCGCTTGAACCACTGTTTTAAAAGAAGCTATAGTTCTTAACAGAGGCGATTTTACAGTATCTCAATTTGTTCGTTGATTAAAAACTAAGAGCAAATATGTTTGTCATACATTTACAGTAATGTCTGTTAACAGACATCTACAACTCCACAATATATTAGAAACTACCCAAGAAGTTATTACAAACTACATGATCCATAGAGAGGCGAAAAACTGGCATTATTTAAAGCTTAATTAGAAGCAATCATACCCATTCAGAACAATCCAACCTACCTATTTTGGGGAAAATTTTGTACGGTTTAGGTAGGGTTTGAAGAAACCACTACAGCAAACTTTAGGAAAATGGTACAAAATCCCCAAAATTCCCACAGGTCTGGGGAAACTCTCCAAAATATTTTGGGGAATTTAGGGTTTTCCACAATATTTCCATAGGATCTGATAACAATTTGAGGGTTATCCCCTCCAAATTTCCCTAAACGACCATAATTCTTGTAACTTTGCAGAAGGCTCCAAAGCTTTCCCAAGATATTGAGCACGTGTGCTCTATTGTCGCGAGAACAGACGATAAGGTCATTGTTAAAAATAAAATATTAAGCTAAGGGAAATAATACACCGAAATGTCGTAGGTAATAAAAAAAAGTTAGCTGTGAAGATTTTAATCTTACCCAAAGGATCTAAGAGAAGGACGAGGAGAATGATCATGATGATTTTTACTTAGAGGGGTATTAGGTAGATTGACTGAGAGTAAACCTAAACCAGATTCCTCTCCGATAATTAAATGGTTACTGTCGCAGGAAATTTCCGATCTTATCATTCCCTTTTTTTAGATCTTGGCATAGACAACACACACTAGCGAAAGTTCATTATCCTTAAGTTTGACCTTCAAATGTCAGAGATCGCTCCTGAACAAAACTGCAATTTTCAATATTCAAACGTTTTAATCGTAAATTACCCAATTGTTCGTTCCTCTCAATCTACATACAGATATCTGTAAAGCTTTGAATATTTCTTGAATTGGATAACCAATTATTCTTTCCACAAACCTGAAGAGTGAGGAAGATTTTTTGGCTGAAGAATGTAAATGAGATGTGGAAACTACTGTCGAAATAGTGGAATGAAAGTCATATTTCAACGCTATAATTTTTAAAGGAGTACAAGAATAATAGAATGGTACTACTGTTCACCGTTTACATGTAGTATTGAAGAGAAATGGGTCTCTACTAACCTAATGAAGTATCCTACGTAAGCCTGCTTGAAAACGCGGTATATATTAGGGCTTAGATAATTCCTCCTAACGCTTAGAATCTACTGCTTACAGCAGTTTTTATGAGTGCCCAACTATTCGTTAGTAAATGATGGACATAAAAGAGACTCAGGAATTCTGCTTGGTAACATTTGAGGTCTATGAATTCCAGTTATGTAGCGTATGGTGTTTATTTGTAAACTGTACGTACAAATCTAAACATCTTTCAAGATCACTGTGATTATTACGGCACTAAGTACATTCTATGCTTTTCACAGGTTGTAGTAGCTGACCTGATGTTATATTATTATTCATGAACTAGGGGTGAGTTACGGTTGCGCAACTTATTTGCTTAAAAACACGTGATTTGTTTATTTACCTATTTCCATTGGAATGCAATAGGAGTGAGACTTCACAGACATTACAAACTGATTCATCGTTAGAACTATGGCTCAATGTAATTGTTTACAGAAGACTCATCTAACAACAGCTTCTCCAAAGCTTTTAAAAAACATGCTGGACGTCCACTTTAGTCTCATAACCACTTCCAATATTTATTAATCACTTATTTATTAATCGTTTACTTCTTCGTCTAAAAAATGACAGACTACAACTCAATATTACCAATGCGAGTTTTAAATGAGAACCTGGTAAGGATCTTTGTTTGATATTTGATTGTTTATAAAACTTCCTGAATAGATTTGTAAATCTGATGCTATTTTGTTTTGCCGAGTTAGCCGTTGCAAGAAATTTGTGAAGCACGAGCCCCTTAGCACCTAGTTCAGATGTAATAAATTTAAATTATATATTACACATGTTTGTTATTTTCTTGGAAAACCTTCAGACATGAGCCTTCTTTCAACCTACACTAGCCACCATGACGTGTCAAGGCGGTTGATGGACGGACAGGCGTTACACATGTCCTAAATGTCCCTGAGTCTAATCTCATAGTTTCTGGTTCAAATGCGCTATGATATGCAAGCAACACCTTAACCTGTGAAGCTCTTCATTTTGTAGTCATTTAGATCGGCGATGTTGTCGAAGGGCTCTCCACTCCAGTGGCCCGAGATCTGACTCCAAGTGGATCGCATGAATGATAGTTTTCAAAATATATATGTCGCCTATCCTCGTATATAATCATAGACTTAAATCGCGTTAGTCAATAACGGAATTATTTAATTCAAATACCGAGAATGGACTTCTGAATACATATGTTTTGTATATGAGGCGAATAGAATAGAGAGAAGCGAAAAGACACCCAGTGGAGATGGTGGGTAAGACAACTCCCCTTTAACCAAACGTTAATCAA
Organism: Schistosoma spindalis; assembly: GCA_946903255.1. Taxonomy (NCBI): domain Eukaryota; kingdom Metazoa; phylum Platyhelminthes; class Trematoda; order Strigeidida; family Schistosomatidae; genus Schistosoma; species Schistosoma spindalis. The sequence continues at coordinate 1,863,629 of OX336420.1, forward strand.
TATTTATAGTTACACGAAAGTAAGTTACATACATGTGATGAGTAATTAAATAAGTAGTGTACACACACAGTCAGGATTGATAAGCGAATAATCAACAAGGTCAGAATGTGACTCAATTAGAATGAATAGATTGAGCTGTCTGAAAGCTAGAATAGGGTATATAGGCTTAACATAATAAATAACACTACAAACCCACACTAACGGAACACTAGTAACTCAAGGAAAACCTGTATGGTTCCTTAGATCGGTCAACGCACTCGCTTAGCTTTTTACCGAGAATATTACTACAGTTCTACTAAACATTCCATGGCCTCCTTATCTCCATCAAAGCAAAACAATATATATTTGCTGTACACAACAGTTTTATTTTTCAAAAGTAAGACAACAGTAAAAAATTGCAGTAGATACACGTGGCGAGACTTGTCTTCATCGATTAACTGAAATAGAGAATATGGATATTAGCTTCACAGGCGCATTTAGATAGACTAGTATCTATTTTAAAAAAACATGTGGACTTACTGCGCAAGACACTTATACTGGTACTATGAATGTTATCGAAATTGAGTTCTCCGAAACACTCAAGTTGAAAGACAGTTCGAAAAGTAATTCGAATAGGAAGGTCGAAATTTCCAGGTACTTTTTATTGAAAGGGTGAAAATATTGTGTACCGTTGACATCATGCCGTAAAAGAAACATAACTTTGCGACCGATGAACTTTGGTCTGCAAAAAAGTGAGCATATTGGTATTTGATTATCCTTTTACCTCCTGATCTGATTTTTGGCCTACCGGAATCTTATTGGTCTATTGGCACGTAGTCTGGTAGCGGTGTTCATAGTCAAGCTCAACTCGACACCACGCTACATTTGGTGAGCTAAATTTTGGAGCACGCCCAAACTTCGGTCAAATTTTCTTCAACTGGTGAACCTACATCTACGACCACTTGGCAATCGCAACCAAACCTTCCAAAGAAGTCAATTTTGGTGAGTCTATCGCTTATCTATCCACGTCTGTCATATATTTTCATATTATTTTTAACATATAATATGTTTGATATGACAGATAACGATAAGAATAGTATTAACGTAATAGACTCTGACGTACAGGTTATACACTTTCGACCTGTATCTTTTATTCCTCACGATCCCGAAGTTTGGTTTGCTGCTATAGAGTCTCAATTTGAGACCCGTCATATTACAAGCCAACGGCAGAAGTACGCCTACGCTCTCGAATGTTTACCGGGAGACCATTTAGTAGCTGTCCGTGAGGTTGTCCTCAATTCCAATGTGCCCAATGTTTACGATCGTCTCAAGGAGGCGATCCTCAGATATTTCCTCCCATCGAGGGAGGAACGATTGAGGACGTTATCAGCACGTCACCCCCTGGGAGATGCTAAACCGAGCCACCACCTCACGCGCCTGCAATCTCTTGCAGGACCCACGGCAGCCGATTCTGAAATCGTTAAAGAACTGTGGCTCGAATCTCTACCAACATTTATCCAACCTACAGTTACGGCCCTGCTCGAGGACGCACCACTGAAACAGGTAGCCCTCACAGCAGACAAAATTATAGCTAGGACTGGCAACCGAGACAACTACGTAGTTGCCTCAACGTCACGTCCCAAAGTCGATATCGACGGCAGCCACTCCCCGGCTCAATGTGACATGGGAGGGTGTATTCACACACGTCTTAGTTTTCGAGACCGTTGTAACGTACCCCAACCCTACGTCCCTCGAGTCCGCTCACGCTCTCGAAAAGCCATCAACACTCGCTCAACGAGGGCATCTTCCAAGCCACGCCAAAAGGCGGCTTCGGAAGCGAGTGAGGGTTGGTGCTGGCTTCATCGATCCTTCGGATCTGGTGCCCGCCGTTGTCGAGCCCCGTGCTCATACAAGGCGGGAAACTCCAAAGCCGGCGAGTAAAAGCGGCCGTACTCGCCGTCCCTGCCCCCCCCCAGGTTGGCCGTTTATTTTACGTGCACGATTATCGCACAAACGCTAGGTACCTAGTGGATACAGGTGCCCAAGTTTCTGTCGTACCACGAGGTAGCATCAAGTTACAAGCTACAATGCTTCGACTACGCGCTGCAAATGGCTCAGCCATTCCATATACGGTACACGACAACTCGCGGTCAACCTGGGCAACCGACGACGGTATATGTGGACGTTCATCATTGCTGATGTTCCCACAGCCATACTAGGTATTGATTTCCTACAGCACTATGAATTGCTAGTCGATTCACGTAGGCTGCAGCTAATCGATACTTCGTCGAACAGTAAACTCATGGGCTTTAAAGCTCACACAAACGCGTACCGAATCCTCGGCACTTTTTATTCGCGTGACGATAAATTCCACGCTTTATTCCAGAAATTCCCAAGAATAACTAAACCACTCGAGGAGATTTAATCGGTGACCAATCGTGTGGTACACCACACAGTCACCCGCGGACCACCAGTCATGGCAAGACCACGCCGACTGGCACCGGACAAATTAGCCTTCGCTAAACGTGAGTTTGACAATTTACTATCTGCTGGTATTATTCGTCCTTCTCACAGTCCTTGGGCTTCTCATTTACACATGGTGCGCAAAAAGGATGGGGTTAGTCGGAGACCATGCGGCGACTCCGAGCATTAAACGTAGTTACGCGCCTTGATAGCTACCCCATCCCCCACATACATGACATCACGGCATCGCTCAAGGGCACGACTATCTTTTCTAAAATCGATCTGGTACGAGCATATCACCAGATTCCAGTCGCTCTTGAAGACATCGAAAAAACTGCTATCACGACTCCGTTCGGTCTGTTTGAGTTCCTACGAATGCCATTTGGATTACGGAATGCTGCTCAAACTTTCCAATGGTTTATCGATAGCATAGTACGAGACTTGGATTTTGTTCACGTCTATATTGATGACCTGCTGATCGCATCATCAAATGTAGATGAACATTATCAACACCTTACGCTATTATTCCAACGTCTTTCGGATAATGGAATAATAGTCAACCCAGAGAAATGTGAATTGGGTAAATCAGAAATAATATTTCTGGGTCACATCATCAGACAAGAGGGTATTCTGCCTTGCGAGGACAAAATTTGAGCAATCAAGGAGTACAACGTCCCGTCTTCAATCAAGGAACTGAAGGCTTTTCTCGGTTTGATTAACTTCTACCGACGTTTTATCCCTCACGCGGCAGAACGGTTACAACCATTAACCGATTTACTACGCGGTAATCCACGCAAATTAGAACTGAACGATACCGCACGTACTGCATTCTCAGAGATCAAAACGGCTCTCGCTGAAGTTACACTCCTCGCTCATCCTGACCCATCAGCCACGCTTAGTATAGCAGTTGATGCATCGGATTTTGCCATAGGAGCCGTTATGCAACAGAATATCTCCGGTAGTTGGCAACCGCTTGAATTTTTCTCACGACGAGATATAGCGCTTTTGGTCGCGAACTGCTAGCAGCCTACTGTGCCATCAAACATTTCCTGCACGCAGTAGAAGGACGCCAATTCATTTTATTCACCGACCACAAGCCCTTAACGTATGCCCTGCATACCAAGTCTGACCGCTACTCACCACGAGAGTGCAGACATTTGGACTATATCTCCCAGTTCACGACAGACCTTCGTCACATTAAAGGCGAGTCGAACTATGTTGCCGATGCTCTTTCACGTATCCAGACGAATGCAGTTACCTTACCAGTGCTCGATCTTCCTGCTATGGCCGCCGCGCAAGCAAACGATCCTGTCTGTAGAGAAGCACCACAATCTTCGTCCCTTCAGTGTCAGGAAGTACCCCCAGCTACTAGCTCAGGTACTATCCTATGTGATATTTCTACCGGTCTTCCTCGACCCATCGTACCCTCTACCTATCGCCGTCTCGTCTTCGATGCATCTCATGGATTGTCTCATCCAGGTATCGCAGCCACCTTACGTCTCATCGCTGCACGATACGTCTGACCGTCCATGAATAAAGATGTTTGTATGTGAGTAAAGCAATGCTTACAGTGTCAACGATCAAAAGTGCACAGGCACGTAGCTGCCCCCATCGGCACGTTCGCTACGCCTGATGCTCGCTTTGATCACGTTCATATAGACATTGTAGGACCATTGCCACCATCTCATGGGTATGATCACATACTCACGTGCATTGACCGTTTTACAAGATGGCCCGAAGCTATTCCCATCACGTCTATCACGGCGGAGACAGTTGCTCACCGCTTCGTAGAGCGATGGATAGCATTGTACGGTTGTCCCTCGACCGTCACGACTGACCGAGGACAACAATTTGAGTCCGTATTATTCTCCTCACTGACCCGGCTGCTTGGTACGGAGCGCATACGCATTATCGCCTACCATCCAGCGTCGAATGGTTTAATCAAAAGGTTTCATCGCCAACTTAAAAGTGCTCTTCGAGCACACGAAAACGACAATTGGTACGAAACCTTACCGTTCGTTCTCTTAGGCATCAGAACGATTTTGAAGGCAGATATCCAGTGTTCCGCCGCTGAACTTGTATACGGCACGACATTGCGTCTGCCTGGGGAATTCTTCACACCACGGAGCAGTAATGATTTCGGTAAATCAGACTACGTCCATCGACTGTCTGCATTTATGCGAACGCTGTCGCCGGTGTCAACTCGAATACAACATCGACAGGTCGCTCTCCCTCGAGAGTTATCAACCTGTTCACATGTTTTCATACGAGTAGATTCGGTACGCAAACCTCTACAACAGCCTTACGAAGGCCCTTTTCACGTGACCTCTCGTCACGAAAAGACCTTCAAGGTTGATCGACACGGCCGCGTCGAGATCGTCAGCATTGTTCGTCTCAAACCAGCACTCCTCGATGACAGTGCCCTACCCGATAACTTGAGACTCAATGCTAGACCTATCAAACCTTCTTGCGGGATCTCTACGTCTACCTCGGATCCCACGCTAGATACATCAGAGACCTCGTTCTCACTTCCCGGTCAACAGCACGCGTCATCTGCACCATCTACGGACGAGGCTTCCGTCTCACGTTCAGATCGGCAGACCACGCCGCCCTTGACCTCGGATGAGATCGCAGGCTCACGAAGTACGAACGAGACTACCGTCTCACGTTCCGGTCGCCGAGTACGATTACCCGTACGCTTTCGCGACTAAGCGCACAGTCAATAACGGATACGGTGCAGGATTATTCCTGTACTACACGCATGCTACACTTTTCTTTTTTTGATTTTTTTTGTATCCTGAGCCCACGCCTCCGAGCATCGTCCGTTCGGTAACGTCGACTTCAGTCAAGTTTGGCAAAAGATGGTTTGGCCACCCACGCTCTAGTCAACGCACTCAGTCGATTATCTGGTCTCGAATTCGCCTGGCATACGCTTGGCCGTTATGGTCGCGTCCGGTTTCTTGGCTCAACGTGGTTTCGTCCTACGTCTGCAGCGTTTTCTGGTTGGCATCCATACGAACGCAATCATCAGATCCTGGATACAAACCCGTCTGGTGTGGTATGCTAATTCGACCAACAAATACAGCACACTTCTCCTGGTACCGTTCTGCGCAAAAGACTTTCGTTGGCAACTCGAGGATCAACGACCACTTCCTGTTCCGCCAATTTCCTCCGTCCTACAACCGCACTTCTGCCGATCAGTCCCACGAATCAAACCGCTACCAATGGAAAGTGTAAACCCTTTCTAGCGGGGGGCTCCTGTAGTGACCTACTTTTGTCAACAGAACGCGATTGGTTTGATGAAAACAATTATTATTATAACCAGTGATTGTTTTATTGTGCTCGTTTGTTTAACTGTGCTAATAACAGCCATTTTGGTCTTCCATTGTATTCCATTGCTTCTACGCGGTTTTCGACTACGCACGTATCTTTTCTTGCCGATCGCATCTGTACTCCTTTGGCACGATCTCGGTATTCTTTCGATACCACGAGTTCGCCAACAAATATATTACAACTACTACTATTATCTGCCTTCTGATTTTTGGCCTACCGGAATCTTATTGGTCTATTGGCACTTAGTCTGGTAGCGGTGTTCATAGTCAAGCTCAACTCGACACCACGCTACAGTAGCATCTCTGACTTAGTCCATGGTTATCAGGTGCCTGGACCTTTTAGAAAACATTACTGCTATCCCCTACAACTGGGCACTTAGTATTAGAATGACCCATTGATGAGACGGGGTTGTCCATAATACCGTAAAAATATAACAAACTGGAGATCGTTTTCTTTCTCTGCTAACGACAACATCATAAATGACAGTTATGAGTGAAGAGGTGAGTATTAAGAGTCCTAGGTGGCAGTAACACTTTTAGCTAAAAAATTAACCTTGATTTTCGACATCTACAATATAATACTCAAAATAAAACGGGCTAACGTTTTACAACATACAGCAAGCGAGCTTCCCTGAAGAAACTTCCTCATCTCTAGCTCTAAGGAGTACAGGGATTAGACTGAGAAAAAATATCCTCCATTAGTGATTCTGTATATTCACAATGACCTTTTTCTAATCGCTCACTCGCACAGCCCTGAACTTTAATGTGTTTGTGCAACAGCAGGTGATGCTGATCCCAGCAACCTTTGATAGTGAACACAACACGATCCTTATAATCCAATGATCTGTGGCCCTTTCTAAGACAACAAAAACACAGTCACTTTTCTCTAACTTTCGTCCATCTATCGTTGACTGCTAAAGTGGAGAATCGGAAACATTTATCAATCTTGTGACCTTCTCTGCATATAACCCGAAGTGATTTGCTGATAATTTTACCGAACGACAACCCTTGTATGGAATGGGTTCCCCTGCTCACAACCCGTTTGCTAGTTGTTGCGATCTGCCCAAACCTGCCGGGTAATATTTCTGCTCTAGACTATACAAATTCAGTTAACTCGACAAATGAAGCCTCACATTTGCTGTTACCCTTCCGACTATTTAGGTCCATTTCATCTGCAGCTCAGTGGGCAACTTTCTCACCAGGGTTTTTATAGTTCCTAGGGAAATGAGACCCGATGGGTTTTCCATTTGCTCTAAAGCTATAGAACGGTTTTCCATTTTTATTGTCAACCTAGATAGAGTTTATCCGTCATTATGTACAACATTGAAAACTTCAGTCAAAACTTTCAGCAATGCTCGACTTATTCCTACCAAACAATCGTTCCAATATATCGCGCGCTCTACGATAACGCGATGGTGTTGAAAGCATTATGCATTCTTCTATGGCCCCTTGAGCCTTTCCTTTACAATAATGTAACAAGAATAAGAGCCGTTGACCATCATCTTCGACTTTGAATACCAGATGCAACTCCAACTGTGACAAATTTCCAGCATCTTGCTGGTTGCCCATCAAAACTACTTAGTTCTACCATTGAGAGCTCTAGACCCACACTAATGGATGACAGAGTCACTTCAATCTTCTTCGTTTCTAGATAGTCTAATAATTTTGACCTTTCTAAGGATTGATTCCAAGGTCACGAGGACGGGTTACGAAGCTGTGAACATACTCCAGTCCTCTACCATCACAATTGGAGGCAGAATATATTTTACTACATATGTTCTCTTTCAGCCTCAAAGACCCGAACTCTGTCTGAAGGCACAAAAGTTATTTCCTGTCTATCATTCAAGTCTCTAATTTCTAATAATCACCCTTCCCTCAGCTGTCTTTCTTTTAACTCTGCCAAAGTGATCATAGAGCTAATTTTATATGTCGACTTACTAAACTAACATTAGAGCCGTGACATTAAAATGCATCTAAAGGGATTTGTCATACATCTGGAGGTGCATCTGTTTGGATTGCTTCTTGGTCCAACACCAGGTTTTCGTTTATCTTATTGAGCTTGCCAGGCATCCCCGTGTTCGTTACTTGTGATTACTGTGCGTTTGGCAACTGATGCTTTCATAATGGCTTTAGTGAGTTTCATAGGAAGGAGAGGAACTTCTAAGGAAATCTACAGCGACAACGGAACTAACTTCGTTGGAACTACTTCTGAATTGCGGGCTAATATGACTGTATGGGACAAGCATAGGATAGACGTCTTCACAACATTGAAGGGGATACGCCGGCATTTTATCAGCACACTAGCTAGCCAGTGAGGTGGAATTTAATACGCTCCGTTTAGAGGATTTAACGAACAGATCTTAAATGATGATAGTTTAGTAACCTACTTTTTGCAGATATAAAAAGTTTTACATAATCGTCAAAACGCTCCTGTAATATCAGGTAAAAAGGGTGATTTGACGCTCACACCAAACACCTTGCTACCACTAGGAGATTGTAATGGTTTAAGGATGGATTGCAGTATTGTGGATAGGTATTCAAAGTGATGGGTTAAGGCTAATTGTTCAGACTATATCTTCTGGTGTCAATGAATAAAAGCGCATATTTCTTTGCTGCAAGTGGGGCAGAAATGGTTTTGCAAACACGGAAACCTAAAGGAAAGTGATGTGGCTCTAGTGGCTAACGATACAACTACTCGTGGCTCATGGCCGAAGCGACGGTTTGATAAGTCAGGAATAGATGAAGATGGTTTGGTAGGAACAGTGATGGTACGTATGGAAATCACATCATCATCTACACCAATTCACTGCGTCGTAACAATTACCAATACATGATATAGAACAATTTTAGACTAGAGATGGAACAGTATATTTAATGTGAATAAAAGACATAACGTAACATTTAGCAGGGACCACGCCTGCATGGCCGAGCCATGCCATACGACCAACTCCGATTAATTCAATTCAATTTTCCCCGCCTTCTCCATTCTTCTGTATTTCTCCGCGTTAAATGTTTAATGTCTATTTCTCATATTGTCTCGTGGTAGGGCCCAATGCCACTACAATACTCTCCCACCAAAATCAACTTGACGTTGGTTCGATACCAAATTGTGTGGGATTGTCGCGCGCCGGAGGTTAGCAATAATAACAAGAACCATCCGGGTATTGATGAACTGAAAGATAAATCAAAAAGAAGGCAGCAGCATCTGGTCGGGAAACATATGTAATAATTTCAACACATCTGATTGCATGTTTAACACGATTAAAGTGAAAATTTAGGTAAACATTATTCGAGCTAAACAAAGTGGGATTATAATAATAATAAAATGACTCAGTTTAGAGACATTTTAATAAGTCGCCGTAATAATAATAATAGAACGTAAGATGTGTGGTAATATCCGTTGGTTAATATCTTAACTTATAGTTAGTAAGTATTTTGTGTTTATAAATATTAAAAGAAATACGTATTGTAAAAATGCTAATATTGGCATTAGTTTTGGTTTAAATTATGAAATTAAATAACGGTTATGCCAGTAAGCTGTCCATATGAGTTGATGTCCAGTCGCATCTGTATTAGTAGACTAACTGAAAGAACAAAAGTTACCGTGGAGAAGAATTCCAACTAGTGTCCTAGTTAGTTTGATACGGTTTATTTAGTTATGGGGAGATTTTCTCGACCTCATTTTAACTTGACCGTGATAGAATTTAGTAATACAACTAGTACATATGAATTTTTATCAAAAAGAAATTTTAATACGTGAAAAGTGATAATTATGGTAAACATGAATGTATTCGTAAGGGACATGCTCTAGACTCAATGTTCTGACTTGCCATAGACTATTTATTTATATTTATACCTACCGGCTGATGGTGCAACAAGTTAGTTGCAAGTATGCAGTTTAGCAAGAGGCGGAATACGATTTGATTGAGATATAGTGATTATAAGTTGTGTGTGATGTAGTGCCGCGAGATGACTTTGGCTAAATAAGTCTTTACAAGATGATCAACAGTGGTCATCAGGCAAATCAAGAGCGAAAAAGCAGCAGGACCCGATAATATACCAGCTGAAGCACTGAAGTCAGACATCGAAGTAACTACGAACATGCTTCAAGAAGATTTGGGAAGAGGAACAAGTGCCGATGAACTGGAAAGAAGGACACCTCATCAAGATTCCAAAGAAAGGAGATCTGAGCAAGTATGAAAACTACAGAGGCATTACACTTCTTTCAATACCAAGAAAAGTCTTTAACAGAGTGTTACTGAACAGGATGAAAGACGCAGCAGACGCTCGACTTCGAGATCAACCAGCTGGATTCCGCAAGGACCGGTCGTACACAGAAAAAATCGCGACACTACGGATCATGGTCGAACAATCAATCGAATTGAACTCGTCATTGTACATCAACTTCATTGATTATGAGAAAGCATTTGACAGTGTAGACAGGAGAACGTTATGGAAACATTTTCGACACTACGGAGTTCCTGGGAAGATTGTTAATATTATCCGGAACTCATACGATGGACTACAGTGCAAAGTAGTGCATGGAGGGAAGCTGACAGATGCATTTCAAGTAAGGACCAGAGTAAGACAAAACTGTCTATTCTCTCCCTTCCCCTTTCTTCTGGTGGTCGACTGGATTATGAAGACCTCGACATCTGAGGGAAAACACGGCATACAATGGACAGCTCAGAACCAATAAGACGATTTGGACTTCTCAGATGACCTAGCTCTCCTATCGCATACACACGAATAAATCCAGATAAAGACAGCCTGTGTAGCAGCAGTCTCTGCATCAGTAGGCCTCAACATACACAAGGGTAAAACCAAGGTCCTCAAATACAACATGAAGGACAGCAATCCAGTCATTCTTGATGGAGAAACTCTGGAAGATGTAGAATCCTTCATACACCTGGGAAGCATCATCGATGAACAAGGAGGATCAGATGCAGACTTAAAGGCGAGGATTGGCAAAGCAAGGACCACATTCCTTCTATTAAAGAACATATGGAACTCAAAACTACTTTCAACCAATATCAAAGTCAGAATCTTCAATATGAACATCAAGGCAGTTCTACTGTATGGAGCTCAAATGTACAAGTATTCATAAATAGCTGTCTACGCAAGATACTCAACATCCATTGGCCGGATACCATCAGCAACAGCCTTTTGTGGGAGAGAACAAACCAACTTCCAGCTGAAGAGGAAATTAGGAAAAGACGATGGAAATGGATAGGACAGACATTACGCGAATCATTAAATTGCATTACGAGACAAGCCCTAACTTGGAATCCTGAAGGGAAGTGGAAAAGAGGAAGGCCAAAGAACACATTACGTCGGGAAATAGAATCAGATATGAAAAGGATGAATAGCAACTTGAAAGGATTGCCCAGGACAGGGTTGGATGGAGAATGCTGGTGAGCGGCCTATGCTCCTTGGCGAGGGGTAACAAGCGTAAGTGAATACTGATGAGAGAAAATATCAACATCCAGAAGTTCTCGACTCTCCGTAAGTTTAGAAGGTTTTACGACGAAAAATTTGCTAAGAAATCCTTAGAATGTCCTAAAAGTTCGTATTCGTATATAAACCAAAAGACAAAAGTAGAGGAAAAATTCCAGCACCATGGGGAGACAGTAATGCTTCATCATCCTCAAAACTGAACGTGAGACAGCTGGGAAAATAGATACGCAACATTCAACACGGAGCGAAGGCCAACAATGGTGAACAAGGGAGTATTCAGCTTCAGCGATTGTCATCTGGAAGTGTCACTAGTTGAAAAGATCCGCATGAGTTAGTATCCTATCGTTTGAAATCTCATGCTAACTGTGAAAAAAGCTCCATTGTAGAAAAGCTTGAACTGATAACTTTGAAAAGCATTTTCAGCTTTCCACTTAATTTTCAAAACCTCCATTTGAATTCATTTAACACATAGAAATACAATATTCCTTTCTTCGTCTTCAAGGACTAGAGATGCTCTTGAACTTATTATAAGGTTAGCCAATAAATTATGTCGTGTACACATATACATGCCTCATACTATCAGCCTAAAATAATTGCACCCTTCCCTTTTAAAATATAAGCTACTCGAAGGTGATCACTTGAGAACATACCATTGAGCATCCTCTGAATGTCCATCTAAGTTCACGGTCAACACAAACCATCGTGGTAATACCCAAAAATTAGAGTTGAAACACGGAGAACAGGAACTTACGCGCACACATTTGACCTACACATTGCCGATAGTAAGGTCCCGGAATTCTCTGCCAGCTAAGAAGATTCAAAAAGCTTCCTGAATGTGTTTCAAAAAGAAACTTGATGTATTCTTTAAGGCGTTAGACATTATAGAATTCTGACCTAATATTTCTCTTTCGTTTGTTGAATATACGTAAGTCTCAACATGAAGGCATCGAAGAACAACTACTAGACACACAAACACGATGGGCGAAAGCTTTTTATATTCCGTTCACAACTCTCACATGGACATAACAGCAATGATTTTTGAACTTCACACAAATATCTGAACGTCAATAAATTGAATATGATATTTTCGGCGGAGCGTGAAAATTTATTGGCTACAGTCATATGTTATTCCTTGTCATGTGTTGTCGTAAATTGTCAGCTTATTAAAATGTGCAGACCTAGTTATTCCACCCATTCACGTTAAGCCCTGTTTTTTCTTCCTTCAATTGACTGCTAATTGAGTGCGTGAGGTATTATATCATTACGTAATCGTTTCATTAATGAAACGATTCTCATTAATTAACGAGAATTCGCATTCTCGTCAAATAAAACGATTACCTATTTACGAATATGTTGTACTGTGCATATATTAGCATTAATAAAAGTTGAAAACCTAAGTGTTCAAGTAAATCTAATTGTTTGTTGTCGTTTTATCCCTTAGCCAGATACACTTGTTAATTTCCCTCATGGTTTTTTCGGTGTGTTTCTTTTACATCACATTCCAAGTTGTTTATAGACGATGTATAGTAGAAATAAAATTGTTGTGATCTAAATCAGCCTCCTAAATAGACGGTATTTAGTGCAGTATTTTGAGGTGTTGGCTTCGATTATTTGAATGATCATGGTTATGACTGATGGTTATGAGTCACAAACAGGTATGAAACGTCCAATGATTTCTGTGGTTCCTCACCTGAATTTAGTTTATGATAAACATTGCATCGTCTATCCAAATAAGGAAATATCTCTTAGTCAGGTCAGAATGCATCTTTTGGTGTTGAAGGATTAGTCTGCACGTAGACATAAACGTTTCTACAACTAGGTTCGAAACTCAGTATATATTTTAGAAATTATAATGTCGCTTTTGAGTGATTCCCTGTTTATTTATTTAGACAGTTATGTCGCTGTACGCAAATTTAGTTGAATTCACGTTAGTCCCTTGTTCTGTACATTAAAAATACTGATGCACTCATGATTAAAGTGGGTCATGTTCTCTAATCCTAAAACATCTGTTTTTACTATATAGTCAATTTATTTATTTGTTTTTTGTCTAAGATTGCTCGACCTAATCGTCATGGAACTACCACCTTTTGAATTACTTTATACTACATCAGATATACTTAATGAATTAGAAACTGCACTTAAAGAGTTGGATCAAAGCAAGCTTTTCAAAGATGTGGGAAGGCGTAGACGTCGGAGAAGAAATGGAGGACTATATGGTGTAGGGTTTGAAGCAGAAGATCCCGATTATTATAATCCAGTGGGAATATGCTGTGATATCGCCTTCTACACTAGTGAGGAATATAAAAGACATTTAGATAGTCATGTTAAAGTAAGTTTTGCTCGGTTGTCAAATAATATTTGACTAAGTGTCCTGTTGAAGGCTGCCCATTTACGTCACATCAAAAAGCAATGCGTGTTCATCAGGAAGTGGTAAGTAAATCTCTATAAATTGTCGTTTATCTATCCTTTTTACAGATTCACAATAGTGGTTTGTTTGATGTCATCTACCGTGAAACTTGTGATAAGTCAGTAAAAGTTTGGAGAGAAAGCCGTAGACGGTAAGACTTCTTTAACTAAACTCTCAACAGGATTTACCTTTTATATGAACCCAGTAGATTATTTATCCTTTCTGTAAAGTTTGAAGGACATTGGCACTGTAAAAATTTGCTCCTGTATTTACAAATGGTTTGTTTTAAAGAACAAAAGAACTGCGAACCTGTTGATTCTTGCAGTTTCTCTCGTGCAATTATCATAAGGACTGATTCAAATAAGTTGTGAAGTATGGTCTTTTACATACAAATAAGTAAATTGTGCATTCTAGTAACTAGTCGAATATACTTTGCAACATGTTTAAAAGCTACTGAGAGACAAAGCATACTAACTGGGTGCTTTGTTGTGCTCTGCAGCCCATTAGAACTGGACATTTTTTATGGTTTTCTTACCTATAATGTGACCTATGAGTAAATAAGGTAAAAGTTGGTTGATACTGCAGAGGTTTATGGTTGTACTCAAAATAAAATGTTACTTATTTGTAGTGAACTTAAGACTTATCACAAATGTTACACACTTCACATGAACATAAAGAAAATATTTTCTAATCCATGAAAGGGAGAAGCAATATCTAGAAGCAGGCAACTAAATCTACTGATCATAATGCAAATAGAACCAGTGAAATGAGATAAATAAAAGTAAGGAATAGGGCTAAACTTACGATCTTAAAGATAAGAAATGAATGCAATTGTGACTGGCTTTGTTTTGTCCTGTCAGCTAACATCTCCAGCCAAAAATTATAGCTACTAAGCTCTCACAGACTTAAAAATTTGTGCCTACTGATGTGGCTCTGACAAAGTCAGTAAAATGAATTCCTTATAAAACTGATGGACTTGGTATTTTAACAGAAATTCGATCGCTTGTGTTTTTAGTAAGTGCGACTGTAGAAAATAGTTTACATAAATCTATCCTTCATTTGATGTGGGAAACATCTTAAATTCATCGCTTTTTAGCCGTAAATTTATTTTTATTCCGTTTGAAACCTGCACATTCTCTTCAATGTTTTTAGTATTATTTATTTAAACACAAGCATTAGTACAAAAAGGAACCTATATATGTACACACCACGATAAAAACAAGATTGTAGAAATGGGAAAAAGAGTGTGAGTATAATAAAAGAAAGAAAATGAACAGAAATTAGTGTGAGTGAGAATAGTAGTAACAATACCAGAAGCCGTAGATTAATGCATAAGTGGTTAAATGCGTCCAACCACTAGTATTTTCCAATTCTTCTTCATCATTCGTTTGAGCAGCCAGTTAGCAACACTAACTTTTACATCTAATGTTTGGTTTAGAGCCAGTCATGCAGATCTTTACTTAATAAATTGCGTCATTACTACAGCTGTGAATGTTAAGAATGAGAAGTTTGAAAATCCTTGGTAGTGACATTCTAACTTTTCTACTGAATTACTAATGTTTATTTCGTCAGTGTGTCTACTAATGTCTGATTGTTTCAATTTTCGTTTATATTATGCCAAAAATTGTATTTTAAAGCGATGAATTCATAGTTTTTCATTATTTTGCAGTTTACCCAAATAGGACACAGTATTGAATAGTGTCTTTCTACACTAAGTGTCACTATTTCTTTTGTGAAATGATTATTTTGGTATATTGTTCACTCTAATTTCTCAGGAATTACCCCACTTTGGAGCGAGTTGAAGCGAAAAAGAAGCTTGTTGAAGAACGTATAGAGCGAGGAGAAATTTTTGAGACACCTCAATTCGGGTAATCTACTTTTTATTTTCCAATCTTAACATATGGTGATAATATAACAATGTAATTTTTAATAGATTCTTTTCTTGTTATATCCAAAACTACTGAATTTAAAATCTGTGTAGACTTCAATATCTTTCACTATTCCAAAAAGTGGCTTAATCTGTACACTTTTATATCTTGTAAATTATAATTGCACAACAGTGTGTGATCCCATTGGTTTTCTTTCAGCTTTTAATTATCCTTTTACTGTGGGATCATCATTATTAAATGTGAATAAGCAACGCCAATAATAATACGCCTCTGCCAGGGAAGTCCTACTCACTGCCTTCTCGCTACTGGGGTGTTGTTTACAAAAATGAGAGGACGAAAAGCGAATGTCCGGCGCTTTAACCGGACCCCAAACCAATGGTGCACATGGGCTCCAGTATCCTGCGGGAACAAATGGCGTATGAACCAATTATTTGTCACCGACTACCAGGGGACTGCATCTCCTTACGATGCTCCACTGCCTTGTGGGTCAGACGTTCAGGTCAAAGGCTCGGGGTGTGGCCCCCTAAGAAAACCACCTGCTTCGGTTTGGGCACCCGGGTAGTATCACAGCCCTCACACAAATCAATTGAGATTTGTGTGGCGCATATGTATTTGGTGCCTCCCTGTACCTATACTTATGTGTTGAAATAAATAATGAAAATACACTTCCATATATATATATATATATATATATATATATATATATATATATATATATATATATTACTTACGCCTCTTAATCCTCGCAAAGGAGCATGAGCCGCTAACCAGCATTCTCCATCCAACCCTGTCCTATGCAGTCCTTTCCAGCCAAACCCAGTTGTTATTCATCCTTTTCATATCTGATTCTATTTCCCGACGTAATGTGTTGTTTGGCCTTTTTCCTTTCCACTTCCAAGTTAGGGCTTGCCTTGTGATGCAGTTTGATGATTTGCGTAATGTATGTCTTATTTATTTCCATCGTCTTTTCCTAATTTCCTCTTCAGCTGGAAGTTGGTTTGTTCTCTCCCACAAAAGGCTGTTGCTGATGGTATCCGGCCAATGGATGTTGAGTATCTAGCGTAGACAGCTTTTGATAAATACTTGTACCTTCTTGATGGTGGTTGTTGTAGTTCTCCAAGTTTCAGCTGCGTACAGTAGGACAGCCTTGATGGTTGGTATTGAAGATTCTGACTTTGATATTGGTTGAAAGTTGTTTTGAGTTACATTTGTTCTTCAATTAAAGGAATGCGGCCCTTGTTTTGCATATATATATATATATATATATATATATATATATATATATAATAGGTGGTGGATCTGTGACCTCAATGGGTCATGTAAATGATATCCATTTCACTAATCGTAAGCAGAATGTCCCTTTTGGTATGTTATCATCAACGTACGACGTCCTACAAACTTGGATTGTTTCACATTCTCAAACCACATCTGTACTGAGAGATGAAATGATGCTATACATGCTATATAACCTGTATCAAATTTATAAGTACATAGATAAATAAGGCCTAACCATGTTAATCAGATGTTCTTTCTGTGGTCAAAGTTTAATTAATAAGACTCAACGCTTGAAATTAGCAACTTTTGAAAGATGGTTATGGTCAATTTGCACTGTATAAGAATGAATATCCAAGACATTATATACAATCATTGTGACAATCACTTCACATATTGTGAAATGTAAATAGGAATTAAAGTAGAATATATATTAAATGGTGGTCAGTTTATAAAACATGCTTGTGTATATTATATGAGGTTAGATAAAATCTATCATACCATGCACATAATTTGAAAACATAGATTATTTGCCTTAAAAATTGAACACTGTCCTCATTTATTATTAGTCCACTTGAGGTGGTTTCATGAGATGTAAAATCTTGAATTCAGTCAGGCTCGTGTGCTGTTACGGGTATGAGGGATGATGTCACTTCCCAGCTGCCCACACCGTGAAAGGGTATTTCTTAAGGAACCTGAAAAAGAAATCGGATTAGTGTTAGTCTTAAAGACCTGGGAGCGTGACCACAGAACACAGGGCGAAACTGCTTGTGGCTGGTCGCGCGCGGCCTTTTCGTGGGAGGTTTTTAATGTGTTAGCTCCATTCTTCAAAGGGCCTTACCGTCGAAGACGGAAATCCGTGGGGTGAAGCGAGGTGTGACATTTTTAGGGTCAACCTTTTCTAACCCCTTCCTTCTTTGTGGGAAGGCAGCATCACTGCAGATTATGGTTGTCTGAGGAAAACACCTTACTGCTATCACACCCCCTCCACAGTCAGCAGTACGACTTCGCCCTCAGACCTTGAATTGCTGCTTTTAGTCTTACCGTACTCCAATCGACCTGCCTGGCATGGTAGAACCTACAGGAACATATGTTTCAGCCAATATAGCTCGGTTGGGTCATCACGATAGGCAAGCCCGACCACCACGTCAAGGTAGCAGCTACGATCGGGAAATCTTGAATTGCATTGTACTATGTTAGCAGATAATATAATTCATTTGTCTGCCTTCTGTTACTATTAATTCACATCGTTATAATACTGTATTAACCCATCTCACTTTTATATTTTAGTTCAATGAATAAACCGAATTCAAATGTCCTACGTTCATCACAGATAGGTGAAGTCAATGCTTCATCTAACAAAGTAATGTAAATCTACATTTTTCTTCATTTTTCAAATCTCGTGTGAATGCTTATTGATATGATGAGAAATCTATACCTTAAGGTAATATCAAATTACATATAGGGTGTGTAGTTTCAGTCATATACGATCATTCATTAGTGATAACTCATTGTCTTGATCACTAGTTTTATCAGTCCTAGTTCCATAAATTCGGATATCATAATGAACAACATTCGTAAATAATAACTAAAATGCATTTAATGCAATATTCTACAGATTTTTGAAGAGTATTATAATAATTCTCACATCATATACGTATATTCAAAAGGGTTAGCCATGCAGTACACTAAGCATTGAATTTCTTAGTTCTTAAACGTTTACCTATATAAATACTGCAAAGTGATGAAATGGAATCCTACTGACCAGTTCATTGTAATTAACGTATAGTCTGGCATAAATAAATATTAACTTAAGCTGCTATACCAAATTGTCACTATGGGATCACATTAACAAGAGGAATGATATTGTATTAAAGATGATTTAGTAACAATGATGATGAGAAGACTATTAACATTGAGAAGTTGGTTGCGACAAGTCAATCAAACGTTTCATTTAGTCTTTAGAGATTCTAATTGTTAACCTATATATATACTAGATGACTACTACCCAATACATTTTTAATCTAAATCATACTTGTTATCACGAATCATACTTACTTACGCCTGTTACTCCTCGTGAAGGAGCATAAGCCACCCACCAGCATTCTCCATCCAACCCTGTCCTGGGCAATCCTTTCAAGTTGTTATTCATCCTTTTCATATCTGATTCTATTTCCCGACGTAGTGTGTTCTTTGGCCTTCCTCTTTTCCACTTCCCTTCAGGATTCCAAGTTAACGCTTGTCTCGTAATGCAATTTAATGATTTGCGTAATGTCTGTCCTATCCATTTCCATCGTCTTTTCCTAATTTGCTCTTCAGCTGGAAGTTGGTTTGTTCTCTCCCACAAAAGTCTGTTGCTGATGGTATCCGGCCAATGGATGTTGAGTATCTTGCGTAGACAGCTATTTATGAATACTTGTACATTTGAGCTCCTTACAGTAGAACTGCCTTGATGTTCATATTGAAGATTCTGACTTTGATATTGGTTGAAAGTTGTTTTGAGTTCCATATGTTCTTTAATTGAAGGAATGTGGTCCTTGCTTTGCCAATCCTCGCCTTTATGTCTGCATCTGATCCTCCTTGTTCATCGATGATGCTTCCCAGGTGTGTGAAGGATTCCACATCTTCTAGAGTTTCGCCATCACGAATCATAGTTGCGTTTTTATTCATTAATATTTACTAAATGATACTTAATCATCCCACCATTTGTTTCTTACAGATGTCAACTTCGTCGAAAAAAACTAATAAAGCTGCAAAACAGTGTCAAACAAATAGTTCCAATTCAGTCATTACAAATCAAGAATCTAACATACGCTTAGTTCCTACGGATTACGACAGTGAAAGCACAGATAATGACAATAATACTGTTAAAGATAAATCTTCCTGTGATATAATCGATCCTACTACAGAATCTGTAGAAAAGGTAAGATTTTGATTATGATAACCGATGGTATAGGATATGTGACTTGTGTTTTATAGGCGAAACTATAATTTATGGACGACCTTTGAGCGACGCTAAAGTGACCTTGAGAGTGTCCATCTAATAATCAGCACCAAATGAGGGTTATAAACCTGTATGATGAATTAGAATTATGATTTATAGTTAATGATTAAAGTTAGGAATTAGATTTAGGGTGGGGGGTCATCACGAACTGACATAAGCTATAATGCCAAGACGCTATTTATCCATATGGATGAGTCAACTTCGCGCCAAAATCTAAGACCTGTTATGTTATACATGATTGATTCGTCCATAAATTATAGTCTCACCGTT
This sequence comes from Schistosoma spindalis, assembly GCA_946903255.1. Taxonomy (NCBI): domain Eukaryota; kingdom Metazoa; phylum Platyhelminthes; class Trematoda; order Strigeidida; family Schistosomatidae; genus Schistosoma; species Schistosoma spindalis. The sequence goes on from OX336420.1 coordinate 1,883,702, forward strand.
TTTATACTTTGTTCATTTCGTTTCTAAGTGAGTTATTTCATTGTGCTACTCAAGCATGTAAATGAAGGTAAACAAAAGAATGCAAACATTAACACTAACATTAGAACATATTATCTTATCGTAGTGTTTTATAATCTTTACATATTTTCTACTGTTCAAATTTAATCATAACAAGTCATACAGTCATTCATACTTGTCTTATCTTGAAGATGATAAGAAAACTCTCCCAAAAGATTCCATGAAATTATTGAAAGGGGGATGGATTGTGTAATAACAATAATTATCATTGAAATTTACAATAGGATAATCATTCTACATCTGCTTCGGTATCCTTAATACTCAACGAATTGACTGAATTCATTTAAACAACAAAAAATAATAACAAGTTCTGTCTCTCTTTCTTTCTTTCTTGAAATTACCCGGAAACATTCGTTTAATTTTTTTGTTTTAGCTCAATAATACTTCAAACAATCGACGTCGAAAACGTGGACGAAAGCAAAAATGCGATAAAATCAGTGATAATCCAAATAATGAAAATTCTCAAGATGATCCATTTGCATCGCATCCTTTAGTGAAGCTACAAGTTAAACGACGACAATGTCTAAGTGATATTCATCGTATACATAGTCGTCCAACGCTACTACAGATGGTAGGTATATTTTACTTGTCTGTGTATAATTTGACTAGAAAATATTTATACTTGATTTATTTAGATTTTATGCCATTAGGGATATATAGATCTTATGGAAAACAACATAAGTGAAAGTTAGTGGTATACCCTTAATAGTATTTCTTATTATTATTTAAACACATAGATATTGGTACAAAGAGGGACCAAATATATGTGCGCCACACGAATCTCAATTGATTTGTGTGAGGGCTGTGATACTGCCCGGGTGCCCAAACCGAAGCAGATGGTTTTCTTACAGAGCCACACCTGAAGCGTTAGACCTAAAGGTCTGACCCACAAAGCAGTGGGGCATCATAAGGAGATGCAGTCACATAGTAGCTGGTGACCAACGATTGGTTCATACGCCATTTGTTCCTTCAGGATACTGGAGCCAACCCATGTGCACCATTGATTTGGGATCCGGATAAAGTGTCAGACATTCGCTTTTCATCCTCTTATTTTCGTAAACAACAGTAATGTCATAAGAAGGCAGTGAGTAGAACTTCCCTGACAGAGACTGTATACGGGTAGCCATATGGAGAGCATTTCGAGATGGAGGGCGATCTCACCCCACTCTCAGTTATACTATGGTATTTGGGGGCCTCAAGCAGGCTCACAATCATCTACAACATATATACCATTGTATTTTTTTTTCTTTCTTTTACATTTATACTATATTTATTTTTATAGTTATTAGCTGAAGATATACGAAAAGAACGTAATCAACTTATGCAATGTATTCGTTATATTGTTCATGAGAATTTCTTTGAAGAATTCAATTCATCTCAAATGACATTGTGTTAAAAGCTGAGAAAAAAAGATCATAAACTGTAATCCTATTTGTTTGTTTGTATATATAAATATAGATTGAAGAAAAAAATATAGTGTCCGTGTTCATTTCTTTCAATTGAATCTCATTTGATAATAATCAATATTTTCTGTAAGGTGTCCATTCTGGATCTTTAATATTCATATAAACTTTTGATTTTCTTGAACGACTAGTTTTATGTTGTATAGTGATAGGACTATTAACATGATTATTATTATTATTATTAATAGATTGTTGAACCCAATATGAATTATCTTGATGTGGTGGATGTCGTTTGATATGAGTAAATCTATGACATTTACGTTTTCTTTTTTTTCCATCTGATTTAAAATTACCTGATGCAGAAAGTAATGGAAGAGATCTTGTATGAGATTTATATTCTTTTATTCTTTTTGATTGTTGATATTCAATAGAATTTAAACTTTTTGATAAGTTTTCTATAGTAGAAATTTTATCATTTTTTATAGATTTGGATTGTTTATCTATTAATGTTAATAAATGAACACTATGCCACCAACGAAAACATTGTGCTGAACAAATACGAGGTAAACCAGGACATGCTGCACAAACCATATTAATAGTCATTTCATTTTGTACTTGATTTCTTAATTGACATGCATTACATTGCATATTTTCATTAGTTGAATTATTATCAAAAGTATCAGGCAACATATCGTGATAGAGTGATTCTATAGAGACTAGTCTATGTTTATCATTTGGTGTTGCTACGCATGTATCAGAAATAATAGTTGTTTGATTGTTAGTAGATATTGTATTTATAGATTCTTTGTTTGTGTTCTCTGTGTTACACATTAGTTGATCCTCTTGATTGTTATTGTTTGACAATTCATCATTATTGACTGGTACAGTGTTTTCTGTAAAAAAAAACACAACAAAAACAATACGGTTACTGCATAAAAAGTGGATGCAAATTGGTATAAAAACTTGATTGTACAAGAATAAAGTGCCATTACATTATCAGTCTTGCAAGCTATAAAACGATACGCCGAAATCTTTAATAATTTACTCCATACTTTGTTTCTGTGTTGTTGGGATAGGAATCGAAAGCATAGTTCTCATCTAAACATGTTAAACTACGGTAAGGTTGCATATAATTGCTGTACACTTATGGAATCTTTAGTCCTACTGCTGTTTATTAAATCACGTATCCTTCCATATATTGTGTTGCTCTCTGAATGGATATAGTCGAATGTACATTGAAGTGTTAGCATCCCTGTTATTTATTTCTGAAGCCGAACCTTTAAGCTTAGGATATTCAACGACTTTATGTTTGCTCGTTGTTATCACCAAATGATTGCCCATATTTGGTGCTGGTAACACTGTGTTGGTTATGTTTAGATCCAGTAATATTCATATTCGTAGTAAAGATCGTATTTACCATAGTAAAGCATTAATTTTGGTGAATTGGCCGCTGCGCGTGTGGTTTTGGCGGCTCTCGTATAGTTTATCTGACGACGATTAGGTGGAACGAACAGAAATATTCATGGTATGACCTCGTGAGACCAAGAATCAGTGTGTCAGGTTAACATGTCGATGTTTTATATTACATGACCAGTTGTAATCAATACAATGCCTGATTAAATATAATTTTACTCAATGTGTTTATACATCAGTATTTAGTTCAAGTTTTTCGTATTACAATGTTCATTGCAAAGCAAAAGCACTTATACGAGTATGAACTCATTTCTACATGAATACATCGTTTTTCAAAAGAGGATTTAAAAACGAAAGGGTGGCGGTACAGTTTCAGTAGTTAGCTTGACTTAAACCTTGTCTACAGTCTTAGAACTAGACACAATTCCACCTAACTGGTCCTGGTTACTGATCATCCTAATTGGTGAGGAATGAAGTAAATCTTTATGTGAAAATTGCAGAGAAGTCAATTCGACCAATATGGTGTCTGAAATATTAGCTTAACCAGGGTTTGTGAACAGCGAAAAACTATGCTGGTTTCACACCTGGACGTGGATGCGTAGACCAAATGTTCACTGTTTATCAGGCTCTGGAACACAGATATACGTTCTGATGTCCAATTATAATTGTTATTCTTGGCCTTAAGGATATATTTGATTATTAACTGTGAGGTTCTGTAATTGTATATCATTAAAATACCCACCAAAGAAGGACATTGACCGTTTATAGGCAATCTCGAGCACTACTGATCGAGTCAGAGCTTATGGCGTGGTGAAATATAATCATTAAGGATAGATATTCGTAAGGTACTGATGTTCGACCAAAGGTGTCCATGAAGCTTTAGTCATGTATTGGGACTACCAACTACGCAACGCCAGTATACTAGGTAAAGATGTAAAAATTATTGATGAGGTAGTAAATCTGCAGAAACTGAAGTGGTTGGAACATGCTTGACAAATGCCCCCACGTCACTGACAAATGGACTGCGTCATGTTAATAGGTGTAGAGCACTCCATATATCTACTTCGTTTAACCTATAAGTGCTTAGGCCTTATCTAACTTTTCAAGGTGTTTGCCAGGCCAACCTATTCAGCTTGAACACATGTTGATTTAAATACTACATGAAATAAAGTAATAGTTTTAAAGCCTATTACGGTTTACACCCGTATTTTATTGTTCTTAGTGAGTAGAGGATGATATATTTTAAGATTGTACTAAAAAAATAACAAACAAAGGAATCATATACTTGACAGCAACAAGTCTTTTGACGTTCGTACCTAATAATCGCATCTTATATTATATCTATCAGTAAACCATAAATACAAGTGATTAGAATGCTTTTCGCTTCGTAAATCATTGACATGAAAAGTAGATAGATTTCCCGATTGTTCATATTCTTTATATTTGTGCATATGAGGAAATTCGTCGGGAATCACACGTCATTGGATAATGTAAAGTTACATACATAAGTTCTTGTAGTCTTTACCAGAACTTGATATTCATTTTCAAGTACTTATTCAACATGCTGATACCACCTAATTTAACGAAGTTACTGTTACCCACTATGAAGGGAAAAAAAACCCATTGAGTATTCTAAAAACTATAGCCTTACTATTATTTGAGATCACCTACCAACTAAAAAACTACTTAAGATAATGGACAGACACCTACCATGATCTACTTGTTCATTAGTCTCACTCTCGTCACGAGTTTGTTGTTGACATTGAAGCTCTTCATTTAGATTCTATAAATATTTCATGAGGATTTCTGAACAACTTACTGAACTTGTGTCTAGAAACGATGAGCTAAGCAGTCCTTAAAGAAAATTTTACCTTCTTGTTTGATTCGGACAATGGCCTCCAGATTTCTTAAGTGCCTATTATGTGAGTAAATAAGGTCGACGACACGTTGCTGAAGCTCACAAGTCATTTTGAAAGCGGAGTCGAGATCGATAAATCTCATCTCCCCAGCTAATGTACTTGCATCTTGTATCTGAAAACATAATATACGAAGGATGACAGATTTACTGTTGCGGCAAACAGTCTAAGCAACTCTCGTGAACCACTAGCCATAAGAAAATGTCAGGCCCGCGCCATAAATTTGACTTGATAACACCGCTTACACTGACCTACAAGACTTCAGTTAATTGATGGCGGTTATTTTTGATGCTCAGTGGCGTCTTCGCAATCTTGACTGCAACTAGTTGGACTGATATTTTTAAATGGCCCAAGGCAGCCCTAACAACTTTCATACAAACTACCACCTACTAGTTAAGACACTCCATGAACCACCATTCTGGTTGGGTCCTGGGTGCTTAATGGTCTTCCAGAGGTATCTCTTAACCCCCACAGTTTGTCGTGAATAACTGAGGTTCAAGAGGATTGCTTAAGCGATGGTCTGTGGGGTGTAGAATTACTTCTGTAATGTGTGCCAAATCTAAAGTTGTACTAAATAGTCGGGTCACTTTTTGCTACAAGCAGCATTACTTGACAGAATCAATGCTTTTTTTCTAGTATTGTACAGTATTCGGTCCACTGCTATTTATCAGGGGTTGTCATGATTTATAATAAGCTACTCTCCGACACTAGGACATTTAGTTAAACTGTGTCACGTCAGTCTCAAAGTGCAGGCGCCCTCCGTTTTTTTCAGTGAAAGAGAAGATTCCTGTAAATAGTGTTCGTTGCATCACCAAGCTATTATTTAGTTAGTTGTGCTAAGCTGTAACAACGGAATATTAAGAGTAAGCAATTTTAAGTCGTTAAACCATAGTGAAAAATCAAACTTCGAGAGGATGTGAAATAATCAAAAAAATGTTATTGGTGAACATTGTTGAATAAATCACGATTGGATTTAGTGCTATACTAGCGGAAGCCAGCCCATTTACGCGCACAATTCTTTTCAACGTTATCAGTCAATTGAAAAACTGTGGCTGAGACTTCTCGAAGCGTATACCGTATTGTACTGATGCCTAATATAGCGAAACCGGATCTTTGGTGAGTGCCTTCTTGGAGGTGTGGAAATGTAAACGTTTTTTACCATGGGTTGTCATGATAAGCTTACCATGGCAACAATCCGTTTCAATAGTCATCGAGATGAGGTCATTTACCTTTCTCAAATATCTGAGCTGGGACATTTCTAAATCCTTCACTTGGTCATCGGATATCTCGTGTTTTGAGCATATAACTAGTTTTGTTACGTGTCGAAGTGCTTCCCTTGAGAGGTTTGCACAGAATTTTTCAGAAGGGGTTGGACTTTCAAGATTAGACCTTACGCGGAACCGTTGTAATTTTAACACATCAAGAGGTTAACTAATATATTTCACGTGTCCGAAGTGGTTGTGGACGAGATAAATGAAGGTTAGACTCTTTGGGTTCCTTTATTTAGTAACAATGGATCACTGATACCTCCAGATAGGAGCCTATGTATATTTAACGAACAACTGAAAAACATCAGTAAATTGGAATGAAATGTTGTTTTGAGTTCCGAAGAATACATAAACTGGCGCAGATTTGGGTGTTTCAGGTAGATAACAAACGCAGATTTCGTTTCATTGAGACACCTGAGAGACCATGAACCCAGGCCACGCAAGTTATCTACAAAGTTAAGTGGTTAAGATTATCAACTACATGGATTCTCCCAGGTTGAATTATAGCCTAGTATGTTTGTAGTGGCGTTTGATCCTAACCACAATCCCAAAGCTGAACATGAGATAATTGGGAAAACAGACTTTCAACATGAGGCACTAAGAGAAGGTCAATAATGATGGACGCGGTAACATTCATTCAATTCAATTCACTGGATTGCATGACTCAGCCTTGTAGTTGTGATTATTGTCATGCAACTTATCTCTTTTATTCATATTAAAGATAATGTTCTATCGCAAGCCTAAATGTGTTCTCCATCATATATTAGTGATTGTTACGATACAATGAGTCAGTGTAGATAATGACGTGACTTCCACGTAAGATCTTATGGATTAGGCAGTTACGTCATGACAAATCCACAAATTTAGGATTAAGTCTATTATTAGAGCAGTACTAATAACGAAGTGGACCATAGTTCCACATTGGTAAGGCCGACTAAAGAAACGCAGTCTATAATTAATCTTCATTTTCACTTTAAATTTCTCGATCGATTTTTACTTATGTTAACTCATTATTCTATCAATACTGTGATTAATGCTTACGTGTATTATAGAATTGTAATGTTGATTGATACTCATAGCTTACTAGCTCAATCGATGATAATAGGTCATCTATATTAAATTATTAGCTATGATGATTCATTAACAAGCTTTAATAGCATCTATATGTTTCAGCAAAATAAACTCATTAAAACAAATCTGACTTTTGAATGAAGTAAATAGACATTGGCTAGTCACGCGGACAAGGACTGAGTAGTTATCTGGACCTAATTCTTCATGATGTTTCTTCACTTAACGTTTCACTTTGTTTTAAACTATAAACTATCCTGTAACATCTTTCCTTACGGCCATTGTCTGCCTAATTTTTAATTTTCGAGTTGCATTGCCAAACAACGATGATGAAACTCCAGAGACACGTGATAAGTTCAAGCTATACAGTTTTTGCATTCCTAATCTCATTTCAGATTGTTTATACTTTGAAGGCCAAGTATTTATCTAGACTAATATAATTTTAATAAATCAACCAAGTGAAAAAGTCAGTGACATCACTCGACCAAGAACTGGTTGGAATACTGTGTGTTTGATCTGGTTGCTTTTGGATTAATACTACATATTACAACTGACCTTATATACGTTAAATCTATTGAATGAACTTGTTCCTAAAAATAATACAGGCCAGTTCAACTATTTTGCTGGATGATTTACTGTTTTTGCACTTAATATGTATATATTTTCACTCAGACTAGCTGTATATATTACATACTAACCACTCTCAAAACGTTTTTGGCATAGAATGTATTTAATACTTTTAAACTACAACATACTGCTATGAGTGTGTTGTTTACAGACGAAGCATATTACATTCAAAAGCTATTTGATATTTATTAGTCCCAATTACCTTTACCACATCTTAGTAATGCCACGAACTAACAACAGTAACTTCTTATGAGTGGTCTATTATAAATTGTCGTATTCCACAAGTTGTCTCAACTTTAAATAACCTGTTGTGGCCAAGTTTATCATTTTAAAATGACTATATTCTTCACCAACCAGCATAATAACCCGGCCTGTACATGCGTCGCATTATATCTCCATGCCTTTCAAATCCAACAATCATTTGAATAGCCTCTAAAATTTTTCACTAAACCCATCATAGTCATTAGTGGTATATGAATTTGTGTTTATGAATTGGTCTACCATATTAGTTGCTTAAAAAGACGAAGGTAATATAAATACTGAATTATTCTCAAATAACAGTTTGTTACATGAGGCATTCCAGTTTACAGGCAAGATCAAACTGTTACAAATGATACGATTTCCACTGTAGTAAATTACTCAGCTGGGTCGATAATTTATAAGATGTGAATATAGATGGTTTTTGTCAGCATCATAGTTGGCGCGCTCCATGAAAGCTGCGTTGCGACGTGCGACTGATGATCGATAACAGATTCATGTGAAGTTGGGGGCTTCTAGAAATCGCAACCTTATATCCCTTTGGATTATCTGGGGCTTTAATGATGGTGAAGGACGAGGTCACCCATTCCGTATCTTAAGGAAGCCAAAAATTGTGAAAGAAAAAAGGACGAAAAGCAGAGCAGACAGTGTTCATGAAGAAACAGTTAAAGTATGACTACTCAGTCCGATTCACATTTATTAAAGTAGTTTGGATAATAAAGTCATCAAATTTAGGTACTATCATATTGCACTAGTATAATAACTAAAGTATAAGGTAGTTGTTGGACAAACAAACCTTTAAAATCAAAACTCCGGAGCTCACTATTGGAATTAACACTATATAAACAAATATTTTTGAATTGAAACTTATAATATAATCAGGCGAGTCGGATTCTTCAACGTTACAAAATTCTGTCATTTCAGAAGCATGTAAAACAAAAACATCTATGTTCCACTGGCTAATCCTCAATTAACACTTTAACTAGTTGAATATAATGGTTTCGGGATATCGTCATAACTTGACGATCACGTAATATGATTCATAAAATTGATGAAACTATCAGCAAAATCGGTCGGTGAATTGACTTAAATTATCACTAAGTAGTGTTGTTTTCTCGTTATCTTCATCCACTACAGATGGTTACAGTACGTTTCGCTATTAGTTGCTCATTCAGTAAATGGCTTAAAATCTATTCAGTTTAATCGGAGCTTAAGCAGAACAATCATGCATGTAAATTATCAGTTTAAGCATTTGAGTGAAACTCTTCTACGAACTGAAATCACTGTTGGATTTACACCAACACTGACTAAGGTTCAGGCCATTATCATAGACATGAGTTAGGAGTGCACTCCTCTTGATTACAACTAATATTCTCCCTGATAATCACATTAGGGTCACTCACCGTTTACAATATTGTAAAGGTTTATTTAGCCGGAAGCATTGTGCAACACCACAGCATCTATGTTTATGGCACATAGGCTTGGTAGATTTTAACAATTCTTAATCACTATATTTGTAGCAAGTCGTTTTCTAATTTATGGGAAACTCGATACTTGCAAGTAATTAATATGCATCATCAGTCGGAAGGTATGAATATAAGTAAATAGTCTATAGCTAGTCAGAACTTTGAGTCTAGTGCATGTCACCTACGAATACACACATGTTTATCTAATTCCTCCTTGCTATATGTCCACAATTCACATAATAATCACTTTTCACGTAACAAGAATTTTTTCGATAACCATTCATATATAGTAGTAGTATTACTAAATTCCATCACGGTTAACTAAACAAACCTTATCACACCTAACAAACTAACTAAAACACTAGTTGGAATTCTTATTTTCAATGGTTATACCTTAAATCATTCAATTAGCTTATTAATGCAGATGCAATTAGAAAACAACTCATACCGACAGCGTGCCAACATGAATGTTAACTGACTTTCTAATGAAGAATTAAAATAACAACAATAGCAATAATTACACAACACTTATTGTTCTTATATTTCTTAGCGCAAATGACTTATACTGACTACAACTTGAGCCATTAAAGAAATGTTATTAATACTCATTTTAATGTAACTTGTTAAAATATCTCTACTCATTCGTTCTACATTTTTATAATCCCGCCTTAATTGACATATGTATAGTGTGCATGTGGGTTTTTAGTTTAGGCGTGTTAAGCACCAAAGTAGATATTTTAAAGTTATAACATGTATTTCCCGATCAGTTGCTGCAGCTTTTCTTATTTATCTTTCACTTTATCAATAACCGGAGGACTTATTATTATTGAGGATATCCGGCGCGCGGCAACCCCACAAAATTTGGTAAAAAACCAACGTTACGTTGATACTTATGAGAGAACAATTGAGTAGAGTTGGATGCTTGCCAAAATACTAAAATCTGAAGATTACCTAGTTGAGCAAACGCATATTTGTCCTAGTCACAACAACACAGTGACGGCTCAATAGTGTAATTAGTAACAGTAACTGTGGTAGTAGAAGTGTCATATCTCGACAAGAATAATAAATGGTAATTTTCCGAGATCAATTTATAGACCGATATAATCAGTATAATTTTATCGTTTAATTGTTATGTAACTAATCTGTCCATACACACGTCTCTTTTATTATGAGTTTCATTTTGACCTATGATCTGTTATTATGTGGAGTATGGCAGTTGGAAAAAATGTACACTCTGGGAATAATGTAGCATTATCCACAATAATACAGAGTAGCGATCCACAAAGTCACGAACTCTTGTTCTAGACGATATTGGTAGCTGCATATTACCTCGTTGGGCTAACACACAGTTGTCTTAGTCAGTTAGTTATACAAAAAGGAAAATCTGATTTAAACGAGCAACGGCTCAGGGTTAAAAAAACACATCACGGCGACGCCTGAATAATGTAATTAGTAACAGTAACTGTGGTAGTAGAAAAGACTAAGCACAAACAATATAATTCAAGAAAAAAGAACGACTTAAAAGCACTGAGGCCTTTCGTCCTAGTATGACACTTCTCAGTAGTGCGCATCCACGACGCCGCATCTACGATCAAAAAAACCCAGGAACTTCAGTCACGTGTGCAAACACTTAACCTCTAAACTACTGAGTTGGGATCCAATAGTGTGCAAGTCTAAGGTCAATCATGTCTCTAAAACATAAACAAATATATACTTACCCAGTAAACCTACGAGTCCTTGCTGAAAGCCGAGAGCGAAACAACCATCAAAAATTGACAAAACAGAGCTTAAAGTTTTGTTTGTTCCTTTGGAAATATCTTGATCCGTATTATCCATAGTAGAGTTCATGGAGTGCGATTCCGATGGCTTACATCCTATATCGATAAGAGGCAACCACTCTAGTGAGGTTATTGCCCCATTTACTAAAATATTTATGTTACATTTCGCTGTACTCAATGAACGAAAAAAACAGACAAGTGAACGATTCTGGTTGATATTTACAAGAACTGCTGCTAAAGATTGCCTTGCCGTAGTTGAAGTATTTACAAACATAACTTTACTAATATGCCAATTGTACAAATCATCAGGAGAGTCTGATACATTATCCAATAAACATTTTAAATCTAAAATAGGTATCCATGTAAATTGATGTGACCAATTCGGACTGTCACGAAAGCATTCAAGCTTGTGTATATCGTATAGACATACAGTTGCTGAAGATGAACTGAAGACGATTTGCGTTGTATTCCTCAGCGATATATCGGTCTTGAATTTTGAGAAATTAACTGAACCCAAAGGTTCTAAAAATGTAGGTTGCATGTTGATATGTTTAATTGGTCAGCTGCAAAGTAAATAGTAAAAGAGGCAATGACAATTCTTTTTCTAAAAAAATAGAACTATGTTTCAAGAGAATACGTTCGTAAACTAATTAGGAAGATATTGATAACAAATGTTTGATATCAATCCTAAAAATGAGTATATTAGCAACATCGAGATTTATTGCTGATGTCATTTGATCATGGAAATACCTGTTACATAGATGTATATGACTGATGGGATTATTTCAGCTTAATCTGAACTCCCAACCAAACATAATTTCTGGGTTTTATATGAAAACTCCTTTTCAGTTCGGTTCATATTAACGTTAAAGTAAGACGGTAAGAAACGCTGAGATAAGTCGATCAGTATCCTACAGAATTAGCGATGTTCCAAAGACTGTACACTCTTTGATCAGCTATGAACTGACTGAAGGCCGAAAACGGGTTTTTAATCTCCTTGTGAGTGTGTCAACTACTGAAAGAACACTTGATAGCGTGACAACCCACTATGGACTGTTATCTGCGGCGGCCAGATCAATGGCGTTCCGCAATGCTGCCTACTTTGATGGCTTCAAGTGCAATATCACAAATACGCCACACACGCATTTTTGTAGCATAACTTAATAAGTGGTCGGAGTGAGGGAAGCAGTAAACAGAATTGTCTTATCGGTCTTACGACCTGATTAGATTAAACGATTCGAGCACCTCGGGTAAGAACACAATATTTAACATTCATTTTCCACCTCGAAAAAGCTGAATGTTGCTTGCTTAACTGTCCAGCGTCAATACTTAGTTTTACGTCCGAATACAAACCCGGTTACTCAGTAATCTTATTTTATCCGAGACCCCATCAGTTCTTTATGAACTACCCACTAAAACCTCATAAATGCTACCAAACTATAGTTACAAAATGTCCTAAAACCTATCAAGGGTAAGTAAGATGTAAGTTTGACTTGACTTGCTATAGGAATAAAAGGTTTAGCCAATAATCTTAAAAACAGGTTAATCGATGTACTACATTGTTTATTGATGAATAAAAATCCGGAGTTCACAAACGTTTGTCTTTGAGCATTTTGAAACACCGAATTCGTGTTGACTCACAGGACCTAAAATAATACAGGAGGACTTGATAGTGCAAGGGGTAACCAGACCAGAAATCAAGCCAGTTCATGAAGATACTAGTGACCTAATTAGGACGAAACTTAAGTGGAGGTAGCATATGCTTCGTTGATCTGTCTCTATAAACACCCGAAAATAATTACGGTTGACCAAACTAAACAATTAGTAGTGAAATTTAACGATGAGAGTAGAGAAGTGATAAATCGAGTTACACAATAGCAACAACCGGTTACAAGTATTCAACATTCAAAGAGGACATCAGCCCGATTTTTGAAACTCCGCGAAGGTCAGTCCTATATCCAATATCGGATTCAGATTTGTGTAGTAAGGACAGAAGACCTACGGTCTATGTTATTATTTTTCTAGTATGCTTCTGTGAGTGTCTGGTCTTCTCTTGAATGAGTCGATTGAAGGTTCTGAGATCACTGCTTCGGGTAACAGGCTCCATGAATTGATGACTCGATGTGAAAACATGTATACCACAGGTACTTTGTTCGTTCTTGGCTTGTCTACTCGCCTGCTGCATCCTCTGAGTTGTCCCAATCTGGTAGGGAAAACGAAAGGGAATATGTTGGATTCGAGATAATTTCTTAACATTTTATACATCCTTAAACCTCTTTTCATCCCAACAGAACGGTTTCAGGGAGAGTCATTTTTGTATAACCGACCTGCTGATTGCGGCGGACAATTGGACAACCATCCTTGATAGCAGAGGAGAGATTAAAGTCTTACATCTTGACTTTCTAAAGGCTTTTGATAGGGTTAACCATATATGTCATATCAATAAGCTCAAACGACTAAGTATCTAATCACCTTGAATTGATTGGCTCACTTCGTATCTAAGATATCGACATTTTAAGGTCAGGGACTAACTTCAATTTCTCTCGGGCTATAGAATGTCGTAGTGAGGTCCCTCAAGGTTCGGTACTAGGACCTCTTCCTTTGTTGATTCATATGAAGGATCTTTCACAACAGGTATCGTCAGACTTATTGCGTTTTACTGAAAACCTGAAACTGGAGAGAAATACACAAACAAGAGAAGAAACTGGCACTTTAGAAGACCCTGACTGGACTTCAAAGTTGGGCAGATGATAACGAACTTATCTTTAACACGTCAAAATGTAAAGTAGTCCATTTCAGACATGCTGCAGTTTACGGCTTCAACCCAGGAAACTCTACTCTAGAAATATCACAGGTTATACAACATTTAGGAGTGCTTGCACCTTACGATTTGAAGTCCTAACCTAACTCTTACAAATGCGCCCTTCAAGCAAACCTAGCACCGGTAACATTAGAGTGCGATTTTAGCTAGTTTGACGGAAGAACTTTCCACATAATCTTCGGCAGTTACTCGTCCCCACTAAGAGTACGGAGACATAGTGTTTCCTCTCTCGCTATAAAAGAACAAGGACACTCTGGAACGTATCTAGTGAAGAGCCACAAAATCAGTTCATGGACTCAAGTTCAAACCCAACGAAGAGCGCCTCTTAACACTAAACTTTTGCTTATCAGAGTATAGGCATCTTAGAGATGGCCATCTAATGGCGCACAACATCCTAAATATGTCTGGACATCCCCTAAAACACCTACTTAATTTTAGTTCCATCCCAAACCTGGAGTGCAACACTCAGAAACTGGAGACACAACACAACAGAACGGGTTGTAGTTACAACTTTGACACCTTAAAAGTAGCCAAATTTTGCAGTTCGCTGACGGCTGAGTTAGTTCAAGCAACTTCTAAGGAGTTCTTTAAGAGAAAACTTGACATATTCTAAAGGACTAAAAATAGTATCTTGCTATGAATTACTGTAGTGAGCACGTAGTATTTAACTTGATGAATGTCCATTCTAAATCCCATAGCGTTCCAAACCCCTTACCTGCAGCCTCAAGACAGTGTTCCGTGGACTTAAGACCATTACTCACCTTCACCCCAAGATCCTTTTTAGACCTGAGTTCGGGTACAGGCACTTCATCTATACTGTACCTATTTACTTATGTGAGTGTTTCATATTAAATATATACGGCTAATCTAAACGTTAATATATATGTTAGGATTTACCAGGAACAGAGTAAATCATCCAGAAAAATAGTGAAATTCGCTTAAATTTTTCGGGCATCCATGTCATCTAAAAGATTTGATGTATAGCAAGCCATATGTGACAACCAGGATACAGCATTGGAACTAGTTCCGTGGTTCATGAAGCTGTTGCCTTTGTCTCTCGGTTGACTCAGCACATAATGAGTTTATGATTGCAGGAACTCTAAAGTTTAGACTCACCGGAGGTTTCCGAAATATTGTAATTTTCCATTAGAATTTGAGAATTGGAAATTAATCAGGTAGTAGTCGAAGCAAAAGATATTATGGGATAGTCCATAGTTTAATATACAGTAAAATGCCAAGTGAAAAAAACAAGATGAGGAATTGGATCAGAATGACTGTCCATTCCTTGCTTACAATAATTACCAGATTATGTGCATGTACGTCGATGAAGTGCCATATTTACTTATTTATTTATTTAAACACATAAACATTGGCACAAGGAGGCAACAAATAGATATGCGCCACATTAGTGATTCGATTCATGTGAGGGCTGAGATACTACCCGGGTGCCACACTCGGAGTCTTAAACATAGAGGTCTATCCACAGAACAGTAGAGCAACGTTACGAGATGCAATCCCATGGTAGCCGGTGACCAACAATTGGTTCATATGTCATTTGTTCCTTCAGGATCCTGGAGCCAGCCCATATGCACCTTTGGTTAGTAATCAGGGTTTTCCAAACCACGTAGGTGTTCCCCGTTGAGGAAGGAATGCAGTGCGGTGAATGTAAAAAGTGGTACCATAAGATGTGTACACGTCTAAGTCCTACGGCCTACAGCAGGTGCTCAAAGCCAAACTCGCATTGACTTTGTATGTTTTGCTGTACAAATAAAAAGTTACTAATCCAGGAGGCTATGAGCCTATTGGCTTTGGCCTGTAAGAAAAACGATGGCGGGTGTCTTGACATCACGAACACTGACAGCGAAGAATGTGTCAGTGTGGTAAGTGCTGCTACCGGACCCGTTAAACACCCGATTGTGATTGATGGGATAGTAAAAACACCGTTGACATTAACGAGAAGTGGAGTGCCGCTTGATATTGACATTGGAAATCATTCACCTTTAGTGGAAATTAAAGACCCGGATAACACTGTCACCGTTCTAAATAGTCCTAGTGTGGCTGTCCTGAGTGAGGATAAGTGGACTTCAGCACGGAAAAAAAAATGAGAAGAAAAAAACTGTAGGCAAACCGCAGCTGGTTAGCAAGTCATTGGAAGAGACGGTATCAGAAACAAAAATTCCACTTCGTGTCAAGACAGATCTCTCTGACAGGTCAGTCATTTTTCATAAGTTAAGAGAATCTTCCGATAAGTAACCGAAGGCTAGATTTGAAGACGACTTCATTCACATTAAGTCCTTAATAAACGAACTACTCCCAGATACAGTTTCAGGAGTTAGCATTTGTAAGGTGGATTCTGAAAGCCCTCAGAAAAACCGATTCTTGAAGGTTACATTTGCCACGGTTGAAGAAAGAAACCTGATTCTAGGTAACTCACATAAATTGATTACACCCGGAATATATGTTCGTGAGGATCTCAGTCTAGCTGATCGCATCAAGAGACGAGCTGTAGAAGTGGAAATAAATGAGCGTCGCCGAAACGACGAAAGAAGCCCCGTTCTTAAGGGTTTTCAAATTGTAAAAGTTCGGAGCAAAATGATCCTTAAACCACTCTGTGTGGTAAGGGAAAGTTCTCCACAGACTTAAAAGTATGCTACACAAATGCTCGCAGCCTACTAAATAAAATGGCGGGGCTTAAGTCAATGGTGGATAAAGAAATACCGGATGTTATTGCTGTCTCAGAAACTTGGTTATCGTCAGAAGTATTAGATAATGAAATTCGCTTGTCTGGTTTTTTATCCAGTAGGGCTGATAGATTAAATCGTAGGGGAGGCGAAGTAATCCTGTACACGAAAGGTACCCTAACCATAAAAGTAGCTGAGACAGCAGCACATGTTTCAGGGACATGTGAATTGGTGCGATGTAGGCTGAAATGTAGACGGCAAGATATTGAGTTAGTTGTAGTATATCGCAGTCCAGAATGTGTGGTAGATGATTTTCCCCTAAGTAAACTTAGGTCCTGGTGTAACAAGGGTAAAAGCCTTGTAGTAGGCGACTTTAACGCACTGTATATAAACTGGGTTAACTTAGAAGCAGGATCATCGACAACGTCGTTCAGTTGCAAACTGTTAGAAACATCGATTTCATTAGCTTTGTTCCAACACATTAGAAATCCCACAAGATATGACTTTAGAAACTCTTCTCTTTTAGATTTAGTCTTCACACACAGTGATGACGTTGGTCAAATGACATTCCTTCCAGCTCTAGGGAGAAGTGACCACGCAGTCATCTTATTCAAATTAGTGGCTGAGATTGCCTGTCAAACAGTTGCGCCGACCCGTCCTAACATATGGAAGGCAGGTATGGAGACCATCAATTCCGCAGCATCGGCTGAACACTGGGAAATTGACTCAACGGCATCAGTACAAGAAGCATGAAACCATTTCAGGAAGTCATACAACCGGGTAATTTAACCATACATACCAAAGACGAAGAAGCACGGACATTCTTGGATAGGAAGGGATATTTGACGTTTACTAAGACAAAAGAAGAAATGTTGGGATGTCGCCATTCGCCTTGGAACGCTACAGATAAGCAAGAAACAAGTGTATGACAAATATTCAAGAAGCTCAAAGAAAATATGAAATGCAGTTGGCACAATGAGCACTCAAGCAGCCCAAGAAAATATTCTCGTACATAAACTACAGAACAAGAATGTATCATTGGATTGCAAATCTAATTAAAGAAGGGAGTGAATCTGAAATGATAGAGGAAAATCAGGAAAAAGCAGAGGCTATGGCTAACTATTTCGGGGCAGTTTTCTCTCAGGAACCTCCTTTGGACAAAGAACCAGACCAAAATGAAGAGTCAATAAACCACCTGCTCACCGTGGATCTCGATCAAGACGATGTGCTTAAGGCTCTTAACACCTTAAACATGGAAAAGTCAACAGGACCAGATGAGCTACACCCTAAAATCTTGAGACATATTTCACAATACATCGCGGCCCCACTGACTGTGATATTCAGTATGTCACTTAATCAAGGTGTGTTACCTATGGACTGGAAGGACATAATCGTCACTCCTATACATAAAACAGGACCAAGACAAGTTCCATCGAACTACAGACCTGTAAGCCTCATCAGTTTTGCAGTTAAAATATTGGAAAGAATAGTCGAACGGACCATAATGGAATTTATTGAAACAAATAACTTGTTAAACATAAAACAACGTGGTTTTAGAAAGAGTCTATCCTGTACGACAAACCTCCTTATAGCAAGGGAATATTGGACAAAGGCGTTAGACAACGGAAACTCAGTGGATGTTGTCTACATAGACTTCAGTAAGGCTTTTGATAAGGTGCCAACAAACAGACTGCTATTGAAGTTGGAAAACCTTGGTATTGCTAGACCTCTTTTAAAATAGATTGAGGACTTCCTAGTAGGTCGTAGACAGAAGGTACGAATAAATTCCAAGTGCCCCATCTGAAGACCAGTACTTAGTGGAGTACCGCAAGGTTCCGTCCTAGGTCCTTTATTCTTCATAATGTATGTCAATGATCTTCCAAGTATAGTACAGAAGTCTTCACCCTGTCCTATTGCAGATTAAAAGGAGATCTAATTTTGATGTACAGAATACTGAGAAATGATTTTGGACCTAACTGACTCTCTCTTTTTCTTCACACTAGATCGAGATATCTCAGAGGATATAGCAGGCCAGTAGAAAAGCCAAGAACGAACGAAATACCCGTGGCATACAGGTTTTCACACCAATTCATCAATGCTTGGAACCGGCTGCAAAAAGCAGTGGTGTCCGCGCCTTCAAATGACTCTTTCAAGAGAAGTCTGGACACTCACAGACGCATACTAGAAAAGGAATAACAAAGGCCGTGGGCCTTCTGTCCTTACTATACAAATCTAAATCTGAAATCTGAATCACATCTGAATCTGAAATAAGAAGTTGGATTAAATTCACATTAACCCTTGTTAGAGTGAAATGAAGCCAGGGGTAACATTTAAAAGAATTTAATAAAGAAGAACAATGAAGTATAATGTGCAACAAGTTGGAGTAAGCTCACATAGAGGAAGGGAAGTCTGGGTTGGTAAAAGGAAAGCGGTATATTAGAAGAGAGTATGTATATAGAGGGTGAAGTGTTAAGAATAATATTAACCATGTCTTTTACTGTCCAATTTTTTATTTCCTTTCTTTTTTGTCCATCCGATGCCAGCCACACAATCCTAGTGTAAAAGTCCGAGTTAGCATGTTATAGGTTGTCTTGGTAGAATAGCCAATCCAGTATAAAAATTGAAAACATGAGTCTGAGTGGTGAGCGTAGGAAGACAATCTGTATCACAGTTTGATTGACTTATGCTCAATCATGGAGAGCCTGATACATGCAAAATGTTTTGCCCCACAAACATTGGTGGATTGAAGTCATCGCCCTCACCATCAATGCTTGCTGGTCAGTAACTCCACCCTCCCTCCTTTTGTGTTGTTAGGCTCATTTAAACTTATTTTTGGATACATGTCATACCTCACACAATCCTCTGTTTCACAACCTGTTGGAAAACACTATTTCTATAAGCACCATTTTACAAGTTTATCAGGCATTTACAAATTATGGACTGTGAGTAGGGCATCGATGCAGTGCTTTGATTGACTATAGTATAAAGTATAGTTTGCCAATTAGAGTATAAGCATTAAGAGGGGTGTAATGTATGACAGTTTTTTATTAAAGCGGGCGGAAAAGTATAGAAGTATATGGGTTGTAGATAAGGTAACGAGTGGAGAAATATTATTAATTGCTAGTCAACATAGTGTGCAGAAGAGTAAAAAGCTAATAAGCAATAAACAAGAAGAGACTCACACTAACTTGGTGCTGATGTTATTTTGTGTTGTCCTAAGCAGTTGATGGGTAACAGGCTCCATAGATGCAGGTCGACTGGTAGTAGGCAGTCGATTGTGCGGTTCTCTTGACTTCTTAAGGTGGTAATGAGTGTCCCTTAGCGACTGAGTTTAGTTGAACAGTATCAATAGGTCCAGTGAGTTACCTGTCTACTTTAAGTGAAGAAATAGAGTGGAAAAAGTAGCTTAAACAACTGCGAAGTAAGAAAAATAGGGCAAACTGAACTTGAAGTCCATTTTGGTTTAGATGTGTAGACAGCCTATGATGTCTGAGTGAGGCACAGATGTGTTCGTACCTGCTAGATCAGTGATAGTGAGGGCTTGATGAAGCAGTCTTACAGACGTATGTAATTCATCTGCCATGCGTATTTCGGAAGGAAAACTGTTCCATATTATTGCATACTTGATGAAGGAGAAGTTTGCCCGAGGTTTGATCTGTATTTCTGAACTTTGACCGTAGATACTTTGTTTCAAAGTTCATATTCATGTGAATCTTACATGTTGAATAAGTAAGGTTTATGAGTAGTTTGAAGTAGAGAATCAAATTAGATCTAAGTCTTCTTTTCCAAAGGGGTTCAATTCCTAGGATTTTGCATCTATGTTGAGCTCCAACCTCCAGTGTTTGCACCATTTGTCCACCAAGTTGTGTTCATGTTGGATTGTTTGCATAGTACTACGTACATCGCAAGTGTCGTTTTTATAGATGACTTTTAAGTCATCGGCACAGAGGTAGGTTTTACCTCTGCTAAAGCATTTGCATATGCTGTTGATGTAGATTATAAAGAGCAATGGACCCAAGACACAACACCACTTTTTATTGGTCGAGGTGTAGATGTTGTAGAGTCAATCTTGGTTATTTGGTATCTATTCGTAAGAAAAGACTTGATCCATTGCAAAAGGGGATTTATAATTCCAACTGACTTAAGTCTGCTGATTAGAAGATTATGAAGTACTTTATCGAAAGCTTTCTCAATATCGAAATATAGTATAACAACTAGTTTCTTCTGGTCACGTATGCGAGTTTCAGGTCATCAGTAAAAAGCAATAAGTCTGACGATACCTGTTGTGAAAGATCCTTCATATGAATCAACAAAGGAAGAGGTCCTAGTACCGAACCTTGAGGGACCTCACTACGACATTCTATAGCCCGAGAGAAATTGAAGTTAGTCCCTGACCTTAAAATGTCGATATCTTAGATACGAAGTGAGCCAATCAATTCAAGGTGATTAGATACTTAGTCGTTTGAGCTTATTGATATGACATATATGGTTAACCCTATCAAAAGCCTTTAGAAAGTCAAGATGTAAGACTTTAATCTCTCCTCTGCTATCAAGGATGGTTGTCCAATTGTCCGCCGCAATCAGCAGGTGTGTTATACAAAAATGACTCTCCCTGAAACCGTTCTGTTGGGATGAAAAGAGGTTTAAGGATGTATAAAATGTTAAGAAATTATCTCGAATCCAACATATTCACTTTCGTTTTCCCTACCAGATTGGGACAACTCAGAGGATGCAGCAGGCGAGTAGACAAGCCAAGAACGAACAAAGTACCTGTGGTATACATGTTTTCACATCGAGTCATCAATTCATGGAGCCTGTTACCCGAAGCAGTGATCTCAGAACCTTCAATCGACTCATTCAAGAGAAGACCAGACACTCACAGAAGCATACTAGAAAAATAATAACATAGACCGTAGGTCTTCTATCCTTACTACACAAATCTGAATCCGATATTGGATATAGGACTGACCTTCGCGGAGTTTCAAAAATCGGGCTGATGTCCTCTTTGAATGTTGAATACTTGTAACCGGTTGTTGCTATTGTGTAACTCGATTTATCACTTCTCTACTCTCATCGTTAAATTTCACTACTAATTGTTTAGTTTGGTCAACCGTAATTATTTTCGGGTGTTTATAGAGACAGATCAACGAAGCATATGCTACCTCCACTTAAGTTTCGTCCTAATTAGGTCACTAGTATCTTCATGAACTGGCTTGATTTCTGGTCTGGTTACCCCTTGCACTATCAAGTCCTCCTGTATTATTTTAGGTCCTGTGAGTCAACACGAATTCGGTGTTTCAAAATGCTCAAAGACAAACGTTTGTGAACTCCGGATTTTTATTCATCAATAAACAATGTAGTACATCGATTAACCTGTTTTTAAGATTATTGGCTAAACCTTTTATTCCTATAGCAAGTCAAGTCAAACTTACATCTTACTTACCCTTGATAGGTTTTAGGACATTTTGTAACTATAGTTTGGTAGCATTTATGAGGTTTTAGTGGGTAGTTCATAAAGAACTGATGGGGTCTCGGATAAAATAAGATTACTGAGTAACCGGGTTTGTATTCGGACGTAAAACTAAGTATTGACGCTGGACAGTTAAGCAAGCAACATTCAGCTTTTTCGAGGTGGAAAATGAATGTTAAATATTGTGTTCTTACCCGAGGTGCTCGAATCGTTTAATCTAATCAGGTCGTAAGACCGATAAGACAATTCTGTTTACTGCTTCCCTCACTCCGACCACTTATTAAGTTATGCTACAAAAATGCGTGTGTGGCGTATTTGTGATATTGCACTTGAAGCCATCAAAGTAGGCAGCATTGCGGAACGCCATTGATCTGGCCGCCGCAGATAACAGTCCATAGTGGGTTGTCACGCTATCAAGTGTTCTTTCAGTAGTTGACACACTCACAAGGAGATTAAAAACCCGTTTTCGGCCTTCAGTCAGTTCATAGCTGATCAAAGAGTGTACAGTCTTTGGAACATCGCTAATTCTGTAGGATACTGATCGACTTATCTCAGCGTTTCTTACCGTCTTACTTTAACGTTAATATGAACCGAACTGAAAAGGAGTTTTCATATAAAACCCAGAAATTATGTTTGGTTGGGAGTTCAGATTAAGCTGAAATAATCCCATCAGTCATATACATCTATGTAACAGGTATTTCCATGATCAAATGACATCAGCAATAAATCTCGATGTTGCTAATATACTCATTTTTAGGATTGATATCAAACATTTGTTATCAATATCTTCCTAATTAGTTTACGAACGTATTCTCTTGAAACATAGTTCTATTTTTTTAGAAAAAGAATTGTCATTGCCTCTTTTACTATTTACTTTGCAGCTGACCAATTAAACATATCAACATGCAACCTACATTTTTAGAACCTTTGGGTTCAGTTAATTTCTCAAAATTCAAGACCGATATATCGCTGAGGAATACAACGCAAATCGTCTTCAGTTCATCTTCAGCAACTGTATGTCTATACGATATACACAAGCTTGAATGCTTTCGTGACAGTCCGAATTGGTCACATCAATTTACATGGATACCTATTTTAGATTTAAAATATTTATTGGATAATGTATCAGACTCTCCTGATGATTTGTACAATTGGCATATTAGTAAAGTTATGTTTGTAAATACTTCAACTACGGCAAGGCAATCTTTAGCAGCAGTTCTTGTAAATATCAACCAGAATCGTTCACTTGTCTGTTTTTTTCGTTCATTGAGTACAGCGAAATGTAACATAAATATTTTAGTAAATGGGGCAATAACCTCACTAGAGTGGTTGCCTCTTATCGATATAGGATGTAAGCCATCGGAATCGCACTCCATGAACTCTACTATGGATAATACGGATCAAGATATTTCCAAAGGAACAAACAAAACTTTAAGCTCTGTTTTGTCAATTTTTGATGGTTGTTTCGCTCTCGGCTTTCAGCAAGGACTCGTAGGTTTACTGGGTAAGTATATATTTGTTTATGTTTTAGAGACATGATTGACCTTAGACTTGTACACTATTGGATCCCAACTCAGTAGTTTAGAGGTTAAGTGTTTGCACACGTGACTGAAGTTCCTGGGTTTTTTTGATCGTAGATGCGGCGTCGTGGATGCGCACTACTGAGAAGTGTCATACTAGGACGAAAGGCCTCAGTGCTTTTAAGTCGTTCTTTTTTCTTGAATTATATTGTTTGTGCTTAGTCTTTTCTACTACCACAGTTACTGTTACTAATTACATTATTCAGGCGTCGCCGTGATGTGTTTTTTTTAACCCTGAGCCGTTGCTCGTTTAAATCAGATTTTCCTTTTTGTATAACTAACTGACTAAGACAACTGTGTGTTAGCCCAACGAGGTAATATGCAGCTACCAATATCGTCTAGAACAAGAGTTCGTGACTTTGTGGATCGCTACTCTGTATTATTGTGGATAATGCTACATTATTCCCAGAGTGTACATTTTTTCCAACTGCCATACTCCATTAGCTCAGCGAGATGAAACTATCAGGGAAAATCACTGAGTAGTAGAGGTATTAGTCGTAGTAGATGAAAATGCGCGTCTATGTGGGTGTATGGTTGGGATACGTGAAATATCGTACACGAACAATGTTGGAACACATTTATGAAAAAAAACTGCCATGTATGCTTTCTTTATACTTTCATGGACGACGTTTCTTAGCCATGGAGTAGTGTAGAATAATTTGTTTATCAGAATATTTGCCTTCTGGTCGTTGGATGGACATTTTACATACGCGATAAGTGACTCGATTTGGCAAAACCCAGGTGGTTTTTTTTGAGTTCGCGTCGAGATTTTGTCACACAATAATCCATCATGGTTGTCGAGATGTCTACGATAAACATAGTGGCCTATGCATCTAACTGACTTCACTCTTGATAATCACCTCAGGTGATGATGCAAAAAAGTCCTGAAGTAAAACTGTTTCGTGATAGTATCTCCTTTGTTTTCATTATATGGTGTATTAGAGTTGGCGTGATGCTTTGTATTCCCTATTTTTTTGATAGTGGGCATTTATTTGTTGAAGTTATTGTAGCTACTTATCTGTGTATTAAAAGTATCAGCATAGATATCTTCGAAACATTGCTCGTTTATCCTGGGACCACCGAGTATGTAACTTAGTTGTTAGGAAACAGGTACTCGGTATGGATGGCAAATCAATTGATGGAGTAGTGAAACTTCATCAGTTGAGATGGCTGGGACATGTGTTACGTATGCCCGACCACCGACTGCCCCGACGTGCGATGATTTATGATGTAGGAGTAGGTTGGAAGAAAGCTAGGGGCGGCCAGACCAAAACATGACACAAATCCATGAAGTCATTGACAAGTGGACTGAGCCATGTTTGTAGGTGTAGACTACTTGGTTGGGGTCCGCAAGACGATAGCAACCGATGGTTAGAGATCTTGAATATTATGGCTCAAAATCGTTTGTAATGACATAGGTGCATCCACTCTTTGTGTTCTCCCAAACTCTAATATTCTGAATTCTTCATGTTCCTTCTTTTTTCCTCCTTCTTTTTCCTCCTTAAATGACATCATCATACCCTCATGTTCCCTATTACTACTTATACTTTCACTACCTCTATCACTACGGGATTTGAATCTATAATTGAATCTCTGTGCTAATGTGGTATAGCAACTCCAACTGATGTACGTACGTACGTACGAAGTTCCACGTTGTTACTGACTGACTGATTTATGATTTTATTACGAAAAAAAAAACAACAACACCTATTTGTGTTTATAATCGCCTTTTAATGAGATAATGATATTTGGCTAACAAATTCAACATGCACAGTTCATGCATTCTAAAATTTGGTAGACGAAATTTATAGTGATTTAGATTTATTTCAGTCTCTTTGTTCATTATCATTGACTATCAGTCGAAATCTATTCCACTGATTTGTGGTTGAATAGTCATATAGTAACCAGAGGTTTTAACTTGTAAATATCTATCTATCTATCTATCTATCTATATATATATATATATATATATATATATATATATATATATATATATATATGGTTGACTGCTTGTTTTCTTTCTTTTCTTTTCTTTTTTTTATAGATATGTGTCTAACACATACTCGTGATGATTTATTAAATGATATACCTGAAACATCAATTGCAGTTGAAAGATCACATTGTTTAAATTGTTTTTTTTGTAAACAACCAATAACTCAACCATCTAATGATAATATAGAACACTCACTAGTATATCTTGACGGTAAATTGAAGTAGTCCTTTTCTTTTTAAAGGTTGAAACAATGCTTTAAAATCTAATTAACAGTATATAAACTACTTTGACGAATTGGTTAGTTTAGGATAGATTGTTTGCCCCCAAATGCCCTGGTACGGCCGAGAGTGGGGAGAGTCCGCTCACCCTCTCGAAATGCTCTCACATGGCCACGCGTATATAGCCTCTGCCAGGGCAGTCCTACTCAATGCCTTCTCGTGGCATTAATGTTGTTTACGAAAATGAGAGGACGAAAAGCGAATGTTCGGCGCTTTAATCGGATCCCAAACCAATGGTGCACATGGGTTGGCTCCAGTATCCTGAAGGAACAAATGATGTATGAACCAATTATTGGTCACCGGCTACCATCGGAATGCGTCTCCTTACGATGTTCCACTGCCTTGTGGGTCAGACATCCAGATCGAAGGCTCGGGGTGTGGCCCCATAAGCAAACCACTTGCTTCGGTTTGGGCACCCGGTCAGTATCACAGCCCTCACACAAATCAATTGAGATTCGTGTGGCGCATATGTATTTGATGCCTCCTTGTACCAATACCTATGTGTTAAAATAAATTTGGTGATGAAGAGCTAACTCTCCCAACTCTCGGCCGTACTCCAGGGTATTTTGGCGGGTGTATAAAATGTTTTATAGCTTGGATGTCATTGCTCATTTGTGAATTCATTTTCATGATTGATTATTTGGAGTGATATTAAGTAATTTTTTCTACGCTATTATTTTTTGATATATTTCACTTAGCCTCAGTTCTTCGATGGAATGATTTTACATATAAATCTGTCAGTGGTAAAACATTATCTTCAATCCCATCTGGTAAGTGTTTTTTTGTTTATATATGTCTGTGTATGTAAATTTATTATTACATATTGTTTCATATGATCATGTTTGGTTTAACATATTATTCGTATACATAATGAAGCTAATAGATTAAGCATCGGTGCATTTGGCTTTCAAACATTGTCGCAGATTTGAATTTCCCTCTGCCTAGTTTAATTTGAACAGTTAAATGAAATCAGAAGCCCTCTTACAAAAATGTAACTTAACAAACCTTGAATACATGGGTAAGGATGCTGCCCATTTCAGTTTGAAGATTTGGTTAGTATCGATCATCCTTACAAAAAGTATGTGACTCAAATCTATTGAGTACATATATGCTTTTAAATGGATACAAAGTTTTATTATATCCCATTAACTAGTTTACAAATCTTTACGGAAGCAAAATATCTAAATTCTCATCTGTTTCACTATTATTATTCTTAATTATAGCTGGTGTCTACGTGTCAGCCTTAAGTTATATTCCACAACTTCAAGGTCTTGCTGTCGGCTTCAGTTTTGGTGGTTGGCAATTATGGTCATTGGATCGACTGAATATGGAGTAAGCGTTGTGTGAATTTCTTCTCTTTGTTTTTACAAAGATGTAAACCGTGTCTTTTGCAATAACTATTTTAAACATTTCAAATTATACGGCTTGTATTATAAAGCTAAACAATAGTTATAAACGATCTTTTGATAGGTATATCAAAAACATATCATTCTATCCATAGAGTGGTTTTTGTGTTTAATCGTTAATTGACTTTCAATTATTGGTTTGTCAGTTAACTGATGCATTTCACCTATGTTGGTTTATGTAATAACGTAGTCTCTTCAGCCCCCAAATGCCGTGGTACAGACGAGAGTAGGGAGAATCAACTCTCCCTTTCCGAATCCTCTCACATGGCCACGTGCATACAGCCACTGCCAGGGAAGTCCTACTCACTGCTTTCTCGCGGTGGGAGTGTTGTTTTCGAACTTCAGAGGACGAAAGTCGCATGTTCGACGCTTTAATCTGGTCGACAGATATAGAGAATACACCTAGGTGAGTTGGAAAACCCTGATTCCAAACTAATGATGCACATGGGTTCCAGTATCCTAAGGAAACAAATGGCGTATGAACCAATCATTGGTCAGTGACTACCATGAGACAGCATCTTCTTACGATGCTCCACTGCTTTGTCGATCAAACCATTAGGTGGAAGGCTCCGGGTGTGGCCCCCTAAGAAAACTGCCTGCTTCGACCTGGGCACTCGTGCAGTATCACAGCCCTCACATAAATCGAATGATTTATGTGACTGTTATAACTTGTGACCCGCCAATTGTTATGTGTTGAGACATGGGCGGATTAGAGGACAGCGAGTTATCGATCGGGCCGAAGACGCGTAAACACGTAAGAACAGCCTAGAGTTCTGATTGGCCCTGCTTCCCTGTCTAGCCCAGCCGGTTGACTTCAGAACGCAAGTCTCAGCCTCTGCGATATAAATCATTATATTTCAAACATACTCTGTTTATATACTAAACAAACAGACTACATCGTACCATAAAATAGAAAGTATCATTTGTATAAGATTCGACCTCCAGGAAATGACACAAATAAATATTGACCAACGGGAAAATGACACGTTGGAAGAATATTGACCAATGGGGAAATGACACCATTTCTCATTCAGGAATAGCATTAGATAATTTCTGGGGTATTTTCTGAATACCCCAACAGTGGCGCATATCCATTTGGTGCCTCCTTGTACCAATGATTACGTGTTTAAATGTATAAATATGTCTTTATCTGCTTAACATTATGTATATGATCCAGAGTTCAGTAAATGGTTTTTATTCCGAAAATAGCTTCCACCGGACATATCTGATTATATGTTGCATATCTAAAAATGTTTCCAGGATTCCTTCACTTTCATTCTGTCATTCTTTACTTTATCAACTGGGGTGGTGGTAACAGCATTCAACCACCTCGCCTAAAAGTCAACACTTTACTTGATTTAATCTAGTTTCGAAAACTATACAGTGTCAATAGTTTTCACATATCAGACTGCATCTCCTCACGTTACTCCACTTTTTTTATGGGTTAGACCTGTAGGTTAAAGGCTTGGGGGGTCCACTTGCATCGGTTTGGGCACCCGGGCAGTATCATAGCCCCCACACAGATCAATGATAACTGTGTGGCGTGTATGTATTTGGTGCCCATTTTTTAAATCAGTTTTCATATGTTTAAATAGATAATTAGACAATCAGAATCGGAGAGTTATAATCTTTACTATTTTCTATCTGTTTTAGATTTTGTTTGCGACAAGCTACTCCAGCTACTCCTGTGGTTAGTTTCAACTTTCTAGAACCTTCAGATGATCCACGATTTTGTTGTTTTATTTGGGTTGGTTGGCAATCAAAACAAGAAACTGAAAGTGATGGTGTGTTTAGATTTACTGGAAAACAAAATGCTGCAGGAAACTTTCAAAGGTAAATTTAGTTTTTAAAGAAAGTAATGTATATTGGGATATTCCAAAAAGCATCATAGTTTGTGTATCTTTTTAAATAGTGTTTGAAATGATAATAAATGATTCCAGAATATGATATATATGAAAAGATTTAATACCAACGTCTGCCCCCAATTGCCCTGGTACGACCGAGAGTAAGGAGAGTCCGCTCACGCGTATATAGCCTCTGACAAGGAAGTCCTACTCACTGCCTTTACGTGGCGGGGGTGTTGTTTACGAAAATGAGAGGACGAAAAGCGAATGTTCGGCGCTTTAATCGGATCCCAAACCAATGGTGCACATGGGTTGGCTCCAGTATCCTGAAGGAACAAATGATGTATGAACCAATTATTGGTCACCGGCTACCATCGGAATGCATCTCCTTAAGATGCTCCACTGCCTTGTGGGTCAGACGTTCAGGTCGGAGGCTTGGGGTGTGGCCCACTAAGCAAACCACTTGCTTCGGTTTGGGAACCCGGTCAGTATCACATCCCTCACACGTATCAATGGAGATTTGTGTGGCGCATATATATTTGATGCCTCCGTGTACCAATACCTATGTGTTAAAATAAATAAATAAATAATACCAACGTCTGATTCAAAGTTGTCTATAGGTAATTCAACTTAGTAACACGAGCTTATAATATTAACGTTAACTTGGTTGAAATATGACTGTGGACAACATTCTATGCTCTTTCTCTTGTCCTTTAATTGATCGTGAAGAAGTGAAGTCGTGACTGAAATATGTTGTTTTGTACTATCTGAAGAAATTAGCTAGGAGGACAACTATTTCTTTGTTCTTACATCTTCAATGAACCTTGAAAGGGTTTCGTTTCTAACGATTTGATCGATCTGTTTTTTTGTCGTGTAGTCCAGTGAAACTCATTTAGTTTTTTGCATGTAATTGTAAGGAAAAATGTTACTGCCTATGACTATGTTATTGAATGCGCATAAATGTACCAATCTCACTATTCCCGTTTCTTTTCTCCTAGTCCACATCACCGCATTATATGTTCGTACCTGGTGTTGTCCATCCTGACCTTGGCGTTTAGATTCGACATCATGATGATCAGTTTGGCACTTTCATAGAATGGAGTGGAGCCTCTCATAAGACTGGTCTTTATCATTTTTACTCCCATCATTGGTAGACTCATAGCATTGAATGATACTCACTAAATCCTTCTGTTCTTTGTTTCGAAAGATGCTTTGATAATCAATGACTACTGGGTTTGCCGTTCTATAAGTGCTTTTCGTGTTTCTGTCAACAGCATCGGTTCAACTGCTTTTGTGTAAGGCATCTTCTTCTCCAGAATCAGAATGCGATAACATCTCTGCTGAAGTTAGTCCAGTCGGTCTCAAGTATTCCAGAGCGATGTTGTATTATCTCATTCCTGTGTCTATATGAATAATTTTCCAGTTTAGGCGTTCCATGTCTGTATGTTTATTCTTGTCCTGTTTGTAAGAAGGGATATCGGCTTAATGGCTTTCTAAAACTCGGTCTTTACTTTGAGGGATCAGAACTTATTTATATAAATACTCTTAGACTCTCAAAATAGAATTTAGTTAGTTTTCGCTGGTCAGCGATTTTTGAGTGATGTTCTTTATACTCTGTGCAGTTTTCTATCCTACACTCAGCCTTCTTTTTTATGAAGGTTTGGGACATATAGTAGCTCCTTTGGAGGCCCAGGAAAAGTTAAACTAGGGATAGCTTCACATAATTAACTTCAAAGAGCACTTTTCCGGGTGATATTACAGTGAGGTTATAATTTATGGACGACCTTTGAGCGACGCTGAAGTGACCTTGAGTGGACACTTAATGATTAGGACTATATGAAGGTTATAAAGCAGATGAATTCTCATTTACAGTTGATGGCTAGGGTTAAAAATTAGATTTAGGGTTTTCATCACGAACTGACATCAGCTATAATGTCAAAACTCTATTTAGCCAAATGTATGGATGAATTTCGCGCCAAATTTCGTGACTCGTTATCTTATATCTGATTGGTTCGTCTATAAATTATAGTCTCGCCTGATATTACTTCGGTTGTTCAAATGAAAGTAGATATGACGGTATTCAAACTTGAAAACTAATGTTTTTTTTCTGTATAAAATCTCATTAATGACACAATTGTTTAGTTTTATAATAAATCATTAAATTGAAATATCCATAAAGTTAGTTTGATTCCCAAACCCTGTGGTACGACCGAGAGTGGGGAGAGTTAGCCCTCTATCTCCAAGTGCTCTCACTTAGTCACGTAGATGCAACCATTGCCAGGGAAGTGCTACTAACCTCCTTCTCGCGGTGGCAGTGTTGTTTACAAAATTGAGAAAACGAAAAATGGATGTCCGGCGGTTTAACCGGGTTGGTGGGTACGAAGACTCCACCTAGGGGAGTTGGAAAACCCTAGTTTCAAATCAATGGTACACATTGACTCCAGTATCCTGAAGGAACAAGTGATGTATGAACCAACTATTGGTCACTGGCTACCATGAGGCTGCATCTCCTAACGTTACTCCACTGCCTTGTGGATCAGACCTTTAGGTCGAAGGCTCCGAGTCTGACCCACCCCTAAGAAAACTACATGCTTCGTTTTGGGCACCCAAGAAGTATCATAGACTTGTGTGTCGAGTATGTAATTCGATACCCCTTTGTACCAATATTTCTTTATCTAAATAAATAAATCAATGAAATAAATTTGACTCCATAGACTGTAAAGTTAAGTCATTATTTTTTGATAACTGTAAACGGTATGAGATATGGTTGTTCCTTTCTCTCTTCATAGTTCTCATGAATCAGTCATCAATTATTTATTTATTTGAACATATAGATATTAGTACATTGAGGCCCCAAATACATATGCGCCACACAAATCTCAATTAATTTGTGTGAGGGATGTGATACTGACCAGGTGCCCAAACCGAAGCAGGTGGTTTGCTTAGGGGGCCACACCCCGAGCCTTCCACCTAAAGGTCTGATCCACAAGCCAGAGAAGCATCGTAAGGAGATTCAGTCCCATGGTAGCCAGTGACCAATGATTGTTCCATACGCCATTTGTTCCTTCAGGATACTAGACACTATGTACACCATTGGTTTGGTATCCGATTAAGGCGCCGGACATTCGCTTTTCATCCTCTCAATTTCGTAAACAACACCTCCGCCACGAGAGGCAGTGAGTAGGACTTCCTTGGCAGAGGCTATATACGCGTGGCCATTTGAGAGCATTTCAAGAGGATGAGCGGACTCTCCCCATCCTCGGCTGTACTAGGGCATTTTGAGGGCATCAATGTTAGTCACTTAATGTTACATTACATATGATAAGTAATTTCTTATCATGAATAGAATTCATCTTGAATTTACTTTCTTTTCTTTTTTTTTTTTTCTTTCTAAAATCTATTAGTCCAACAGTAAAATTATTCCAGTTATCCTATAGACGTCGTTATGAATTATTTTCAAATAAACATAAAGAATTTAATTTCTATTACCAGGTAACTATTAATATAACCTATAACAATATGATACTCATTTATGTCAATTATTTATTCTATATTATTGATTTCACAGTTGTTTATTGTCGTTTTGTGAATATATATGCGTCACACCATGTTTTTTGTGTATGGGCTGAGAGACTGCCCGGGTGCCCAGATCGAAGAAGATGGTTTCCTTAGGTGACCACACACGCCGAGCCTTCTACCTAAAGGTCTGATCCACAAGGCTGTGGAGTAACGTAAGGAGATGCAATCCCATGGAAACTGGTGACTAATGATTGGTTCATACACCATTTGTTCCTTTAGGATACTGGAGCTAGCCTATGTGCACGATTGGTTTAGGATCCGATTAAAGCGCCGGACATACGCTTTTTATCCTCTTATATTCGTAAACAACAGTAATGCCACGAGAATTCAGTGAGTAGGACTTCCCTGGCAGAGGCTGTATACGCGTGGACGTGTGAGAGTATTTCGAGAGGGAGGGCTAACCCACTCTACTCTCGGCCATACCAGGGCATTTAGAGGCTCATTCTGTTTATTAAAGTGAACAATTTGATTATGAAATAGGTTATTAAATAATCATTTTATTTTATTATTCATTTAGGTGATGACAATCCTGTTTGTTAAAGAGTCTCATACTAGGATGAAACAACCATTCAATGTTTTTTTTTTAGGTTTTTCATAATGATCTAGCTTCAATGAATACATGATTGAAATGTGAATCAACATGGAGATTGGGATAAATTTTTTTGTTAGGCTAATTCGTCATACCACATCAATATGAGATATAGATTAGATTTCAGCTAAATAATATGAGATTGACATATCATCAGTTGTGTGAAAGAGAGTTGTTAGTTTTGATCCCTATGCATATGTGTTCGATGTCCTGAGATGTGGATAGTTATTCAATAGTTCTGGAGTTGATATCAGTCCATCATAAAATATCATTGTCGGTTAAATAGATGCTGGAAATCTTTAGATCCTTATGTGAATAACAAAAGAATTCAGAATTAGTACGGCAATAATTTTGGCAGTGTTTAAACTGAATTGTATTGAGAGTATACTACTAACACATGGAAATACAGATGATAATACTTAGGCTACAGTACAGATACTATGATCCAATTAAATGACTTGACATTTCATCTCCTTGTCTCGTATAACTTGAAGTAATCATCAGTAATCGATCAGTGTTGTTTAAGAAAAAAATCATTACAGTAGGTCATTTTGTTTTAGTGTGTGTAAGTAGTTCATATGCTTATCTACTGTAACTTTACCAAAACCGGGTGTAATGTATATTCAAATTTCCAAACAGCAGGAGTATATTCATTTTCACGTTAAAGTATATTTTGATGATTCAGTCTCAAGGTATAAAATGAGCTAACTAGGTGAAGAACTTTTTACCGATCGTTTCAATTGTATCCTTAGTTTCTAATTATAAATGACCGACAGCCAGCCAACCAGTCAGTTAGTAACAACACAGAATTTCGTACGTACGTACATCAGTTCAAGTTGCCATGACACATGAGCACAAAGATACAATTGTCTATTCAAATCCAACAGTGGTAGAACTAGTATAAACAATAATCGGAAAGATTAGGATTTGAAGATTTTATTCAAGGAGTATAATCCAGTGAAATAAATTTCGAAAGAGAAAAAAGAGAAATTGACATGAAGAATTCAGTATATTAGATTTTGGGAGAACACAAATAGTCGATTTTGAGCCATGTCATTCAAGGCCTCTAACCATCGGTTGCTAACGTCTCGCGGATCCCAACCAGGTAGTCTACACCTATCAACATGGCTCACTCCACTTGTCAATAACTTCATGGATTTGTGCCATGTTTTGGTTTGTCCGCCTCTAGCTTCCTTCCAACCTACTCCTACACCATAATGCTTCGCACGTCGGGGCATTCAGTGGTTGGGCATACGTAACACATGTCCCAGCCATCCTAACTGATGAAGTTTCACTACTTCATCAATTGATTTGCCATCCATACCTAGTACCTGTTTCTTAACAACTGAGTTACTTACTCGGTGGTCTCAGGATATAAGAGCAATGCTTCGAAGAAATCTATGATCGAATACTAGTAACTTAAAGATATTCTTTACTCTTACCAGCCATGTTTCACTGTCATAAAGTAAGACGTAACGAACTGCTGCGCAGTAAGCCCGTTCTTTGGTTGGTAGACGGATATTTAGCCTACTCCATAAATGACGCAAGTTAGCAAAAGCTAGTCGAGCCTTCTGTATCCGTACTGAGATTTCCTCACAAACCAGACCATAAAGGCTGATGAGACTTCCAAGACAAGTGAAGTGGTCGACACACTCAACTATTTCATTCTCTATCATTAGTTCAGGTGCCGATGCAATCTAATCTTGAAGCAACATTTTGCATTTCGACGGGGAGAATCGCATCTCGAACATGCTTACTTTTGTTGCTTACAATGATCAGAAGTCATTTATTATAGTTTAATATTTTTACCTATTTATATTATGATAAACCTTTTGTTTTTTTTTTATTTTAAAGGATTTAATTGGTATTGCAGAACGTTTATCTACAACATTATCTGGTGATAAAATTGACGATAATAAACCTCAATATACATCTAGATTACTTTCTGTTCAATCACTTCATGCACCGGGTGATTTCATTATGGATAATAATAATAATAATAATAATAATAATAATTATCATCATCCCAATAATAATCATAATCATAATAATAATAATACTGTCATCAGTCATTCTATAGGAATGATACGTTTAATTGCTTTTATATGGAAATTTTCCGATTCTATTATTCGTATTGGTCTGTTTGATTTAGATCGATGGTATCATGCACAAATGCCAACTTATATCAGGTATGCAAATAAATTATAATAACATTTTGATAAGACTATGTATTGTGCTTATTTTAGATTAAGAAAGATATGAGATAAAGTATATGGTTGTATAATAGTGAAGTCGTTGTTACTTAGATAGTTCTTTTTTTTTTTTTTGGAGGAAAAGCCTTAGTGATTGAAACGTTCGAATTTCATCTTGTAGGTTTAACTTTCAAATATCACTTCACCTACTTTAGTTTAAGCAATCGAATAGTATAACTTAACCTTCATATCCAGGATGTTACTGAATGCTAAGTATACGAGTGTGGTCTTGGTAAAATGAATTGAATAAACAAATCAGGTTCAACTTGAATATAGTTTCTAACCTATAGTGAGCTCACTGACGATTACCGGCTTATCGATTGAATTTCTTAAAACCTTAATGAAAGTAGCCATTCAACACATGACACATAAGAAACGGATATCATGTATAGTATTAAACGATTGTCTCACTATATTACAAATTCATTTATATTTGAACGATGGTATAAACGATAGACTATACATTTCGTAATTGGATTTGATATAGTTGTTGTGCTATATTGTTCATGATTCTTGAACCATCCATTTTCAAGATATTAAGGATCTCCAATCCAAAAAAAAACTCTACATCGTTCTTGATTGCTGAAACTAAAAGCCAGTGATTTATTTGGAATCCAAGTAATCATACTGTAATATACCTCAATGATTTTACTTGGTAAGGATGCCTCTAAATGCCCTGGTACGGCCGAGAGTGAGGAAAGTCCGCTCTCCCTCTCCAAATGCTCTCACATGGTCACGCGTATATAGCCTCTGACAGGGACGTCCTACTCACTGCCTTCTCGCACCATGGTGCTGTTTACGAAAATGAGAGGATGAATAGCGAATGTCCGGCGCATTAACCGGATCCTAAACCAATCGTGCACATAGGCTAGCTCCAGTATCCTAAAGGAACAAATGGTGTATGAACCAATCGTTGGTCACCGGCTACCATGGGACTGCATCTCCTCACGATGCTCCACTGCCTTGTGGATCAGACGTTCAGGTCGGAGGCTCGGGGTGTGGCCCCCTAACAAAACCACTTGCTTTGGTCTGGGCACCAGGGCAGTATCACAGCTCTCACACAAATCTCATTTGATTTGTGTGACGCATATATATTTGGTGCATCTTTGTACCAATATCTATGTGTTAAAATAAATAATAAATAAATAATGGTAAGGATTCCTAAATCCACCTACTTATTTACTGTCATTTTGTAGAAATTTTAAATGCTCACATGATCAATACCCACTCTTGTTTGTATTGCATTGTGAAAGTCAATGACCTCTTTGGTCAAGTATCAATAATTGTCCTACTAGTCATAATTTGCAATATTCGTGAAATAGTGATGTAGTGAATGAGAACACAAGCAGGGACAACCAAATGTTTTTGAACATAATATTACAAAATCTCTTAGTAAAATCTAAGAACCATACACTAATACTTCATTTGTAAAATATCGATTAGTTGTCTTAGACTGGACTGTTCCTTTCGTTTCAACACTAAGCGATCTCTGTTCTCATAATCTTCTCTTCGATTCTAACCTTCTGCTTTCAAGCATTTCATTTTCGATTGATAATACAAACTACTTATATCTGTCGACATCAGTAGCACACACCACAGTGATACAAAATAGATTGTTGAATAGTAAACCTTTCTTTTTTAATATTAACACAAATATATCGTTGTTGGTACAAAATGGGTTATTGTGCTTCACACACACACACATGTGCCTAGTTAAGTTGTTTAAACTAGTGTGTATAGTATCTTTGAAAGAACTTGTAGAACAGTGAGTTAGTAATTATAGACCGTTGGTTTTTTGCAAATTTAACCCACTCTAATCCATTTGTTCCAGTTTGGGCAGCCAAGTCATATAATTGCCTCTCGCATACAGTGTGGTTTAGAGCCGAATACGTGTACGCTCATTGAATTTGTATCAAAATTACACACACACACACACACACACCAGAAGAGTTAGAACGTATGTTTACCAAGTGATCCTATTCCTAGTTATATTTGTTATGATTTAAATATCTTGGTGAAATTTATGATTCATATACAAAAATATCTAACCGATACATCTTTGAGACGGTGTAGAATATATGTTATTTAAGATGAGGATTTTCAAGATGTTTTGTTTGCTTAATGGTAAAAGTTTCACATACCCCATTTATATTCCTTCAAGATACTGAAGCCAATGTGTACCATTGATTTGAAATCAGGGTTTTCCAACTCCCCTAGATAGACTCTCCATATCCACCAACCCAGTTAGAATGCTGTACATTCTCTTTTCATCCTTTCAAGTTGGTAAATAATACCTCACTGGCGAGAATGTAGTGAGTAGGAGTTCTTTCTATGGCAGTGGTTGTATGCACGTGACCATGTGAGAGGATTTTGGAGAGGGAGAGTTGACTCTCCTCACTCTCGACCGTACCAGGGCATTTGAGGGAAATATGTTGTTAAACCAAATATCACTTCAATGAAACAATCCTGTGTTAGGTTCTATTTACTCTGAGATTTCAATTATTTAAATAAATAGATCTGTTAATTATTTATTTCATTGTTGGAAATAGTTATTTATAAAGAAAAACCTACGTGTTTCTTATCTCATTTTAGATCTGATGACACGTTTGTTTCTATTTTTGATGCATCAATTCCAAATCAAAAAGTACACTTATTGGTAAGTTTAAATGTTTCTTTTCTTTTTGACTGAAAACATGAAGCTAAGATTTTCGGTCTCGCACACGAACGCTTAACCTCTTGACCATCAAGCCGGTTTTTGTTTCGAGTCCCACGTATGAGTTCGTGTATGTGCAGTGCTGAGGAGTCACATACTAGGACCAAACTTCTACCCAGTGTTTCCAGGTTTTCAATAGTGGTCTAACATTGATCGATTCATAATCTCAATCAAAACTCAACAATTATTTATTTAAACATATAAACATTGGTACAAGAAGGCACCAAATGGATATGTGCCACATAAATCATTCGATTTGTATGAGGGCTGAGATACTGCTTGAGTGCCCAAACCGACTCGGGTGGTTTTTTTTTCAGAGGACCACACCCGGAGCTTTCGACATAAAGGTCTGATCCACAAGGCAGTAGAGCGACGTCAGGAGATGCCGTTCCATACTAGCCGATGACCAATAAATGGTTCATACCCCATTTATTCCTTTAGGATACTGGGGTCAATATGCACCATTGATTTCGAATCAGGGTTTTCCAGCTCTCCGAGATAGAATCTGTCCACCAACTCGTTTAGAGTGCTATATATTCGCTTTTGTCCTCTCAAGTTGGTAAATAATACCCCAGCGGCGTGAAGGCAGTGAGTAGGAGTTCTGTGGCAGTGGTTGTATGTACGTTGCAATGTGAGATGATTTGGTGAGAGAGAGAGCTGACTCTCCCCCACTCTCAGCCGTACCCGGGCATTCGGGGGAAATATTTTGTACGTTCCTTATTCATCTGGTCTATGAGAACCATAAAGTGGTGTAGTCCTACTGTGTATACAAAATAACTGTTCTGTATTTTCTGATTTTTAATGATTCCCATTGTTCGTATTAATTTATGATCAAAACCAACTCCCATAAAAATCTGTCAA
The DNA here is from genome assembly GCA_946903255.1 of Schistosoma spindalis. Classification (NCBI taxonomy): domain Eukaryota; kingdom Metazoa; phylum Platyhelminthes; class Trematoda; order Strigeidida; family Schistosomatidae; genus Schistosoma; species Schistosoma spindalis. Next base: position 1,923,044 of record OX336420.1, read on the forward strand.
TCAATATTTATAAAGATTTGTAAAAGTTAAGGGTTATTTGGGCTCAGGATAGAGTGGGTTGGAGAATGCTGGTCAGCGGCCTATGCTCCATTAGGAGTAACAGGCGTAAGTAAGTAACGTAGTGGACAAAATTTTGGCGTTTTGAACAAAATCTTCTAGGTCCCTAAGTCTTTGTATGGATATCAACAAAGATATGCAGTGATATACAGTCGATGAAATACACTGACAATTACTATTCTACTTAAATAAACCTATTTTATTATCTTCATCGTTTTGTTGTTATTTTGATGAAGTTTTGTTCTCTGAGCTGGATGGTTTGATCGTGAAGCTTTCATCGTTCTTCTGAACAACATCATCAGCACAAACTTCAGATAGAAATGAAGTGTTCGAATTTCTCCATATACGTTTCACAACTTGTTCTGTACACCTCGATCAATAAGAACCAATCAACACTTCACTTCTATCTAAAGTTTGTTCTGCGGATGATGTCGTTCAGAAGAACAATGAAAGCTCCACGATCAAACTATCCAGCTCAAAGAATAAAACTCTATTAAAATCATCCACTTGAGTTACAAATCTTCTCCATCATGTTGTTATTTTCTTTAATCAATAGCATACCTATTTAATTGAATCAAGTTTAATGTCATTTTGGAGTCGTATTGTTCAACGTGAATCAAATTTAATTCAATATTGTCAATCTTATCCTATATTAATTCATTCAAATACTAATTCTATCAATCATTATCATTATAAAAGATCACGTCCAATTCCTGAAGTATTTCTACGTCCATCTTCATTATCATTTCATTGTCTTATATTTTGGACTAATGATAGTAATTATAATAATAATAATAATGTATTGAACTTTTCTATTACACAACAACAACAACATCGTCCTCGTACTACTACTAACACTACTACTCATAATACTACTTATCAATATTATGATTGTATCTATCATCTTAGTCGAATTATATTTATATCATATCAAGAAGAATGTATTATAGAATTAAATCAATTTATACAGAAGAAGCCATCATCATCATTATCATTATCATCATTCATAAATGATAAAAAATTTAATATAATTCAGTGGTTATCAAATGCATGGAAATTTGGTTTACTTGTTGAATCACCAGGTTTAGATTCATTAGATGATGAAGAATTAATGAATTTATTAAATTATACACAAAATATTACTTTAATGAAGAATAAATATACTACTGATAATACTACTAATAATTATGGTATTCATTTAACCCTTGGTGATTATTATGATCAATCTATAATTGATAGTTTAAATAAATTATTATATTATTTAACAATAGAACAATTAAATAGTAATCTTTTTGTATTAGATAATCAGAATCCGAATCAGGATCGTGATCATGATGGTGATGATAATGATGATGATGATGATAATGATGATGATTGTATTTCATCAAAACGTAATTGTAAATATCGTCGAATTGATCAATCAGTTAATTCATCATTATATAATAAAGGAATAAATAAAACGAGAAAGAAATATCAATATTCTTTAGATCCTTGTTGGGTATTATTAGCTAATTGTCTTTTAGAACATGGTTGTATTAATGTATTAAAGGTAAGTTTGTCTATTTAACTATTATTTGTGGTATATGTTACTCATAATGAAAAGCATAAGTAGTATGTAACATCAGACAGACAGTTACAGTGTAAGATGAGTTACATATATGCATTGGTCCAAGTTGCTATAACTCATTAGCACAACAAGATGAATACCGAATTCATAAAAGTAGTCACTTCAATGGTATTAATATATAAAAGAAAGATTGTATATAAGGTTATAGTACAGGAAGAAAGAATTACAAAGATATAAAGTAGTTTTAATCTCATCGTTTAAGGGAAGACGAATAGTGTATACACCTACACCATTGTGATTGATTCTGAGACATGTCACCCAGAGACTCCAACCATTGGTTACGATAGTCACGCGTACCTCAACCAAGTAGTCTGCATCTACCAACATGGCTTAAATTAGAAGTTAGTGACTTCAAGCACTGATACCACGTTTTGGTTTGTCCGACCCTAACTTTCTTCCAATTATCCCCAACACTGTTGGGGTATTCAGAAAATACCCCAGAAATTATCTAATGCTATTCCTGAATGAGAAGTAGTGTCATTTCCCCATTGGTCAACATTCTTCCAGCGTGTCATCTCCTTATTGGTCAATATTTATTTGTGTCATTTCCTAAAGGTTAAATCTTGTACAAATGTTACTTTCTATTTTATGGTACGATGTAGTCTGTTTGTTTGGTATATAAACAGTGTATGCTTGAAATATAACGATTCATATCTCCGGGGCTGAGACTTGTGTTCTGGACTCAATTGGCTGGGCTAGACAGGGAAGCAGGACCAATCAGAGCTCTAGGCTGCTCGGTCGTATTTTGTGCGTCACTGTTCCGATCGATAATAGGCTGCTCTCTAATAGGCGGATCACACGTTATAACAAACACCGGTTAGCATTGCGCGTCGTGGTAATCGGTGTTCAGGCATATGTAACATGTGACCCAACCATCTCAGTCTATGAAGATTCACAACCTCATCAACTGATTAACTATCATCATTCCCTAATACTCTGCTTCTGACTTCACTATTACTTACCCGGTAATCCCAGCAGATGCAAGCAATATGTCTAAGGCATATTTGGTCAAATACTAGTAGCTTACGATTATCTTCTACTCTTGATGACCTTTAATAACACTTAAGATCACTATATAACACAAATCAGAAAGTGAAACTCCTTGCAGCATAAGATTGGAAGGTTGAATGGAAGAGTATGGAAACAGACAGTAATTTTCGTAGCAATAAAGGAACGATGAAGATTGAGACAATTGATGAAAGATTTGCAAATGAAGTATTTAATGTATGGTTTTCACAATTTGCGAAGGAACTCTGTAATTATATAGTAAATAATAAGTTGATTGTAGCCGCCTAAGTGTTCGTTCATTACACTCTTACTACTATTGAGTTCATATATTAGTAGTTGGGAATTAATTTGACGTTTAAAATTTATTGTTGGTATATATCCCAATTTATAACTGTCAAATTTATATTTGAGTTGGATACTGGCTAATATTGGAGTCCAGAACGCGCGTTTCCTCGTATTTGGCACTCATTAGATCGATGTATCTAGATCCCAATATTGATGCTCACATATGGGCTCGAACAAAGTACCTTCCTCTCTAAACATCAACAAAGATAAACTTATTGGAATCGTTTATCTCTGTGTGTTGCTGTTAAGGTGATTATGGAATTACTTAGTTTTCTTTTAGGAATACTAAAGTCATGCTGGTAACGGTTACTACAATCGCTTTTTTTTCTTCTAATTCATCTTTTCATATAATCTTTACTATTTTCTAATTAGTTCCCACTACTCTTAGCTTATTAATTATCGTTATACTTCAAGGTGATGTTTTCGTACTATATCTAGTGAGCTCTACCATTTTAAGTTGTCCTGCTCAAATATGAAGTTTTTCTTGTCCTTTATCTTCCTGTGTTAGCGGCTAATTGTTGAAGTGTTTTATGGCAGTCGCTGTTATCGATTCCCCAATAGAACCATTCTTATTAAAATAACTCTATCGTCCTTTCATTCGCAAATATCGTAGGAAAATCAAAAACCCCGGTAGACAATGGTTTTCTTTTTACCATTTATCAGTGATATATCTATATATTTCATCGTATCATTGTCATTTGAAGTGGTGGAAACATTTCTGCCTCTTTTCATTTCCCCAGTTGTTAAGGGTCTAGATCAATAATGCTTAGGAGAATAGCTGAAGTTCAATTGAAGGTTATTTTGCGTTTCTTTATACGCTCATTCATTTTTTTATCCAAGTTACATAACTTGATACCTGGTTATAATAGTGAGATGATTTATTCCATCTTCTTTTAATCTTTTTATTTATATTCATTCAATACTTTTTCCCATTTAAGAATTTAGAAAATTTATCTCCACTTGGACAAGATTCCCCAGTCAATCTAAATTTCAAATACAGTTGGATATGGTTACGATTTTGTAGATTGAAATCTCGTTTCGACAAATTGACAAGTGTATTATTTATTCCAAAGTCATCAAATGAAATGGAATCAGTTTTATCGAATTCAACAGATCATGGTCATTCAAGAATACCCGATCTTTTAGAATTGGGTTGTACAATTCATCAAGTAGGTTATTTTATTTAATTGTATATTTCCTTAGCACAGTTAGTTAGAATATCAAGAAATTGGACACAATTCAGTCATCAATCGACTGATGTTAGACCACCGTTATAAACCTGAAAGCACTGGATGGCCGTTTCGTCCAAGTATGGGACTCCTCAGCAGTGCGCATCCATGATCCCGCTCGCGGGATTTGAACCCAGGGCTTTCAGTCTCGCGTGCGAACACTTAACCTACTGGACCACTGAGATGGCATCCAATGGTGTTAGGGTCTAACATCAACGGTGGTCTAACATCAGTCTATTTATGATCTCAATCTAAAACTTAATAATCTCCACAACCCCAATGCTGACAAGTCAGTCAGTCAATAAGTTATACACATTGTAGAACCCGGATTAAGTTTCTACGCTACATCAGTATAGCGAGATATCACAGTAGTATAAATAATAGCAGTATCAATGATAATAGAAAAGACTAGGTGTAAGATATAAGATTTACAAAGAAAGTATGGATACGGATAAAAAAGAACTTTGTTTTGACTTAATATCGAAACTTAGAAGCTGAAGGAAAACAAAGAATTAATACACCTTTGCCACTGCGGATGATTCTGAACTGTTTCAATCATAATTTCTAGTAATTGGTTGAAACTATCGAGTAGACTGTAACCAGATAGTCTGCATCCACCCTACATGGCTCGGGTCATTAATCAGTGACTTTATGGAGTGATGTCACATTTTAGTTCGAGTCCTTGTAACCTTCTTTCAAGATTGTGCATCTAGCTAGGCAGTGGTCAGGGGTACTTAATACGTGTTCCAAACACTTCATTCGATAAAGATTCACTTCCTTGTAAACTAATGTACCATTCTTACCTAGTACTCTGCGTCTAACCTCATTATTGCTCACTCGGTGGTCCTGACGTATTGAAGCAATGCTTCGATAGGGCCTATCACTAGTACGCTGCGAATATCCTATGTTTTTATAGGTCTTATTTCACAGCTATAATATAAAACGGAACCAACTGCTCTACAGTATACCTGTATTTTGAATAGAATAGGTTTACACAACCATTACAGACTTTGGTGCATACTATTGACTACAGTAGGAATAGGTTGGGATAAAACTAGCATCAATTTATATAGTTACTGAGTGATTTTCTGAGCTTTCTTAATAGGCGGTTTATACACCAACTGGAAGTTTTATGAAAGAATATGTAGTACGTATACCGTTAGTCCTACATATATAAGTCACCGAAGTCGGTCCTCTGTTGATGGTAAAACTTGTTAGACCGGTTAACTCTATTCTGTATACATGCATATCAAACTCTTGTATTAGTTACACAGTGTGTTGAGACTAAAAATGAACAGTCTTTTGATGATTGCCTGGGAAGTCCTACTCACTGCCTTCTCGTGGTAGGGGTGTTGTTTACGAAATTGAGAGGACGAAAAGCGAATGTCCGACACTTTAATCGGGTTGGTGGACATGAAGAGTCCACCAAAGGGAGTTGGAAAACGCTCATTCCAAACCATTGGTGCACATGGGCTCCAGTATCCTAAGGGAACAAATGGCGTATGAACCAATGGTTGGTGACCGGCTACCATGTGATTTCATCTCCTTACATTGTTCCATTGTCTTGTAGATCAGACGTTCAGGTCGAAGGCTCTGAGTGTGGCCCCCTAATAGAACCCACCTGCTTCGGTTTGGGTACCCTGGCAGTATCATAGCCCTCACACAAATCAAATGAGATTTGTGTGGCGCATATATATATTTGGTCCCTCTTTGTACCAATATCTATGTGTTCAAACAATAGTAATACAAATACTTTTGATGATACAAATGATCAAATACGAGAATTTGTTGATTATTTCTATCTTGAATAATCTAGATTTGATAAGTAAACAGCATAAATCCTTACATTACATCTCTATACTCTCAAACGATCTTGTGATGACTGCATTAACACTGGGAATTGTGTTTCATGTTGCTTAAATCGCTATAGGATACTTATTGGTTCTATTGGTAAGAAAATTAATATTTTTCGTCAAACTATTTTATTTATTATTTATTTTATTTTGACACATAAGTATAAGTACAGGGAGGCACCAAGTACATATGCGCCACACAAATCAATTTTGATTTGTGTGAGGGCTGTGATACTGCCCGGGTGCCCAAACCAAAGCAGGTGGTTTTCTTAGGGGGCCACACCCCAAGCCTTCGACCTGAACGCCTAACCCACAAGGCAATGGAGCATCGTAAGGAGATGCAGTCCCATGGTAGCCGGTGACCAACGATTGGTTCATACGCCATTTGTTCCTTCAGGATACTGGAGCCAACCCATGTGCACCATTGGTTTGGGGTCCGGTTAAAGAGCCGGACATTCGCTTTTCGTCCTCTCATTTTCGTAAACAACACCCCGGCCACGAGAAACTTAGAATTACCCCTCTTACAATTATTCCATAAGAACATTCTTTACTTACCTACTTTGATCTCATCAAGAATTCAATAGGATATCATTAATGATTACTACTGATATACTTATTGACCGATTAGTAAAAAAAAAAACTTTTATATTATCTTATATATTTCTTCATTGATTTAGATTCAACTATTGTCAACATTGGCGAAATATTGGTTCATGGGAAAGAATTACAATTCCACTATTCATAGTCCTAAACAATTTCATTTATCAACTAAATTATCATCAATTTCAAAACAACATCCTATAGAATTCAGTATTAAAACTTATTTATCTTATGCAAAACTTGTTATGTTTCTATTTCGTTTAGGTTTATTACCACAAGCAAATGACAAGTGAGTTATGGTTGTTGTTTTTTTTTTTATTTATTTCTCATTAAAATCTTCTTATGTTTCATTGTATTTTCACTAGGTCAGTATTATTATTATTTATTTATTTATTTGAACATATAGATATCGGTACAAGGAGGTATCAAATACATATGCACCACACAGATCTCATTTGATATGTGTGAGGGATGTGATACTGCCTGGGTGCCCAAAACGGAAGCAGGTGGTTTTCTTAGGGAGCCACACCCGGAGCCTTCGACCTGAAGATGTGATCTACAAGGCAGAGAAGCATCGTAAGGAGATGCATTCCCATGGTAGCCAGTGACCAATGTTTTTTCCATACGCCATTTGTTCCCTCAGGATACTGGAGCCAACCCATGTGCACCACTGGTTTGGGATCCGGTTAAAGCGCCGAACATTCGCTTTTCGTCCTCTCATTTTCGTAAGCAACACCCATTGTGCGAGAAGGCAGTGAATAGGACTTCCCTGTCAGAGGCTATATACGCGTGACCATGTGAGAGCATTTCGAGATGGAGAGCGGACTCTCACCACTCTCGACTGTACCAGGGCATTTGGGGGCTTATTTAGTTACTTACTTACGCCCGTTACTCCTAATGGAGCATAGGCCGCCGACCAGCATTCTTCAACCCACTTTGTCCTGAGCCTTCCTTTCTAGTTCTGTTCCATTGTTGTTCATTTTTCTCATGTCTGTCTTCATTCCTCGGCGTAATGTACTCTTTGGTCTTTTTTTTGACCTTGAAGATTCCATGTGAGGGCTTACCTTGTGATATAGTTGGATGCTTTCGTCAATGTATGTCCTATCCACTACCAGTGCCTCTTCCTGATTTCTTCCTCCGCTGGGATCTAATTTGTTCTCTCCCACAATAGGTTGTTGCTAATAGTGTCTGGCCAACGGAGTATCCTATCTAATTTTATGTTAAATAAACATGCACTAGAATGCTTAACTATTTTTAGGCCGATAGAAATCTAGATATTAATTTATACTATCTGAGAGGACCAAAGGCGAATGTCCGGCACTTTAACTGAGTTAATGGATATAGAGGATCGACCTAGGTGAATTAGAATACCCTGATTCCAAACCAATGGTGCATATGTGCTCTACAATCCTGAAGGAACAAATGGCGTATGAACCAGTTGTTGGTCACTGGCTACCATAGGACTACATCTCCTTACGATGTTCCACTGCCTTGTGGATCATATCTTCAGGTCGAAAGCTCCGGATGTAGCCTCATAAGATAACCACCTGTTTCGGTTTGGGCACTCCTGCAGTATCACAGCCCACACACAAATCAATGATAACTGTTTAGCGCATATATATTTGTCTCCTTGTACCCATATTTATTTGTTTAAATAAATACACGATCTGTATCTACATTGATATAAATTGATAAATAGGGTGAGTAATTCTCCTAGCTTCTAACATATAGACTACTTTGAACATCAGATATAGACAACTTACTACTCCCTGTCTTAGTTTCCACTAATTCGGGAATATAATGTTTCGAGTTCTTTACGAAAGTTGACAAGATGTACAACTTTATGGTTCAAGAAATTTGTAATGGAATAAGATATACCAATAGTTAAATGATTAAGGCAATAAGAAAGTCATATAAATGATTAAAAATGAGGTGTACAAATGCTTGAAAATGTAACTTTTAAAGTTTGCCCTTTATTCTTTTATTCATAACCCCCCCCGCTTTTTTTCATTATTGAAGGTTGTGTCACTACCATTTATAAGATGCATATCGTAGAGAAATGGTTTGTATTGTGGTCTTTGAAAAGTTACCGATTTCAGTGATAATTAATGACTGTTATACTATCTTTCCGAGATGATGTAGACGGTTTGTAGGTCGGGTGGAGTTTTGTTCTCTAAGCTGGATAGTTTTGTCTTGGAACTTTCATTGTTCTTCTGAATAACACTGTTAGCACAAACTTCAGATGGAAGTGATGTGTTTGAATTTCTTCACATGTGACTCATAGCTTATTCTGTCGACCAATAAATAACCAATCAAGATCTAGGTCGACAAAATAAGCTCTGAGTCACATATGGAGAAATTCAAACATCTCACATCCATCTGAAATTTGTGCTAACAGTGTTATTCAGAAGAACAATGAAAGTTCCAAGACAAAACTATTCAACTCAGAGAACAGAACTCCACCTAAATACTGTCTTTCCCTTCCTCCTTCTTATCAATCATCTAATAACCACTTCCCCAAACAATACCTATTCAAATTTCCTATTTATCTTTGCCTACATCGTTGTAACACTAAGAATAACAATGACAACATCAGTTGATGTCTTTCATATATATATATATATATATATATATATATATATATATATATATATACCGCTCTTTGAATAATCTTGCAGTCTATATCAGTAGTATTACTTACTTACTTACGCATGTTACTCCTCGTGAAGGAGTATAGGCCGCTTACCAGCATTCTCCATCCAACCCTGTCCTGAGCAATCCTTTCCAGCTCTTTCCAGTTCTTATTCATCCCTTTCATATCCGCTTCTATTTCCCGACATAATGTGTTCTTTGGCCTTCCTCTTTTCCTCTTCCCTTTAGGATTTCAAGTTAGCGCTTATCTTGTAATGCAGTTTGATGATTTCAGTAGTATACTTCAAGTTAATGTCTTGTTTTTTTTTAATAATTTTTATTTCAGTAAATTCTTTACAGATTCATCCTATCCTATTAATAGTACAGTTCTTTCACCGTATAATTCATCAATGTTAACTGAAACAATTTCTGAATTACGATGTGTACGGCATCATCCTATTGATTTTGATATGAATACTAATACTACTACTAATACTACTATACTAATACTACTAATGACTGTAAAACTAATCGATTAACATCTCTTAGTGACCATATTCTTTATTCATCACTTCAAGCACCATCAAAGCATCTCAATAATCATCATACAAATGATAATTACTTGACGACTAATGAAGTTCATAATATCTGGAAGGAACAAGAACACTTAACATCCTCCTCCTCCACCTCCTCCTCCTCATCATCATCAGCTACATTGAAACCAACAAATTCATCTGATCATCTTAATCATAATCAATCTTTATTAGATAATTATGAATTACCAAATTGGTTAAATTATCCACCGAAAAATTTACAATCATTATGTGCTTTATGGCAATTACCATATAATCAACAAATTAAAAAATCACGATTAATTCTACTTGGATTTATATTATGTGATTCAGCAGCTGAAACATTATTTCATCAATCCAATGATAATAATGATTTTATGAATGAAGATATTACTGATATTAATCATCATGTTAGTAGTAATGAAAAGATTCAAACTACTCAAATAATTGATAATATGAAATCTGCGAATTCCAGTAGTTTACGTGCATTACAACTGGTAAGTGTAATGAATTCATTGTTTCTGTGTTTAATATGATATGATATTTGGTTGAACTGCACATTTATCAGTCAGTCAGTCATTCAGTCAGCTACAATGTAGGTCCACACACATATATGCATCGATTCAAGTTGTTATATCGCATTAGCACAACAAGATAAACATCGGATTCGTAGAAGTAGTCAATCAGTAAACAACGTAAAACTTTGTACGTATGTACATCAATTTGAGTTGCCACATTGCATTAGCGCAGAGATACAGTTGTCGTTTCAAATCTCGTAGTCGTAGAGGTAGTAAGGGTATAAACAGTAATCGGAAAGATTAGGGTTTGAAGATATTATTATTCAAAGAATATAATCCAGTGAAATAAGTTAGGGGCAGCCAAACCAAAACATGGCATCAGTGTTTGAAGTCACTAACTTCTGGTCTGAGCCATGTTGGTAGATGCAGACTACTTGGTTGAGGTACGCGTGACTATGGTAACCAATGGTTGGAGACTGTGTGTGACATGTCTCAGAATCGATCACAATGGTGTAGGTGTATACACTCTCTGTCTTCCCTTTCAACTATGAGATTAGAATCGTTTCATATCAATCATGTCGATTGATTTGATCAATGTAGTTTATCTATGAACCTTTGGTATTTAACTTTATATGGGACTAAATAGAGTGAAACGATTCCCTAGTTTCTTATAGATTTTATTGATTATCTAAGTATTTATTAGTCTAGAAATTTATTAATAGCTATGTTGTTTTGTCAGTAGTCATGGTAATAAGACTACTTTCATCTTGTATTGTCCCAAATAGACATCAATTATAAAACTTTCCACGAGTCAATTGAAGCTAGATCACCATGGAAAACCTGGAAGCACTGGATGGTCGTCTCGTCCTAGTATGGGACTCCTCAGTGGCAGTGCGCATCCACGACCTCGCCCCCTGCGAGATTCGGACCCAGGACCTCTCAGTCTCTCATGATTTCAACTAGTGAAGTTTCTAAAATCTTCACCAAACCCCTTCTGTTTCACTTTTGTTTGGAATTCTTTAACAGTGTATACTTGTAGTCTTAAATCAAGTTGAACTCAGTACCTTTAGATTTAATCGACTGTAACATGATTGATATCACTAATATTAAAGATGCCTTATTGAATTTGAAATAATGTTAGAATAATAACTACAATACTGATCGGTAAATGATATGCTATTATATAATATGGTTGAATGATAGCTATCTACAAGACAGTCAATCAGCTACAACGTAGGACCAAGCACATATATTCATCAGTCCAAGTCGCCATACCTTATTAGCACAACATGATGAATACCAATTTCATAGAAGTAGTGGTAGTCAGGTTTGCCTATCGTGATGAACCAATCGAGCTATACTGGCTAGAACAATCGTTCCTCAAGGTTCTACCATGCCAGATAGGTCGGTTGAAGAACGGTAAAACTAAAAGCAGCAAACCCAAGGTCGGAAGGCGAAGTCGTACTGCTGACTGTACAGAGGTGTGACGGTAGTTATGTGTTTCCTTCAAACAACCAGCATAACATCAGGGCTGCCTTCTCACAAAGAAGGGGGTGTGTGTTAGAAACGGTCAACACTAAAAATACACAGTTCGCCTTATCCGTCTCTGGCGCTAAGATCTCAACAAGCACGGAGCTAGCACGAAAATTACTCACAAAACTGTCGTGTGTGAACGACCTCAAACAGTTGTCTCTCGGGTACTGTGGTCACACTCTTAGGTCTCTAAGACCACCTATAATCCAATTTGTTTGTCAGGTACCTTCAAAAGAACAACCCTTCCTTACAAAATAATATACTTAGATGTCAAATAATTTGTACAAACAGTTTAACTTATATCTTAGTTATTTTTTTTTTATATTTTCAATTTTTATAGTGTCGTTATGTAATGTCTTTATTTATCAAAGAATTCCCTTCGGTTTATTCTCTTATCCCTACAATTATATCACTTTGGCTTATGGATCGAGGTTATTTTCAAGTAAATAACAAAAATTGTATTAATGTATTAATAATTTCTTTGTATATTTGTTGTATGTTTTGTGTCTATTATTACCATTTAATCTTGACTTTCTTTGATGTTCACTCATAGACTGGAACCTAGTACCGTTGGCTTCGAACATCATCGCGTTATCCACTTAGCTACTGAGTTCTGATAGCCATCTGCTTGTGCAATAGGGTAAAGTTTAAATTCATTTGGTGTTGTTTTTCTTGTATCCTCTTGGAGTGAACATCAACTTTGGGATGCAGGTGAAAAAATCTAGTTCACAATGAATAATTACCGTAAATAAATGAAATGTAATGAATTATAGGAAACTGAAGATTTTTTGATAAATGAAGAATATCAGTATAGGATTGTGGAGATAGTTGAGTTTAGATTGATATCATAAATGGATCCATGTTCGACTATTATTGAAAACCTGGAAACACTGGATGGCTCAGTATTGACTGGTTTCAAGACGGATTTCCTGGAGTTCTAGTGAGAAGCCGTGACCAGTGGATTTCAACCGTGCCTGTTGTGAGACAGTTACTCACTGAAGACAATGGTGGGCGGTCGAGCAATATTGTGGATTGGTTGACGTTAGACATTAACACTGTTGAATGCCAGCTCACAGTGGTCTAAATGTTAACCGTTAGTGCGCGAGACCGAAGGTCTTGGGTTCCAACCCCGCATGTGGGATCGTGGATGTGCACTACTGGAGAACCCCATACTAAGACGAGACGGTCGTCCAGTGCCTCCAGGTTCTCAATGGTGGTTTAACATTGATCCATTCATGATATCAATCTAAAATGAAAAATAATTATAATTGTATTATTGCGAGAAATTCTGTTCCATTCCATCCAGCGTTTCTATTTACGTAGAATGAGATTATCATGCATATTATTATGAAGAAATCCAAAATTATGAACAGAGCTTCGTTTAGTTGTCAATAACTTCATGGATAAATGTCACGCGTTCGTTTGACACTATTCTTAGCATTCTCACAATCTACTTGTTTGTAAGCCAGTATTATGGATCGTTTGCACAACTACACACTTACGTCATCTATGGCGTAGGCGAGATATCCGTCTATCAATTAAGGGACGAGTATACTGCGCGGCAGTTCGTTCCGTTCTACTATACGGCTGCGAAACTTGGCCTTTAAGAGTAGAAGATATTCGTAAGTTACTAGTATTTGACCACAGGTGCCTTAGAAATATTGCGGGTATCTGCTGGGATCACCGGGTAAGTAATAGTGAGGTTAGACGCAGGGTATTAGGAAATGATGGTAAATCAGTTGATTAGGTTATGGACCTTCATCGACTGAGATGGTTGGGTCACGTGCTGCGTATGCCTGAACACCGATTACCACGACGCGCAATGGTAACTAGTGTAGGGGATAATTGGAAGAAAGTTAGGGGCGGCCAAACCAAAACGTGGCATCAGTCATTGAAGTCACTAACTTCTGGTCTGAGCCATGTTAATAGATGCAGACTACTTGGTTGGGGTCTGCGTGACTATCATAACTAATGGTTGGAGACTCTGAGTGACATGGCTCAGAATCGATCACAATGGTGTAGGTGTATACACTCTCTGTCTTCCTTTAAACTAAGAGATTAAAATCACTTCAAATCTTTCTTTCTACGAACTAATTCTATCTTCCTGTACTATATCCTTATACACACTCTTTCTTCTATATATTACCACCACTGAATTAACTACTTCTATGAATCCGGTGTTCATCTTGTTGTGCTAATGCGGTATGGCAACTTGGACCGATGCATATACGTGCCTGGTCCTACGTTGCAGCTGACTGACTGACTGACTGCACAACTACACATAGTATCTTATTAGTACAAGCTCGTCTTATCATTGAACAGTTTAGTTGTTTCATGATAGAATGTATTGTTTGTTCAAAACAAACAGTTAATGGTACATACGCTTAATTTTGACGTTATAGACTCTTTTGTTCTTAGTAACCTCAATAGGTGTGTAACCCCCGTACTAGGCGAACAAATTCATATCAGTAGTTATTATTGTGATTATATTGGTTGTTCTGTCTTAACCCCTGTAAACGTTTTGATTAATGTTACTGTTGCAATCGAAGTCTGAAATTAGAATGACTGAATGGATCCTAGATATCATTTGATACATCATTATTTCTTAATTCTACCTAAACTATCTTTTATTTCGAAGTATTGGAAGAAAAATGTAGCCAATAGACCTATGAAGGTAATCACTTTCAGACAATGTCATCAGAATGGACTGATTTTTGCTCTGGGGGGGGGAATACTCAATCTTTTATAACACACACTATGGTAGATTGTTTAATTATAGGGTAGTAAGACTATAAGTAACAAACTTATATTCAGAGGATGAAGCCTTCTTATCTTAATTTACAAGAGTATAACAGCAATAAGGTGTTTCTCTCACACATTTAACATTTTTATTGGTTTTGCCTTTTCACATTAAAACGGGAAGGTAAAGAAAGGTCGGCCCTAAAAGTGATCCAGAAAACTCGCAAAAGACAAGATAGGCTCAGGAAACACCAAGAAGCATTTTATCCAATGTGAGCCTTTAGTGTGAAAATTGTTGGGGAGATCTAGAAAACTCTTCGGAAAAGCCAAATAGGTTTTGAAAACGCTAAGAAACATCTTATCCAATCAGCACTCGCAAGAAGTTTACCCAGAAACATCAAGAAAGTGAAAAGTCACATGTAGAGTTTCTGATTGGATGATTACTATACTATTACTACTACTATATTTAGTAGCATTCCAGCATTTTCGGGAAACCCAAGGACGTCTAAAATATTATAAAATCCCGAGATTTTCTGTACTAAAACGAACTTTTAGAGTAAAGCGCCTGTCGTATATTTTGTGCCTTTTCTCTCGTGTTCAGGCCACTGTATAGTTCTAGCTCGTGGGTTACGAGAATAGCTTAGGAACCGAATATAACGTTCAATTGCCCCCCCCCCCTTCCAGCCAAACAAGTTGGTGAAGCCTGGTAGGCCCTTCTGGAGAGAAACAAGCCACATCGAAGCACGGCACAACTACCGGGGCTAGAATAGTTGTTTCTGCAATCCTTTGGGGTTTGCCCAATGGCGAGCAACTCCATATGATACATGCACCACTTTCGATATTTTTTTGTCGTTTTCCATTCCAAATGTAATTGTGCTATGTTTCTCTGTGGATTTCGTAATCAGTTGGTGGGTATAGGTCGAGTGGGTGATTAGCCTGATCTCTACCACCCGGGTTACCGCTCACGTTAGTTCATGAGACATTCATCTCACTATCCAGGGGGCACGACGCGGACGTGTGAGTCGGATTTTGCCTCCCATAACGTTCAATTAGCAAGACTTATCAGTATAGCATACCCCACGTTGTCCTATAGATTCCCATCGTCCATAGTATGGTTTAGAAAGTACAGAGCTGATACATCACTAACACTACTCATAAAAAAGAAAACACTATTTGACTGCCCTTGAGCAGTTGTCCTTTTGGTTCTGCAGTCACATTCTCAGGTCGTTAAGACCAATCGTAACCAGATTTATTTTTCAGGTCCTTCAAGAAAGTGTATCATTTCACATTGTGAACAATCTGTGAGTGATAACCACCATCATACCTCTAGTAACATTCGAGATTGATTTTTACTGGACATAGATTATATCATGTGGAACAGTCAAATCAAACACTTTATTGATTTCAATATGATCATCATCACCATCATCTTGTATTTATATTGTTTGAAATGACCTAATACATAATACACTTTCAATGGTTAAGATCATGAGTTAGTTGAAGCTAGACCACCATGAAAAACCTGGAATCACTGGACGGCTGTTTCGTCCTATTTTGGGACTCCTCATTGGCAATGAGCATCCACGATCCCCCCCGCGAGATTCAAACCTCAGAACCTACTGGTTTCGCGCGCGACCACTTAACCACTAGACCACTGAGCCAACATCCAACGGTGTTAATGTCTAACTTCAACTAATCCACGAAATTGAGCGACACATCCACCATTGTCTTCAATGAGTTACTAACTCACAACAGATCTGGTTGAACTCCACTGGTCACTACTTCTCACTAGAACTTCAGGATATATACCTCTTGAAGCCAGTCACTAGTGAACATATTTTGATTAATATCAGAAGGGGGTTTTGTGGAGATTGTAGTAATTTCAATGGTTAAGATCATTAGTCAATTTTTTAAATAAACTCATTTCTTTTCATTCTGTATTCTAGGAGTCTATATCTTCTGATATTATATCCTTCATTATGAACTCTACTGAAATACAATCATCATCAATATCATCATACTATCAAATCCATAATGATCTTTTCCCAAATCAAACTAATTTCATCATACATTTATTCAAGAAATATGGTCAAGATGATTTAATTCATGATTTATTGAAACATTTCATCAATTCTAATCATAACAATTCTTCATTATTGAATTACAATTCAAACAATTTGAAAGTAAAACTATCATTTCAACAATTATTCAATAAGATTACTTCTACTACTACTGGTACTACTACTAGTACTACTACTGCGACTACGACTACCCCTACTTCTACCATTGTGAATCATATTAATAATAATAATGATCATAAATTAAACATGAAACCTATTGGTGCTCCATATTTGGCTTTATCAAAATTACGTAATTTAATTCATAAAATGAATCGTTTACATAATCAAATATCATTACCAATGAAAGTATTAAATTCTATTGACAAATTAGCACGTAATTCATTAATTCAATTAGCTGAAATATGTAGACAAGGTGAGATGATATTTCTAAGTTTGTAAATTATATATTCATTTATAAGTAAAGATAAATAGTTGCTAGCAATAGGATCAAGGATAGGCGTTTCGTCAGCTGAATGTAACTTTATCTTAGAGTTGATGTTCACGCCGAGATTCGAATCCAAAACCGTTCGCTTTGAATGTTATTGCGTTATCCATTCACCTACTGAGTCCTGATAGCCACTTGCTTATGTACTACAAAGTGGATGTGTATAAATTATTTCCGTTTTAAATGTTTTTGATTAGTAACTAGCATTGAAGTTCAATACATGCGTAGGACTCTTTAAATGATTATACCCGTTTGAACGTGGTACCTATTACTTCAAACATCAGAGACTTATAATCTAGATTACTGAGTTATGATAATCACTAAATCAAGATTTTCACTTAATAAGCCTATCATGCTAACAAAAAAAACCGATCAGATGCAAATTGTGAATATCAACAGTAAAAAAATATATAGATCTTCAGGAATGATAGGCACTTTTTTTACGTGTTATTGTTTTGAATCAATGTAATATTGTTTCTCAGAATAAGAAAGTTTGCGGGGATTCCTAAGTTCCATAGTCTACATCATACATCAACCACCAAATTTTAAGTCAGTAGTCTTATTTATTTATTTATTTTAACACATAGATAATGGTACAAGGAGGCACCAAATACATATGCGCCACATAGATCTCATTTCATATGTGTGAGGGCTGTGATACCGCCTGGGTGCCCTAACCGAAACAGGTGGTTTTCTTAGGAGGCCACACCCGGAGCCTTCGACCTGGAGATCTGATCCACAAGGCAGTGGAACATCGTAAAGAGTTGTAGTCCCATGGTAGCCGGTGACCAACGATTGGTTCATACGTCATTTGTTCCTTCAGGATACTGGAGCTATCCCATGTGCACGATTGGTTTGGGATCTGGTTAGAGCGACGGACATTTGCTTTTCGTCCTCTCATTTTCGTAAACAACACCCATGGTGCGAGAAGGCAGTGAGTAGGACTTCTCTGGCAGAGGCTATATACGCGTGGACATGTGAAAGCAATTTGTGGGGGGGGGCAGCAGACTTTCCTCACTCTCGGCCGTACCAGGGCATTTGGGGACGAGTCCGAAAAGTTTTGGGTTTGGTCCTCAATGTGGTCATGCGTACTCACTGCTCAAAAGTCCTGTAATACTACTACTACTACTACAATGAAACAGTTATCCAGTACGTCGTAATTTTTAATAATTATCTAACTAAGATAAGTTCTTGGTTTAAAGTATGAAATTCCATTTGTACTTCTTATATGTTTACTACATTGATCGATTTTATCTCTTTGTTTCCCTTCTGGTTTTTCTTTCTTTTTTTATTTATTTAGCTGGTCGTTTAAGTGATTTAATTAGTTTAGGTTTAAATAGTTGGGAAGCAAAAGTATTATTTGAATATTATGAAAAAACTGGACAACAGAATTTATTATTTCATTGTTTAATTGCACGTTCACAATATCAGGTTAGTATTGATATATCTGTAATTTCAATTGTGTTTCTATATCTATATACATTAGTGTGTATACTATTTATTATTTATTTATTTTAACACATAGATATCGGTACAAGAAGGCACCAAATACATATGCGCCACACAGATCTCATTTGATATGTGTGAGGGATGTGATACTTCCCGGGTGCCCAGACCGGAGCAGATGGTTTTCATAGGGGGACACACTCCCAGCCTTCGGCCTAAAGGTCTGACCCACAAGGCAGTGGAGCATCGTGAAGAGATGCAGTCACATGGTAGCCGGTGACCAACGATCGGTTCATACGTCATTTGTTCCTTCAGGATACTGGAGCCCATGTGCACCATTGGTTTGGGATCCGGTTAGAGAGACGGACATTTGCTTTTCGTCCTCTCATTTTCGTAAACAACACCCATTGTGCGAGAAGGCAGTGAGTAGGACTTCCCTGGCAGAGGCTATATACGCGTGGCGGTGTGAGAGCATTTCTAGATGGAGAGCGGACTCTCACCACTCTCGGCCATACCAGGGCATTTGGGGGCTTAGTGTGTATACATTTGGATACATCTTTTCTAATTCAAAATTGGCGGGAAAATCTAAAGTGTATCCGAAATTTATTATAATATCTTAATGTTTCTTACTTCATATTGACTTTTAAGAGCTCCAAATGCCTTGATATGGCCGAGGGTAAAGAGAGTCCGCTCTCCCTCGAAAAATACTCTTACATGACCACACATACATAGACACTGTCGGGGAAGTACTAATCATTGTTTTCTCGTGGCAAGGGTGTTGTTTACAAAATGCAGAGGACGAAAAGTGAATGTTTGGCTTTTAAACCAGGTTGGTGGATATGAGGGATGCACCTAGGAGAGTTGAAAAGCATTGGTTCCAAACCAATCGTGCACATGGGCTCCAAGATCTTGAAGTAACGAATGGCGTTCGAAGCTACTGTTGGTCACTGACTACCATGGGACTGCATCTCCTAACGTGTTTCCACTGCCGCCTTATGGATTAGACCTTTAGGTCGAAGGCTTTGAGTGTGGCCTCCTAAGAAAACCATCTGTTTCTGTTTGGGCACTCATTCAGTATCACAGCCCCCACACAAATCAATGATAACTGTTTGGCGCTTATAAATTCGGTGCCTACTTGTACCGAATTTTATGTTTTTAGATAAATAATTCAATGAAACACATCAAATATCAGCACTCTCAACAAATGTATATCAAAAACAGCTTTTGAATGAGTTAGGGGCGGCCAAATCAAAACGTGGCATCAGTGCTTGAAGTCACTAACTTCTAGTCTGATCCATATTGGTAAATGCAGACTACTTGGTTGGCATCCGCGTTACTATCGTAACCGATGGTTGGAGATTGTGTATGTGACATGGCTCAGAATTGATCACAATGGCGTTGATGTTTACACTATTTGTTTTCCCTTAATTTATGAGATTAAAATTGCTTTATATCTTTCTTCCTACCAACTAATTCTTTCTTCCTGTACTATGTCCTTATATACAATCTTTCTTTTATATATTAATACCATTGAAGTGACTACTTCTATGAATTTGGTGTTTATTTTATTGTGCTAATGAGGTATGGCAACTTGTTTCTGGTCCTACATTATAGCTGACTGACAGACCTACGATCTTATATTCAAATGTTCACAATCTATTCCTGTACAATATTTTATTGACTGACAACTATTTCTTATCTTCATAATTTGTAGACTGCTATGGAAATATTCAATAGTTACCATGGTGTATTACCATATGATAAAACTAGATTATTACATAATAATACAATTAATTCTACTATTATTGATCATAATGATGAACATGTTCAACGATTACAACTTGATTTAATGATACAATTAATGAATTCATGTCTTCCATTATTAAATACAACTAATGAATTCAATAAGAAATCTATTCAATCTAATTATTATTATCATCATCATCAAATGGATCATTATAAAGCATTAGCAAATGAATATGTGAATATGGATGATATTCAAACGAATTCTGAATCATCTTCATTGATTCCCCATGATGATGATCATGATCATGATCATCGTCTTCGTCAACCATCATCCTCATCATTATTATCATCATCATCATTCACACAATCACAATTATCATTACCACAAATGGATAATAGAGATTTTATCGCTTATAAACAAACTACTCCATTAATCTATCCATTAACGGATTTAAAAAAATCTAATCCATTAAAAAAACCTACATCTTCATTATCAGCATTATCATCAAATAAGTATCAATTGAATTCTTGTATTGGTAATCCTTATTCATATGGTGATATAGATGATAATCATGATAATCAGGATGATGATCGTCATCTTATAGAAGATGAAATGATTAGAAATAATCGTATTAACAAGTCCAATTCATGGTTATTAACTACAAATAAAAAAAGTCGACAAGAATTTTGGAATACATTCAAAGAGTCAGTTTTGTTTCTTTTTTCTTTTTGATCTAACAGTCACTACTTATTCAAAGCCCCCCCCCTCAACTGCCCTGGTACGGTCGAGAGTGAGGAGAGTTCACTCACTCTCTCGAAATGCTCTCACATGACCACGCGTACACAGCCACTGTCAGGGAAGTCCTACCCACTGCCTTCTCGTGGCGGGGGTGTTGTTTACAAACTTGAGAGAACGAAAAGCGAATGTCCAGCACTCCAACCGGGTTGGTGGACATGCAGAGTCCACCTAGGGGAGTTGGAAAACCCTCATTCCAAACTAGTGGTGTACATGGGCTCCAGTATCCTGAGGGAACAAACGACGTTTGAACCAATTCTTGGTCACCGAATACCATGGGAATGCATCTCCTTACGATGCTTCACTGTCTTATGGATCAGACCTTCAGGTCGAAGGCTCGGGTGTGGCCCCCTAATAGAACCCACCTGTTTCGGTTTGGGCACTCAGGCATTATCACAGCCCTCGCACATATCAAATGAGATTTATGTGGCGCATATATATCTGGTGCCCTTCCCTTGTACCAATATCTGTGTGTTTAAATAAAATTAGTGGAACAATGAAAAGAGGTATTTCATTTGTAATCAAATAGTTGGTTGTATAGTTTCATAAATAAAAAACTATTCAGCCTCTAGTTGAAGCGATTTTTTTGTGGATCTGTTTAATTTATTAGTTGTGTTCGTCATGGATTGATCTTAGTTTTGATACTATTTAAAACCAGGAAACATTTTAGACATCCATTGAATCTAAATGTGAGATTCTTTAGCAGAGCTCTATCATTAAATGATGGTCACTCTATATCGGAAATCGATTGATATTGGAATTGTACCTTCATATATTGACCTGATGGTTCTAATGGTGAAACGTTCACTGTTGGATTTGATGGTCCTAGATTCAATACCTGGTGTAATCATTAGTTCAGACTGGGATGAAACAGCTATTCAGTACTTCTTGATTTTCAATGGTACTCTATCTCTATTCTGTGATCAATACAATTTACATTCATTGTTTGATTATTTTACATTTAAATGTACATGATAACAGACAAAGAAAATTTTGCTAAGGTAAAGTACTAACTGAATAGAAGAAAATTAGCAAAATCAGATGGATAATTGTTTACCTTGATAAAATACCAGGTTACTAGCAGCTGAAAGAGCATCACCAGTAGCAGAAAAGATTGGGTATAGAAAAGGAGATTGTATGATCCAAGTTCCAAAGAAAGACAAAAAGTGAATGGATATATGCGATTATGAATAACTCTAACCATTGGTTATAATAATCTTGCAGACCCCAATCAGGTAGTCTACACTAACCCACATGGTTCAGTTAAACAGTCAGCGTCTTCATGGACTGATGCCATGTCTTGGTTTATCCACGCTTGACTGGCTCCCAAACCATTTCTACACTAGATAACATTGCCCATCGAGGTTAGCAGTGGTTGGGATATTTGTCGCACATGTTCAACCACTTGACTTGATGAAAATTTACAACCTCATTAGTCGATTTACCATCTTTACCTTCTCATTTTTCCAATGATGACAGAAGTCTATTTTTAGTTATGTGTATATTAGTTATTCATCTTGTATATAGACTTCTAGCTATACATCTAATTTGATGTTGTTTTTTATTCTATGACGTAATTGGTTTAATTGCAGAGCTTTCATCAGTACTTAATTTATTTAATAATAAGCTTCCATAAACGCTAAATCGTTCCGCTATGATGTCCTTCTTTGCAGTTGGTTGTTTCTGTAGTTTTCGTTTTGCTTATTTGTCTTTTGTGGTGGTAACGTCTCTGACTGTGAAGCTGGGTAACACGGGATCGAATCTGCCAGGGGGCACTAGTTCCCTCAAAGATTACAGGTACACCTTGCTGAAGAGTGCCAGGTAGCACGAAACCCGGTTCCAGGGTTTCCTGTTGACTACCTCCAACCACCATCTAATATTTGCCTTTTGTTTCCAAGTCAATTTTCATGTTCGATTGAGCTCTGATAATGTGATTGTTTGAATTTTTTCTTATGGGTTGATAGATCGATTAGATTTAGATCTGCTAACTAATTGTCGATAGACCTGAATATCATGCTTCTTGAAACCTTCTAACATTAATATTTCCTCGGTTCAGAATTTCGATGTTTTTTCCAGTTGAATTCACGTCTTTGATTGCCTAAGTGTATTGGTATTAACAATAACTTATCTCGTCGTTTCACTAATGGTTTATTTTGTATATAAGTTTATAGATGCCCCCCGACCGTTGTTGCTACGTTGACGTGGTGGTCGAGCTTGCCTATCGTGATGAACCATTCGAGCTATAATGGCTAGAACAGTTTTTCTCAAGGTCATACCATGTCAGACAGGTCGGTTGAAGAGCGATAAGACTAAAAGCAACAAATCCAAGGTCCGAAGACGAAGACGTACTGCTGAATGTACAGAGGTGTGACAGCAGTATGGTGTTTTCTTCAAACAACCATCATAACAGCGATGCTGCCTTCCCACAAGGAGGGTTGGGGTTAGAAAAGGTCGACCCTAAAAATGCACACCTCGCCTTATCCCATGGATATCCGTCTCCGGCAGTAAGGTCTCAACAAGTATAGAGCTAACACAAAAACTACTCATAAAACAATCATGCGTGACCGACCTCAAGCAGTTATCCTTTGGGCACTGCCGTCACGCTCTCAGGTCACTATGATCGATAAAATTATACTTTTATACAGTTCATTATTTCACTGGTTGAAATCATGAGTCCATTGAAGCTAGACCACCATGAAAAACCTGGAGGCACTAGACGGCCGTTTCTTCGTAGTATGGGACTTCTCAGTAGCAGTGCGCATCCACGATCTTGCCCCCCCCATGAGATTCGAACCCAGGTCTATCTGTCTCGCGCCAGGCGCTTAACCAACTAGACTACTAAGCCGGCATTATTTGTTTAGAATTCATGTATGATTTACTTGAATCTCAGGGATTGTTTGGATTAATCACTTCTAGAATACTTTTATATATAACTTCCTATGAAATAGAATGGTGCCTCACCACATTACGTTCGCATACTCATAGTTATAGTTCATGGATTTATAAAAAATACACACTTACAACTCCATACAAGATTAAACTGATAAGTCTTGCTAATTGAACGCTATATTCGGTTCCTAAGCTACTCTCCTAAAATACCTGCTAGAACTATACAGCGACCTGAACACGAGAGACAAGGAGCAAAATATGCGAGAAGTACTTTACTCCAAAGGTTCAATTTAATACAGAAATCTCGGGTTTTTATAGTATTTTAGATTTCCTTGGGTTTCCGGGAAATTCTGGAATTGCTACTAAACATATTAGCAGTATAGGTGATTATCCAATCAGAAACTCTACATGTGACTTTTCACTTTCTTAATGTTTCTGGCTAAAACCTCTAGTAGACTCTAATAGAATAAAATGCTTCTTAGTGTTTTCCTGAACCTTTGTTGACTTTTCTTTGAGGAGTTTTCCAGATCAGCTCAACATAAACTCATGACATCCAAGCTCTTTATATGTTGATCGCTAAGTTGAAACTTTATTTTCTATATTATAATTATTATAATACTAAAATCATCATTCTATCAAATTGTCTTTGTTTATATATTGAATTATAGATTACAAGATCTTCATGAAAGTTGTGGATTAAATTCAAATATTTGGTTAAATGATAGTCGTTGTCGTCTAATGGATTATACTACTATTAATACTACTAATTCAACAATAGTAACACCAACACAACCAGTTCATTTAAATGAATCTCGATTGAAATTAAATAAAAAACGTGAATACCCTACGAAAGATATTGATGATCTTGACAAGTACTTGTTTAAGTAAGTATATTTATTTAATAAAATTTTCTTGTATTATGACAGTTTCTTTATCGTTCTGCTTTACTTTACGGATGCGAAACATGGTCATTAAGGGTAAAGGATACTTTTAATTTACTAGAATTTAATCACAGATACCTTAGAAATATTTCTCACATCTACTAGGATCACTAGGTAAGTAGTAGTAAGGTTAGATGTAGGATATTAAGGAATGATGATAAATCAGTCGATGAAGTTGTAAATCTTCATCGGCTGAGATAGTTGGGCCATGTGTTACATATGTCTGAGCCCCCAAATGCCCTGGTACGGCCGAGAGTGGGGAGAGTTCGCTCTCCCTTTCCAAATACTCTCACATGGCCATGCGTATATAGCCTCTGCCAGGGAAGTCCTACTCACTGCCTTGTCGTGGCGGGGGTGTTGTTTACAAAAATGAGAGGACGAAAAGCGAATGTCTGGCGCTTTAACCGGACCCCAAACAAATGGTGCACATGGGCTCCAGTATCCTGAGGGAACAAATGGCGTATGAACCAATCGTTGTTCACCGGCTACCATGGGAGTGCATCTCCTCACGATACTCCACTGCCTTGTGGGTCAGACGTTCAGGTCGAAGGCTCGGGGTGTGACCCCCTAAGAAAACCACCTGTTTCGGTTTGGGCACTCGGTCAGTATCACAGCCCTCACACAAATCAATTGAGATCTGTGTGGCGCATATGTATTTGGTGCCTCGTTGTACCTATACTTATGTGTTAAATTAAATAAAATAAATACTACCATTTCATAAACTTTACTAATTGACGTTTGTTTTGTTTTTGTATCATCGTTGCAAATTTCATGGCATTAACTGTGACGGTTGATTCCTGGGGTTTTTTTTTTCAGTAATTCAATCCCATCTTTCAAAATAGCTTTATCAATCCTTACCGTCATTTAAAATTAGGCAAAGAACTAGTGAACGTTTCTTTTCAACGTCCAAATTTTATCATCGAAATTTCGATACACGACTTTGTTTTATCACATTATTATTATATTAGTGGTTACATGAAAGATTTTACCATCGAGTTACTCAATGGATCTTTTATACATATAGACGAGATTATAATTTATGGACGACTTTTGAACGAATCTTAAGTAACCTTGAGAAATATTAGCTATTCAGAAAACAGTTAGTTTACAGTAAAAATATACTATACAAAATTAAAAAAGCAAAGTGGATACACTTCTTTTATTTGGTTCAAAAACTTGTCAACGTTAGAAAGCGTTTCAGTGGTTCTATATGGTTCCATAATAGTAGGCCCCTGAAGCCATGATAAGGTTGCACAAATTCTTTCAGCTTCAACCATATAGCTTCAAAATTGTTTGTGTGCACTCTGGTTGTTGGATCTACAAAATGCCGCTTGCGGATAACGACACAATGCACATAACCAAGTGTATTTAGGCATATGTACGCTGTCCAATCATTCGGATATATTATAGTACCTGGTTGCAGCCAGTGCTTTTATTATCCAGTTCGCAACAATCATCATAAATTGTCTTAGTCTCAATCTGGATCGAACAAAAAAAATCCTGTTCTAGCAGGCAACATCATCACGGTAGTCTGCACAAGTCATTTAATTACCATAATAACATATACAAAAACTTCTTGGTAATCCCATTTGTTGTAGCCGCTTAATTATCATGCTTTCTCTAAAATCCTCTGTGAACCGATCGTGCATGACCATCATTGTACCTGAAATTGACGCCATGACATTGAAATCCCTCAAATGCTTCTGATTAGCTCGTCCATAAATTATAGTCTCATTCAATCCACATTGAAGGGGTTAAAAAATAAGTCACATATTCTCAATCATCATTGCTATCTCAATGTACGAAATCTTGCTGTGATTGATTGATTTTAACACATAGATATTGGTACAAGGAGGCACCAAATACATATGCGCCACACAGATCTCATTTCATATGTGTGAGGGCTGTGATAGCGCCTGGGTGCCCTAACCGAAGCAAGTGGTTTTCTTAGGGAGCCACACCCGGAGCCTTCGACCTGAATGTCTGATCCACAAGGCAGTGGAGCATCGTAATGAAATGTAGTCCCATGTTAGCCGGTGAACAATGATTGGTTCATACGCCATTTATTCCTTCATAATACTGGAGCTAGCCCATGTGCATGATTGGTTAGGGATCCAGTTAAAGCTCCGGACATTCGCTTTTCGTCCTCTCATTTTCGTAAACAACAGTAATGCCACGAGAAGGCAATGAGTAGGACTTCCCTGACAGTGGCTGTATACGCGTGGTCATATGAGAGCATTTCGAGAGAATGAGTGTACTCTCCCTACTCTCGGCCGTACTAGGGCATTTGGGGGCGAAATCTTGCTGTATTGTAATAGTCATTCAATGTTGATCATACTTAACTCGTATCTTGTAATGTGTATATATCATTACTCTTATTGAAATAATCTAAACATTCTCTCTTCTATTATTTTAATCATATCTAGATGTATTTATACACCACCATCTTGTGGACGTAAACAAATTCATTCAAATATTATAACAAATCGTTTAATAACATCTACTGCTTCATTATTCAATAATTCACTGTCAAGTCCATTGAATCAAAAACCAATTTCTATTTTAAAGGTTTGTTAATTATGTATTAGAAATAATAATCATTATATCATCCTTATTGTTAATGGATATCCATAACTAACTTTAAATCTTTAATCGTCGAGGATGCTGGATCCTCAGAGTTCATTTGGTGTAAGGTTTCATTTTTGTAATTTTTATTTTGAAGGATTTGTGATAAGTCTTGCTAATTGAATACTAGATTAAGTTCCTAAATTCTTCTAGTAACCTCTAAACTAGATCTACACAAGAGAAAAGGTATGAATTATGGATGAAACGCTTTATTTCAATGGTTCGTTTATGTACAGAAAATCTAGGGTTTTTATTAGTATTTTGTATGACTTTGGGTCTCCGAAAAATTCTGGAACGCAACTAAGCGTTGTAGCAGTAAACATAATCATCCAATCAAAAACTCGATATGTGACGTTACACTTTCTAGATGTTTCAGACAAAACTCCTAGTAAATACTGATTCAATAAGATACTTTTTCTAGGAGTTTTCTGAATCTCCACAACCATTTGAATTTCTTATTTCTACGCCAAAGGTGCATATTTTTAACTTCAAATTGTATTTCCCATTTCGGAGGATCTTAGTTGTCATTGGTTCGTTTCTTATTTTAATACTCTATTTTTTGACGTTTCCCAAGGACATTTTTATATTACATATAAGCGCTTGAGTTGTGTGTTTGTTTGTTAGTGCTTCCGACTACTTATGGAATATAATTTTCCCTCATCTGAATCTGATGTTCTCCCTCTTGTTAGCTGGGCTGGGGCTCAGTGGTATAGTTTAGCTTATCTTGTTATTGTGTTGCTAACCTTCGTTCTGTTCGTCAGTTCAGGTAATATCTTAATCTTTTTAAACGTAGTACTAACACACCATCTTTAGTCTTACAGATTTTTAGTATCAGTTATAAAATTCTTTAATTACAGTGCTCTGGTGAGAAATACTACTCATATACAGATCTTGGATGATAGTCCCCAACTAACTTTCTCTCTCTTTAGTTTTTCGTTTTCGCTGTTTTATCAACATTATTTTTAGTAATAATTCAGATTCTTATTAAGATCTCTCTAATATGTGAAAGATATCTTCAGTGGTCTAGAGGTTAAGCGTTCGTGCGCGCGACCAATAGGTTCTGGGTTTGAATCCTACCGGCCGGTTATCGTGGATGCGCACTTCTGAAGAGTCCCACAATAGGACGAAATGGCCATTCAGTACTTGCAAGTTTTCCATGATGGTCTAGCTTCAACTGAATCATGATCTCAACTATTAGATTATTAATATTTTACATTTGTCCACAGCAACACTTTTTAATCTTCCATAATAGAAACTATCTGAATCATTACATAGTTCATTTTTAATTCCATATTGTTGTGCTTGGATCATCATTTAGTAGACTGAATCAATAGAAATTGATCAGTAGTTAAGGGATTATGATGCAATTTTTGTGAGATTATAATTTATGGACAACCTTTAAACGATGTTAAAGTGACATTGAGAGTTTCCATCTAATAACTAGGACCAATGGCAAGTTATAAAGTAGTGTGATGAATAAGAATTATGATTTACAGTTGATGGTTAAGGTTAGGAATTAGATTAAGGGTTTTCATCATGAACCGACATCATCTATAATGCCAAAACTCTATATATTCAAATATACCAAATGCCCTGGTACGGCCGAGAGTGGGGAGAGTCCGCTCTCACATGGCCATGCGTATATAGCCCCTGCCAGGGAAGTCCTACTCACTGCCTTCTCGTGGCGGGGGTGTTGTTTACGAAAATGAGAGGACGAAAAGCGAATGTCTGGCGCTTTAACCGGACCCCAAACAAATGGTGCACATGGGTTGGCTCCGGTATCCTGCGGGAATAAATGGCGTATGAAGCAATCGTTGGTCACCGGCTACCATGGGACTGCATCTCCTCACGATGCTCCACTGCCTTGTGGATCAGACTTTCAGGTCGGAGGCTCGGGGTGTGGCCCCCTAAGAAAACCACCTGTTTCGGTTTGGGCACCCGGTCAGTATCACAGCCCTCACACAAATCAATTGAGATTTGTGTGGCGCATATGTATTTGGTGCCTCCCTGTACCTATACCTATGTGTTAAAATAATAATAATATATTCAAATGGATAAATGGGTTTCTCGTCACAATCCAAGTGTTGTTATTTTATATCTGATTGTGTTATAACTCTCTCTCTTACGGTTATAATCCAACTATTCGTATTGCTTAGTATTCTTGGACACCAATTCATTCGACAAGTCCCCAAATCAGAACACCATTGATGAACAGGAAAGAGATTATATTCCAAATAACAAGGTTAGATGGAAGTAAGAAACACAATAGGAAAAATGTTAGTATATTTATAGTTTTTACATGAGAAGATTCCAGAGTATTCTCCAAACATCGGCTAGCGCTGATTGGACAAGAATTAGCCAATTAGCGTACGTCAACGTGAATGTGCATTGAGTATGATTTAATCCAATCTATGTCCCGCTAACAGATTACTTCGTCCATAAATTGTAGTCTCACTGCAATTTTTATCTATGATAAACTGTGTAATAATTTGATCATTTAAACATTGATTCATTGTTCATAGTAACCATTTACTAATAGTACCTTTTTATTGTTGTTGTTGATATGTTTAGACTAAAATGTGTCTATCGAATAAAGAAATTTCGGTTTCGACAATGGCTAACTCTATGAAAACAACGATTACAACAACAACAACAACAACAGCAGCAGCAGCAACAGGAACGACGATTGTTTCTTCTTCTTCATCTTCATTATTCTCCACTTCTTTGAATCCTGTCATATCCTCCTCCTCCTCCTCCTCCACATCATCATCTTTATCACGTTCAACATATACAACAAATGTAACAAATTGTAGTAATATGAAAGATTTATCACATCTAATAAAAGAAAATAATTTATTAAGAAATGAATTACATATTAATAAAAATACTACTGATCAAGAAATCAGTAGTAAAATTTATGATAATGATGATGATTGTAATATTGATGAGAATGATGATTGTGATGTCACTTTAAATTTATCAACTGTTCGTCCAAGTAAGTACAACTTGATAATAATCTATGTATATTAAAGAATTAACAAGTTGAGAGAGAAAAGAATATTGTTACTATCATCAATAATTATCTTTCTTTAGTTCTTATTTATACCTTATCTATACCCCCCTCCAAATGCCGTGGTAGGACGGAGAATGGGGAAAGTTAGCTCTCCCTCCCGAAATGATCTAACATGAGCATTTGTATACTTGTTGCCTGCTCGTGGCACTACTGTTGTTTACGATATTGACAACACAAAAAGAGAATGTCTGTCGCTCTAATTGGGTTGATGGATACGGAGCATCTACCTAGGGGAGTTAGAGAACTCTGGTTCTAAATCGATGTTGCACATGGGTTCCAGAATCTTGAAGGAACAAATGACATGTGAACCGATTATTGATCACCGGTTACCATAAGACTGAATCTTCTGACGTTGCTCTACTACTGCCTTATGGATTAGACCTTTAGGTTGAAGGCTTCGGGAATGATCGCTGATTCAGGCACCTGAGCAGTATCACAGCCCACATACAAATCATCGTTTCATTTTTATCTTATCATGGAATCATTTTATCAATGTTCCAATAATTCCATACGAATGTTGGAAAAACTAACAAAACACGTTTATAAAAGTATTTATGACTTGATAGATGGGCTTACTTTAATATTTACTGAACTTTCCTGAAATAATAAAGTGTTCCTAATGAAAATTAGTTAATCATTTATAATGTAGGACCAGGCATATGAAAGTAATGCGCTTTTAAATAGTTTAAACCGATAGTAAACGTCAAGATGTTTATGAGTTACTTACTTACTTACTTACGCCTGTTACTCCTCGTGAAGGAGTATAGGCCACACACCAGCACTCTCCATTCAACCCTGTCCTGGACAATCTTTTCCAGCTCTTTCCAATCGTTATTCATATCTGCTTCTATATGCCGTTATAGTGTGTTCCTTGACCTTTCACTTTTCCACTTCCCTTCACGATTCCAAGTTAGAGATCATAAGTCAATCGAAGAAAGACCACCGTTGAAAACCTGGAAGCAATGGACGGTCTTTTCGTTCTAGTATACGACGCTTCAGCGATGGATATCAACGAACCCGTATGCGGGATTTAAAGCCAGGACCTTCGGTTTTTCATGTTAACGGTTAACCTCTAGACCATTATGAGCTGGCATCTAACGGTGTTAATGTCTAGCTTAAACCAATCCACAATATTGCGCAACCGTCCACTATTGTCTTTAGTGAGTAACTGACTCACAACAGATCCGGTTGAACTCCATTGGTCACGACTTCTCATTAGGATTCCTGGGATTATCCCATGGAGACTGTCGCTAGCGAGCACATAATAATTATAATCAGATAGAGGTTTTGTTAATATTATAGTAATTTAATAGTTGGATTCACAAGTCATTTGAAGCTAGACCACCATGGAAGCACTGGATGGTCATTTCGTTCTAGTATGAGATTCCTCAGCAGTGCGCATCCTCAATTCAGGTTTTCTAAGATGGTCCAGTTTCAATTGTAATTCATGAATTCAACTATTCAATTTTATGATTTCATTTCTGAACTAATATCCCCCCTAATAATCATCTAAATTATTCTCTTTTTTATAACAAACACAACAACAATCTATTTTAGGTATTGTGAATACAGAGAAATTTCAGCATAAATTAATACAGGATAATGTAAATAGTAAATGTAATGAATTCACTTTCTCCGCTCCTCATCGTCTCTCTTTAACATCATCGAATACAGTAAGATTCTTTTGTTTTTCTGTTTCCACCTGGGTTTTTTTCTTTTTAAATTAAATACTGAAGATTTATTTTGATCTTTTATAGTTGTGAATTAAATGGATGGATGGATACCCAATGAGTGAAGTGTCCCCCATATGATAAAGTCAAATAGTTGTACAGTTCTTTATACCTTTCTGTTATAACTTGTGATCTGTGAGCCCTGTTAATGGATAAGTAATGATACCACCAATTAGGGAGAAATGAAATATCGATCGGATCAATGACGCATAAACCTGTACGAACAGCCTAGAGTCCTGATTGATCATGCTTCCCGTCTATACCAGCCAGTTAAGTCCAGAACACCACTCTCAGCCCCTTCAATATAAACCATTTATTTCAAACATACTGGGTTTATATACTAACCAGACAGACCACACCGTACCATAAAATAGGAAACAACATTTAGACAACAATTAGTCAAATGTGGAATGCAGTGACTAATGGATAGGGCCTAATTCAAGAATGGTAAATTGTGTAGTAATAGTTCATAGGTGAAAATAAAGCTTATAATAAGAGGATTATGAATATGAATAGTTTAGTTATTTAACAATTATACGACAAAAATGTACGTATAGTATTGGTCCATAAATAGATCCCAAAGTTACCATTCATTATCTTTATCAAAAGCTCCGCCTGGAGTCCCTCCGGAGGCTACTGCTGGTCCTAAGCCCAGATAAAGGAGGATGGTTAGGTGTGGGGTTCGCGACCCAATTCCGTAGAAAGCTAACTCTCTAAAAAATGTAAAAAAACGCTAATGCTTATCGGGACCTAACACTTTCAATACATATTTGTATGTGAGATTATGAATCTTCACCGATTGAGATGGTTAAGTCATATACAATCCTAAATAATGTTGGGGATAGTTGGAAATACGTTAAGGTTGTCTAAACCCAATAAGCGACCTGCTTGAATATTTGGGTTATTTGTTCTTGCCATCTAGATATTTCAACAAGTTATCTGTTGTTTATTTGGTTTGTTTTAATACATCATTATATCAATTAATTGCATAACCTATTCAGGTATGTTTGTGAAAAGTTTAAGACTTTTTGCTGTATACGTTAGAAAAAAGCACTATTAGAGATATCATGGTTGCTGATAATGTACATCTCGAAAAGAATGTACATAATTTCGATGTCGATTCCTGAACTCCCAAGATCAAACTGGTGACCAGTCAATGTTTATCGTCAGAATTAATCTAGAAATAAGAAACAAAAACATGTTGAAATACTGTACAATGCCCTGGTACGGCCGAGAGTGGGGAGAGTCCGCTCTCCCTCTCGAAATGCTCTCACATGGCCACGCGTATATAGCCTCTGCCAGGGAAGTCCTATTCACTGGCTTCTCATGGTGGCGGTGTTGTTTACGAAAATGCGAGGACGAAAAGCGAATGTCCGGCACTTTAACCGGATCTCAAACCAATCGTGCACATGGGTTGTCTCTAGTATTCTGAAGGAACAAATGGCGTATGAAACAATGGTTGGTCACCGGCTACAATGGGACTGCATCTCCTTACGATGTTCCACTGTCTTGTGGATCAGAATAAATAAACTCTACACTTAGAATTCTATATTGTACGATAAGCATAGTATTGAATAAAGCTATTAATCTTTGTTCATTTATTCATTATATAGATGATGTATCTGTTTTTATATGAGAATGTTAACAAAATAATACCGTTCAGATGTTAGATAACTCAGTCAGCAACAAAGTAGAACTTCGTATGTACGTACGTACGTACGTACATCAGTTCAAGTTGCCATACCACATTAGCACAAAGATACAATTGTCGATTGAAATCCCATAGTGTTAGAGGTAGTAAAATTATAAGCAGTAATCCGAAAGATTAGGGTTTGATGATGTCATTCAAAGGGTATAATCCAATGAAATAAATTTCGAAAGAGAAAAAAATAATAAAGGGACATGAAGAATTCAGAAGATTAGACTTTGGGGCGAACAAAAAGAGTGGATTTTGAGCCATGTCATTCAAGGTCTCTAATCATCGGTTGTTATCGTCTCGAGGATTCCAACCATATAGTCGACACCTACCAGTATGTTAGATGGTTAGAGTTTCTAATTTTAAATCATTTAACTTGTTGACTACTATCAAAGACGATCACATTATACAATCTAATTCTTTCTCGATATGATCGAGTTATTTGTCCAGTTAATTCATAAACTACTCAAATCGGACAGTAGTAGTACAATTATGCGATACAAAGAAAATTAGGGTATCATCAAAATTGTTTCACTGTTTATATTCATTTGTTTCTTTTTTTTGTTTTGTTTTATTTTTCTCCCCCCCCTTGAAATAGCCAATCTTTAATAAATCTATCGAAAAGAATGAATTTCTATTTTCAGCACCATTAATAAATAAAACAATTAAACCTAACCAATCCATAGATAATAATGATATTGATCAAGTTTCAATTTTACCAATCTCAATGGATGAATCAAATCAATCCTCTTCTTCAACTATTAACAATAATGATTCCGATCAAAGTACTGTAAATTGCGATCAAATGAATACGGCTAAGAACACGTAAGATTTCTTCTTTGTATAAAGTTAACAATTAAGTATCAGTATAGGATTGTGAAGATTATTATGTTTTTGATTGAGATCATGAAACGATTGATGTTAGACCACCATCGAAAACCTAGAAGCACTAGATAGCCGTTTCTTCGTATCGTGGGACTCTTCAGCAATGCGCATTCACGATCCCACTCGCGAGATTCGAACCCAGGGCCTTCAGTCTCACACATGAACGCTTAACCTCTAGACCGCTTAGCCGGCATCTAGCGATGTTAATATCTAATCTTAACCAATCCGCAATACTTTGCGTCCATCTTCCATTGTACTGAATTAGATATTTGTCTCTACTCGTCACGGATTAACTCTACTGATCACGGCTTCTCACTAGAACTCCAAGAATTCCCTCACGAAGCTAGTCAGTAGTGAGCACATGATAATTATCAGTATAGGGTTATGAAGGTTATTATGTTTTTGATTGAAATCATGAACCGATTAATGTTAGACCACCATTGAAAACCTGGAAGCACTGGATGGCCGTTTCGTTCTATCGTGGGACTTGTCAACAGTGCGCATCCACAACCATGGAAGATTGTTGCTCAATATCGTGTATTGGTTGAGGTTAGACATTAACATCGTTAAATACCGACTCAGTGGTCTAGAGGTTAAGCGTTCGCGCGCGATACTGAAGTCCATGGGTTCGAATCCCCCGAACGGTATCGTGAATATGCATTACTAAGGAGGAGTCCCACAATAGGGCGGAGCAGCCGTTCAGTGCTTCCAGGTTTTCTATGGTAGTCTGACATCAATCAGTTCATGAAAATCAGAAAATTTTTTGTACAATAATTTATTATTGACATTATCCATGGAAGTTTATAGATTTGTTAACATGGATCAGTTTAGTTTTTAAAGGTTTCTACTGATAATCAACATTAGGTTATTGATTACACTTGTGTATTAGATGTTTAATTGTACAACTGTAATGAAATTCATAGGATAATACAACTGATGTGATGATAATTTTGAACTAAAACCTTAAATTGTTCCCAGAATATATTGCTTAAAATACAGGTAAATAATGTTCTAGCCAAACTGGTTGATTATGTCTTTTCTGTACATGCCTATGTAGGTTATTTTGGGATAGATGGCATGTTTTGAAGGATCAAAAATCCACCACGTGTATGTGATTTTGTGGGAAACAGTAGCTTCTCACGTCTTTGAATGTATCTTGGTATCGTAGGAAGAGCAAGAAAGTTTTTTTTAAGTTTTTAATTACCGTGGATAGGTATAGTCTACATGTATACTAGGTGATACATGAACTTTCATCCGAGTATTACTTGGTATACATACCCTTGTGAGCAAATATATGTTACATGCGTGCTGGTAACACACAGGTTTTATCTCATGCATCCCATAGGATACATATAGATATATCCACCCACTTGGGAGAGTAGATGTTCACCACTCCCTTAGAGACGCATTTGCTACAGCAGACGGTCTCTTACACATTACATACCTATCATCTAGTCTATGGCTACCACCCCAGTTACATCCTAACACCACGCATGAGCATGCTCTCAAATAAGGTTGTTGGTCACCTCTTCCTAGTATTCTCTACCATATATTTTTATTATGTCTTCGACCTGATAGAATAGGTCGCTGGTTTTATTAGACATAGGACAGACAATATTTCAACTAGCGTTTCCTATGTACGACACTAAACACACTCTTTACAAATACTTATATACATGAACTACATAGGCCTGATGACTTCTGTAATTCCCGTACATAAGCATAAGCCCGGTGTGGTTTACTAAACCTCAAATTAGAACCCGACTTAGTGAAGAATGTCACAGTGTGGGTGATCAGTCCGATCTCCATCAACCGCTTAAGTTGACTAATAAGGTTGCCTATACTATTCAGCAGCGCCGTGAGTAGACCTTAGGTCGAATTTTACTGCCACAAGTAAATAGAAGGAAGTAAATAGCAGAGTGCATTTGTTATTCAATTTTAACTCTATAGATCATCTATACTGATCATAAAGAGTGAAGTATTAGAGAAAGTTGATCATCTCACCACAGTTTGCTCTAGTCACCCTTATTTGATCTCTTTCTTCTTTTTCTATGAAGCTTTCCTATAAAATGTCAATGCTTATTTTCATATATTTGAATTTTATTTTGAACAGATACCTAATTGATCTGAACAATACACCTTCTCTTACTAAAGCTCCAATTTTCACACCTCCAAAATTACAAAATCCAACGCTTAATGTAAATCAAATTCATACTAATGAAACTACTCATCAGTTAATCAATAATGATTCCATTGATAATAAAGAAGATATTACTCCAAAAGTGACAATGAAATCACGCAGAACACGTGATCCACATTCTTATCATAAAACATCTATTCATTCATCACAACATACAACAGTAATGAATCTTGATCATTTAGATCGTATTCATCAACATCCTCATCATCATGATGAACATAATCATTATCATTCATATCAATCTATTGATATGGATGATTTTGATGATAATTCATCTGTAACAAGTTCTATGACTAATGATTCATCAGATACTGTACGTCGATCAACTAGACGTGTTCGACCACCGAAACGTTATGATTCTTCAGCTGTTTAATCATCTCATTTAAATTACTATACATTGTAATCATACTATTAAACTGGGGAATTTTTGTTTTAATGGTTCAATTTTCAAAAAAAAGAGAAAGAAAAAAAAGAATATTGATTATTTGTTACCCTATGTGTTTATATATAATCCATATTCATTGGAACATGTAAATGGATAAAAGTATGTACTGTGCATTTTGTTGTACAGTTTGTCTTTTTTTGTTTGTTTGTTTGTTTTAAATAAAAAATGAATTGATTCTTTAAAAAAAAGAATTTGTAAAGTGGATTATGATGTTCAGATTGTTTTGTCTGATGTTGAGTGGTTGTTGTCCTGGTACAACCGATAGTGGGAAGAGTCCGCTCTCCCTCTCGAAATGCTCTCACATGGCCACGTGTATATAACCTCTGCCAGGGAAGTCCTACTCACTGCCTTCATGTGACGGGGGTGTTGTCTACAAAACTGAGAGGACGAAAAGCGAATGTCCGGCACTTTAACCGGATCTCAAACCAATCGTGTACATGGGCTAGCTCCAGTATCCTGAAGGAACAAATGGTGTATGAAACAATCGTTGGTTACTGGCTACTATGGGACTGCATCTCCTTACGATGCTCCACTTCCTTGTGGGTTAGACGTTCAGGTCGAAGGCTCCGGGTGTGGCCCTCTAAGAAAACCACTTGCTTCGGTTTGGGCACCCGGGTAGTATCACAACCCTCACACAAATCAATTGAGATTTGTGTGGCGCATATATATTGTGTGCCTTCTTGTACCAATACCTATGTGTTAAAATAAATATAAATACCAAACAAATGACAGGTTTACTACACAACTATTCGTTCCGTCCTAGTTTATGGCAGTCAGTTATAGTCGGTAATAGTAGAAGATATCCATAGGTTACTAGTATTCGAAGCATTGCTCGTATATTCTGAGGTCACCGAGTAAGTAATGCAGTTGTTAGGAAACGGGTACTAGTTAAGGAAGGCAAATCTATTGATGAAGTAGTGAAAGTTGAGATAGCTGGGACATGTGTTACGTATGCCCAACTACCGACTACCCTGACGCGCGATGTTTTATAGTGTAGAAGTTGTTTGGAAGGTATCTACAGGGAGGTGGCCAGACCAAAACATGGCACAAATCCATGAAGTCACTGACAAGTGGACTGAGTCATGTTAGTAGGTGTAGACTACCTGGTTAGGATTTGCGAGATGATAACAACCGATGGTTAGAAACTGTGAATGACATGGCTCAAAATTGTTTGCAATGGTGCAGGTGCATCCACTCTTTGTGTTCTTCCAAATTCCAATCTTCTGAATTCTTCATGTCCCTTTTTTTATCTTTCCAAGTTTATTTCACTGGATTATACTCTTTGAGTAACATCCGATTACTACTTATACTTTTACTACCTCTACCACTATGGAATTTGAATCGACAGTGGTATCTCTGTGCTAATGTGGTATAGCAACTTGAAATGAAGCTCGTACTTACGAAGTTCTACATTGTTACTGACTGATTGAGCTGGTATAAGAGTAAGTTGTAAGAAAGCCGGAGAAGAAGACAAAATAATACATAGTATCAATCCATGAAGTCATTGACTGTTAGTCTGTACCATTTTGGTAAATGAAAACTATCTGGTTATACAGTTCATGCGGTTATTGTGGTTAATGGTTGAAGACTGTAGGTGATATGACTCAGTATGCTATTTTCCACTGTTCCTACATACATATCTTTCCATTCTGTCTTCTCGAATCATATTGTCAATGTCTTACTCACAACTCTGTTACTAATTTATTCTTTAGCTACTCACCTTATCGTGTTGGTATGGTTTGTCAGTTTGGATTAACGAAGATTTGTGATAGCTCCTACTTTGATTATAACCTGTTATCTCTCGTGGAGGAGCATAGGCCGCTCATCACCACTCTTCGCCTGTGCCTCTTCTAGGGCTACTGCCGGTCTTAAGCTCGTGTAAAGGAAGAGGGTTGGCAACCACATCTCGTAGTAGAATTGTACTAACCAGAAGCCCAAGTTAGCTTTATTGTTATATTTAAAATGTCGATTGATTAAAGGATAAAAGTTAATAGTTTGGTATGGTAGCTGTACGAATTGTGATAGGAATAATTAGAGTAATAAATCAAAGCTATTTTGTGTTCGAATAAGTACACAATAAAGAGTATATTCGAAAGGAAGTAAAAAAAAACGAAATCCACAAGGGCTATGAGAAATAATTATAATGGTGTTACAAATTTTTTTTTATGGGTACAAAGATTTGGGTTGTTAGCTCGAATTCCTATACCTTCTGTTATATGTAAGAAACGAGAAAGAATTCCATAAGGGGAATTATTAAGTATTCAGTATATTACTGTAAAAGATTTAGTTCTGTCTATTACGTGACAGCTACCGACTAAGTGTGGTAGAATTGAACTGAGTTCTACCCATACCCTTTTCCCAACTACTAGATGTTTTAATTAACTCGGTTCAGTTCTATGTTACTATGCTTGTTATAGTTTTCTCCATAGCATCACTTGAATTCTTAGATGCACGTGGATGTAATAAGATTAGTTAACTTATCCTTTAGTTGAGATGATAAATAGAGGACATAAAACTTCTTCACTGCTTGAGTTGGTCTATCAAGTAAGAAATTTTTTTAATGCTTAAATAAGAATTATTAATTTCGATAAGGTAAGATAACATCAATACTGCGTAGTCACATTTACATATATATGTTAGCTTCATTGTCCAAATGCCGAGAGTAAGCGGGGGGGGGAGGTCAGCTCTCCCTCTCGACATGCTCTCATATGGCCACGTGCATACAACCATTGCCACAGAAGTCCGACTTGCGGCTGATAAGTTGTTTACGAAATTGAGGGGACAAAAATCGGGTGTCCGCCTCTCTAACTGGGTTGTTGGATAGGGAGGATTCACCTAGGGGAGTTGAAAAACCCTGATTTCAAACTAATAGTGCACATGGGTTCCAGGATTTCGATGGAACAAATGGCGTGTGAACCTAATTTTGGTCACTGCCTACTATGAGACTGTATCGCCCGACGTTGCTTCACTGCCTTGTGTATTAGACCTTCAAGTCGAAGACTTCGTGTGTGACCCCCTAACAAAACAATCTACTTTGATTTGTGTATCAATGCAGTATCCTAGCCCTTACATAAATCGAATGATTTATGTGGCGTATATCCATTTGATGCCTCCTTATGCCTATGCTTGTGTGTTTAAACAATAAGCTTTAAATGATGATTTATGTATCCTTTCATTATGAGTATTGAAGTTATTCTGATGAGCTTAATAAACAGGGTATAGACAATTCACCATTCATACATCGATTAACAATTGTTAAACATGATCTCGTTTGTTTAGTCCTGTTTTTTATACAGTGTACATCGTCCAATATTGGTAAATAACTACTTAAGCTATGATACCTAATCGACAAAATAAACTATACTATTTCAATTATCATAATAAGTCTGTTATTCACAAGATGATCATTGAAACTTCACATAGTATAATAATATATTCTAGTTGCCTAGATTAGATACCATACTTTTTGTAATGGAAATTACTGTCATATAATAAGAAATGAAGACAAAATTGTATATAGAGTTATTTAACAATAATGTATCAATATAATGGTATAGCAATTATTTCTTCGGATTCATAATTCCATCTAATTGAGCCTAAAAATTAAAAAAATAAATAAACTATTAGGCTACACTTAAGCCATATAAGTGAAATACATAAGATGATCCATATTGTATATAAATCAAATAAAAACATTTCTCAGGAACATTATAACATGAGTAACATCATTCATTATTTAAATTTTTGGAATCAGATTCCCTAAGGGTCACTATGGTATATGCTACTGATGTCGATAGTGCTGTTAGAGGAGGTATGAGGGCGGTTATCACTTCCCGGTTGCCCACACCGTGGAAGGGTTCTGCTGGAGGTACCTGAAAAGTAAGTTGGGTTAGAGGTGGTCATAGTGACTTGAGAGCGTGACCGCAGTGCCCAAGGGACAGCTGCTTGAGGTCGGTCACACACGACCTTTTTATGAGTAACTTTCGTGATAGCTCCGTACCTGTTGAGACCTTACCGCCGGAGACGGATATCCGTGGGATAAGACGAGGTGTGCATTTTTAGGGTCGACCTTTTCTAACCCCACCCCTCCTTTTGGGAAGGCAGCATCGCTGTTATGCTGGTTGTCTGAAGAAAACAGCTTACTGCTGTCACATCCCTGTACATTCAGCAGTACGAATTCGCCTTCGGACCTTGGATTTGTTGTTTTTAGTCTTACTGCTCTTCAACCGACTTGTCTGACATGGTAGGACCTTGAGGAACGGTTGTTCCAGCCAGTATAGCTCAGTTGCTTCATCACGATAGGCAAGCCCGACCACCACGTCAAGGTAGCAACAACGGTCAGGATGTCGATAGATAGAAGTAGTATGTATGATCAATTGAAAGTGAAATACCTAGAGGCAAAAGGTTAAAATGATCGTAAAGAAGAGAACAAGAACAGAGAGTACTTAGTGTGGAAACGAAGGAATAGTTAAGTCTGAGACAACTAATCGATATGTTGTAAATGAAGTATTTACTGTATGATTCTCAGATTTTACACACTTGGCTGTTCTCACTTGTGTTCTTGTTCACTACATGAGCACTATTCGATAAGCAAGTCAATTGACCAACTACTTGATAGGTAACTGATGTATATAAGAATGGCAAAGGCTTAACAAATATTGAAACAATTTTTCTATACTATTAACTACTAATCTGTATAGAGATAATATTTGAATGAAGTGAGTTTCTTTGATATTAAAGAATAGAATATATCATATTCCATTAGTGAAACTTTAAAACAATGATTACATATATTGTTAACTTGCCCCCAAATGCCCTGGTATGGCCGAGAGTGGGGAGATTCCGCTCTCCCTCTCCAAATGCTCTCACATGGCCATGCGTATATAGCCTCTGCCAGGGAAGTCCTACTCACTGCCTTCTCGTGGTGGGGGTGTTGTTTACGAAAATGAGAGGACGAAAAGCGAATGTCCGGAGCTTTAACCGGATCCCAAATCAATGGTGCACATGGGCTAGTTTTAGTATCCTGAAAAAACAAATGGCGTATGAACCAATCGTTGGTCACCGGCTACCATGTGACTGCATCTCCTCACGATGCCCCACTGCCTCGTGGGTTAGACGTTCAGGTCGAAGGCTCTGGGTGTGGCCCCCTAAGAAAACCACCTGTTTCGGTTTGGGCTCTCGGACAGTATCACAGCTCTCACACGTATCAATCGAGATTTGTGTGGCGCATATGTATTCGGTTTTTCTTTGTACTAATATCTATGTGTTAAAAGAAATAAATAAAATAAATATTGTTAACCTAGATCAACTAACCTTTAGTTGTTGATTATTTCGTTTTAAAAACTGTATTTCATCTTGATGTTTCTTTTCTTCTAATTGTTTTTGTTCTACTGCACGTTTTTCAATTTGTTCACATTTTGTTTTTAATTCATATACTTGTCTTTCTAAATCTTTTTTCTCTTGTTCTAAATCACCAATCTATAATAATATTAATCTAGAAACTATCAATGACTATAAGTGATTGTAATGAATTCTTAGGCATTTTCTTTATATATATTATCAGTGATTTTAACTTTATACTTAATTCTCAAGTAGAGAAAGACTTATAAGTACACTGATTCTATTCTCTACGTCTATCACTCATTACTCTCATGGAGACTTCACTATAATGTAAAGAATTTGGTGTCAATGTCGATTAAATTTTCACAGGATCTAATGATATTAATCCACCATGTATAAGATCACAAGTGTAGTAATGCCATTCATACCTTATTTAGAACTACTGAAGTAATGACATACTAGGAAAGCATATTAATAAATGGCAATGTGTAGTAAAATAGTGTAAAAAAGCTAATGACAGTGAAGTTTAGTAGCTTAGTTCAAGTAAAAGCTTTTGGTATCTGCCATGATTCTTGATTGTATTTAATGAACGAAAGTTCTCCAAACTTTTAATCTATCGACAGATAAAGATTACTAGTTGATCTACCTAGGACTGCAAACGAGAGTAACATATTATGAATACAAACATATTACTGACCACGGATTACTTATTTCAACTTCAAAACCATCTTTGTTTGATATACTTCCAGTGAATAAAAGGTTTACTCAAAATAACCCGTGTCTATCACGTTCACTTGAAAAATAATCATTTTTCAGTCAAAGATACTATTTAAAATACATAACAATAAGACTGAATTCGCATCAAGTGGTTCTTTATTTATTTCGGTTCACTATGCTCTGAGACTTATACATCAAATGGCCTACATCAAAATGAAAATCTTATCATTAACTATTTGTTTAGCCACCGAACATCGAGCTATAGTGGGTTTAGATTTTAAGAT
The DNA here is from genome assembly GCA_946903255.1 of Schistosoma spindalis. Lineage (NCBI taxonomy): Eukaryota > Metazoa > Platyhelminthes > Trematoda > Strigeidida > Schistosomatidae > Schistosoma > Schistosoma spindalis. The sequence goes on from OX336420.1 coordinate 1,967,134, forward strand.
TAGGGTGAGTTTTTGAAATTATTCTCGATGGTTGTATGCAGCAATAACCTATAGGAAAGGAGAAAATTTAGGATATTTTTGGCTTGGTAATATTACCCATTACGCCTGTTACCCTTTGTGGACGAACATAGGCCACCGACTAAGATTCCTCACCGAAATTTGTCTTTAGCAATCGTTTCCAGTTGCTATTCATTCTTTTAATGTTTACTTCCAATTCTCGACGCAGGGTATTCTTTAGCCTTTCTCTTTTTTGTTTCCCTTCAGAATTCCATATTAGTTTATGTTTCGTGATGCAGCTTGATGATTTTCACGATGGATACCTCCATCGTTTTTTCCTAATTTCCTCATCATCCAGAACCTGGTTTGTTCTCTTCCACAGTAGGCTATTGCTGATGATATCCGGCCAACGGCTATAAAATATCTTGCGTAGACAACTATTTATAATGACTTATACCCTCTTGTTGGTGGCTGCAGTAGTTCTCCACGTCTCAGTTCCGTACAGTAGGACTGTCTTGATGTTTTTGAACTAGGATTATTGTTATTTTATCTATTCTTAAAGCTATAATTCTTTATAAGAAGTCAATTTAATGTCAAAAGAGATACAAACACGACGTTCAGTCAGACATAAACAATATAGGACTCGAGATATATGTTGACCACTTTACTACTCAGATTGAATTACAAAAAAATTGAATATCTACGTACATTTGCGAAATTCACAGTAACATGGATTCCCAGTTTTTAAAAATATATAGAAGTGTTAATATAAGTGTATCTTACCGTTCGTTCCATATCTGCTTTCCCTTGTTCAGACTGAAGAGCTTTACGCATGCCAAATGCTACGCTTGATTCATAAAGAGTTTGGTATGCCGCTATTGTCATTCTTATCTCATCACGAACGCGAAGCAGAAGCAAACCCCGTTCAGCGCAGTTAATAGTCACTTGTCTTATTAGTTCGTCAAATACCTAAAAAATATTTCATCCTAAAGAGCCTTTTTGTTACTTGATTGTATAGTTCTCTGCGGACTGGACATATTCCAGTTTCTCTAGCTTGACGCTGTTGCAATCGTCTATCGAGCTCTTCCTGTAAATTAACAACGTCAAGTCGTGTTGCTGGTGTGCTGGAAGCACGTTGGATCCATAGCTGACCATTTTCACTCCACTCCCTTTACAATGTGATGAATAATTTGGAGATCTACCTAGGCGGAAGAATTGAATTTAATATTTCTTCTGTTTGTTGGTTGCTTTTAGCTTCACTTAAACATGTCTTTCCTCTAGGTGAAACACAAGGCTTATTTGAAGAGTCTGTAATCAGATGAGTTCCCTTTAACGTGGCTGCCTGAAAAAGTCTGAAAATTTTTATTTTCAACCTACCCCGGGAGATTTTTTATCTGAATTTTTAGTAATAAGTAGTGGATTGTCATATTTTATCAAGGAAACATTCAGTGGCATCATTTTTTTAGTTGTCTACGTCTATTGATAGGGTACTTCGTGTGCCGAGAAAACGTGCAGAATTTTATGTAAGGAAAGCTGTAATATATAAGAAAAAGAGAAAGAGTTAGCTGATGACTCAGTGAGTAAGCAAAGAAAACTCGAATTCAATAAGCAAAGCTATATGTGGCGATCATCTATATGCTAGAAATAAGATGAAGACAATTTTTATTCAGAGTTAAACATGCTAACAGGAGACGGCAAAAAATGTACTAGTTTATAATAAAGCCGTAAGTGGAGTTATGGAAACTTAACATTCGAAAGGTTAAAACAATTTCGAAAGCTTGTATAAACACAGTACATTGACAAAAACGAGGCTACTTATTGTCCAAGGAGAAAGCGGTATTTATATACAGAAGAACCCAGAACAAATAACACTGTGAATACAGGAGTTGAATAATTGTGAGTGAAAAAAAACTGAAATGAATTTTGTGGTACTACGTAAAAAAATTTTGAAATTAACAATATAGTTCAGTTTTTCAGTTTGGAGAAGACAGGAGGCTTAATGGTCTGCGCTAGTCCTGGCAATGGTGTTCTCTCAGTTGATCCAACTTTCTTTTGGAAGAATCGACGGATGGAGCTTCAACCACGTGCTGAGGTTGTAGTGACCTACTTTTGTCAACAGAACGCGATTGGTTCGATGAAAACAATTATTATTATAACCAATTGTACCAGTGACTGTTTTACTGTGCTCGTTTGTTTAACTGTGCTAATAACAGCCATTTTGGGCTTCCATTGTATTCCATTGCTTTTACGCGGTTTTCGACTACGCACGTATCTTATCTTGCCGATCGCAACTGTACTCCTTTGGCACGATCTCGGTATTCTTTCGATACCACGAGATCGCCAACAAATATATACGACTACTACAATCATCTGCCTTCTGATATTTTGGCCTACCGGAATTTTATTGGTCTATTGGCAAGTAGTCTGGTAGCGGTGTTCATAGTTCAGCTCAACTCGACACCACGCTACATTTGGTGAGCCAAATTTTGGAACACGCCTCAACTTCGGCCAAATCTTCTGCAACTGGTGAACCTACATCTACGACCACTTGGCAGTCGCAACCAAACCTTCCAAAAAAGTCAATTTTGGTGAGTCTATCGCTTATCTATCCACGTCTGTCATATATTTTCATATTAATTTTTAATATACAATATATTTGACATGACGGATAACGATAAGAATAATATTAACGTAATAGACTCTGACGTACAGGTTATACACTTTCGACCTGTATCTTTTATTCCTCACGATCCCGAAGTTTGGTTTGCTGCTATAGAGTCTCAATTTGAGACCCGTCATATTACAAGCCAACGGCAGAAGTACACTTACGCTCTCGAATGTTTACCGGGAGACCATTTAGTAGCTGTCCGTGAGGTTGTCCTCAATTCCAATGTGCCCAATGTTTACGATCGTCTCAAGGAGGCGATCCTCAGATATTTCCTCCCATCGAGGGAGGAACGATTGAGGACGTTATTAGCACGTCACCCGCTGGGTGATGCTAAACCGAGCCACCACCTCACGCGCCTGCAATCTCTTGCAGGACCCACGGCAGCCGATTCTGAAATCGTTAAAGAACTGTGGCTCGAATCTCTACCAGCATTTATCCAACCTACAGTTACGGCCCTGCTCGAGGACGCACCACTGAAACAGGTAGCCCTCACAGCAGACAAAATTCTAGCTAGGACTGGCAACCGAGACAACTACGTAGTTGCCTCAACGTCGCGTCCGAAAGTCGATATCGACGGCAGCCACTCCTCGGCTCAAGGTGACAGGGAAGGGTGTATTCACACACGTCTTAGTTTTCGAGACCGTTGTAACGTACCCCAACCCTACGTCCCTCGAGTCCGCTCACGCTCTCGAAAAGCCGTCAACACTCGATCAACGAGGGCATCTTCCAAGCCACGCCAAAAGGCGGCTTCGGAAGCGAGTGAGGGTTGGTGCTGGTTTCATCGATCCTTCGGATCTGGTGCCCGCCGTTGTCGAGCCCCGTGCTCATACAAGGCGGGAAACTCCAAAGCCGGCGAGTAAAAGCGGCCGTACTCGCCGGCCCTGCACCCCAGGTTGGCCGTTTATTTTACGTGCACGATTATCGCACAAACGCTAGGTACCCAGTGGATACAGGTGCCCAAGTTTCTGTCGTACCACGAGGTAGCATCAAGTCACAAGCTACAATGCTTCGACTACGCGCTGCAAATGGCTCAGCAATTCCTACCTACGGTACACGACAACTCGCGGTCAACCTGGGCAACCGACGACGGTATCTGTGGACGTTCATCATTGCTGATGTTCCCACAGCCATACTAGGTATTGATTTCCTACAGCACTATGAATTGCTAGTCGATTCACGTAGGCTGCAGCTAATCGATACTTCGTCGAACAGCAAATTCATGGGCTTTAAAGCTCACACAAACGCGTACCGAATCCTCGGCACTTTTTACTCTCGTGACGATAAATTCCACGCCTTATTCGAGAAATTCCCCAGAATAACTAAACCACTCGAGGAGATTTCATCAGTGACCAATCGTGTGGTACACCACATAGTCACCCGCGGACCACCAGTCACGGCAAGACCACGCCGACTGGCACCGGACAAATTAGCCTTCGCTAAACGTGAGTTTGACAATTTACTATCTGCTGGTATTATTCGTCCTTCTCACAGTCCTTGGGCCTCTCCTTTACACATGGTGCGCAAAAAGGATGGGGTTCGTTGGAGACCTTGTGGCGACTACCGATCATTAAACGTAGTTACGCGCTTTGATAGCTACCCCATCCCCCACATACATGACATCACGGCATCGCTCAAGGGCACGACTATCTTTTCTAAAATCGATCTGGTACGAGCATATCACCAGATCCCAGTCGCTCTTGAAGACATCGAAAAAACTGCTATCACGACTCCGTTCGGTCTGTTTGAGTTCCTACGAATGCCATTTGGATTACGAAATGCTGCTCAAACTTTTCAAAGGTTTATCGATAGCATAGTACGAGACTTGGATTTTGTTCACGTCTATATTGATGACCTGCTGATCGCATCATCAAATGTAGATGAACATTATCAACACCTTACGCTATTATTCCAACGTCTTTCGGATAATGGAATAATAGTCAACCCAGAGAAATGTGAATTGGGTAAATCAGAAATAATATTTCTGGGTCACATCATCAGACAAGAAGGTATTCTGCCTTGCGAGGACAAAATTCGAGCAATCAAGGAGTACAACGTGCCGTCTTCAATCAAGGAACTGAAGGCTTTTCTCGGTTTGGTTAACTTCTACCGACGTTTTATCCCTCACGCGGCAGAACGGTTACAACCATTAACCGATTTACTACGCGGTAATCCACGCAAATTAGAACTGAACGATACCGCACGTACTGCATTCTCAGAGATCAAAACGGCTCTCGCCGAAGTTACACTCCTCGCTCATCCTGACCCATCAGCCACGCTTAGTATAGCGGTTGATGTATCAGATTTCGCTATAGGAGCCGTCATGCAACAGAATATCTCCGGTAGTTGGCAACCCCTTGAATTTTTCTCACGACGCCTTACTTCCACGGAGACGAGATATAGCGCTTTTGGTCGCGAGCTGCTTGCAGCCTACTGCGCCATTAAACATTTCCGGCACGCAGTAGAAGGACGTCAATTCATCTTATTCACCGACCATAAGCCCTTAACGTATGCCCTGCATACCAAGTCTGACCGCTACTCACCACGAGAGTGCAGACATTTGGACTATATCATTCAGTTCACGACAGACCTTCGTCACATTAAAGGCGAGTCGAACTATGTTGCCGATGCACTTTCACGTATCCAGACGAATGCAGTTACCTTACCGGTGCTCGATCTTCCTGCTATGGCTGCGGCGCATGCAAACGATCCTGTCTGTACAGAAGCACCACAATCTTCGTCCCTTCAGTGTCAGGAAGTACCCCTAGCTACTAGCTCAGGTACTATCCTATGTGATACGTCTACCGGTCTTCCTCGACCCATCGTACCCTCTACCTATCGCCGTCTCGTCTTCGATGCCCTTCATGGATTGTCTCATCCAGATATCGCAGCCACCTTACGCCTCATCGCTGCACGATACGTCTGGCCGTCCATGAATAAAGATGTTCGTATGTGGGTATAGCAATGCCCACAGTGTCAACGATCAAAAGTGCACAGGCACGTAGCTGCCCCCATTGGCACGTTCGCTACGCCTGATGCTCGCTTTGATCACGTTCATATAGACATTGTAGGACCATTGCCACCATCGCATGGGTATGATCACATACTCACGTGCATTGACCGTTTTACAAGATGGCCCGAAGCTATTCCCATCACGTCTATCACGGCGGAGACAGTTGCTCACCGCTTCGTAGAACGATGGATAGCATTGTACGGTTGTCCTTCGACTGTCACGACTGACCGAGGACAACAATTTGAGTCGGCATTATTCTCCTCACTGACCCGGCTGCTTGGTACGGAACGCATACGCACTACCGCCTACCATCCAGCATCGAATGGTTTAGTTGAACGGTTTCATCGCCAACTTAAAAGTGCTCTCCGAGCACACGAAAACGACAATTGGTACGAAACCTTACCGCTCGTTCTCTTAGGCATCAGAACGAGTTTGAAGGCAGATATTCAATGTTCCGCCGCTGAACTTGTATACGGCACGACATTGCGTCTGCCTGGGGAATTCTTCACACCACGGAGCAGTAATGATTTCGGTAAATCAGACTACGTCCATCGACTGTCTGCATTTATGCGAACGCTGTCGCCGGTGTCAACTCGAATACAACATCGACAGGTCGCTCTCCCTCGACAGTTTTCTACCTGTTCACATGTTTTCATACGAGTAGATTCGGTACGCAAACCTTTGCAACAGCCTTACGAAGGCCCTTTTCACGTGATCTCGTCACGAAAAGACCTTCAAGGTTGATCGACACGGCCGCGTCGAGATCGTCAGCATTGATCGTCTCAAACCAGCACACGTCGATGACAGTGCCCTACCCGATAACTTGAGACTCAATGCTAGACCTATCAAACCTACTAGCTGGATCTCTACATCTACCTCGGATCCCACGCTAGATACATCAGAGACCTCGTTCTCACGTCCCAGTCAACAGCACGCGTCATCTGCACCATCTACGGACGAGACTTCCGTCTCACGTCCAGATCGGCAGACCACGCCGCCCTTGACCTCGGATGAGATCGCAGGCTCACGAAGTACGAACGAGACCACCGTCTCACGTTCCGGTCGCCGAGTACGATTACCCGTACGCTTTCGCGACTAAACGCAGTCAATAACGGATACGGTGTAGGATTATTCCTATACTACACGCATGCTACACTTTTCTTTTTTTGATTTTTTTTTGTATCCTGAGCCCACGCCTCCGACCATCGTCCATTTGACTTCAGTCAACTTTGGCAAAAGCTGGTTTGGCCATCCACGCTCTAGTCAACGCACTCAGTCGATTATCTGGTCTCGAATTCGCCTGGCATACGCTTGGTCGTTATGGTCGCGTCCGGTTTCTTGGCTCAACGTGGTTTCGTCCTACGTCTGCAGCGTTTTCTGGTCCGCATCCATACGAACGCAATCATCAGATCCTGGATACAAACCACTCTGGTGTGGTATGCTAATTCGACCAACAAATACAGCACACTTCTCCTGGTACCGTTCTGCGCAAAAGACCTTCGTTGGCAACTCGAGGATCAACGATCACTTCCTGTTCCGCCAATTTCCTCCGTCCTACAACCGCACTTCTGCCGATCAGTCCCACGAATCAAACCGCTAACTATCGAAAGTGTAAACCCTTTCTAGCGGGGGGCTCCTGTAGTGACCTACTTTTGTCAACAGAACGCGATTGGTTCGATGAAAACAATTATTATTATAACCAATTGTACCAGTGACTGTTTTACTGTGCTCGTTTGTTTAACTGTGCTAATAACAGCCATTTTGGGCTTCCATTGTATTCCATTGCTTTTACGCGGTTTTCGACTACGCACGTATCTTATCTTGCCGATCGCAACTGTACTCCTTTGGCACGATCTCGGTATTCTTTCGATACCACGAGATCGCCAACAAATATATACGACTACTACAATCATCTGCCTTCTGATATTTTGGCCTACCGGAATTTTATTGGTCTATTGGCAAGTAGTCTGGTAGCGGTGTTCATAGTTCAGCTCAACTCGACACCACGCTACAAGGTAACGAATTCCACTCGTCGATGACTCGGTGGGAAAGTCGATAATCAGTTGACAAGTAATTTGTTATGGACTTGTGAACATTTTCGCAGTACCCTCTTGAATACTCTGTTTTGAAAGACAAGAAAGATGAGGGCATATGAGGTGCCAATTTATCACTAAGCATTTAGAAAACTGTAATCAAGTGGCCTCTAGTTCTACGATGTGACAAATGGAAAAGGTTTAGCTTGGTTAGTCGAACATCATATGGAAGCTCCGCTATTCCGGAAATCAGCTTAGTTGCTGTTCTCTGGACCTCTTCCAAAAGCTCATTGTCTCTTTTTAGGCAGGGGCTAGCCACTTGTATACAGTACTGAAGTTGAGGACGCACGAACACTGTGTACAAAGTCAAAAACATTTTAGCGTCGACATGAGTAAAAGCCCAACGTATTGACCATAAAGTTCTAAAACCTCTATCGGCTGTTGCACGCCAGCGTGCAGAAGTCTTTGATTCTTGGCTAACGATGAATTCTAAGTCACTATGTGTCTGAACAACAGGTAGCTCAGTGTTATTCATCGAGTGCGTATCTGTACCTTGATGACCGATATGCATTACAATACACCTGAAAGTATTTAACAGCAACTGCCAGGTTTGAGACCATTCAGAAAAATTCTCCAGTTCAGTTTGGAGTTCTAAAATGTCACCCTTACTTCGTATTACAGATTACAGGTACACCTTGCTGACGAGTGCCAAGTAGCATGAAACCCTGGTCCAGGGTTTCCTGTCGACTACCTCCAAATACCATCTAAACTTACAATAGTGCCAGCAGTGTCGAGCCACCTAGACTGGTGGCCGCATTGCAACATGGTCGATAGAATTTGATCTGCACTAATAATAAGGACTAGACACGCACGACATCGGTCACCACCTAGCCTAGAATGCAATTCATCGGGACACGTGGATTTACCTATTTCAAGCTTATTTAGCAGACCAGTCATCGAGTTCTTTAACGGTCACGCCATCCAGTGTATGTGTGGGGCCGTATGTGCTAACGGGAACAGTGCTTCTATATTAAATACATTACTAAAGTAGTTTGTGAACACCTGGGCCTTAAAAAATTCATCCTCCGCTAAGGATGCGGCAGTACTGTGTCATCATTGTTAAAGTGATAAAATAAAGTGCCTATGCTCATATGAATATGAAACCAGCCAGAATACAAGAAACGACAACGATGTTGATTGAAGTTAGACCATTTCAGAATAACACCAAAAATTTAAATACAAGATTATGTAAACAGACTAATACCTATGTGTACGGTTCTTGTTATCATAGTACCGTTCTAGGTATCTAGTAATGTTCAATGGATGATAGTCTAGACTTTCGACTACACTAATTCTAGTCGGTTTGGTAATCAATTGTGGATGTGTAGATCTTGCAATTTGCTTGAGTGAGCTTGTCTCAGAAAAGTAAGTTTTCTTGATACCAGCAGCTGTCACATTGCCAGGCAATAAATTGGATTGTTACAACGTAAAGATAATAAAATAATAATAAGAGAAGACGGCGGCTTCAAGAAGGAATAGCTAATTGGTATTGTGTAAGAAGACGGAGTCGAGACGATGAGAGGGGAAACGCAGATGGTAACAAAGGAAATGGGAAGTAGCTGCTGACATACGGTAATAATGACTGCGACACGTTGTAAGACATGCATCAAACACAGCTAGTCGAAGAGGCATAGGGTAATGCATGGGTTAGTGCTTGTCAAGTCTCCTCTAAAATCCATCTACTGAGGGGTTGATAGTCACTTCGGATGGGGAAGCATTCCAAGTGAGGGAAACCGCTAGTGATAAAAGGTGAGGGCGTGTCTGGTTGCACGCTCTTTGATGTGTATTCTTCCGAAGGTTGCCTCGAGGGGCTTAGTGACGATGTTTTTATACCATGTTCGTGTTAGGGTGGCTTGAAGAATTTAAGCGCTATGTATTGTCAACAGATCAACTCTTATTCTCTTGTTGTCAAGAGAGAATTATTTCAGGTGTTGGAGTCTATCCTCATGAGGTTGATGTTCCAGACTTATCACACTCTCGATTGCCCACCTCTGTACATGGCACAGAAATATTGTCTTTCTTTTGATAAGAGAAGTCGTCATGACACTGTGGATTTCAAGATTTGTCCGTGAGTACTTTCTGAAGGGAGTTTAAACTATCCCTTGTGCGACTGTGTCAAGCTTATTAGTATGAAGTGAATAGTTACATTTACCCAAGGTGCATCCTCCATGCAGTTTGAGCTGCTGCTTAAGCTTCATGTGGTTACAAGCTGGGTATTACTCTCTTTAGAGACAATTGATAGCGGTTAAATTATAACCCATTGTGTACTTACCATTCCTCCGTTCTAGTAATTTACTTAAGGACATCAAGTCATTCATCTTCTTGCCTTAGTCTCTCTTAGATCTGTGAACCGTCTACACAGATTGGTGCTCCTGAGCTAGTTTTATCTAACTTGTCATCAATAAAGATCGGAAACGCAAATGCACTTAAGATTATTCCCTTGAGACCTCCCAACTAGCATGCGTTCTGTTTGCCCTGATACGAAACATTCTGTTCTCCAGGTAGTTTCGGAACCAGGATAAAATGGGTCAATGGAACCCATCTTTCCAACCCTTGCTATGAGAGATACATGCAATGCTTTGTCAAAGGCTTTTGAGAAGTCGGGGAATATTATACATAACGGTTTCCTTTTGTTCCAACAGATCGAAAGGCATTCTTATGCTTTGGGAGACCAAATGTATGTGGTCTGCATTTCATGAGCCCGTGTGAGACCTCCTGGCAGACGTGTAGAGGTATTGGCTCTAACCACATGATATTCGAAGCCGAAGATTCACACTCAACACTCAACACGTAGATAAGTTCAGTACGCCAGTAAAATGAAATAAAATGGAATGATTCAGCCATGTGATTGTGGTCTCTTTGTGTAACCGATTGTATTTTGTATTAAATGTAGTTCTGTGTTCCCAGCACAAATGTATTCCTCAGAAGTGTTAGACGTCACATTGTCACGTAGAACGACTCAGTGCAGACAATGATGTGATTACCACATAGGATCTTACCGACTAAATAATCACACCATAGTATGTCTACAACTTTGAGATTCTGTCTATTATTATAGTGTCAAAGATCACTGCGCAGGATTGTATTCTACTTCGTTTTTAATACCATTACAATAACAGACCTAATCCTAAAATTGTAGATTTGTCATGATATGACTGCTTAGTCTATAAGATTTTACGCGGAAGTCACATCATTTTCCACACTGACTCGTCCTATGGTAACGTAACACCATCAATATATGATGTAGACCACATTTAGGCTGGATATAGGACGATATATTTAGTATGAATAAATGAGATAAGTTACACAAGAGTGATCACACCTATAAGGCTAAGTCATGACAGCCTTGCCCGCCTTCTCCATTGTTTAGTTTTTCTCCGCGTTAAGTGCTGAATATCTCTATTCCCAGTTGTTTCGTCTTCAGCTTTCAGGATTGTGAGTTTGGGGTCCAATACCACTACAAGTGTACAAATACCAAAATAGACTTTGTAATATCACATCGGTTTGACTGAGTAAAGAAATACAGCCTGTTGTTCATCCCCATGTTACGTCCTTGATCTGTCTACGCACTTATGGTGCTGAGGATACTTATCTAATCCAGATTAAGACCTTGACACGATAGGCTGACCGGCTTGACCTTGAGGCCAGTATGCATGAGTTCGAAGCGGGGTAGAGAGAAGACAACTATTCTGCCACCTGATTGGCTGACAAGCATGCAAGTAGGAAAAGACAAGACAAATGGAACACTATTCGATTTATTTCGATTTCCTGATTTCCCTGATTTCAGATTAGTGCAAAAATGTACATGAATAAATGGGTGAATAACCTGACCGCAACGTACAATGATTAGGAAAAATACAATTATCTCTAAAGAAAATAGGGTGCAAAATATTATGTTTAAATTACAATAGCTTCGGAACAGAAAAGGGTATGACAATGAATCATACATTGAACGAAAGCTTATGTTCTGTAGAACAGATTTACATGCCTTGAATAAATTGAAATAACGTTCAGAAAAATAGCATTCATGGTTTGTCAGGGCTTCTTGTTTCTCTGTTCACATCACCCCATATTCACTTTAACTTGATCAATTGAACCAACTAGTCTGTTGATTAATATTGCAATATTGATTAGTACTCACAACTTACTGGCTCGACCGATAATAATGACTGATCGTCTACATTTATGTTTAGCTATGATATTTCATTAACAAGCTTTGGTAGTATTTGCATGCTTTAGTGAGTTAGGTTTATTAAAACATCAACCACTAACAAATATTGCCCTTGATCCATGTAAACACACATAATTTGGTAATAAACGTAGGCAAGGTATGGACAGTTATACTGATCTAATTTTTCAAGTTGTTTCTTCACATAGAATTATAATCTATCTTAAACTATGGATTGTCTCCTAATATCTTTTTTTTGACCACTGCCTGATTGATTTCCAATTCTCCAGTCTTATTGCCGAATGACGAATACAATATTCCAGAAACTTACGGAGAATGTAAACTGTAATGTTTCTGCACCCTAAGCGCGTTATATATTGTCCATACAATGATAGTTACGTATTAAGCAGTCCTTAAATAGGAATGGACACAAGCTTTCACATACTATATTCATCATGTCCCAGACACTTCTTTGCCATACCTAGCACGTATTACAGACAGAATAATAAAAGGAGTCATCTAACTTGGTCACGTATGATAAAATATACACAAGACTGACAATCGTCAAAAGGCCCAGTCATAGCGCAACTCATTGCAAGTTTTAAAAATCTCACAGAGACTATCGCCAAAATGCACACAGATCGCAGAATCAGGAGCAGATCATAAACATCCAGAAGATCTGAACAGTTTCGTTGGCGCGAATGGAGGTTTGGTTCCGTGTCAATCAGGTACAGTTGACCACGTGTCTGGCCTTCAAAGACTCACAAGTATATGAAAAACGAACCATCAGCAAGTCACGGTGACTAGAGACAGGTGTCTAAACAGTCTCTTGTTTTATGTCAGCAACAGAACATTTTGTCGAGTATATAGATCACTCACGTAGATGATCTACGTCGAATGAACGAGAACCTACTCAAATTAGACAAAAATGGCGTGACCAACCAGCTACCGTCAAAGTCACACCTGATGATTGGTATCTAACGTAGGTTACCCCTTCGTCACATCCAGGGACTATGGCTGCTTTGATGACCGTACAACACAAACGACGTTACTAATTAGATTTATTTCCAAAATGTCATGAGTAACATGTCATTCAGAATAATTTATTGTATAATAAACAAAGTCATTGGAACCCTTTTGTTCATCATATAGGTTAACAACATACGCAGTGGCTGTACACTTGGCTATATCTTTCTATCTGCCGACGACCTTAAAGTAGTTTACGTATTCCACCTACTTCCCAGTCTAAATGTCAGTCGTACAGTACAAAAAGATCTAGACCAACTCGTAAACTGATGTTATGCCTTGCTTCTCTCCTAACACTGAAAAATTTGAGTGCATGTATTTTGTTACGTCTAATCCACAGTTAAGCACCAGAACACGTTTGAGTGAAAAACTCCAAAAGCCTCTCATTCACCGAAAGGTCTAAACCCCAAATGCCTAAAGTCAGCAGACTTATTTGGTCCGTCAACCGCAATTTTCGCCCAAGGGGATCGGAAATAACACTCTCCAAGATATGTGTTCGGCCCCTACTAGAATACTGACCAAATATATTTGGTTACATGTGTTCCATTGACCAGCTAGAAATTGGGAAGGTACAACTCCATTCTGCAAGACTATACGTCCGACCTATTATATAAGCATAAATGTGAAGCGTGGAAACCGTATCAGTTGAGGTCAAAACAGGTTAAACTTGACCTCGTTACCTTACCTACATTTCATATACTTCTATGCTTTTCCGACTGCTTTAATAAACAACTACCCTACATTATACCTTTCTGAATGCTTGTACTCTGATTGACAAACTATACTTTATACTATAGTCAATTAAAGCACTGCATCGATGCCTTACCCACAGCCCATAACCTGTAACTGCCTGATAAGCTTGTAAAATGAAACTTATAGAAATAGTGTTTTCTACAGGATGTGAATCACAGAGGATTTTGTGAAGTATAACATATGGAAAAATAGGCTTAAATGAGCCCCACATCACAAAAGCATGGAGTATGGAGTTAGTGACCAGCAAGCATTGGTGATGACTTCAATCCACCAATGTTTGTGGGGCAAAACATTTTGCATGTATCAGGCTCTCTATGATTGAGCATAAGTCAATCAAACTGTGATATAGATTGTCTTCCTACGCTCACCACTCAGACTCATGTTTTCAATTTTTATACTGGATTGGCTATTCTACTAAGACAACCTATAACATGCTAACTCGGACTTTTATACTAGGATTGTGTGGCTGGCATCGGATGGACAAAAAAGAAAGGAAATAAAAAAATGGACAATAAAAGATATAGTTATTTTTATTCTTAACACTTCAACCTCTATATACATACTCTCTTCTAATAAACCGCTTTCCTTGTACCAACCTTGACTTTCCTTCCTTCATATGAGCTTAATACAACTTGCTAAACCTCACAATTCATTGTTCTCTATTACTACATTCTCTTAAATGGAGCCTCTGTCTTCACTTCAACCTAACAAGAGATAATATGAATTTAATCTAATTTATTATAGCTCTGTCTGTTCTACTACGCAATGTTAGGCAACGTTTGGCGATTATATCCAAGTGCTTTGCTGCTCTTCCGTTTCTCTTTTTTCTTTCCTCAGAATCTTGCTCTGAGGGCACAGCTATGGAACTTCTGACATCTGGAACAAACTTGATGTACGCATCTCCTCAAGGTCATATTCTACAGCAAGCGCTCTACGAGTCTACTTTATAACAAATATAAACTTAATAAGTTGGGAAACATGTTGTGAGCCGACAAATGTTGTACTTTGTAGATCATGCCTCGAAAATGGCGTGTATACGCTCATGAAGAAGTATATTATTATTATTTTTACATAATAAAACTACAGTAAGTTACGAAACTCTAGGATTTGCCGAAAGTAGTAGCTCTAACCTTCGGAATCAGGATTTTGTGCTGAAGATATCAAGAAAATCAGGCAAATTAGAGTTAATTTTGTTTGCCGAACGTTATGCAAGCCTCTGGAATAAGTTGTCAGTATATATTCATTCACCTCAAACGCTTGCTCAATTTAAATTTCTCTTGAATCGCTTTATGGGCCGAATAATAAAAATAATCTTATACTGTGAAGTCGCCATGATATGACTATTTAGTACATAAGATCTTACATATAAGTCACATCATCGTCTAGGCTAACTCTTTATACATTGATAGACGGTAGTGCGCTTTATATGAACCACAATGAACAGATTTGGTCTGGGGATAGAATAATGTATTCTTCACAGAATTCAAAAGGTGACCACACCTGTATAACTGAACCATGATGTTCCAACCAAATATTTCCACGTTCACGTCTTCTAAGTGTTGAGCGTTTAACGTAAGTCTTCTCAGTAATTATAGGCTCAGCTTCGAGGATGGTGACTTTAGGAGTTAATGTTACTACGGACTAGCCAATTATGGGACTTATATTTATCATCATTTGACGAATTCGTCCTCAAGCACTGCAAGTATGTTATGAAACTACTCTTTTAACAAATTCATTCAATCAGCTCCACTGAGAGCTCTTCTTGAACTACTATCGCTCGTTACGCCGGATAACTGTGTACGGCTGGTTACGCGATTAATAACCTTAATCTTTATAAATCAACCATATAAATTCAGTGTTTAAAATTGACGAATACGTATTTAGAAACGTTATGACACCTTATGGTGAGAACTTAAGTTCTTTTGGAAGCTATGAGACTGATGTCCCTTATAATTACCAGAGCAAATGATACTTCAGATGCATGGAAGGTCCGGATGGTTTAGAAGACTGGGTAGGCAAGTCAAATAGCTACGAAGACGGAAAGATACAATTTGGCGGTTCTTGGAATCAGTAGAACACATTGGACCCAAGTTGGACAATAAGGGATAGATTCAGGAGCAGTGCTGCTTTAATCCGTTGACGAAGAGGAACACACTGTGCACAACCAGGAAGTCACTCTATTGCCGTCCGTAGAGGCGCGTAAAACACCTATAGGATGAAAATGTTATTGATCCAAAATCATCAAAACATCATTCAAAATTAAGAGGGAGGGAATCACAATGAATATTGCCCAATGTTATAGCAACGACGATAGACTGCAATCAATCATACCTAAGTAACACTTGACCATCCTGATTGGAGACCTATACGCCAAAGTGAGAGTGAAGAACACCAAGTATAAGGGCATTATGAGACGACATAGGCTAAGAAAAAGGAACTAGAATGGCGAGAGATTTGCAAATTTATGTACGCTCAACAAAATGGTCATAGGCGGCACAATATCCCCACATGAACGCATGCACAAAGCTACATGGATACCCTGGAGCGTTTGACAGAGAACCAGATCGATCATATTTACATCAGTAAAATGTTCACATGAGATCAAACAGGCACTAACATCATGTAGCACATGTTCACCTATATTTATTATTTTCCTTCCTCAAAACTTTCGTCTGGAATACTTGTTCTTTTAATAGTCTCACATCTTACTCTCTGTTTATCAGGCGGTATTCACAGTAATGGCTTTGCCACAAGTACTTGCACTGTAACTGCAAGTATGAGTAATTTGTGTTAGCGTTCAATCATGAACGTTTTTCTCCTTCAAAACGTTTGTAGTAATATGAGATGGTGGGTGGAAACTGTCGGAAAATTTTCTTATAATTCTTCAAAAAAGGAGAGGTGATGTGTCAGTACTAAGTGACGACGTTGTACTTTTAACTCATTGTTATTCTTGTTTGACAATAATTTTTCATTTTTATATGATGGTTTTTCGATGTAATATATATTCTAATTTCGGCGTGATGCTTATTCTAAATATTATATTCTTTGTATGGAATTACCGTGAACTACTTTCAGTGTGAAATTTGGTATGTGTTTTTATTATAATTCGGAGGGTTTTTTATACATATAACTTTTTCGTAGTTAAAAATCAAATGGGTGTACAAATCAATATAGAAATGAGTGTATTTTCTACTACGGTTGTTATGATGTCTTCGAGGTGAATAGACCTCCACTTGTTACAGTCTTGGTGTTCTCGCTTAACGTGTTACAGATCGTCGCTGGTCGGTGTTTCAAGAATAAATGGCCAATGATACGGTCCTAACTGGGACACGTCTATGGCTTAAAATCACGGATGAGGAAGTGAGCATTCAAGGCATGACACCTCCCAGATACGAAGAGGTACACAAAAGGGATGGAGCGGCGATATACATTAACTTTCAACTCGAATCTATATTAACACAGTGTTGAAATAACTGAAGTGATAGCATCATGCCGATGTTGCTTTGATGGGAATGGCTGTAAGTAATTGATTGGAGAGACATGCCGGCTCCCACATCTAACACCCGAAAGATGAGATAATACAAGGGATGCTAGAGCTGCATCATCTGGGTTCTAACCTAACACCTCTATTGAGAGACTTGAGCACTCCACCACAAAGTCTCATGAAGCAGATTATTACCCTTTCCGGGTGATTTCATGAAAGACTTGTCACAGCCATCAGAAGCACAGAACTGACTGAATATGTATGTGACGCCATGACATAGGAAAGGAATGGAAGATGTTAGCAAACATACTACAAGAACATCGTAACTAAGCCCCTCGAGGCAACCTTCGGAAGAATACACATCAAAGAGCGTGCAACCAGACACGCCCTCACCTTTTATCACTAGCGGTTTCCCTCACTTGGAATGCTTCCCCATCCGAAGTGACTATCAACCCCTCAGTAGATGGATTTTAGAGGAGACTTGACAAGCACTAACCCATGCATTACCCTATGCCTCTTCGACTAGCTGTGTTTGATGCATGTCTTACAACGTGTCGCAGTCATTATTACCGTATGTCAGCAGCTACTTCCCATTTCCTTTGTTACCATCTGCGTTTCCCCTCTCATCGTCTCGACTCCGTCTTCTTACACAATACCAATTAGCTATTCCTTCTTGAAGCCGCCGTCTTCTCTTATTATTATTTTATTATCTTTACGTTGTAACAATCCAATTTATTGCCTGGCAATGTGACAGCTGCTGGTATCAAGAAAACTTACTTTTCTGAGACAAGCTCACTCAAGCAAATTGCAAGATCTACACATCCACAATTGATTACCAAACCGACTAGAATTAGTGTAGTCGAAAGTCTAGACTATCATCCATTGAACATTACTAGATACCTAGAACGGTACTATGATAACAAGAGGCTATCATAGATAAACGAACAAATTCATAGAAGATCGTGATAAGGTGTTAAATTTTGTAATTCGCGGTTTCGCTTGAAATGACAGTCATTTTCAAATGTTGTTTAGTCTTCAAGTTGTCGAATTAGTATTGTTTTTCGAATTCTTCGCAGTTTTGGTTTCAGAAAGGAATATTTATTCAACTGGTAGTAGCTTTTTTTAATTATTTTTGTGTCCTATTACGAAAATTTCGCGGTCAAATTGTTTGATGTCCTTGAAGGGGTCAGCTTTTTTATCTTGGTCCCTGAGATTTCGCTTTCTATTTTTCATGTTTTCCTCAATTTTGAAAATTATTTACTACCCAAAACGATCATTAGTTTATCTCGGTTAGCGTGTTGTCATATTTATCAGGTATTCTTATTGGCCCTTTCTCCACTCATATGGTAACTACTGCAGTAGTTACCATAATTGCAAAACCATGGTTTTGCAGTTATCAACTTGTAAATTTTCCAGTTGTTGAAATCCGTTTTAGCCGTCAAGGATAGAATGAGATCGCTGTACCTGTGAAATGTTTCATTGATATCGAGTTTATTCGATCTCTGCTTATTTCATGTGGTCGTACTAATGTACATTTGGGGAAATTTTGGAGTCTTTTGTCTCATTTTTCCCAAATTTTCTATAGTGGCTTCCTCAAAACGGATAAAAGTTTGTTCAAAATAGAGACTGGGCTGGTATGGCAATTTTAGTCAAGTGACATGTGTCACGCTCTATTTGGTGACATACTGGCAGAACTAATCATTGTGGAGCCTGGTACAAATATTCATTGTCCCAAGCTGTCATTTTGTATTTTGATAATATGCTTTTCTGTGTGCTAAACGTACTCATATTTCATTCGAGCTTTGTCTGAAAAGCGGTTTCTTAGTAGTTCAAGTATTTTCTTAGTTATTGTCATTATTGAAGGAATATCGAGGTCAAGTAATGCACTCAGTTTTAGTTATTGAGCTCATCTTGTGACAGTGCCTTACAATGGACCAGGGTTACTTTTGTATTTGTCGCCTAAGCCCACTGTATAACAAGGGTTGTTTTTCATTGTTGAACAGGGAAACAACCAGTTTACTTAAACACTTTATAATTGGCAGCTACTGGTCTGTGGCTGTTCTTTAAAATTCGCTAACGTGATTTTAACAAACATGGATCATAGTCGAAGACCACAGACTAAAAGGGAATGCTAAAGCATATCTAGATAAAAATTATGTACCTATTCCTCTGAGTGTCCATTGAGTTCTTTCTTAGATGCATCTTTGAGGCTTTCATCTTTATGTTATATCCCGACGAGCGTACCTATTTTAATATAATCCGGTAATATTTGCGCAATACGTCTTGGCACAGGTTTAACTAAATTCTCAAACTCAAGCTTCAGTTAAACTTGAATTACTGTTGTTAATTTTGTTAATCTAGAAGCGTGACTACAAAATTTAACGGAAATACTTGAAGTCCATCATGTTTGTTTCGCGAGTTTTCACGCTTTTTTTCAGTGTATGATGTACAATGTTAAACTTTACACCTGAACCAAATATCCATGAAGTATGATTAAACGTTTTATTTTTGGTCATATTACTTAAATCAGTAGCTTAGTTCATAATATAAACGATGATTTGATGTGATATCTGTAATATTTTCACATAAAAACAACTTATACGGAACTGTTAACCAGTAATTTCTTCATGTTGGCTAACTTAATCAACATCTTATTAATAAATCCTTTTTCTTTATTTTAGCAATTCAAACTTATTGAATATGCTCTAAATAAATCAGTCAAATTGAACATTTCACTACAACCGTACAAAGATGATGAATAAAATTTACAATTTAATATGTATTTAACATTTCACTCATATGTATCATCAATCACTTTATATATGATTATTATCAATTAATTATTAGTACCTATTCTATCAAACAATATGATCATTTTACAAATTTATATGCATTTACTTAAATTATCATCATTATTATTAATCTTCATTTTATTAGTATCTTCTACGAATTTATCTTATCCAATAAATTCTGTTAAAAATTTATTACCTAGACAAAATATTATTTCACCAGAAGATCATTTAATTGAAATTATTTCTAATCATTCGATAAATTATGGTTGTGATTTTAATCAATTACAATTTTGTTCATATGAACATTCATCTGATTGGAGTTTTCAATTAAGTTTAACAGAATTTGCTTTAAAAATGAAAGAGGCAGCTGAAACAGCTGTTAAAGTGGTTGAAAATTTTCAAGAAAAATTGTCACAAAACAATAATACCAGTAATACTACAAAAAACCAGGTTAGTATAATGCTTGAGTTTTTGTTTTTGTCTCAATTTCTAGTGATTATTATTTATTTATTTATTTGAACACATAGATATTGGTACAAAGAGGCACCAAATACCTATGTGCCACACAGATCTCATTTGATTTGTGTGAGGGCTGTGATACTGCTGGGTGCCCAAACCGAATCAGGTGGTTTTGTTAGGGGACCACACCCGGAGCCTTCAATCTAAATTCTGATCCACAAGCCAGTGGAGCACCGTAAGGAGATGCAGTTCCATGGTAGTCGGTGACCAACGATTGATTCATACGCCATTGGTTTAGGATCCGGTTAAAGTCCCGGACATTCGCTTTTCGTCCTCTCATTTTCGTAAACAACATCCCCACCACGGGAAGGCAGTTAGTAGGACTTCTCTGGCAGAGGCTTTATACGCGTGGCGGTGTGAGAGCATTTGGAGAGGGAGAGCGGACTCTCCTCACTCTCGGCCATACCAGGGCATTTGGGGGCAATTTCTAGTGAACTGCATTGTTTTAATTTCTATTTTATTATGTTTTATGAGGTCAAATTATTTGAACAATAATCATTTGAACTGCTTTCAGAATAATGGACTTTACAGTTAGTATTCAAACAAAAAATCAACCTACAAATTTATTTGCTTTGTTGATGTCCACCATCTAAGCAAGTATAGAATGCGTAGTTAAGATTGTTAAGATAATCTGAGTCCTTGGTTCAAGATCTAAAGTGACACGGTTCTGAATCAGTGACAGGAACACAAATACGATTATTTATGTTCTTCAGTTCTTTAATTTTACTCGTGTATTTCAGCTTCTGCAATACCTAGGTAATTGTCTGTACCAAATATTTAAATTCTTGTTGATAAACAATATTATTGTTTAAAAAAGCATATTATTCGTGTTTGTAAGAAATATATGAATTACTCTAATTTCTTACATGGTATGTTATCGCAACTATTATATCTGCTAATTAGATTAAGCCAAATTACAAACTCATTTATGTACAGGCTAAATATTCAGTCGGTTGAGTAACTGGTCGATACGGTTATTAGTTTGCTTTACCATTCAAATTCAGGATTATGGTTGTCTGTAAAACATTTGGATAAAGTAATTAATAAGCATAGGTTGCAAGGTTTTGATTATAAAATTTTAAAATTATTTGTCTGAAGTTAAATTAACAAAGAAATAATGGTCAGATTAAATGTAGAGCCCTAGTTAGATTTCACATTTAAATTAATCTAGCTATAATCTTACATCGAGTGGTCTGGTTGGGACATGAGTAATGTATACATGACCATTATCTATGTCTTGTGATATGCTGCACACCATGGGTGAATAGACTGAGAAAGAGCTAGATACTGCTAAGCGTAGGATATGAACGTAATCGACGAAGTCATCGAATGTTTCTGGTTATTCATACTTCCTGATCAAAGTCTTCATCACATAGTTGATTTATGGTTAGAGAACCTTATGTGTCATGATAAGTCGATTCATTATTTATCTTTCCGTAATGCTTGAACTTAGCATCATTTCAAATCGTATTTATTTATTTGATCACATAAATATTGGTACAAAGGGGTACCGAATACAAATGCGCCACACAAGTCACTTGATTTATGTGTGGGCTATCATACTGCCCGGGTGCCCGAACCTAAGCAAGTGGTTTTCTTAGAGGGCCTTTGATCTAAAGATCTGACCCACAAGGCAGTGGAACAACGTTAAGAGACGCAGTCCCGTGGTAGCCAGTGACCAACAATGCGTTCATACGTCATTTGTTTCCTTAGGATTTTGGAGCCCATATCCACCACTAATTTGAAACTAGGGTTTTCCAACTCCTCTAGATGGACCCTTCATGTCCACCAACCCGGTCAGAGTGCTGGACATTCACTTTTCGTCCACTCAATTTCGTAAACAACAGTAATGCCGGGAGAAGGCAGTGAGTAGGACTTCTGTGGCAGTGGCTGTATACGCTTGGCTATGTGAGAGCATTTAGAGTGGGACAGCGAACCCTTTTCACTCTCGGTCGTCCCAGGGCATTTGGATAAAAATCGTATCTTCGATGCTTAGTTTCATACTATTCCAACTCTTTTGAATGATAATGTATTCTTCTTTAAAATTGTGTAACAAACGAAAGAAAAAGGATAATTTTGTAATGTTTTAGTCATTATAGTATAAGTTTATGTCCTTATTTTATGAATGCACTTTTTAACGTGTATTTGTGTTCAGATAATCATATGTATCATTAGACTGTAAAAATAATTTATCGGCGTGTATTTTTCCATGTGATCGAAAGTGTGAAGATGATAGATTTAGTAAATAAATGCTCTCCCTTCCCCCCCCTCCCATAAAGTACGTTATGTATATATTTTAATGAATTCAACTTAATGTTACTTGTTTAGTTTTAATAGCTATGATAATTGAAAAAAAAGATTGAAGTAATATGATAGATTATGTAAAATAATTCAAATTCGGATAAGTGAATTAACTAAGTGATAAATGACTATTGTTTTTGTGAAAATTGTAGCTGGTTAGAATTAATTCACTAGTTAGTTATGCCAATCTAGGCGATCTTGAGCGCCTTCGTGATGTCAGTCTGACTGTAAAAGGTTGGATCTACAACGCGTCGGTGAGAGCAGTTTTGCTCTATGCTTGTGAAACCTGGTCTCTCCAAGTTGAGGATGTTAGATGACTCTCTGTGTTTGATCATCGTTGTCTCCGAAAGATTGTTGATATCCAGTGGCAACACCATACTAGTAATGTAGAGGTTAGGTATCGTGTGTTCGGGCGCAGAGACGATAATCCAATTGATGTCACCATCTTTAAACATCGACTTCGGTGACTTGGACATGTTCTACGAATGTCGTCCCTGAGAATTCCATGTCGTGCAATATTTTCCGACTCTGGGATTGGTTGGGAAGAGTGGAGAGGTGTTCAGTGTATGACATGGTGTCGTGGTATGAAAGCTGTAAAGGGCTGGCTTGTGTTGGTCCTTCATGACTCCCTGGCTGGGGTCGGAGAGATGGTGCAACACAGTGGCTAGAGACGTTATCAGATATGGCTCAGAATAGGAGCCAGTGGCGATCCTGCTGTAACGCATTACTTTCTTCATAAAAAGTGGTTGCTTCTTCCTTAACTGAAAGATTTCTTTTGATTGTACCTTACCGTTCCACCCATTATTACTATTATTATTACATTACCTTCCACTATTCTGTTCGTTATTTTTCTCTCTCGTTTTTTCTTATACTCACCTTACATTCTTTTTCTCTTCTCATTCTGATTGTTATTGTGTGGCGCATATATATCTGGCGTCCCCTTGTACCAATATTTATTTATTCAAATAAAAGAAATTAATTAACTAGCCGTTTACTAGTTACATCCATCCAATCAAACAATCATCGGCAACATAGAACCTAACTCATATGTGCACATATCAACACAGCGAAATGACATTGTCTAGACATATGACAGAGTAGTAGAAGTGGTACGAGCATAAATAGTAATAGAAAAGACAATAAACGGAAATGCGATTCCCAAAGAATGAATTCTCAAAATAAATGTATGAGGTAATCTTAGAACTTGAAATCTAAGAGAAGACAAGGAGTGAACGCATTTGCGCCATTGCGACTGATTCTGAGCCATTTCATCCAACATCTCCGACCATTGAATCGCGCGGACTCTAACTAGGTAGGCTATACCTGCCAACATGACTCAACCCGATAGTCAATGACTTCATAGATGGGTGCCGCGTTTTTGTTTAAACACTCCGAGCTTCCTTCTAATTTACTTCTATATCAGCCCACTTCATATGTCGAGACTGGCTGTAGTTGGACACACGTAATACATGTCCCAACCATCCCAGCCGATTAAGACCCACTACCTTATTAACTGATTCATCAATATTTATCTTGTATTCTGCGTCATCTTAACATTACTCACTCGGTGATCGCAACATACGTGAGAAACGCTCTTAAGTAACTTAATAATAAATATTGGTAATCTATCAGTATTCTCTGTTTTTAAAGGCATCGTTTCATAACCGGGTTATGTGCTGTTGTAGATAACTTTATTGTATCTCATTTTCATTATCAAAATACAGTCGTAAGGTTAGGCATAAGATACTGAGTAAAGATGGCAAATCGGTTAATGAAGCAGAGAAATGTTTCATGTATCCCAAAACACTCCGTATCTTAAAGCTTGGTGTTGGTTGTTGTATGAGTAAATTAGATGGAAGCTATAGAGAAGTCGTAGATCTTGAGTAACATTGATGAGAAAGGGTTACGATGGCGTAGATACATTCACTTTATATAACTCTAGTTTTTGAGTCTCAGTTATCTTTTATATGCACTATACTATTCCGTCTTTTCAAGTTATATTCTGAATACTTAGTCTTTCTCGTTATCATTTATACTACTGTTTGACTTATTTACTAGTTATCTTGTTAGTTTCATCTGATTGTGGTGTTTTAATATAAAGATCTGGTTTGGTTATGATTTATGTTAGATCCTGTGTTGATTATAGTTTAGTGAATTAGAAATAGGCAAAAAAATTTAAATACTGAACTCTGGTTCATATTACTTGTAGTCGTGTAACATCAATTCAAAACCATTTGTATATTCATTCCGATTATATTATGATATATTGGTTTTCATTTTATTGTTAATGTTTCATGGAGACAATGATCAATCACTTATAGATTATATTTAACAATGAATACTAATCGTTGGTTTTGAATGCCCCTAAATACCCTGGTATAACCGAAAGTGGGGAGAATCAGCTCTCCTTCTCGAAATGCTCTCACATACCCACGTGCGTACAACCACTGCCACGGAAATCCTATTCACTGCATTCTCTCAGCCATGGTGTTGTTTACGAAATTGAGTGGGCGAAAAGCGAATGTCCGTCGCTTTAACCGGCTTGGTGGATTTCGAGAATGCACCTAGGTGATTTGGAAAACCCTGATTTTAAACCAATCGTGCATATGGGTTGGTTCCAGGATCCTGAAGAAACAAGTGGCGTATGAAACAATCGTTGATCACCGGCAACCATCGGACTACATATCTTGATGTTGCTCCACTACCTTGTAGATTAAACCTTTAGGTCAAAGGCTCTGGGTGTGTCCCCCTAAGAAAACCACCTACTTCGGTCTGGGCACTCGGGCAGTATCCAAGCCCTCACATAAGTCGAATGATTTATATGGTGCATATCTGTTTGATACTTCCTTGTACTTATGTTTATGTGTTTAAACAAATAACTAACTAAATAAATATAATTCACTGTCCCCTCCTCCTTGCATCACTTTCACTTTTGTTGTAATTACATTTGGAATGTTCTGTCTTCTACTTTAAATATTGCTCGTTATAGTTTCTTTCTCATCAATCATTATTTCTCTTTGTACTTGTTGTCTTTGTCTTGTTTTTGTTTTGTTTTGTTTTTTTCTGCTCAGATGAATCTATTTGTTATTTTGTTGTTACATAATTTTTGTTTACTACTACTCCTACTCCTACTCCTACCTTGAATATTACACTGACCAATCAAACATAGATGAGATGATAGGTGTACACTATTGGCCAGTATTTTGCTTTATTTCCTAAGGGATCTGTATATATATATATATATATATATATATATATATATATATATATAGTTTGGTATTACATTATTCGGGATAAGAAGCAACACAACACCAATAGTTACTTTGTTTCGATAATGTCATAAGAAGATGATGATTATCAGAACTATGTAATGTATTAGCGCAATACATTCCGAACAGTCTGATCACATTTATATATAAAAATAAACGGTCAACTAGACTGGAAATGGGGGTAAGAGGGTAAGAGACGACAAGGATAATAATAATAATATGGACACAATTTGATACGTAATCACTCTAGATAATAAACCATTATTAACAGGGTAGGTTTATGTGTGATCAGATTGTTCAAAATGTATTTCGCTAATATATCATCACATTTATTTATTTATTTATTTTAACTCATAAGTATAGGTACAGGGAGGCACCAAATACATATGCGCCACACGAATCTCAATTGATTTGTGTGAGGGCTGTGATACTGCTCGGGTGCCCAAACCGAAGCAGGTGGTTTTCTTAGGGGGCCACACCCCGAGCCTTCGACCTGGACGTCTGACCCACAAGGCAGTGGAACATCGTGAGGAGATGCAGTCCCATGGTAGCCGGTGACCAACGATTGGTTCATACGCCATTTGTTCCCTCAGGATACTGGAGCCCATGTGCACCATTGGTTTGGGATCCGGTTAAAGCGCCGGACATTCATTTTTCGTCCTTTCATTTTTGTTAACAACACCCCCACCACGAGAAGGCAGTAAGTAGGACTTCCCTGTCAGAGGCTATATACGCATGGCCATGTGAGAGCATTTCGAGAGGGAGAGCGGACTCTCTCCACTCTCGGCTGTACCAGGGCATTTGGGGGCCAGTTTGATGATTTCTGTAATGTATGTCTTGTCCATCTCCATTGTCTTTTCTTAATTTCCTCGTCAGATGTAATCTGATTTGTTCTCTCCCACAATAGGTTGTTGTTGATGGTATCCAACCAATGGATGTTGACTAACTTGCATAGATAGCTATTTACAAATATTTCCGCCGTCTTGATAATGGTTATAGTAGTTCTCTAAGTTTCAACTCTGTACATTTTTAGTAGTATAGAACACTTTATACATTGATATCTTATTTATCATACAATCTTTCTTTCTTCTTTTTTCATTTTACATATAAACATTGTTTTATTAAAATGAAACAAACAAAAGTAGAGAAAGAAAATAAAAAAAGGTTTTCCTTTTCTCATTCACTTTATCTTTGTTTTCTTTTTCTCTCTTTAAGATTAATGGTCTATATTCATCTTTTTTCTTCTTCTCCTTAACATTTTATTAAATATCAGACAAAATGGTTATATCATAAAATCATCAGATGATTCAAAGCATTTTTTTATTCCATTTATTTGGTACTTCTTTTGCCCGCAAATGCCCTGGTATGGCCGAGAGTGGGGAGAGTCCGTCCCCCCTCTCGAAATTCTTTCACTGGCTTCTCATGACGGGGGTGTTGTTCACGAAATTGAGAGGACGAAAAGCGAATGTCCGCTGCTTTAACCGGGTTGGTGGACACGGAGAGTCCATCTAGGGGAGTTGGGAAACCCTGATTCCAAACTAATGGTGCACATGGGCTCCAGTCGTGTTAAATACATTCAACTGTCTTTACTCGTGTTCTTGTTCACAA
Organism: Schistosoma spindalis; assembly: GCA_946903255.1. Classification (NCBI taxonomy): domain Eukaryota; kingdom Metazoa; phylum Platyhelminthes; class Trematoda; order Strigeidida; family Schistosomatidae; genus Schistosoma; species Schistosoma spindalis. Next base: position 1,994,822 of record OX336420.1, read on the forward strand.
CATTTGATGTCACTGCCAATCAGGAGGAGGAAGGGTGCTGTCCTATGGGCGCCATTGCTGGCCTGGAGTTGAGGTTCTAGTTGCGATAGCCTAATGCGGACTGGTGGCGTCGAGTGGAGTGTTCTGAAGGGGCGGCGTTGACTGTAGCAGGTGATTTTGATGGAGAGGAGTTGTGGGACGTGAGGATACTGGGTGAACATCGTCACCTAACATCTTTAGCCACTTTAGATTTGTTCACTATACGTCAAGTTTCTCAATAGATTAAAATCTTACTTTTCTGTCGTTACAATCTCATGTAAACTGAGTGAATCAATAAATATCATAGGTTACTAATATAACACATGCTAATAATTATTCCCAAATATATACAAATAGATAATTTTCTATGTTATTATGTTTTTATACCTGTCATCAACACTATTAAGAACAATTATCTCACTTCCTCTTCACTAATGAACAGTAATAACTTACCAAAGTATGAAAATTCATTTAATTAGCTTTGAGTTTTGGATAGGATGGTATTCGAAATGATGACAACTTAGTTGAAAGTCGAGTATTTTAACTTTTACTTACTTGCTTACATCTGTTACCTCTTGTGGAGGAGCATAGACCGTACACCGACATCCTCCATTGAACTCTGTCCTGGTCAATCCTTCCTAGTTGTTTCCAGTTGCCATTCATCCTTTTAATTTCTGCTTCCAATTCCCGGTAATGTGTGTTCCTTAATCTTCCTCTTTTCAGTTTCCCTTCAGGATTCTAAGTAAGCTTACTTCGTGGCTCAGTTTGATGATTCCTTCACTTCCACTTCCATCGTCTTTTCTGAATTTCCTTTTCAGTTGTAATCTGGTTTGTTCTCTCACACAGTAGGCTGTGGTCGATGATATACAACCAACAGACATTGAGTATCTTACGTAGACGATTGTTTATAACTATGTGTACTTTCTTGATGATAGTTGTAGTAGTTGTCCAAGTTTTGGTTCAGTACAATAATATGATCATTAACTTTTGAGTTTTACTACGAAGTGTCATATGCTTCATTTTTCATTGACTATTTCGATTCCCCGTAAGCTGAACAATCATAATTTGTAAGTTCATATAAAATGTATATTTCATCATTATTTAATAACTTTAGATAATGATAGTCTAAAGGATAACTTTATACGTTTAAAGAACAGTTTGATTATGTAATCATAGTTACATTGTTACATTTAACAAATCATGATATTGTTACAATCATCTTTCATAAAGTAACTAGTTTCTATCGGTCAGTCAGTCAGTAACAACGTGGAACTTCGTACGTACGTACATCAGTTCGAGTTGCCATACCACTTTAGCACAGAGATTCAGTTATCGATTCAAATCCCATAGTGGTAGAGGTAGTGATAGGGAACATTAGGGTTTGATGATGTTATTTAAGAAGTATAATCCCGAGGAATAGATTTGGAAAGAAGATAAAGGACATGAAGAATTCAGAAGATTAGAGTTTGAGAGAACACAGAGAGTGGATGCACCTGCGCCATTGCAAACGATTTTGAGCCATGTCATTCAAGGTCTCTAACCATCGGTTGATATCATATCGCGGCCCCCAACCAAGTAGTCTACACCTACCAACATGGCTCAGTTCACTTGTCAATAACTTCATGGATTTGTGCCATGTTTTGGTTTGTCCGCCTCTAGCTTCCTTCCAACCTACTCCTACACCATAATACTTCGCGCTTCGGGGCATTCGGTGGTTGGGCATACGTAACACATGTCCCAGCCATCCTAACTAATGAAGTTTCACTACTTCAATTGATTTACCATCCTTACCTAGTACCCGTTTCCTAACAACTGCATTACTTACTCGGTGGTCCCAGGATATACGAGCAATGTTTCGAAGACACCTATGATCAAATACTAGTAACCTACGAATATCCTCTACTCTTACTGGCCATGTTTCACTGCCATAAAGTAGGACGGAACGAACTGCTGCGCAGTAATCTTGTCCTTTGGTTGATAGATGGATATCTCGCCTACGCCACAAATGACGCAAGTTGGCAAAAGCTAGTCGAGCCTTCTGTATCTGTGCTGAGATTTCGTCACACACCAAACCACAAGGGCTGATGAGACTTCCGAGATAAGTGAAGCGGTCGACACGCTCAACTACTTCACTCCCTATCACTAGTTCGGGTGCCGATGCAACCCAATCCTGAAGCAACATTTTGCATTTCGAGGGAGAAAACCGCATGCCGAACATGCATACATTGTTGCTTAGAGTGGTCAGCAGACTCTGCATCTTGTCAGAGTCTTCACTAAATAGAACTATGTCATCGGCATACTCTAGGTCAACAAGTGGATCTCCCAGTAGAAGTTCAACTCCTGGAAATTTAGATGAGGAAAGTGTCATCTCTAAAAGGACGTCAACAACAAAGTTAAATAACAATGGAGAGAGTGGACAGCCCTGACGAACACCACTTGAGGTACTAGTTTCTATAAAATAGTATTTCAATGAACAAAATAACCTTAACAGTTGAAACCATGAGTTAATTGAAGTTAGACCACCATGAAAAACCTGGAAACACTGTACGACTGTTCCATCGTAGTATGAGACTCCTGTGTGGCAGTGCATATGCACGATCCCCCCCTGCGAGATTCCAAGCCGGGACTTATCCGTCTCGCACGCAAGCGCTTAACCATTAGATCACTAAGCCGGCCGGCATTCAACGGTGTTAATGTCTAATTTACAGAATTCTATATACAAATAAAAAAAATGATCAGGAATAATAATAATCTATTTCCTTTAGTTTAAGTGAAACATTTTTCTTTATATTTTTCTCTTTTTTTTCTGTTACCGATCAATAAATCATTCAATCATTTTGTAGAGGAAATCAATGAAAAAGAAATGATATTAATCATATGTTAGTTACTATTTTCGTTGAAGAAAAAAAAGATAATCAAAGATGTAATGGCATTTTTCTCTTCATTTAACATTTGTCTCGTTTTGACCGTTATATTTTGTAGTTAGTTTTTCTATGCACTCTTATTCTGCATTATAAGAGTTTAGGATAAAACAGTTTTTTGCCCCCAAATGGCCTGGTGTGGCTGAAAGTGAGGAGAGTTCGCTCTCCCACTTCATATACTTTCACGTGGCTACTCGTACACAGCCACTACTCACTGCCTTCTCGCTACTAGGGTATTGTTTACGAAATTAAGAGGATGAAAAGAGAATGTTCAGCAGTTTAATCGGGTTGTCGGACACAGAAGGTTCACTTAGGGGAGTTGGAAAACCCTGATTCCATACCAATGGTGTAAATAGGATCCACTATCCTGAAGGAACATATAGTATATGAACCAATTATTGGTCACCGTTTACCATGTGACTGCATCTGTTAACGTTGGTCTACTGCCTTGTGGATCAGACCATTAGGTCGAAGGCTTGGCATGTCGCCCCCCTCAAGGAACCTTCTTGTTCCGGCTTGGGCACACAGCGCACACATAAATCAAGTGACTTGTGTGGTGTATATGTATTCGGTGCCCATTTGTACCGATATTTGTGTGTTCAAATAAATAAATAAAGAGACTTTCTGCCTGTATACATATATATTTATATATGTATATACTGACCATGTTTGAATACTAGACCGAAATAACTGTGCTATACTATTCACATCATTCAATCAATGTGTATGAATGTTATATATGTGTATTTATTGAAGGTGTGTTTGTAGCATTCTGAATGATGTGACATTCGTTTTTACGTACACATATCCATACAGATTTAAGTAACAAAAATAATAATCCTTAATTCAATACTGTACTATTAAGGTGTATTTTCTATACAGCAAATGACAGAAAATTTCACTTCATACATTTTAATTGATACAGGAAAGAAAACATTCATAGTTTTGCACTTATTTTTCTTTCTTTCTTTTTTTTTTTTTTTAAACCTCTTTCTATTTAATCATTACGAGATATTTTATTTCAATAGTTTAGATCATATGTCAATGGAAGCTAGACCACCATGGAAAACTTGAAGACAATGGTGGATGGTGGAGCCATTCTGTAGATTTGTTGAAGTTAAACATTTATCATATTAGATGTCAACCCAGTGTTCTACAAATGAAACGTTCGCGCACGAGACTGATAGGTCCTGAGTTTGAATCTCACAAGTAGGATTATGAATGCTTACTACTGAAGAGTTTCATACTAGGACAAAATGGCTGTTCAATGCTTCTATGTTTTCTATGGTGGTCTAGGTTTAATTGACTTATAAAATGATTTACTTTGATGGGTATACATCAAGTCGAACAATAATATTTATCTACAATAAGTCGAATAGTTTATAGTATTTTCATTCCAAATGCCCTGGTACGGCCGAGAGTGGGGAGAGTCCACTCTCCCTCTCCAAATGCTCTCACATGGCCACGCGTATACAGCCCCTGCCAGGGAAGTCCTACTCACTGCCTTCTCACAACAGGGGTGTTGTTCGTAACGAAATTGAGAGGACGAAAAGCGAATGTCCGGCGCTTTAACTGGACCCCAAACCAATGGTGCACATGGACTAGCTCCAGTATCCTGCGGGAACAAATGGCGTATGAACCAATCGTTGGTCACCGGCTACCATGGGACTGCATCTCCTCACGATGCTCCACTGCCTTGTGGGTCAGACGTTCAGGTCAAAGGCTCGGGGTGTGGCCCCCTAAGAAAACCACCTGCTTCGGTTTGGGCACCCGGTCAGTATCACAGCCCTCACACAAATCAATTGAGATTCGTGTGGCGCATATGTATTTGGTGCCTCCCTGTACCTATACTTATGTGTTAAAATAATAAAATAATATAAACTAATCATCAGAATCTTTGTAAATGGAAGCAAATAGAGATTAAACGGAATGTGATTTTTCTTTTCTAAAAAACATCATACAAATCAAATCAATAATATGATCTCATTCTTAATAGTTTGTATATTCATGTAGTTTATTGCAAATCATAAGCTTACAGCTATTTTAATATTTACGTGTTTTGTATAGTTTGTATTTATTATTATTATTATTTAATTCAACACATAGATATTGGTGCAAGGAGGCACCAAATATATATGCACCACACAAATCAAAAGAGATTTATGTATAGACTATCATACTACCCGGGTACCCAAACTGGAACAGGTGGTTTTCTTAGGGGGGTCACGTTCGAAGCCTTTCGACCTAAAAGTCTGATCCACAAGGCAGTGGAGTAACGTCAGGAGATTCAGTCATGTGGTAGCCAGTGACCAATGATTGGTTCATACGCTATTTGTTCCCTCAGGATTTTGGAGCCCGTCTGCACGATTGTTTTGGAATCAGGGTTTTCCGACTCCCTTAGGTGCAATTTCTATGTCCACCAATTCGGTTAAAGCGCCGGACATTCGCTCTTCGTCCTTTCGATTTTGTAAACAATAGAAATACCATGAGAAGTCAGTGAGTAGGACTTCCCTAGCAGAGGCTGTATACACGTAGTTATGTGAGAACATTTAATAATAATAATAATTTTATATTCTGAAAAAAATAATAATTACAGCACTCACGCCAGTTTACAGGCATGATCAATTTGGGTGAGTGTACTCTCCCCACTCTCGACCGTACCAGGGCATTTGGAAGGCTTTGAATAAGTAGTGTAATTAGTTTTCATTGTTTTTCAGTGTAGGTGATTATAAAGATTGTTGAATTTGTTTACGCTCACCTCGAAACCTGAATGCGGATCCGTGGTAGTCTTAGATATTGATTGGATTGTTCTCTAGTGGGTAGCTTATTTTTTTGATGATTTTCTCTCAGTTAATGCATTAATTTGGGCCAAAAATCTTCAACGTTTCATATATATATATATATATATATATATATATATATATATATATATATATATTCTGCAGCAATTTGGAAGACCCTCCAGCTCTCCCACATTGTACGATCATTCCATGTACCTAAATTAAAGATTGCTCTGGTTGTCAGAAGGAGCATCAACCTTGTGACTTCCGAAGGAACTTGGCTTTCATCTTGAGGCTTCATAACTCTTCTAAATGAAGACCTTCTAACTCCCAGGACAGAGTTTAAATGTTTTGAATTTTTTTTTCTGGTTTGCGTTCTTTATCGATTTATTTTTCTACAGAATGGGGTCGATAACCCCATGCACATCCCTCCTTCTTTATCCGGGTTTTCGGACCAATAGTAGCCTCAGAGGGGTTCCAGGTTGAGTTATATATACATATATATTCTGAATTCTAGAATTGGTTGACATTAAATCAGTGTTCATTTTATTTCACATTTTCAAAAGTTGATGGATTAAATTAATTTTAAAATAGTATCAGAATTGCAAATTCTCATGATATAAACAACCTGTAAAATGTATATTAACTTGTAAATGTATGTTACTACTAATAGTTGAACATTGTTAAGTAATATGTATATATATATATATATATATATATATTGTTTGTATGCTTGAAACTATAAATCATATCTACTATTTGTTTTCCATAATGGAAAGGAGGATAACGGTGTAACAGTTGATTTTGTTTTTTTCATTCTTTGTTATAAGATTGACAACTTCACTTATCTTGGAAGTCTGATCAGCCCTAATGGGTTGATGTCTGACGAAATCTCAGTACGGATTCAAAAAGCTGGTTTGGCTTTTGCCAACTTACATAATCTATGGCGAAGGTGAGATATCCGTCTATCAATTAAGGGACGAGTATACTGCACGGAAGTTCGTTCTGTTCTACTAAATGGCTGCGAAACATGGCCATTAAGAGTAGAAGATACTCGTAAGCTACAAGTATTTGACCATAGATGCCTTAGAAATATTGCTGCGATCACTGGGTAAGTAATAATGAGGTTAGACGCAGGTTATTAGGGAATGATGGTAAATCAATTGATGAAGTTATGAATTTTCATCGACTACGATGTTTGGGTCGCGTGTTACGTATGCCTGAACATCGATTACCACGACGTGCGATGCTAGCCGGTGTAGGGGATGATTGGAAGAAAGTTAGGGGAAGCCAAACCAAAACGTGGCATCAGTCATTGAAGTCACTAACTTTTAATCTGAGCCATGTCGGTAGATGCAGACTATTTGGTTGGGGCTCGTGTGATTATTTTAACCAACGGTTTTAGACTCTTAGTGACATGTCTCAGAATCGATCACAATGGTGTAGGTGTATACACTCTTTGTCTTCCCTTAAACCATGAGATTAAAATTGCGTTATACCTTTCTTTCTACTAATCCTTTCTTTCTGTACTATATCCTTATATGCAATCTTTCTTTTATATATTACACCATTGAGTTAACTGCTTCTATGAATCCAGTGTTCGTCTTGCTGTGCTAATGAAGTGTGGTAACTTGGACCGATGCATATATATGTCTGGTTCTAGGTTGTAATTGACTGATTAGAAATAGTGTTGTGTAGTATAACTACTACTGTTAGTATAAATCGATATAGGTTCCATTGAAGATCTAACACAATGTTCATAGTGTTTAATCAAACAAAATAAAAGTGTAAAACTCATTCACGATACATATCCAAACTTCTCAATGAAAATTTATTTCTCTCAAGATCTTAGATGTACTTCCTTGACGACCGACAACTTTACTTCATCTTCTTGTAAATCTCAGACATCTTACTTAACATTTTCTCTCTTTTATATTCCATTCTTCTTTTTTTTTTGTTCAATTTCATGTTACTGTTTTGTTGACTGTTGCTAACTGTGTTCTCTTTGAATGTATATACATATAAAATTCTACATTTATTTACCATAAGTTCACTCAACCAAATACAATAGTTCACTTAAACCCTTTTTAGAATTAATTATATGCATATTTGTGTGTGATTCATTATCAGAGTTTACTTTAATGTAATTATTATTATTATTATTATTATTATTATTATTATTATTATTATTATTATTATTATTATTATTATTATTAGTAGTAGTAGTAGTAGTAGTAGTAGTAGTAGTAGTAGTAGTAGTAGTAGTAGTAGTAGTAGTAGCAGTAATCTTAGTACCAGTATTATGAGCTAATAGATTTGGATGATATCGAGTACAATTTATATTGCAAAACAATAAGATTATTAGCAAAGATAGATAGTGGCTAGTAGTGGAATCCAGAAAGCGGATTTCGTCCTATTTGAGACTCGTCAGCTGGATATATCTGCATCTCAGACTTGTTGATGTTCATTCAGTGACTCAAACTCAGATCTGTTTTTTTGGATTAATCTCACCTAATATTTTTGTGTTGTTCCTTTGTACTATTTAAACTTAGATTAATTTTAATTTGGTTATTTAATTACTCTGAAGAAGTGACTTATATTGAGTCACGAAACATCAGAAAATCTCATTTTTCTTATGAGATTATCTTTTAGATAAAATTCATATTCAAACAATAAAGTGTTTCATGTTTTTTTTTGTTTTCACATTAAATACTTTGTTACTGAATGGTCGTATGAAAACTGTTGTTAAGAAAAATAAACCCGGTCACTCATCGGTAGTCATAGACAGTATTGCTGGGGAATTCGAGTGATCCCAAATAAAATTTATTCACACTAGTTTAATGCTATTCACTTCATGAATCCATAACATGTTACTACTGTATGTAACACATAGAGGTCAACAATTTAAGCATTTGAGCGCGAGGCCGATAGTCTTTGGTTCAATTTTCGGTTGCTCAGTCTTAGATTCACACTGTTAACTGTCATACTACGATGAAATGGCCGTTCAGTGCTTCTAAGTTTTCAACAACTGTTTAACTTAAATCGGTTCGTGTGTCTAACTTTAAGAGTTTAACTAAACGGAATATCATCTTATATTAGTTTCAGGAGGGCTTTTGTGGATATTATCGTAATTTCAATGGTTAAGATCATGAGTCAATTGAAGCTAGGCCAACATGCAAGACCTGGAAGCACTGCACGGACATTTCGTCCTATTGTAGGACTCCTCCCCAGTGCTCATTCATAATTTCGCTCCGTGAGACTCGAACCCAGAAGCTATCAGTCTCGCCGTTGGATGCTGGCTCACTGGTCTAGTGGTTAAGTGCTCGCGCGCGAGACTGATAGGTCCTGAGTTCGTATCTCTCAGGAGTGGGGCAGGATCATGGATGCGCACTGCTGAAGAGTCCCATACTAGAACGAAACGGCCGTACAATGCTTCCAGGTTGTTAATTTTAGTTAAATTATTTTAAACTACTGATCTTTTAAACATTTCAAATTGTTAAACTATTCTACTCTACCATTATTGTTTATATCAAAATTGTGTTTTTTTTTATTCGTAGTCATAACAAACGTTATCACAGTAAATTTAATTATTTATATATTTATTTTAACACATAGATATTGGTACAAGGAGGCACCAATACATATGCGCTACACAAATTTCATTTGATATGTGTAAGGGCTGTGATACTACCCAGGTGCCCAAACCTAAGCAGGTGATTTTCTTAGGGGGGCCACACCCTGAGCCTTCGACCTGAAGGTATGACTTACAAGGCAGTGGAGCGTCGTGAGGAGATGCAGTCCCATGGTAGCCGGTGACCAACGATTGCTTCATACGCCATTTGTTCCTTCAGGATCCTGGAGCTAGCCCATATGCACGATTGGTTTAGGATCCGGTTAAAGCGCCGGACATTCGCCTTTCGTCCTCTCGATTTCGTATACAACACCCCCGTCACGAGAAGACAGTGAGTAGGACTTCCCTGGTAGAGGTTATATACGCGTGGCCATGTGAGAGCATTTGCAGAGGGAGGACGGACATTCCCCACTCCCGACCGTATCGGGGCATTTGGGGGCAGTGAATTATTGTTGTTTATTGAAATTATTATTTTATTCATTTTTATGGGAAGCAACAAAAATGAACCATTTTATAATTTTCTTTGATTTATATGAGATTTTGAATAATACTACTATTATGATAACTACTTATTTAGACTAAACTAAGTTGACATAATGATGAGACTAAAATTTTTATGGATGACCTTTGAATGACGCTAAACTGATCTTGAGAGTCTCCATTTTATAATTAAGATCAAATGAGGATTATAACCTAGTGTATGAGGAATTAGAATTATGATTTACAGTTAATAATTAAGGTTCGGAATTTGATTGTTGTTTGTTTTTTTTTGGGGGGGGGGCGTTCATCATGAACTGATATCAACTAAAATGCCAAAAACTTTATTTCACAAAAATGGATGAATGAATGAATTTCGTGCCAAAATCGAAGATCTGTTATTTTAAATCTGATTGGTTCGTTTTATAAATTATAGTTTCACCGACAAATTTTTTTTTCATTTCTAGGTTAAATATTCCGTCTAATTGATATTAACAATGATTACTTTATGAGCAAAGATAGATAGTTGCTTGCAGTGGAATCCAGGACGCGCGTTTCGTCCCATTTGGGGCTCGTCAGCTGGATGTACCTACATCTCAGAGTTGATGTTCACTCCGGGACTCGAACCCAGTACCGTTCGCTTCAAACGCCATCGCGTGTTATCCACTTAGCCACTTGCTTATGCAATGGGGTTAAGTGTAATTTAGTTGATATTGTTTTATTTTAATCTTCCCATTGATGTTTAGGACTGAAATTGTTCACTCTCTTATTGGCTATCAGGACTCACTAGCTAAGTGAATAACGCGATGGCGTTTGAAGCGGACAGTACTGGGTTCGAGTCCTGGAGTGAACATCGACTCTGAGATGCAGATAAATCCAGCTGACGAGTCTCAAATAGGACGAAACGCGCGTCAAACTGGATTCCACTGTTAGCCACTATCCATCTTGGCTTATAATGCTTGTAAATTAAGGCAATATCGAGGCATACGCACAGTTTGCACGTGTTCCAATAAGAGACTGAACAATTTCAGTTCTAAACATCAATGGGAAGATTCAAATAAAACAATATCAAGTGGATTAATGATTAGTTTACTTTATTTCCACAATGTAGACTTTGTTCTAGATGATTAGATTTTGAATTGTGTTGGTCTTATGGGTGTGAACTTCTTAATTGAGAACCGCTCAATTATCTTAACCAAAATGGTTGTAGACATTCAGTAAACTGATTCAGAAATTAGTTACAACAGTTCAGATCTTATTATTTCTTTGTTTTGAGCTTTGAAATTATCTTATACTTTTGATACTGTGAATTACTCTTATTTTTTTTCTTGAATCATATTCTATGTGCATAATCTTTACTGTTACCATTAATACTCTAACTACTTTTATTACTCTGCTATATGTCATGATCATTTCATGTATTGATTTAAACACGTAAACACTGGTACAATAAGGTACTAAATAGATATGCGCTACATAAATCACTCGATTTGTGTGTGAGGGTTGGAATAATGCCCGGGTGCCCAGACGGAAGCAGATGTGTTCCTTAGGGGACCACATCCGGAGCCTTCGACCTAATAGTCTGATCCACAAGGTAGTGGAGTAACGTCAGGAGGTGCAGTCCCATGGTAACTAGTAACCAATAATTGGTTCATATGCTATCTGTTCCTTCAGAATCTTGGAGCCCATGTGCACCATTAGTTCGGAATCAGAGTTTTTCAACTCTCCTTGGTGGTCCCTCCATGTCTATCAACCCGATTAGAGTGCTGGATATTCGCTTTTCGTGTTCTCAATTTCGTGAACAACACCCCAGTGGCGAGAAGGCAGTGAACAGAACTTTCCTGATGTTGTAAAATGGATGGATGCATATATGTGCTACCTTCGGTGCAGTTGACTGATTCATCTCATGTTTAAATGATAGTCAGAAACATTATTTCAATCCACTTGTGTATCAGCCCCCAATTGCCCTGGTACGGTCGAGAGTGGGGAGAGTCCGCCTTTCCTCTCGAAATACTCTCACATGGCCACGCGTATATAGCCTCTACCAGGGAAGTCCTACTCACTGCCTTCTCGTGGCATTACTGTTGTTTACGAAAATGAAAGGACGAAAAATGAATGTCCGGCGTTTTAACCGGATCCCAAACCAATCGTGCACATAGGCTAGCTCGAGTATCCTGAAGGAACCAATGGTGTATGAAGCAATCGTTGGTCACCGGCTACCATGGGATTACATTTCATTACGATGCTCCATTGCCTTGTAAATCAGATGCTCAGGTCAAAGGCTTCGAGTGTGGCCTCCTAACGAAACCACCTGTTTAGGTTTGGGCATCGGGTAGTATCACATCCGTCAAACATATCAAATGAGATTTGTGTAGCGCATATGTATTTGGTGCCTCCTTGTACCAATATCTATGTGTTAAAATAATAATATTATTATTTGTGTATCATCTTGTCACAATGTCATTAATCCATTCATTCTTTAACTTCTTGTAACTTTTCAGCTTCTATATTGCGTAATTTTTACTCATCGAATTCATTCTTTTTTTTCAATCTTTAAATTGTATTTTATAATCTTCAATCTTTCTCTATGTCATTGATACTATCGTTATTTCAACTCATTTGGTCTGGATCTTTTCATTTTCATCTCTTTATAATGATATTGGTTTTTTTATATTGTTCGTTACTGTTCTCTAAGTTGAATTCACGAATCAGTCTAAGCTAGACCACTATTGAAAATCTGAAAGCACTGAACATCTACTTCATTTTAAGCAGTACGTATCTCATAATCTCGTACGTGGGATTCGAACTCAGGATCTTTGATCTTGCGCGCGAACGTTTAACCTGTAAATCCTGTGAGCCTGAATCCAACGATTTTAATATCTAACTTTCATCGATCCATAATCTTACGCAATTGTTTTTTTTTTCATCCATTGTCTCAGGTAAATAACTGTCTCACAACCAACACATTATTGGATTACCTTTTCTTAGATCCATATAAGGACTTCTTGCAAAGATTACTCTCTTTTTATATTTTGTACATGTAATGTTGATTATTATTTTAAACGTCATTATATAATTGCTCGTTTGTATGTATATTACCCTAATAGTAAACTATTTCTTTTTATCATCTCATATGATGATGATAATGATCATCATCATCACATTACACATTACATAATCAATATGGTTTCTATTTTTTATTAAGTCAACATGAATTTTTTTGTTCTTATCATCACGTTCTCTCTTGTTGCTTATGAATGTTGTATTTTGAGAAGAAGAAGAAGAAGAACAACAACAACAAATAGACAAATTATTTCACCGATTATAAGCAAAGATGGATCTTGGCTAGCAGTGGCATTCAGGACGCGTGTTTCGTCCTATTTGGGACTCGTCAGCTGGATGTATCTGTATCTCAGAGTTGATGTTCACTCTGGGACTCGAACCCAGTACCATTCGCTTCAAACGCCATCGCGTTATCCACTTAGCTACTGAGTCCTGATAGCCACTTGCTTGTGCAATGGGGTGAAGTTTAATTCAGTTGATATTGTTTTACAAAATAAATTATTTCACCGATTATTAGATTGTGATCAATGAAACATTGGTAGAACTATACATTTAATGAAATTAATGATAAAAAGAAAATATAAAAAAATATATGAACAGTAGAGATTAAGATCATGGACTGATAGATGTTAGATCACCATTCAAAACCTGAAAGCACTGAACGGCTGTTTCATCCTTAGCATAATGAAAGATGGTCGTGCAATTTCATGGATTGATTGAGATTAGACATTCACACCGTTAGATATACCAGGTCAGTGGTCTAAAGGTTGATAAGTTCTGGGTTCGAATCCTGCGTTCAGGATCGTGGATGTACACTACTGAGGAGGATGAAATGACTGTCTAGTGCTTCCAGGTTTTCAATCGAAGTCTAACATCAGTCGGTTCATGATCTTAATCAAAAACATAATAATCTCCACAACCCCATACTGAAAGTCATTTTAATTGATTTTTACTTAAATCTGTTAGTTATTTTGTGAACATTTAAGACTATTAACTTTTTATTATCATCATGAACTGATCAATGTTAGAGTACCATTAATAACCCGAAAGCATTGATCTAAAAATTGATCGGTTCATGGTGTTAATAAAAAAAACTCAACAATCTCCACAACCCTATACTTATACTAGTCCTCAGAAATCATGCTTGAAACTCGAACAGAAAATAGAAAGAATAGAAAGTAGAAGAAACTATACTTTGAACGTTAAATTATATACCAAAAACAAGAGTATCTGCGAGACTACAGTAGGATTTTAAGACTTTGAAGGCTCTCACGTAAAGTACTAAAATTAGTAACAGCTTTATTAAAATAATCAATCCTAACAAATGTAAATTATTATTGGAAGGGGTTTTGTGGAGATTTTTAGAAATTTCAATAATTGAAATCATGAGTCCATTAAAGCTAGACCACCATAGAAAACCTGGGAGCACTGGACGAATGTTTCGTTCTAGTATGAGACTCCTCAGCAGTGCACATCCACGATCCAGCCTTCCGCGGGATTTCAACCGAGGACATATGAGTCTCGTGCGCCAGCACTTAACCATTAGACCAATGAGTTGGCCGGCATCCAACGGTATTAATGTCTAACTTCAACCAATTTACGGAATCGCACCACCGTATACCACTGTCTTTAGTGAGTTAATATCTCACAATAGACCTGGTTGAACTCCACTGGTAACGGCTTCTCACTAGAACTCCAGGAGTGTCTCTTAAAACCAGTCACTAGTGAGCAGATGATTACTATCAGAAGGTTTAAAGTTAGACATTAACACCGTTGGATGCCGGCTGGCTCAGTGATCTAATGGTTAAGCGCTCGTGCACGAGACTGATTTGTGCCGGGTTAGAATCTCGCTAGCGGGGGGGGGCGGGATCGTGGATGTGCACTGCTGAGAAATCCCATACTAAGATGAAATAGCTATGGTGGTCTAACTTCAATTGATTCATGTTTTCAATCAGTGAAATAATGTTTATTTCGTAAATAAGAAACGATTAGAAGTAACAGTAGTATCTGTGCAATAGTATAAAGAAATTCAATAGTAAAAAATATGATTCCAAAAAAAATCATGCATAAATTCATCTGAAATACTGTTACCAACTTTGAATCATACACCTACTTATAATGTAACTTTATTTTAAATATTTTGTTGTTTCTAACGTATATACATATATACGTCTAGCAACACCGCTTTTTGTGATGGTTGTGGTGGCGGTGGTGTAAGGGGGGTGGGTGGAATAGGGTTAATTTATTACTATTTATAATACATTAACTAAACGTTTATAAGGATTAAAAAGAAAATCAATTCAATTTATACGATAGAAAATAAAGGCTGATGTCTACAATTTTTTTTCCCCTCTCTTTTTCACAATTTCCTCCTATTCTGTAACTATGGTAACTTGATTATGACAGTTATGAAATTTAGTTTTGTTATATATATATATATATATATATATATATATATATATATATTTATATATTCGTAACAAAATAAATAAATCAAAGGTAATCATAATGAAAATATGTGAATCAGTTGGTCTGGATCCAATATTGAATTATTCATTTGAATTGTAGATTCGTTATTTGTTTTAATTCTGTTGCCGAAGTGTTTATCACAACAAGATCCTTTATGATGATTAAACTGTTTATGATTTAGAATTAAATATATGAAAGAGGTCTGTTATTGTTGAAATGAAATAGATATAATATCGATTGATAATGGCCACGCGTACACAGCCACTGTCACGGAAATCTTACTCACTTCCTTTTCGTGACTGGGGTGTTGTTTACGAAAATGAGAGGACGAAAAGCGAATATTTGGTACTTTAACAGAGTTGGTGGATACGGTGGGTCCACCTACCTAGGGGGAGTTGAGAAATTGTGATTCTAAATTAATGGTGCACATGGGCTTCTGGATCCTGAAGGAACCAATCACGTATTGGTCACCGGCTACCATAGGACTGATGTTGCTCTACTGCTATGTGGATCAAATGTCTAAGTCAAAGGTTCCGGGTTTAGCATCTTAAGAAAATCACCTGCTTCAGTTTGGGCACCCGGGCAGTATCCCAACCCTCACAAAAATCAAGTGACTTGTGTTATTAAACTCGGGCTAACATGGTTCATTTTTTAACAGTTTAGTATGTCACACACTCCTTTTTTTATGTGTGGTAGCTATTAACACTATTCATTAGCTATAACCAAAGTATATTCAATGAGATTTAGAATCACTTCCACTTTTTGGGTTGATTCTGATTTCAATTTAGTTATTTTTATTTCGTATTTGACTACAAATGATTATCAATTGTACATCTCATCAATTTATGAATTAAAATAATTTGAACTGATCAATTAATTTATATTAAAGCGATTATCTTTTTGTGGTTATAAACAAATCTAGATTCTAGTAGAGTTTTGTTTTCTAAGCTGGATGGTTTGATTGTGGAATTTTCGTTGTTTTTCTAAATGAAATCATCAGCACAAACTCTAAGTAGATTTCTACTGAACTATCTAACTCAGAGAAAAAAGAAACTCCACCGAAATTATTTACATCAGCTACAAATATTCCGTATCATTGTGGTAGGAAAGTGAGGTGTTCGATTAAATCCTTCTTTCCTCAAATCATATTTGAATAGTATTCCTGTTTTCGACGTTAGATCCCCAGAACTCACTTGGAAAAGGTCGTAATTTTATTTTGAAAATTTTAATTTCCTTGTTTTCGCGCCAAAAGCGTCTTTTTTCACCTTCATGTCGTATTTCCCATTTGGGAGAATCTTAGGTGTTATTGGTCCGTTATGTTTTTTAGTATTTTATTTTGTAACGATTCCCAAAGACGGTTTTGTGCTGTGTATTATATGTTTCGATCTGACCGTTGCTGCTACCTTGACGTGGTGGTCGGACTTGCATATCGTTATGAAGCAACCGAACTATACTGGCTGGAACAACCGTTCTTCAAGGTTCTACCATGCCAGACAGGTATCGATCTCTTTCCAGGAGGTTCACTTATCGACTTAGAATACGCAGATGACATAGTCCTGTTTAGTGAAGACGATGATAAAATGAAGAGTCTTTTGGTAGCACTGAGCAACAATGCCAAAATGTTTGGTATGCGCTTCTCTCTAAATGCAAGTTGTCGCTTCAGGACTGGTCTGCGTCAACACCGGAACTAAGGATAGGGAATGAAGTAGTCGAATACGTTGACAACTTCACTTATCTTGGAAGTGTAATCAGCCCAAATGGGTTAGTGTCTGATGAAATCTCAGCACGGATTCGAAAAGCTCGCTTAGCTTTTGCCAACTTACGTCACCTATGGCGAAGGCGAGATATCTGTCTGTCATTTAAGGGACGAGTATACTGCGCGGCAGTTCGTTCCGTTCTACTAAATGGCTGCAAAACGTGACCATTAAGCGTAGAATATACTCGTAAGCTACAAGTATTTGACCACAGATGCCTTAGAAATATTGCTGGTATCTGCTGGGATCACCGGGTAAGTACAAGTGAGGTTAGACGCAGGGTATTAGGGAATGATCGTAAATCAGTTGATGTATACACTCTCTGTCTTCCTTTAAACTAAGAGATTAAAATCACTTCACATATTTCTTTCTACGAACTAATTCTTTCTTCCTGTACTATCTCCTTATATGCAATCTTTCTTTTATATATTACCATCATTGACTTAACTACTATGAATCCGATGTTTATCTTGCTATGGTAATGCGGTATGGCAATACATATATTTGCCTGGTTCTAAGTTATACCTGACTGACTGTTTTGATTTGTATCTGATGTTATCGCTCGTGCTTCTGACTTTTCACGGAATATACTTCCCCATCCGAACTTCAATTTCTCTCTCTAGTTAACGAGGCTGAGACGCAACAGAATAGCTAGTTTATTGGTCTTTGGTCACTGAGTCTTTGTTCCGTTCGCAGACTAACTGAACTTGTAATCACTTTAACATAGCAATTCCATATATATTTATATAATGATGTATACTATTCCATATTTTCATAAAATCATCAGTCCCATAATGAACGGCCAAATGATCCATTATGTGACCTTTTCACATTCATCTGTTTTCTTTTTTTTAAATAGTTGTGTAGGCTTTTGGTATGTTTCCTTATATTTCTTTATATGATATTTATGATTGTGAATGTTTAGTCATCCTTAAATTTTCTTAAATAACTTAATTCAATAGAATTTTATTTATTTATTTATTTTAACACATAGATATTGGTACAAGGAGGCACCAAATACATATGCGCCACACATATCTCATTTGATATGTGTGTGGGCTGTGATACTGCTCGGGTACCCAAACCGAAACAGGTGGGTTCTATTAGGGGGTCACACCCTGAACCTTCGACCTGAAGATCTGATCCACAAAGCAGTGAAGCATCGTAAGGAGATGTATTTCCATGGTGGCCGGTGACCAACGATCGGTTCATACGCCATTTGTTTCCTAACAATACTGGAGTTAGCCCATGTGCACGATTGGTTTGGGATCCGGTTAAAACGCCGGACATTCGCTTTTCGTTTCCTCAATTTTGTAAACAACACCCCCGCCACGAGGAAGCAGTGAGTAGGACTTCCCAAGCAGAGGTTATATACTCGTGGTCATGTGAGAGTATTTCGAGAGGGTGAGAGGATTCTCCGCATTCTCAACTGTACCAGGGTAGTTGGCGGCATTTATCACATTTATTACTATACCATACACAAAAATATACAAGTATATCTATCTTATAAAAACTACCTTGACGCGCATATATATTTGGTGCCCCCCTGTACCAATATTTATGTGTTCAAATAAATAAATAAATAAACCTTGACCGGAGTGACATAATAAATAGACTTGATCAGACCTGTTTTTTTGATTGATTGATGGATTGTACAAAATAGTTTTGCATTGTTCCTTTGAACTACTACTACTACTAATGAAACGTGTATTAATTTAATTTTATGGAAATCACGACTTGATCTAATTAAATTTGTTTATTTAATCTCTGAAGAAGTAACTTACATTCAGTTGCGAAACGTTTAAATCCTTTAGTGTCGCATTTGTTTTAATACAAACTTACAAACTACTTTTTTATTAGTTCTTTTAAAAAGCATGATCTACTGTATATCACATTTCTGAAGTGATTACAATTAAATATAGTTGAACAATGTACTCTGAATATGAAGAATATACCAATACAAAATGTATTTATTATCAATCAATATGTATTCAGTCTGTTAGTTCTATTCTCAGTTACATGGTAATCAGCAAGGATTGATAGAGTAGAATGAATAAAAAGATGATTAAACAAAGTAGAAGTTAATGAAAGGGAGATACTGAACCAGAATATAAAGCTGTTGTGCCTATTACTTATTGATCTTTACTTTAGTTCTTTAACTTCTGGATTATTGTAACAATAAATCAATGAATGAATGATATGTTTTGTGGACTTCAAATGCCCTGGTACGACTGAGAGTGGGAAGAGTTAGCTCTCCCTCTATAAATGCTCTCAAGTGTATACAACCACTACCAGGGGAAGTCCTATTCACTACCTTCTCACAGCAGGGATGTTATTTACGAAATTGAGAGGACGAAAAGTGAATGTCCACTACTCTAACCGTGTTGGTGGACATGGAGAGTGCATCTAAGGGAGTTGGAAAACTCTGATTCTGAAACAATGGTGTACATGGGCTCCAGTATCCTGAAGAAACAAATGTCGCATGAACTAATCATTTGTTACTGGCTAGTATAGGACTGCATCTTCGAACGTTGCTCCACTTTCTTGTGGATCAGACCATTAAGTTGAACGCTCCAGGTGTAGCTCTATAAGAAAACCACCTACTTCGGTTTGGGGGCCCGGATAGTATCTCACAAACAAATCAAATGATTTATGTTGGCGCTTATCCGTTTGCTGCCTCTTTGCACCGATGTTTATGTGTTTAAATAGATAATAAAATATAGTTTACAATAAATCAAGCTATTAGTAAAAATATTTTCTTTCTTCACTCTCTATATTTCTCTTAAACAGACTAATTCATAATGAGTATTGGTTGAACTGACATTAGTAATAGTCGTAGTAGTTAAGTCAAATAGATGCTGAGATGTACTATCTGGAAAATGTTCATCGTAAAATTCAGTTTATGTCTAATGAGTTTTCTCTCTGATGGAACTTCTTTAAAAAAGGAAAGCAATATATACTACTGATATGCATTTTAGTTTGCTAGAGTATTTATCTATGTCACTATATCAGAAGGGGTTTTGTGGATATTATAGTAATTTCAATAATTGAGATCATGAGTCAATTGAAGCTCACTAGTGACGGTCTCCAAGAGGTATTTCCTGGAGTGTTATAGTGAGAAGCAGTGACCAGCGGAGTTCAATTGGGTCTGTTGTGAGATAGTAACTCACTGAAGACAATGGTGGATGTGTCGATCAATCTCGTGGATTAGTTGAAGTTAGACATTAACGCCGTTGGATGTCAGGTCATTGGTCTAATTGTTAAGCTCTCGAGCGCGACAGTGATAGATCTTGGGTTGAAATCTCGCGAGTCGGGATCGTGAATGCGCATTGCTGAGGAGTTCCACAGTAGAACAAAACGACCGTCCAGTGCTTCCAGGTTTTCCATAGTGACCTAGCTTCAATTGACTCATGATCTCAACTATTAAAATTATATTACTATAGTTGCTGTACGATAATTATAATCTAATAACCACTCAATTATGCATAACAATCCATAGATCTTAGGTTCACTAATGTTTTAAGATTGTAACTCATCATACTGTAGTGAAAAAGAACACGAGTAAAGACAATCGAATATATTTGACGACAAAATTATAAAACATCTCAGTAAAATGTGAGAAGAATACAGTGAATACTTAATTTGCAAAATATCTATCCATCGTCTCAGATTTCATTGTTCCTGTGTTTTCATACCAATTGGTTTTCGTTTCCGTTTCCGTTCCTTTCTTTTTTGATCTTCTACTGAAATACATTCTATTTTTGACTATCGATACATACTACTTATGTGGATATAAGTAGCTCACACTACAATACAACTGAGTAATTATAAAGTAGTACAAATCAAATAATTGAGATCATGAGTCAATTGAAGCTAGGTCACCATGGAAAACCTGGAAGCACTGGACGGCCGTTTCTTTCTATCATGGGAATCCTCAGCAGTGCACATCCCCGACCCCGCCTCGCAGGATTAGAACCCAGGATCTACCAATCTCGCGCACGAGCGCTTAATCATTAGACCACTAAGCCGGCATCCAAAGGTGTTCATGTCTAACTTCAACTAATCCACGAGATTGATCGACACATCCACCATTGTCTTCAGTGAGTTACCATCTCACAACAGACCCGGTTGAACTTCACTGGTCACGGCTTTTCACTAGAATACTCCAGGAAATACATCTTGGTGATCGTCACTAATGAGCTTCAATTGACTCATGATCTCAATTATTGAAATTACTACAATCTCTATAAAACCCATTCTGATTCTAGTACAAATCCATTAGAAATTCAATATAATCTAAATTCATCTTTTGTTTTCTTCTTCTTCTACTCCTCCTCCTCCTCCTCAAATTCTAGGCTAAACTATCATCAAATCAATATATGGAATTCCCATCTGTTATTATTCCAACAGTGAATTATTTCCCATGTTCCACTAATCATAATCAATATTCCTATATGAAATTACCAATTCATTGGCCAACATATTATATAACACCTAAACCAATTGCACCATTAGATGTTACAGCATCTAATTCAAATCAGTCGTCATTTTCATCATCAAATATAAGAAGACCAAAACGATCTAATATTTTACATCAAATCAAACAATTCAATCAATCTATTACCAGCACAAAACAATTATATAGATTTTCTAAATTATATCCAATAGCTTGTTTACAATTAAAAATCAAATTTCTATCAAATCATAATAATCTATTAGGTAGTCAAGTTGTTCTAAGTTTGGGGTGAGTCTATTTTATAATGTATATATGATTCATATGTAAATGGAATCGAGTTAGTAATGTGACTTCTTTGAGTTTATGTCTTTCGAATGATGATATGTCTGTTACTGGGAATACTTATTGCTGACTTCTTGGACTCTCTCTATAACTATAGACTATTACTATGACTCTTTAACTTGGCCCCCAAATGTCCTGGTACGGCTGAGAGTGGGGAGAGTCCGCTCACCCTCACGACATGCTCTCACATGGCCACGCGTATATAGCCTCTGCTAGGGAAGTTCTACTCATTACCTTCTCGTGGCAGGGGTGTTGTTCACGAAATTGAGAGGACGAAAAGCGAATGTCCGGCACTGTAACCGGGTCGGTGGACGTAGAGAGTCCATCTAGGAGAGTTAGAAAACTCCGATTCTAAACCAATGGTACACATGAGCTAGCTCCTGAAGAAACAAATAGCGTATGAACCAATCGTTGGTCACCGGCTACCATGGGACTACATCTCCTCACGATGCTCCGCTGCGTTGTGGATCAGGCCTTCATGTCGAAGTCTCGGGGTGTGGCCCCTTAAGAAAACCACCTGTTTCGGTTTGGGCACCTGGGCAGTATCACAGCCCTCACACAAATCTCATTTGATTTGTGTGGCGCATGTGTATCTGGTGCGACCTTGTACCAATAATTGTGTGTTCAAATAAGTAAATAAATTGAATTTTTGTTCTCTGAGATGGATGATTTGATCGTGGAGTTTTTTCGTTCTTCTGAACGACATCATCAGTTTTTATTTTATTTTATTTTAACACATAAGTATAGGTACAGGGAGGCACCAAATACATATGCGCCACACAAATCTCAATTGATTTGTGTGATGGCTGTGATACTGCCCGGGTGCCCAAACCGAAGCAGGTGATTTACTTAGGGGGTCACACCCCGAGCCTTTGACCTGAACGTCTGACCCACAAGGCAGTGGAGCATCGTGAGGTGATGCAGTCCCATGGGAGCCGGTGACCAACGGTTGGTTCATACGCCATTTGTTCCCGCAGGATACTGGAGCCCATGTGCACCATTGGTTTGGGGTCCGGTTATAGCTCCGGACATTCGCTTTTCGTCCTATCATTTTTGTAAACGACACCCATGGTGCGAGAAGGCAGTGAGTAGGACTTCCCTGTCAGAGGCTATATACGCATGGCCATGTGAGAGCATTTGGAGAGGGAGAGCGAACTCTCCCCACTCTCGGCCTTACCAGGGCATTTGGGGGCTCATCATCAGTATAAACGTCAAGTAGAAGTGAAGAGTTTGAATTTCTCTATATGTGGTTCACAGTTTGTCGTGTACAATACTTGAAGTTTGTGCTGATGATGTCGTACAGAAGAGTAATCAAAGCTGCACGACCAAACCATCCGGCTTAGAGAACAAAACTTTATCAAAATCATTCACTTGAGCTACAAATCTTCTCCATCATCTCAAGAGTTATATTCCAAGGTCAGTCATGTACAGAGTCAAATGTATTGTTTTTTTATTTTATTTTAACACATAAGTATAGGTACAGGGAGGCACCAAATACATATGCGCCACACAAATCTCAATTGATTTGTGTGAGGGCTGTGATACTGCCCGGGTGCCCAAACCGAAGCAGGTGGTTTTCTTAGGGGGCCACACCCCGAGCCTTTGACCTAACGGTCTAACCCACAAGGCAGTGGAGCATCGTGAGGAGATGCAGTCCCATGGAAGCCGGTCACCAAAAGTTGGTTCATACGCCATTTGTTCCCACAGGATACTGGAGCCAACCCATGTGCACCATTGGTTTGGGGTCCGGTTATAGCGCCGGACATTCGCTTTTCGTCCTCTCATTTTCGTAAACAACACCCCCGCCATGAGAAGGCAGTGAGTAGGACTTCCCTGTCAGAGGCTATATACGCGTGGCCGTGTGAGAGTATTTCGAGAGGGAGAGCGGACTCTCCCCACTCTCGGCCGTACCAGGGCATTTGGGGGCTTGTTCTTCTAGAAAATTTCGAAAACCAACGATACTGTTATATCTAGAACTTGGATTCTTGATATGCTGCGTATAAATTGAACCCTTAGATGCAAGAACCCTCCCAAATCGCAAATGAGAAGACAAAAGACAAGTGAAAGAAAAGTTATTCTAAACAGTATCAATTATGGTACAAAATTGTCAGGTATTTATAATTTTTAGTAAAAACGAAATCACAATTATAGTTATCCAATCCACACACAGGGAGTTATTATCATTCATCCAATAAGGAAGTTACACATAGGGATTCTGGAATATTTTCCTGAAAGATGATTGGATGGAATATCTTCAACTCTTTCTGAACTTCTTAAAGCTTTCTCGAGTTCACCTATGGCCTGTCCTCACAGATATATCTTATTATTCAATAAATATGTGACAAATGACACATAATTTTTCCTAGATGTTTTTTTAAAAGATTTTATTCGATGCTGATTGGGTTAAATATTTTCTAGCGTTTTCAATACTTCTACAGATGTTGACAAGGGATTTTGATTAATCTTCCCTTTTATTGCTTATATTATTCACTTGATCTTTCATTTCAGATATTACGTTCATTTTATGTCATTAGTGGCTATAATGCCATTAATTGGTCAATTCTTGATAAACGGTAACTGTAAATCTCTCAGTTTTGCAGAAGAACTAGTTATTACCTAACTATTTTGATTGTAATATCTTACATTTTGGATCTGGATTAAGTATTTTCGAAACCTAGAGGGACTATTAGTCTCTTAAAGATCGGATGTATAACTGAGTGTTGTATTGGAACATGATTTCCCATTAGTTGTGCTTTCACTGAGCTTAGTTGTTTTCGTTAACATTGATCAGTTTATGATTATAGGTTTAGTGAAATAGCGTACTGTTCTTAGAGGTTCCAGGTATATTACTGCAATTCATACAAAACTCAAACAACCAAGTTAAGTAATATGGAGTTAGTAAGTGGTTGAAATTTGACAGAAGGAAGGAGAAAAAGTCGCTTATCTGTAAACTTGACGTGAATAATGAATGGTAGCTAACAGACTAAACCGTGATACCAGTTTAAAAGGTTATTAAATTTCGGTTTGAATTATATTAAAAGGTACTGGATACCTGATAGTGTAGTTGAAATTCAGTGGCATTTGGTTGTGTTATAGTGAATAGAACACCAGTGGGGAACAATCGAATATATTTGCCATAAAAAAATCTAACAATCCTATAATAAATGCTTAATTTGCAAAATGTCCATCAATTGCCTCAAAATCATTCAGACTTCTTTTATTCTAGCATTTCCATACAAATTGCATTCTGTTTTCATTCTATACTGTTTGATCCTATTGTCTCTCTGCTGCCAGATATTCTGTTCACGACTAACATCATATACTTGCTTACTTACGCCTATTACTCCTAATGGAGCATAGGCCTCCGACCAGTATTTGACAACCAGAGCAACCATTTATTTAGTACATGGAATGCATGTACAATGTGGGAGACCGGGAGAGTCTTCGAAATTGCTGCAGAAATGAGGAGATACAACATCATATACTACTTACGTCTATATAAGTAGCACACTACAGTGTTAATTCATATCATATCATATCTTCTTCTCAAATTCTTATCACTCTAATTCAGTGCTATTCATTTTCCGATCATACCATTCCTTTTGGACCACATTTCGAATATATATATATATATATATATATATATATATATATATATAGCTTGTCCTATAGCAGTTGTTACGAAGAAACGCAACTGGAACCAATTAAAATGTATATAATCAGTCAATTAGTCCCACTCAACGTACATTATTATTATTTATTTATTTGAGCACATAAATATTGGTACAAGAGGGCACCAAATACAAATGCACCACACAAATCTTCATTTTATTTGTGTGTGGGCTGTGATACTGCTCGGGTGCCCAAACTGAAACAGGTAGTCTCCCTAGGGGGCCACACCCCGAGCCTTCGACCTGATAGTCTGATCCACAAGGCAGTGGAGCATCGTGAGGAGATGCAGTCCCATGGTAGCCGGTGACCAACGATTGCTTCATACTCCATTTTTTCCTTCAGGATACTGGATCCAGCCCATGTGCACCATTGGTTTGGGATCTGGGTAAAGCTCTGGACATTCGCTTTTCGTTCTTTCATTTTCGTTAAAAACACCCCCTCCACTAGAAGGCAGTGAATAGGACTTCCCTGGAAGAGGCTGTATACGCGTGGCCGTGTGGGAATTTTTCGAGAGGGAGGGCGGGTCCACCCCACTCTCGGCCATACCAGGGTATTTGGGGGCAATCAAAGTATGAACTGAGTTCATATTACTGTACTATATCAGTGAATTGAGATAAAATTGATAACATCAATGATAGTAAGAAAGATTGAACAGTGTGATTGGTAAAGAAACAATAAATTTATGGAACATTTTTATACCTTTTTTAGTGTTGGGCTTGGACATGTGTTACGTATGCCCAACCATCGACTGCCCCGATGTGCGATTTTCAATGGTATAGAAGTAGGTTGGAAGAAAGCCAGGGGCGGCCAGACCAAAACATGGCACAAATCCATGAACTCACTACTGACAAGTGGACTTAGCCATGTTGGTAGGTGTAGACTACCTGGTTGGGGTCCGCTAGATAATAGCAACCGATGGTTAGAGACCTTTTATTTATTTATTTATTTATTTTAACACATAAGTATAGGTACAGGGAGGCACCAAATACATATGCGCCACACGAATCTCAATTGATAATTGTGAGGGCTGTGATACTGCCCGGGTGCCCAAACCGAAGCAGGTGGTTTTCTTAGGGGGCCACACCCCGAGCCTTCGACCTGGACGTCTGACCCACAAGGCAGTGGAGCATCGTGAGGAGATGCAGTCCCATGGTAGCCGGTGACCAACGATTGGTTCATACGCCATTTGTTCCTTCAGGATACTGGAGCCCATGTGCACCATTGATTTGAGGTCCGGTTAAAGCGCCGGACATTCGCTTTTCGTCCTCTCATTTTTGTAAACAACACCCCCGCCACGAGAAGGCAGTGAGTAGGACTTCCCTGTCAGAGGCTATATACGCATGGCCATGTGAGAGCATTTGGAGAGGGAGAGCGAACTCTCCCCACTCTCGGCCGTACCAGGGCATTTGGGGGCCTTGAATGACATGGCTCAAAATCGTTCTCAATGGCTCAGGTGCATCCACTTTTTGTGTTCTCCAAAATTCTAATCTTCTGAATTCTTCATGTCCCTTTCTTTCTTCTCTTTACAAATTTATTTCACTGGATTATACTCTTTGAATAACATCTTCAAACCCTAGTCCTTCCGATTTCTGCTTATACTCTTACCACCTCTACCACTATGGAATTTGAATCGACAACTACATCTCTGTGCTAATGTGGTATGGCAACTCGAACTGATGTACGTATATACGAAGTTCTACGTTGTTACTGACTGAGAAGTTTTATTCGAATTTAATCATTTCGTCTATGTATTGCAACTACTTTATGTTACTACATAATTACAACCCTGTCTAATAGTACGTGACAAAATCATTAATCAGAATATCCATTTGTATGACGTTTTTGTTAAGGTAACTAATGACACGATAATGTGCAACACCAAATAGCCTTGAGTTAACCTCTAAATTAATCCTTATTGATCGTCAATACAGTAGTTTCTTACCCTACCTACCCTACCAGTTCAGTCCAGAACAGAATAATCAATCTCTACTATACGAATAATATATTATAGACAAAAGGTGTTTATATATAAGTAGACGAGATCACATCAAACCATAAAATGAAAGATACTAATTATAGAAGATCAAGTCATAAGTGACTGTAAATATGAGAGACTATATAACTAATAGATTGGTAATAAATTAACAATAGTAAATCGTATAAAAAATAGTTAATGGGTCAAATAAAAGCTTATCATACTGACTGCCCCCAAATGCCCTGGTATGGCCGAGAGTGGGGGGAGTCCGCTCCTCCTCTCGAAATGCTCTCACATGGCCACGCGTATACAGCCCCTGCCAGGGCAGTCCTACTCACTGCCTTCTCGCACCATGGGTGTCGTTTACAAAAATGATAGGACGAAAAGCGAATGTCCGGAGCTATAACCGGACCCCAAACCAATGGTGCACATGGGCTCCAGTATCCTGCGGGAACAAAGGGCGCATGAACCAATCGTTGGTCACCGGCTACCATGGGACTGCATCTCCTCACGATGCTCCACTGCCTTGTGGATCAGACGTTCAGGTCGAAGGCTCGGGGTGTGGCCCCCTAAGAAAACCACCTGTTTCGGTTTGGGCACCCGGGCAGTATCACAGTCCTCACACATATCAAATGAGATCTGTGTGGCGCATATGTATTTGGTGCCTTCTTGTACCGATATCTATGTGTTAAAATAATAAATAATAAAATATCATGCTGACTTACTTATTTACGTCTGTGAATCCCCGTGAACGAGCATAGGCTGTACCACCAGCACTTTCCATCCAATGCTGTTCTAGACAATCCTTTCTAGTTGTTATTCATCGTTTTTATATCTGCTCCCATTTTCCAACTTAATGTATTGTTTAGCCTTCCTCTTTTTCATTTCCCTTTAGAATTCTAAATTAGCACTTGTTTAAACATTCATTTAAACTTACACTATATTGTTATGATGTATATATTTTCCTTTTAAATTTCTCATGTTTAGTTCAAATAAACAAATCATTCGAAATGTATTTAATATTGAAGAATCGTATACAAATGCATATCATGAAAATTACAATGATGATGATGGTGATGATGATGATGATCTTAGACAAAATGCTGAAACATCATCATCATCATATCATTCATCTACTCTATCTAAATTAGATTGGTCAATATTACGTCAAGAAATATCTGATTTAGAAAATAATACATTACCATATCATGTATGGATTAATGTTTCCATGCCTATCTATCCTACTATTACTACTACTACTACGACTACTACTACTACTACTATCACTAATACTCATCTTAATACACCGTCTAATCAAACTAATCAATATGAACATCATTCAAACTTTCATGATACCCTTTTAGAACAATCAGATCATTGGATTGCTATTAATTCTATACAATTATTATCTATATTGAGTACAACTAATGTATGTATTGATGATATCTTATTATATACACATCAGAATAGACAAGTATTAAAATCAATATGCCAGAATAAATTATTATGGTTTAATAATAATAATAATAATAATAATAATAATAATAATAATAATAATAATAATAATAATAAACAATCAAATCATTCTTCTATACAAATTCTCTATGTGAATTCATATGGTTATCCAATATTACTACCATTAATTAATAGATCTAGTTCATCATTAAGTCAATCCAATCATGATCATGATTCTGATCATAGAAATAGTTATATACTACAATCATTTAAATCTAATTATTCTAAAAAATATTCTATATATAATAATTTAAATATGATATGGATAGCTGGTTCATTATTATTAGCTGTATTTATTACATTTTTAACTATTTTATTTATTATTACATTTAGTCTATCAATAATGTGTAATCAACGAAAAAAAATTGTTAATCAACATTTAAGTAATATTACTTTAACTACTGAAAATAATATAAGTAGTCGAAATGATAAATGTAAAAATAATAATAATAATAATATAGGATTATTATTATATGAACCATATAATCGTCGAAAATTATATTTAAATCATAATAATAATAATAATGATAATAATAATAATGAATTATTAAGAATTTTACCAAATAATTCATTTTTGAAAGATTTACATAATCATTTATCTTCTTCATCATCATCATTAATGCATGGTTTATTACATAATCAAAATGAAGGACAACAAAGAAATAATTCACAACAGGTTATTACATCAACAAATCAACAATTTATAGATGATAATTCAACTGAACTTAGTTTATGTATGCAAGATGATAAAAATGATTTTCTTCATGTGAGTTTTTTTTTCTTTTTTTGATGTTTACTTGTTTCGACTCATACAAAGTGGGGGGGGGGGCAAATGCCCTTGTATGGCTAAGAGTCTGCTCTTCCTCTCGAAATGCTCTCACATAGCCACGCGTATACAGCTTCTGCCTGGGAAGTCCTACTCACTGCCTTCTCACAGCTGGGGTGTTGTTTACGAAAATGAGAGGACGAAAGGCGAATGTCCAGAGCTTTAACCAGATCCCAAACCAATGGTGCACATGGGCTGGATCCAGTATCCTGAGGGAACAAATGTCATATGAACCAATCGTTGGTTACCGGCTACCATAGGACTGCATCTCCTTACGATGCTCCACTGCCTTGTGGATCAGACTATCAGGTTGAAGGCTCGGGGTGTGGTCCCCTAGGGAGACTACTTGTTTCAGTTTGGGCACCCGAGCAATATCACAGCCTTCACACATATCAAATGAGATCTGTGTGACGCATGTGTATTTGGTGCCACTTTGTACCAATATCTATGTGCTAAAATAGATAAATACTGAATACGTATGCACCGCACAATAACAATCAAAATATCAAAAGATATAGAATGTAAGGCATGTATAGCAAAAATGGGAACAATAACAAACATAAATTAGTGTATGATAGTGAAATAATAATAAAAATAATAATAATGGGAGAGGTAGTTCAGTTAGTAAAAGTACAATCAGAGAGAATTCTTTTAGTTCATTTTTTATGAAGTAAGATAAAGTTACTGCAGGATCGTCCTTGGCTTCTGTTCTAAACACGCCTGATAACTACTGAAACCAATGTGTTTCACTATGTCTAGGATCTCAACCAGGGAGTCGTGAAATACCATCATAAACCAGTCCTGTACGGCTTTTCTTCATACAATGACACAATCTCATGCACTAACCACCTCTCCTCCTTTTCCAGCGTCGGTGATTAATGCATGACGTGGAATTATCTTGGACAACATTCGTAAAACATGTTCAAGCCACTGAAGTCGATGTATCAATATAGCAACACTAATTGAACTATCGTCGCTGTGCCCGAACACACTCATTATTGACATGGTGTTGACACTGGATGTCAGCAATCCTTCGGAGACAACAATGATCAAACACAGAGAGTCATCTAACATCCTTAACTCGGAGAGACCAGTTTTTACAATCATAGTGCAAAACTGTTCTCACTGACGAGTTGTAGATTCGACTGACACCACGAAGGCGCCAAAAATGGCCCAGATTGCCATCAGATTCCTTCCTTGATCTGTCTGCTCGCTAATATGCAGAATATAGCTTGTTTTAATCTGGACGCGATAGACTGACTGGCTTAACCTTAAGGCTAGTATGCGTAAGTTAAAAGTGAGACGAACTGCTTGGAGTAGAGAGACGAAAACTATTCTATCACTTCATTGGCTGAAAAGCACGTGCGAGAGAGAGAAGATAAGTCAACTGGAATGCTACTCGATTTATCCCCTATTTCTATCTGGTTCCCGATTTTAGAGTAGTATAAAAGGGTACATGAGTATATAAGTAACTAACGGGAACACACCGCACAAACAATTAGGAAAATATTGATAATCGTAACCAATGGTTGGAGAGTGTGTGACATGGCTCAGAATCGACCATAATTGCATAGGTGTATACATTCTCTGTCTTCCTTTAAACTGTAAGATTAAAATCGCTTCATATCTTACTTTCTACAAACTAATTCTTTGTTCCTGTACTATATCGTTATATGTAATCTTTCTTTTATATATTACTATCATTGAATTATCTACTCCTATGAATCCGGTATTCATCTTGCTGTGCTAATGAGGTACGGCAACTTGGATCGATGTATATATGTGCTTGGTGTTACATTGTAACTTCAATGAGTAATCGTATTAGGCGAGTACTTGTTATGTAATCGGTAAAATTTTATCGTCTTTCATTTAACATATTGGTCAGAATTTCATGTAATTAGTGTGTCACTTTTATTTTCTGTGCATATCCACAAATGAACTCGAGATATAACACACATACGTTATACTAATTAGCTAATATTTGAATTTTCAGAAGGGGTTTTGTGTAGATTTTCGAAATTTTAATAATTGAAATCATGAATCAATTGAAGCTAGACCACCATGAAAAACGTAGAAGCACTGGATGGCCGTTTCGTCCTAGTACAGGATTCCTCAGTGGCAGTGCACATCCACGATCCCGCACCCTGTGAGATTCGAATCCAGGGCCTATCAGTCACGCGCGCTAGCGCTTAACCATTAGACCACTAAGCTGGTCAACATCCAACGGTGTTAATATCTAAATTCAACCAACCCACGAAGTTGCGCCACCGTACACCTGATATCTCACAACAGACCTGATAGAACTCCACTGGTCATGATTTCTTACTGGAACTCTAGGACTGTCTTTTAAGTCATTCAATAATGAGTATATGAATATTATTATCAGAGCAAGTTGTGTGGAGATTTTCTTTGAAATTTCACTGGTTGAAATCATGAGTCCATTGAAGCTAGACCACCACCATGAAAAACCTTGAAGCACTGGACGGCTGTTTCATTTTATTATAGGACTTCTCAATGGCAATGCGTATTCACGATCTTGCCCCACCCCCCACTACCAACACGAGATCTCATTCATTGAAATGAACAAAATACTCAATTATATTTGCATTTTGTTTTTCTTTTACTTATATATATATATAGTCAATGGATAGAAAGAATGTTGATAATTCTGATGTATCTACAACAAGTGCTATACAATTATTACGTAATTGGAAATTTTATAAACAACGTAGTACACCATCATTCTATGATTATTATTATCCATCATCTAATTGTTTATCTCATTATGGTATAAAACAAAATCCTTCAAATACATCAATAGATCATCATTATCATCATCCCTTATTGAGAAAAGGTTATACTCATTCTAATATGGTTGCTAATAATCCTAGAAATGATTTATCTCAATTAGAAATACGTCAATCATTGATTTTATCAATTAATGATAATCATGAATTAATTATATTACCATCATCTACTTCAATAAAACAACAACATGAACAAAATACAATTTTATCATCAACTATGAATAATATTAATACTAATACATTAGGTATATTAAATAGTTTATCAGAAGAAGATGCTGAAGCAACACGTATAGAAATGGCAGCTTCTGTTGATGCATTAGATGAACAATATTTACAACATAATCATAATAATCATAATAATAATGATACATTAGATGGTATTCATGATCATTTAAATGATAGTTTATCAATTATACCACAATCATCATTTATTATTAATAATAATGAAAGACCACCACCAAGTTATCATGATTCATCACCTTAGTAACTAATTTTTAAAAAAAAATCATTTATTTAACAGTTTTAGCTTATTGTTCCTTTTTCTTCTTTTTTTGAATTTAAGAAATTGAACTCCCTAATAATCACACTCCTGTTTTTTTTGAGGGGGGGGAGTAGTTGGGTGGGCGGGTGGGTTGTTTTTTTTTTTGGTTGGATGGATAGATCATGGGACCAAAATATTTTCTTTCATCCACTCTCCACCCTAATTATTTTGATGATTTATAAATTCTTTTTATAAACTTCTCCTTAATTAAATTGAAAATTTGTTTATTATTGAGAATATGATTAAATGATGGTTAATAGATTATATTAGAATGATATGTCACAGAACTTTTCTTATTTAATCACTAACTCGAATCATTTCCATCATCATCATCATCATCATCATGATCATCATCATATTAATAATGAATTATTCATAGATAAGCAGTTATTTAACAAATTTCCTTTTAGGTTTGTCAATTAGAATAGTTGGTTTTTTTTTCATTTTTATTTAATTGAAATAAACAAAAAATGATTAGGATTTTAAAATTTTTTTTTTCTAGTGTGATATAATGAATTTTACCCCTGTTAACTAAGAATAGTGAAATTTTTGTTGTTGTTGTTGTTGCCTTGGCTACTAATTCGATAAATTGTATGCATCCATGGTCATACATATATACATACATACATACATACACACACAATCTCTTGGCCCTAGTTAGTTTCTATGATCTCCCTGTTTTTCTGTTTCTCTCTTTCTCCCTCTGTGTGTGCGTGCGTGTGTGTGCGTGTGTAGTTGTTTTACTACTACCAATATTTCTACTGCTTTTTTGCTTAAGTAGAACAATTGAATTATATATACATAATTATCTATGTAATTTTAGCTAATGCATGCATATACATAGTTGCTTACGCATTCCTGTGACATCAGTGGTGATGGTGGTGGTGGTGGTGGTAGTGGTGATGGCGTCATTATCGTTGTCATAGGGGGTGTGTGTGTATACGTGTGTAGATAATATATTAAAATTTGTTAATTTATCGATGTATTTACAAAATTATTGATAGGATTCAATGATTTAATTTATTCAACTTTCCCGCCCTATTTTCTTTTTCTTTTTTAAAAACAAACAAACAAACAAATTTTGAGATCATTGAACTTTGAATTAATTAGGTAAAGAATTATTGTTTATTTATTCTTGGAAATTTTGTTCAATGTTTAAATGAAACTAAAAGACGAAAAAAAAAGAACAATGAAAAGATTAAAACATTAGTAATTTTCTTTAACTTTTTTTTTCTTTCTATTTTGTAAATAGAATTTCAATTAAACAATCAGAATAAAACGTTTGTTTTGTTTGTTTGTTTGTTTCTTTTTTTTTTTGATATGTCTTTGCATATCATTTAAGGGCCCAAAATGCCTCGATTCGATCGAGAGTGAGATGACTCCACTCTCTCTGTCTCTCTCTCGCTCTCTCTCTCTCGAAATCCTTTCACATGGCCATGTGTATACAGTCACTGTCATCTCATCACTAGAGTGTTATTTACGAAATTGACAACATGAAAAATGAATGTTCGGTGATTTAATCGTGTTTCGGTGGAACACGGTAGATATATCTAGGGAATTTGAGAGATTCTGATTTCAAACCAATGGTACATATAGGGTTGGCTCCAGGATTCTGAAAGGAACAAATGACGTATAGTATTGCATCTCCTAATGTTGTTCCACTATCTTATGGATTAGACCTTTAGGTTGAAATCTTCAGGGTATAGTCCTTTAAAGAAAAAAAAACCCCACCTGATTCAGTCTGGATCACCCATACAGTAATTCAGCACTTATACAAATCAAATGATTTACTTATCTATTTGACGCCTTCTTGTGTTGAAATAAGTAGAATAAATAACAGGTAATATAGATAAATCTTATTGAATAACCCTATCATAGAGTTAACTATTATACTGTGATTTTATCTGATATAATAGTCTGTTTCACTGTTAGTAAGTGACCATTGAGCGAAGCTAAACTGTAATTGACAGTGTCTACATAATAACTAAGACGAAATGAACTAGTATAAGGAATTAGAAGCATAAATTACGGTTGCTAGTTAGGGTTAGGAACAGATATCAGCTATAATGCTAAAACTCTATTTAACCAAATGGTTAAGTGAATTTTTCCGCCCAGATCTTAAATCTGATTGATTGGATTACAAATTATAGTCTTGCCCCTATACGAGGAGTTACAGACTTATTTCTCTTTTCCCGGCCGTTTCGTCCTATTGTAGGACTTCTCAGCAGTGCGCATCCACGATCCGGCTCGCGGGATCCGTGTCGGGTAGAAACAGGTGTCTACTTCAGTACAATGGAAGACGGTCGGCGCAACTTCGTGGATTGGTTGAGATTAGACATTAACACCGCTGGATGCCGGCTTAGTGTTAATGACATGTAATCTTATTTAAAAGATTACCATAATGAAATGTTATGAATATGAAGAGTAAATTAAACAATGACTTGACAATTTACGGTCATGGAATAACATTTTCAAGAATTTTTAGAATGTGCTACAATAAGACAAAAATCATTTCAAACTAGACTAAAACTGGCTAAATAATTAAACTTATTTACTAGTTAAGTAATGTACAATGAGCACGTTACGTTACATCAGTTCAGATTAGAATATGAAGTACAAAAATGCCTATGTATGATATGACTAAAAGCCGTCAAATTCACTGATACAATCAAAGGTGGGGAGAGTCAACTCTTCCTCTCAAAATGATCTCACATGGTTAAACGTATACAGCCACTGTCAGGGAAGTTCTACTCACCACCTAATCGTAGCCGGGATGTCGTTTATCGGATTCGATAGACGAAAAATGAATATATGACTCTTTAACCTCGTTGATGGATACAGAGGATAGACGTAGAGGGAGTTAGAAAACCCTGATTCAAAGCCACTGTGATACAAAGGCCTCAGCATACAGATAAAAAATGGCGTACGAACCTTCTATTCGTCACTGGCTACTATGAGACTATATCTCCTAAGGTTGACGCACTGCGTTATGGACTAGACCTCTAGGTGAAAAGCTCGGGAAGTAGCCCTATAGGAAAAACACGAACTAAAGCTACTTCCTCATAAAAATTACACAACACACCCACAAATCTACCATACTCACTCAATAAACAAACTCTAACACAACCACCATTACGAACTCTCATACACTCCATCAATCTCCCACTCACCCACCTACTCACTCACTCACTCCAAACACTCAACGAGCCAACTACTACAATTACTCTGTTCTACTAACACTTCTACATTTCTATCAAACGACACTCATTCCACTATTACACAACACTACTGTCACTCACACTAAACTACACACTGCATAAAACAAAACAAAGCACCAATCAACTGAATCCTACATAACCTACCTACATATCACCACACCAACAACTGCACCACTGTCATTCACAATACTCACAATAACAACACTACACAATATCCATTAATAATAAACACTAATATATACCACAATACTCACAACAACAACAAGAACTACAACAACAACAATTACAACTATAACAATACTACACAATAGCCATCAATAATACACACTAATATATACCACACCCTTACCAGACACTTCACAGATACACAACACACACTAAACTGTGTGGTGATGCACAATTCAACAGTCACAGTGCATCACCAACTACTTCTATCTACCTCTGCTTCTTACGCCCAGTGACTACAGTACATCCAGGCGCCTTTGCACAGAGGACGGTACAACACCATCAATATACAATAACTACCACACGTCAATCGAACAACCGATCTATCCACCAACTATCAATCTGTCTATCTATCTATCTACCTATCAAAATACCAACAATTGTTCCACACACCCATTTTCAATCACTTCCACCACACACACACAACATACATTGTCACGTACTACTACAATATCAATAATATCCACACGTCAAAACTCAAACTCAATCCATTCATTTCTCTATCACTAATCGATTACAACAACAAAATACACCAACACCATACTCATCGAACAATCACTCACTCACTCACTCACTACTCAATCACACAATCACTCATCCATTCAGTTGCTCACTCACTCATACACCAGCATATCCACCTAAAAAAATCATTTTATATATACACACAATTACAATAACTCACCTCAAACTCAACAACACTGTCACACACACAGTAGTCGCCTCGTCAATTCACAAACCTGAAACACAAAAAACAAATACATTCGTATCACTACAACTTCAATTTACAATCCTACTACATCCGTTCAACACACATTACTGTCAGACGACAAAACCAATAGTCATCAAGTACTTAACAGATGTCCCTATCTAATTTCATGTATCACACTCAGTTACTGAGTGAGCGGTGATATTAAGACCTGCCCTGCGGTATATTTTTGTGAATTTAGAACAAAATGGACTTCAGTAGGGGTCTTCACCAAGTTGAATACAAAAAATGATATATACAGTTATAAAAACTCAAACGTTGTTTAGGTCTGTACATAGAGTGATAGTTCTATTTAAATTGTCGTACGTTTTTCAAACAGCATGTGCATCCTACCACATGTAACGTTCCTGTTCAAACCGCGCGGTAGTATCATCCCTGCGGAGTCCTAGCTTTTAACAATTCGGCTGTTTCTTCCGTCATAATGACAATAAAGTATATAAATGTGCAAAAACAAACAAGGTTGTATAAGTAGTATCCAGATATTTAAAAAGTAACAATTAAAGTATTATGTATGATACTACAGCAAGCAGCAGACCCATAGTTCGTTGTTTGGAGTGCCAGGCACGTTGGGCTCACCACGAAATATTGCATAAATATTTAGATTTTAACAGCGCCTTCACCCTGAACACATTTATACTCAAATTTTACCAACACGGTCGAATCAGAAGTTAGAAATTAAAAAGTTGGAAGATATATTTTGAAATGTTTGGTCCAAGCAGGCTTGTAGTCGCAGGGTATGAGTAGCGCGGCGTGACCGAAAGCCTTCGCCTATGGTGTCTTTAGTGAAACCAATGAAGCCAGTGTCTTTGTTGGATATATATATATTTACCTCTACATGTTGCAGAAACTTGGAACTATTACTTTAGTAGAAAGAAGGCTGGTTGGTCGCTACGCGAAAAATTAGTAAGGGAGTTTCGAATCCCTATGAAAGACGACTGTTTTTGAGGACTCAATGAATAAACAGGTTGATTTTTAGTAATTTATGCAATATTCGTGAACCAAAATGTATGAATCAAAGGAATAAAGTGGATGTTATTAGGCGAAATAGCATTAGGTTGGTGATATAAGATAATGATAATGGTAGGTAAATTAGTCCATCATGTAGATTGTAATCCGTGAGTCAATAGGTATTTGCAAGGTTTCTTCTCAAAACCAACTGCTCAAATGGTTCAAATGGTTTTGGACGGAATATAAGAAGCTTAACGGGCTTACATGTCTGGTAGTAGTGGATCACCACTACCTTCTGGCAGGAACCTAGGTATATTAACGATAATAAAGGAAAAAAATGAAATTGGTAAATCATAATAAGATGTTATCCTTAGTCCTTAAGAATAGGTCAAGTTTCTTCATAAAAGACTACTAGGAAGTCTCTTGGACTAGTTCATTCGGCAGCGAATTCCAACATTTGACAACCCTTAAGGAGTAGAAGTTGTGTCTACAGTCCATTCTGTAATGTTGTGTCTCCAATTTCTGGGTGTTAACCCTTAGATTTGTATTGGGACTAAGATTAAGTAGGTGTTTAAGGGGATTTTCAGAAGTGTTAAGGATACTGCAAGCCATTAGAAGGTCACCTCTAAGACGCTTATGATCTAATGGGTAAAGGTTAAGTGATTGAAGGAGCTTTTCTTAGGGTTTGAATTTGAGTCCACGAACTGATTTCGTGGTTCGCCGTTGGATACGCTCCAGAGTGTTCTTATCCTTTTGAAGTGAGAGACGAAATACTATGTTGCTGTATATTAAATGGGGACGAATGAAACTGTTGAAGATCATGTGGAAAGTTCTTCCGTCAAACTGGCCAAAAATGCGCTTCAACTTCACCGGTTCAAGGTTTGCTGGAAAGACATCTTCGTCACAGTTAGCGTAAGACTTCAAATCGTAGGGTACCAGCACTCTTAAATATTTTTCGACTCCGGATACTTCTAGAGAGAAGTTTCTTAAGTTGTAACTGTAGTCTGTAACATGTCGCAGGTGGACTACTTTACACTTTGAAGTGTCTAATGTAAGTCCGTTATCGTCCGCCCAACTTTGAAGTCGAGTCAGATCCTCTTGGTTGCGTATCTCTCCAAAGTTTCACATCATCAGCAAGAAGTTATAAGTCAGACGATACCTGTGTGTGAGAGATCGTTCATATAAATCAAGAAGAGAAGAGGTCCTAGTACTGAACACTAGAACATTCCATAGCCTGAGTGAAAGTGAAGTTAACTGTGACCTTAAAACGTCGATTTTTTAGATATGAAAAAAGGCAGTCAATTAGAGGTGTTTTGTTACCCAATCGTTTGAACTTATTGATAAGACATATATGGTTGACCCTATCAAAAGCTTTTGAGAAATCAAGGCAAATGATATCAAACTTCCCTTGAGATCAAGGATGCTTGTCCATCTGTCCATTTCAGTCAGCAGGTTGGTTATACAAGAGTGACCTTTCCAGAAACCACACTGTTAGGGTGTGAATTTTAAAAATAGTAGTCATGTATACCATCGCATATCAGGGACTCCACAATTTTTGGAGGTGTAGAGAGAAGAGCCGCTGGTCGGTAACTTAAAAGTTTGCTGCGTTGACCCCCTTTGAAAATTAGTGTGATGTGAGCCAGCTTCCAATTTTCAAGTAGCTTGCCTGATCTTAGCTAGGGTGAGAACTTCACGCTAAGTGGTGTTGCCAGGATTGAAGCTGCTGCCCTTAGTATAGCAAAATGAACTATATCCCAGCCAGCAGAATTGTCTTTTTTTGGCTTCAGCAGATTCCGGAACACCAAGTCAGAGCTCATGTTCACTTCGGAAAGTCCTGTGCAGTTGCAGACGAAGCTCTCATCAGTAAAGTTGGTGTGTGTCGGTTGAAATGTCAAAGAGAATTGTTCAACCAAAAGGTAAACGGCATCGCCGTCGCTATTGTTCGGAACCTTAGGACCTAGCAGTTGAGAAACTTCCGTTTCGGCATGTCGAAGAGATCATTGTCTCGTACAAAAATCTGCAGTTTCTTATAGAATTCGTGCTTATACGATTGAACGCATGTGATGAGTGTATGCAGCGTTTTTATCAGTTCACTAGAATTCAGCCCGATAGATATTTTGCGGATTATTGAAGGAAGAATGCAGTTCCTGAAAATCGAAAATTGTTCATTCAACAGAAAAAGAATGGGCGAATTCGGTTGAGCCGTTAAAAGTGATGGTGAAGAGTGTGTTGAGGAAATCGCTGTCTCGGGCATTTCTATACTATTTTGACGCGCGGATATTTTAGAGCATGTTTTCGGGTCACATTTTCTTCTACAACTTTTCAACGAATTAATATTTGTGAATGGAGCGTACTATGTGATACTTATCTAATTGAGTGCTATTCAATGGTGTATAATATGTACACGTACATTGAGATTTGCACTTGACGATTTACACCTGCTCTTACTCGCCATGTTATATAGGGATACTACCCGTAAGTCTCGTTAAGCGTTTTCTTCAGTCAAAGCGGTTGGTTTTTTCAATTAGTTCACTACATTACAAGACACATCATGTAATAATTCAATAATTTTTATATGCTGGACAGTTTCTATATTGAATATTATGACATAACATGTTTTTTACGAAGAGTAAAGTTTGCTTATCTAATTTTATTTATATTAAATGTAGCATTATGTTGAAACAAGAAATTGAAATATGACAAATCAAAAATATACTAGAAAGTCACGACAATCCTGAATGTTTATCTTGCATCAAGACATCATCAGTATGATTGACATCTGCATAAAAAAGAAATAATGATACATGATTAGTAATCAATTTTACATAATCGATTGTGCAAACGTCATAGGTTGAATAAATTGGAGAATGATTTCCGGATACATAACAATAGAGTAAACAGTATGTCATCAGTCAGTCACTCACAAATTTCTCAACAAGATCTTAATAGGAATGAAAAACCTTATTTAAGATAATCTTGAAAGAAAAGGGAAAACTCGTGGAGTAGAAGCAGTGAAATATCACAATGTACATTAGAGAAAAAACGTAAAGCATATTAAAAAATGTGACATTAGACTCAAGCAATACTCGTATGCCTCAATAATAGAGTAATAAAATGACATTCATCAAAATGAAGTAGTGAAATGGAGAAATGAGTCGATGTAATTGATGAAGCGACACTTGCATTGAACAATGTAACGTCGATTTAAAAAAAATGTTTGTACCTCCATGTTCGACTGTGCTCATAGAGATAACTTCAAGTTATTGAACAAATTAAGAAGTGAGATTGATGTCATGAATGTAAGACGGTCATGAAAACACATCCATCAATCTAGGGGTTCAGTGAATATAAAATTGGCAGTCCTCTAACGCAAATACAGAACACAATTGAGATCAAGATTAGTGTACATACGTCTTTTAGTATGTGAACAATTTCCAGTTTAATAATGGAATGCTCAATGAAATAACTTTTCAATTGAGATAAATGAAAGCTGTTAGTTATCATGGGAAATAAAGAAATATTTGAATTAACAACATTCAATTAAATACTGCACTTACGATTGCTATCACTTTTATTGGCGCTTTCTAGACTGACCTGAAAACAACAATGAAATGAA
The DNA here is from genome assembly GCA_946903255.1 of Schistosoma spindalis. Taxonomy (NCBI): domain Eukaryota; kingdom Metazoa; phylum Platyhelminthes; class Trematoda; order Strigeidida; family Schistosomatidae; genus Schistosoma; species Schistosoma spindalis. Next base: position 2,036,842 of record OX336420.1, read on the forward strand.
CAGTTAAATGTAAATAGATGAGCTAAACTGTATAAAGTTATGCCAACAATTATATTGTTCGATGTTTATTCCACTGTGGCGTTCCACTGAAGCGGTATTCATGTGCTACGCTGACGGAGTAATAAAATGACATCAATCAAAAAAGTGATATCAAATAATGAAACGTGTCGTTGTGTCTTATGTAACAACGCTCTAATTAAAAATGGAAAATCGTTTGAAATCCACTGTATGTACATTAACATGTGAGTGAGCTCATAGTGAAAAGTTCAAGTTGGTGAATAAATTAAGAATTGAGTTTGATGTAATTGTTAAGTCGGTTTTCCGAGAACTGCGACAGAGCCTCCGGAGGCCCTGAAGGAGCCGAAGAGTCTTAGCCAATCAGAGCACGATGGAGCTTTCTAGAATGCCAACGTGGCGTGCTACTATTGGTCAGTAGCATAATATGTCTTTTAGCGGATTGGCCAAGATATGATGTTGATTTAACAAATGTTAACATCTATAAATACCGGTGTTTTTCTGTACAAAAACGAACCTTGAAGTAAAGTACTTTTCGCATACTTTGCGCCTTCTCTCTCGTGTTCAGGTCGCTGTATAGTTCTAGCTTGGGGGTCTTCAAGAATAGCTTAGGAATCGAGTATAGCGTTCAAAATCTCAAGACTTATCAGTAATGAATGTAAGAGAGCAATGACATATCGATAAATATAAGGTACGGTGAATATATAACTGAAATTCCGTTAATGTAAAAAAAGGAAACAAATGACATTGAAATGCGTATACATGCATCATGGAGTATTTGGACAACTCTGAGTTTGATAATAAAATACTTGAGATAAATTAATTGCTATTAAGATGAGTGAAATCTGTTTGTTAACATGATAGGTCAAGAAATGTTAGAATTGTCAAGAATCACCGAAATATTTTGCTTAGCTAGTTGCACTTCGAATCATTTCTGCAAACAACGAGTACCAACAGTGTCAAGTGACAATTAACAAATTTTGCTGTATAATATTATGTCTATAATGAAATTTTTCAAGTGAAACTCAGATGAATGACATACGCATTCGATACTTTTATACTGAGGCTCTTCGTAAAAGCGTTGCACATGTGCAAACATCATGGTAAAAATAAGATGACATACATCATAGTGCTGATGTGGAATAGTAAAATGAATTCCAGTGTCTTAAGTAACAAAGATCACAAAGAATACTTCAAGTTTTTCTGAAATAAATGACTGCTTCTCAGTGTGTGATATCCTAATGGAAATTAATAACACATTAAATTATTTTTTAGGGACAATGTCAAACTATATTATTCACTGAATTAAGGAATTCACAAACATCAACGCGTACGAGAGTGTTTCAGATGTTTACCACAAGATCATGAACAGTGAGCGAAATCTGTGCTTGTTGGAGCACCCAATGTTAAATAGCTCTGCAGAAAATGAATGTGCAAATATTTTACAAGGGTAGTGGGGAAAGATGAGCAAGACAACATGAGGGTCAACTCAGAGGTTCGGTGAATGTGAAGATGACATTCCACTAATACAATTGCAAATGACAAATGACATCGTGATGTGTGTGAATGAACTTTCGAGAGGGTGGACAACTTGATAATGGAATATTCAATGTAAAATGTTTGCTATCGGGATGAGTGAAAGCCATTTGTTATCACGGTAAAATAAGAAGCGTTTGATTTATGAACAACTACTTAACTATTTAGCCTAAGATTTCTATTATCCCTTGATCCACCTCCTGCATTTCCTGAAAACAAAGAGTAAATGAACGGTCGTATGAAACGGATGAATCTTGTAGTATATTGTTACGCTCATAATGATATCGTTCAAATGGAACTAGTTTGGTTGATATAGCAATTCGATGATTCTTCTTCTTCGACGACTTATATATTCGATAATAATAGCACACTCATTTATTTAGAACAAAATTGTACTCTCTCATCCACAAACATCAACATGTATATGACCTTTTCGGTTACCTGCACTTCAATGCTCAACGTTGTTCTTACTCCGTACATTTATATTGAAGTGATTTTTATTCTCTCTAATGTTTATCTTTAGTTTTTGTTTTATATTAACTACTCAACATTTTTTTCATTGTAATAACTTAACAAAACTTTCTTTACTCTGTGAAGATGATAAACTTGATGCTGCTAGGCGGTGAGAGGAGTCGGTGAAGTTAACTGAATTTTTCAACTATACGTCTGTTCTAACAATCGTTTCAATTGATATCTTTCCATTGAAAATGTTTATCGGACTTTGAACAAAGTCAAATTGATGGTTTGTTTCATTTATTGTCCTTTTTATCATGAAAGGTCATTTTTTATATTCGTTTTTGAAAAAGGATCCACGACCTCATTATAGTAAAAGTGCGAATATAACCACATCTAATTTCATGAGATGTGAGAATATACTGTATAATAATCATCGTGTATTTACCGGTGTATCTAGTTGAATTGACAAACAATATGCCACTAGTGAGAATGACATAGAGTTTGGTAGAATTAACAACAAGTGATAGACGTCATATAGCCGTCTATCACAGAAATGATCTTACATACTCTTGTATGATTAAACACTTTTACAAACTTTAACTCATGTAGCGAAAACATATGTGTGTTTATTGAGCTTATCACATAATTTCCTTTGCTTAGGTTTCAATAATTGTTTAGTTGGCTTCAGTGTAACTTTAGAGAAGAGTATATAACGGAAACTATAATAATGCTGATGATCTGGAGTTTAACGGAATAAATGGTCATGAACACGTTATATCTACATGCCTAATATGTATTAGTAAATTTAAGATAGATTGGCTTTTAGTTTTAGTCATGCATCTAATCTCTTTATCACATCAAACAAAGATTGGCAAAATGCTGTTTACATTAGAGGTTTAGCCACTTGTACTGGGAAACTGGTGAAAGTCAACACTATGATTCATCATTTTTAACAAGTAGGATTAACGTAACATAAACACATAGACCTTTTTAATGAACGATAACTAAGTACTAATTTCATAATTGTGAAATTAAGGAGTATGGAAGATGAAAAAGAATAATGAAATGAAACTAAAATGTCTCATTCTCAGAATAGTATATGTTTATTTATACACACTCAGATTCATAACCTTGTTGACTGACAAGAAAACAGGAAATCCCAAGGTATATTATGTAAGTTTTACTTACTTTTTCTAGCAATGATTTCTGGTCCTTCATCATTATTGCAATTGACATGAACAACGTCTGAGTTTATAACTACATTGCATTTTACTGCAACATCCGGTTGTATTATGATTAACATTTCATTAATTTTAACTGTGTCAGTCTCTTCCGCTGATTTGTTTAGAAAAACACACATCACATCAATCACATTCATAATGCTATTTAATATAAGTTCTTAGACTAACACAGATATCTATCATTGCTTATCACATTCATCCTCATTTCAGTTTCATTTCTCATCTTATCTATACGTTCAGTGTATTTGCTTTCATATTTGTTCTCATCAACGTTTGTTACTTATTGGGATTTTGTTCTCGTTACATCAATTTTTCGCAATTGTCTATCTGCTACATGATTACTTAACCATAATAATATTTTCAACATATTGATCAATGTTAAACAATTACCCTAGTCACATATGTTATTCTTACCTGCTTTGTAACATTCGTCAAAGAGGACATACTCTGTCACTTTAAGTTCAACAAAATAGAAACCAAAGAATTATCGTTTATTTATAACATTTGAATACATATAGTTTAATGAAACAGACAAGCTGATTAGTATCTATACCTTACTGTCATCTGGTACTTTGTATGCTGTAATAGGATAGATTTTTACAGTTAGGTTTGCATAATAGCAGTTATGAACCTGTGTTTAGTCATAATTCATAATGTAATACATTATAGGACACATTTATAGCCGATGTAATTGGAAGCGTTAGTGACAAAGGATATGATGATAAAATGAAAATATGTGTAACTATTGTGAAAGCATTAGTTGGCAGATCATTGCGAAGTTGACGTAAGCCACATAGAAGCTTTTCAAAATGCGATATCGAAAGCGTATGAGGTTCACTTTGTTATTGAACAGAGTAAGGTTGCTATTAGTCCCTTGTTATCTAACGATATGTTAGCACATATCTAACCGCGCTGACAAATTTTAATGTGTGTGTTGGGGGGAACTGAGCTGAGATCACTTGAATGTTTTCAACATGACGTCTGTTATAACAGGCTCTGACTGTTTCATATGAAGTCTTTGTATTGAAAATGTTCATAATCGAATGGATGGTTTGTTTCACTCACGGTCTTTTTCATCTTCTGAAAATGGAAATCAATTTAGCGTCATGACATTTATTACTGCGAAACGTTGAATATAACCACATTTAATGTCATCAGATATGTGAATATAATGTATGATAATCATTGTGTATTTAACGAAACATCTAGTTGAATTAATGAACAACATGCATTCAGTTTGAGTGGCAAAGACGCTGGTAGGAAAGTACATATATCATCATGTACAAATAAGTGTTTCCGCAAGTTTTAATTCATGTACTGAAAAGAAGTTTGCTTAGGAAAGTTGTTACTTAATTTCCTTTGTTGAAGTTTTGATCATTGTTTAGTCGGCATGAGTGTAACTTAAGATAAGTGTATATGACAAAATTTGTAATAATGCTGATGATTAGGTGTTTAACGGAATAAATAACCATGAAGATGACGTAAGTCACATAGATGCATTTCATAATGCGATATCGAAAGCGTTTGAGGTTCGCGTTGTTATTGAACAGAGTAAGGTTGCCAATAGTCTTTAGTTATCTAACAATATGTTATTCTATATCAAACCGCTGTTCAACTTGAAATATATTTTTATTGCTTCAAGACAGTGAAATCTGAAGTCCATTGTAATGTTCGCCCATCATCAAAGTGTTTAGTGTGTCCAGTTTACTCATTGCCACATTTTATAACAACCAGGTACAAAATACTGAAAACCACATTCTCTCATTTAATGCGATTAGAACATGTTAAAAATACTCTGCTTTCATTAAATAGTAAGATCTCATCCTGGCCACTTGAACGCATATAGACGTATACGACGAATGTGTTTGAATGAATAAGAAATTCAGTTTTAGAGAAACACAATGAAATGTTTATTCAATGTTACACTTACATTGATGATCAGATTGAACGAAGACTGTAAATACAGCGATAATGGTCAACAGTATCCAGGAATTACTCACCAACATTTTGATGATTGCGGTCACGATGAATTGAACGTAATGAAAACCGTCTATTCTCCAGCACTTATTTATTACCACTGTATAGTTCAACCACAAATTTCTGAATCTTAATGATGAAACTGGTAGGCGATGGAATGTAGATGAGTTCATTGATAAACAAACTTAAACATCGAATTGATAGTAGGGGTATTTTAATTACGCTAATAATGATTGGAATTACCATCATCATTAAATTTTTACTAAAGGCAATGTAGTTAGTGACATTAGTAGTAGTAGAATTGTGAAAAGTAATCGAATTTGTAGTGTATGTTTAGTATATAAATTAGTTATAATACACATTTGGTATCAAACTAGTTGAAGTGAACAAACTGATTATATCTTTTAGATCGCTATCTGGTCTACCGTCCAGAAAATGTCATTTCTCAGTTTCAGGTATCATATTGCGTTACCTCCTTCCTACGTTTACGAGAAGTATACATAGTGTTGCTTGATCTGTGAATAACGAGCATTTCTAACAGCGCACTTTGTAAATTGTTCTGGATGAATGAAAGTGCTCATAAAATTTAGCCAGATTCCTATTTGTAAAGAGAAATCTGTTAACAGTTAAGACCTGATTTTAGCTATTCATTAAAACTGATAGGTGTAGTCAAGTAAAACTGACATCAAATGTTATACGGAATAGCTTCTTTCGCATTATCATGAAGTGAAGAGAAATGTTTTCAAGGACGACTTACGTTAACATGTCTTACCACACGATATTTGAAACCGAGAATGTAATAACTACGAAAGATCTATATTTAACAATCAATATGAAGGAAGGTTTACAATGGAGAACGCGTGAACATTGATTTCATACAATGAAAGGATATGACTCAGCCGTGCGGATGTGTGCATTCTATGTAAATGATCTTTACTCACATTAAATACATTGTTATATCTTTAGCCTGTATGACGCGACGAAGAAACCAATTGAGAATTATAATATACCAGAGAGACTAGTCACGAACAAAGATAGCAAGCCTATCACTGAGATTCAAGAACAGTAGGAAAGATGGATGGAAAACTTGGAGAGACTCTTGAACAGTTCAGCTTCATTTAGTTCACCTGAAATCAGAGCAGAACCTAAAGTTTATTCTGTAGATGTCACTTCACTAACGATCAAAGAACTAAGGATGCATATCGGAAAAATGAAGATTAGGAGATAAGGTGAACCTGACAATATACCAGCTTTTGTACTCAAATCAATTGTCAGTCAGACATAAAAGTAAATGCAAACATGTTTCACACGATATGAAGTAGGATTTGAGAGAAGAAACAAGTTATGAGAGATTGGAACAAACGACCCTTCATCAAGATATCAACTACAAGTAAAAGCAAACCTGAGAACTATAGAGGTATCACACTACGATTATGTGTCTGTAAATTTCATTGGCTTTCAATTGATGACTAATATAGTAAAGAATATCTCGTCGGTATTAAAGTGCGACAACAAATAACGGGCATATAAACACTCACTTATAATTTATGAAGGTCTGAAAACTGTGCAGAGGTATACAAGTGAAGAGTATTACCTGAAGGCGATACAACTTTTCACCTTGAAACATGTTCTTGGCTATCACACCCATATGACCAAAATAATGACAATAGAAAATGTATCTCAATCCGTGTTTGTAAGAAAACATGCCAAATCTAGCGGCAAACATTGCAGACGTAATATTGACAAAAAACAACACTGGAAGCATGTGTTATTAAAAGTTTAATACAAATATGCATAAAGCTATCAAATGATATTTCATTCGAATCAATCTTCTTACTGTAAGCTATATGACTGCTATTCTACAAATCTTGACAAAATCAATCACGAGAAAAGGGAAATGAATAAGATCGGAATGGAAATGTCAAACGATGTGGAAGTATTGAATATATTTTGAGATGTCAATGTATCCATATTCGGAAAATGATGATCTCAAAATTAGTTATAATTAACAACTTCTTAATGCACTGACAGTTCACTTGATATGTTTTACTTGAATCTTCTCAAGTGAAATTAAATTTCACCCTATCACACAATCGAGTGGCTAATAAGACTTAATGGAGTTTGAAGCGAACGGTATTGGGTTTGTGTCTTGGAGTGTACATCAACTCTGAGATACTGGTACATTCGGCGGACGAGTCACCAATAGGATGTAAAGCGCTTTAAACTGGATTACACTACTTGCAATCATCTATTCTTATTCATAATTCTTAAAATCAATTGGTAGAGATGAAAAGAAAACAAATGAAAACTGAGAAGCACTATTCTGTTAAACAAACCATAGAATTCTGATAATGTGAAGACAACAACAGATGAAATTACACACAAATCAGAATAAGATGAAACCACTCACAAAGTAAATGCTAGTTCACGGTTATTAATGATGCATACCAGTATTGAATGATATAGTATTTTAATAAGCAACAGTTGCTATAGTTGACTGGCAAAAGAAACGCTATGTCATGAAATGTGGTTTGCTTGTTCATTGTACGTTTACTGAATTGAAAACATCCATAAATGCTTGAATGTAGTAGATGTTTGATTGAACAACACAAACATATTCTATAAAGTTACATAGATTGAAACTGAATACCGTCATTGTTTATCTGGAAGTTATAATCACTGAGTTATTTGATTTCGCTCAACGTCTGAATGGATTTTCAACCGATTTGTATCTACATTTCAGATAGTTTATATTACAGCTGACATTAGATTTCTTACACACATGTAATGTTTGTCTTCAATCATATCACGTTAAGAACTGTACATAGTTGATTGGAATGATTGTTTGGATACGTTAGATAACTTGTACTGAAAACAAAATGTATTAGATGTTTTCCAAACTCACTTCCCTTGAATCATTGACCAACTAATAAACTCAATAGTTGAATTCATGTTTCAATTCAAAGTGAACCACCATGGAAAACTTCGAAGCACTCTACGGTGGTTTTGTTTTTGATGTGTGGGCAAGAATGATCATGATTGGTTGTCTGCTTAGTCAGACATGTAGACAGTCTGAAAGGTGTCAGATAATTTATATATTCTCTCATCCTTATTATTGTTACACATCTACATATACACTCACTTATTGCTGATTGTTCATTGTTGTGGATTGTGTCGGTTTTAGGTGTGAAATTATATTACGTTCTGGTCAGACTGATTACGTGTTCTTGATCTGAGTTGTGTTGAAGTTCTGTAGAACAGACACTGGGAGGAATGTAGTGTAGATAATCGTTTAAGCGTTATAACTTTAGACGAATTAATACCGAGCGTCATAACAATCGGCAACAGAGGGTTTTAGTATAGGACTCCTCACCATTGTAAATCCACTATCCCGAATAGCGAGATTCAAACCCATAAATTATCAGTCTCGCGTGCAAGCGCTTAACCATCAGACTACTGAACCAGTTTTCAACGGTGTTAATGTTTAACTTTAACTAATCCACAAAGTTGCGCCACCGTCCACTATTGTCGTCAATCAGTTACTATATAATAGTAAACCTGGTTATACTCCACTGGGTACTCGTGAATTCAACTATTAACCTACTATAATATCCACAAAACCCTTCTCGAAAATAATTCAACTATCTATTTAAAGTTGCTTATGTCATACACTGAGTGATAAGCTAATAAATACTACATACATTCAGTTTAATGTAGAATTAATAATCAGAATCACTGAACATAATACACTACTTTACTCTTTATACTCAGTGATAGAATCTTGAACCTTAATAATAACAAATTATTCATTAAGATGAATTTTACTTGCATTATATACTGATCTTTATGTCACATTCATAAGTAATCATAGTCGACTCAAGTATGTACTACATTCGTACGATTACTTTAAATGTATTTAGTGTTTACAGGATAGTTTCTGAAGTTTCGTTGGTTTGGTTATTTTAACATTTACCGCGATTCAACGGTCTGGTAATTAGAACTAGTTGATTTCGATATATTCACATTTATCCTGGTCGAGCTTCATTCTATCCGTTTCATTTCTAAAATCATTTATAAATAGAGCGTATTGGCAATAATAAAAATTTTATCTGACCTAATTCTGAGTTAAATCTATCATAACAAATGCAATTGATAGATAGCATCAGCAACAGTTTGCTGTGGGAGAGAACAAACTAACACTAAACTACATATTGCCAATAACTACGATGGCCCTGATTGAGCTCTTTTGTACCTTGATAAGTGAAATGACTTAAACATTTTACAAACGCATCTTATAAGGTTATGAGACAGATAGACCTAATAATGTGCTATAACAAAAGAAGAAAAGCAGACAAAATGTTAAAAATCTGGGTGACAAGAACAGATTGCCCAGATATTTAAGCCGGCCGCCTTTTGTATTATTAGAAAAGCCACTTGAGTATTCAATCTGCCAATACAGTTGGTCATCTTAAGTAGCTGAAATCATCAGATGTAATCAAATACAACTCATAAGCAAAAATTATGCTTCGACTAAAAAGGATGATGAGTACACAAAAGTAACAGTTTTCCTCATTCAGTTAAGCATGTAGCTCGGAAAGTAAGCGTTAATCCTTACTTAAAATTGAACGTTGAAAAATTGGTGACTAAACTATGGGTTTTTGTTGTACACAATTCTGTATGTTAAACACCACCAACTACAACTTTTATTTGTACATTTTGTATTAAAACATCAGATTCTTTCACTACTACAGAAATTGTTTCATTTTATTTCATTATTTTGCCCAATGCTACGGGCCTACCAACGTCTACAATGAAGAAGCTAAAGATCAATTCTACGATAGGCTGCAGTCAATCGTGCCCAACAAAGGACCTGACTATTCTGATGGGAGACCTAAATGCCAAGGTTGGAATTGACAACACCGGATGTGAAGAGATCGTGGGACGACATGAACTCGGAGAAAAAAACGAAAATGTTAAGAGATTTGCAAATCTATGTGCCTTCAATAAACTGGTGATAGGCGGGACTATATTTCCACATAAACGCATACACAAAATCACATGGACTTCATCGGATCACACCACACAGAACCAAATCGACCATATCTGCATCAACAAAACGTTCAGGAGGACGATGAAGGACGTAAGAACCAAAAGACGAGCTGATATAGCATCAGAACATCACTTGCTGGTCGCCAAGGTGAAATTGAAACTCAAGATGCACTGGACAACGGGGAAGACAATATCACAAAAAATTAATACGGCTCTTCTTCGGGATAATGACAAACAATAAATTCAAGATAACCCTCAGCAATAAGTTCCAGGCCTTTCATGATCTACTCAATGAAGAAGAAACTACTATGGAGGGCAACTGGAAAGCGATAAAAGAGACAATCACTTCAACATGTCATGAGGTTCTGGGCCGAGAGAAGCACCATCACAAGGATTGGATCACGATCGATACACTAGATAAGATTCAAGAAAGGAGGAACAAGAAGGCAGCAATCAATACCAGTCGAACAAGAGCAGAAAAAGTCAAGGCACAGGCTGAATACACAGAAGTAAACAAGCAAGTGACGAGGAGCATCAGAACTGACAAACGTAAATATGTGGAAGATTTAGCAGTGACGGCGGAAAAGGCTGTAAGAGAAGGAAACATGAGACAACTGTATGAGACAACAAAGAAACTCTCTGGAAATCACCGTAAACCAGAACGACCGGTGAAAAACAAGAAAGGCAAGGTAATCACCAACATTGAAGAACAACGAAACAGGTGGGTAGAACACTTCAAAGAACTCTTGGATCGGCCAGCTCTACTGAACCCACCCAACATTGGAGCAGCACACACGGACCTCCTAATTGATGTTGGCCCACCAACAATTGAAGAGATCAGCATGGCTATCAGACAAATCAAGAGTGACAAAGCAGCAGGACCAGACAACATTCCAGCAGAGGCACTGAAAGCAGACGAAGCGGCAACTGCAACGATACTCCAAACTCTCTTCAGAAAGATCTGGGATAAGGAACAGGTACCGAAAGACTGGAAAGAAGGACTTTTAGTCAAAATACCAAAGAAAGGCGATCTCAGCAACTGTGACAACTACAGGGGAATCACTCTTCTTTCAATACCAGGAAAAGTCTTCAACAGAGAATTGTTAAACAAGATAAAGGACTCCGTAGACTCCCAACTTTGAGACCAACAGGCAGGATTCCGTAAGAATAGATAGTTTACAGATCAAGTCGCAACGCTACGAATCCTTGTGGAACAATCAATTGAATGGAATTCATCACTCTATATCGACTTTATTGACTACGAAAAAGCATTTGACAGCGTGGACAGAACAACCCTATGGAAGCTTTTTCGACACTACGGCGTGCCTCGGAAGATAGTCAATATCATACAGAATTTCTACGACGGATTAAACTGCGAAACCGTTCATGGAGGAAAGTTGACAAAGTCGTTCGAAGTAATGACCGGTGTCAGGCAAGGTTGCTTACTACCACTCTATCTCTTTCTTCTGTTGGTCATAAAGACGTTACCATCACAAGGGAAGCACGGGATACAGTGGACAGCCAGGATGCAGTTGGATGATCTAGACTTTGCAGATGATTTGGCTCTTCTATCGCACACACAACAACAAATGCAGAAGAAGACGACCAGTGTAGCAGCAGCCTCAGCAGCAATAGATCCCAATATACACAAACGGAAAGGCAAGATTTTCCGAGACAACACAGCGTGCAACAATCCAATCACAATTGACGGAGAAGATTTGGAAGATGTAAAAACCTTTACATATTTGGGCAGCATCATCGATGAACAGGGTGGATTTGATGCAGATGTGAAGGCACGGATTGGAAAAGGAAGAGCAGCATATTTACAACTGAAAAATATCTGGAATTCAAAACAATTGACATCCAACACCAAAGTCAGAAGTTTCAATACAAATGTGAAGACAGTTCTACTGTATGGGGCGGAAACCAGGAAAACTACGAAATCCATCATCCAGAAGACATAGGTGTTTATTGACAGTTGTCTACGCTAAATATTTCAGATCCGCTGGCCGGACACTATTAGCAACAACCTGTTGTGGGAGAGAACAAATCAGATCCCAGTGGAGGAAGAAATTAGGAAGAAGTGCTGGAAGTGGATAAGACACACATTGAGGAAAGCACCAAACTGCGTCACAAGACAAGCCCTCACATGGAATCCTCAAGGCCGAAAAAGCAGAGGAAGACCAAAGAATACACCACGTCGAGAAATGGAGATAGATATGAGAAAAACGAACAAGAATAGGATGGAACTACAAAAGAAGGCCCAGGACAGAGTGGGTTGGAGAATGCTGGTCGGTGGCCTATGCTCCATTGGGAGTAACAGGCCTAAGTAAGTAAGTAAGTAAGTACAAAAATAGTAGTATTATCAACTTTGCTTGTATCTCTTTTAGATTTATAGTCGGTTGCAGGCTGCGGTAATGAAGGTGGGTCGGCCATTGGTTGAGCAACGTGGTCCGGTAAAAAACAATGCTAATGGAAAAACGTTGACCAGATTAAACAAAGTAAACTATTATGATGACTGGTGCTGAAACTCTCGCGACCGACGCCTCTTTTAACAAACAGAGCAACAATTACTATAGGTACGTGAAATGTTTGGACAATGTGGGATACCGAGAAGATTACTCAGATAGCTGCAGAGATGAGGAGATGCGAATGGCGGTGCACGGAATCAGAGAAACTCCTGAGATCGAACTTTGACAAAAAGGATAGATTCAGAGGCAATGCGGCCGTAATAAATTCACGAAGATGAAAACACTCTTTAAAAACAGACAGTTGTTCTGATGCCGTCCAGAAAGTGCGAGATTGACTTACAGGATGAGAATCTCATAAACCCAGAACCAACAAGGTATCATTCAGGAAAAAGATGGAGAGAATCATATTGTTATGCATCCACTAATAATAACAACAATGATCACAAAAATCAGTCTCACGATGAGATGCAGTCAGTCGTAGCGAAGTGTCTAGGGAAGAACCGGACCATCCTGACGTGAGATCTAAATGCCAAAGTCGGAACGGAAAGCGACGGTTTGAATATATCATAGGATGACATGGATTGACTATAAAAAGAAAAGGTGAATGGCAACAGATTTGCAAATTTAAATGCATTGAACAAATTGGTTATAAGTGCTAAAATATTCCCACACAAATGCATGCAAAAAGTTACTTGAGTCTTTTCACATCACACTACGTTGAACCAGATTGATTATACTTGCGTCACAACAAAACTCTGATCAACATAACACGTGAGAATCAGGAAATGAGCTGTAGAATGTTCACAGCACCAGCTGATACCTGTAAGAACACCATCAAAAAGACTTAATACAGCCTTCCATCGACATAAAGACGAACTCAAAGAGTTCAAAATAACTCTTCACAGCAGGATCCAAGCCTTATATGATCTACAGTTACCCCGCGCGCTTTTCAAAACGTGATTCGCATTTCTCAAACTTTTTCTGTGTTCTTACGCAACAAAACTACCATTTCTGATCAAAAGAATTTTTTCTGATCTATAGGTTCGGTAGATTACGTTCTTTTTTTCGAGTTTCACCCAATTTATTAGTGAACTGTGGTTTTTTTTCAGCTTACTATTCGGTTTTTTCCGGTTCTTCACGTAAAAGCGAGTTCAGTTTATCTCATCCTTTTTTTATCATTTTTTGTCCGTTTTTAGTGTTTTTTACTGTATTTTTAACGGTCTTAGGCTTTGCTAGCATCTTTAATACAGTTTACGTAAAGACAGTAATGAGAAATTCATGCAAACCACCTGGATGCTGTTTTGCTGTTATATCTGGTTGCTTTCATGAAGCGTGCACATATATCACAGCAACTGCTTACAACAGACTCAGCAAGTCAGATTATAAGTGGGTATGTGTTATGTGCTGCACGAATGCTTTAGTTTTGCTAGTTAAGATCATGGTCCTGGGGACAGGTCTGTGGAACAAGTTGTCAGCAAACTTGTAAAAAGGCAGTCACAAAACGGCTAGACAAACAAAAGCGCGCGACGAAAACAAGAATTGGGATGCCTACAGGTCTACCTTCGATGGAGAATGCATGAGCACTACTGATGATATGTTGAAACTCAGCACCATCATTACGTCGACGGTAATGGACTCTCTCAGTAAACTCACGTCTCCCAGATCAGGGTCGTTGAATGCAACAGTTGTTCCCAAAAACTTTGAAAATGATTGAACTCACGTTAGCAGAACTAAGAAGGACCAAGCGTCACCGTCTAAGCTGAACATTTCAAGTGTTGTATGGAAATCAATTGGTGATTCGATCGTACCGCCAAGAATGTCCGTCCAGTCATCAGAGAGCCTACGATTCAGAAACGTGCCTCGACCTCCAAACAACAAGATATCGAACCTGAACGGACCGGAAAATCTGAGAAAACAACAACGGTTCGTGATGACTCTCTCATAATTATAAACCTCAAGGACAACCCTGACCTTCCCCTCAGTTTGCAGGACAAGAATGATAGGGCGCTCTGGTGCGAATTGTACAAGAAGCTTGAACTTCCTAGAATAGAGCCTTTGACGGCCACATGGCCTACTCGGAGAAAAGAATCTAAGCACCAAAATCATCAGAGGTTACTTGGTGTAACACTTAAGAATGCTACCGACGTAGAAGATGCCCTGCTAGTTAGTTACTGAACTCATATGTGGACGTAGGAATACTACCCTCCATACCGCATTCTGAGCGCAATGCCATCCGGATTATGCCTAAAGAATCTTGTGAGAAGTTTTTCCGCGGAAGAAATATAATTGTGCAAGGTGTGCCGGAAAACACGGACCACAGTGAAGCAAACTCTGATATTGGGGAGTGGAAATTCGCCAAACAGTTCTTGAGGCTCCAAAACATACTAACTCAACATGAGACCAACTCCGCAAACCTTATATAGGTAGGCTACCTGTCCACTCACTTAACGCACATGCGGACAAAGGGGAAGAAACTCACGTGTTTCAAATTGAAAGCATAAACTAATTATACATGAACGCTGAGAGTCTATCAAACAAACTGGATGAGCTACGTAAACTTAGCAATGTTAATAAAATGCATCCGGTAGGAATATCTGAAACTTGGATATATTCTCAGTTTTCGGACGAGTAGCTAGCAATACCAGGGATGTCTTTTTTTCTGAACGGCAGAAAAATAGGAATTGTGGGTGGAGTAGCCTTAAGCATCCGATCTAGATTATGGGGGTACACCAAGTTCACAATCATGAGTTTAAAAATCTTGAGAAATCTAGGACGGCAGAATAGATGCACACATTGTATACAGTAGCAAGATTGATATACTGTTTGATAGTCTCATGTTTATTTGTATTATTCTATCAACTACACACGCTTCCAATGCTATTCTCCGTCAACATTTTGCCTTGAACGTTTGTCTCTAGATTTTGGATTTCCCATAATTAACACGAATTCTTTGATAGTTGTGTATAATTGAGAAACATTTATGTATGGTCACTTCAGATGTTTTCGGCATCATATCGGTCATGTGACGTGTGCTAGACAAGAAAGTTTTCATTGCGAAACTTTATATCTCCATCAGTTAATATTTTTCACCTGCATACCTCCTTACAGTTTTCACACTTTCATAACTTATGATTGGATGTCTTTAAATATGTTATGTGTTTTGCAAATTGAGACTGCCGAAGCATTCTTACCTATAATAGTCGTTAATAGAGAGTAACTGATATTTTCAAACAACTGAAGTTATTGAAACAGTGATTTTCAGATATTAATCAGTTACAGAAATCATACTGAAACAAAACCGTTCTTCATATCAGATGGGAGATATCATCTAGAAGCAAAGAAAGTTCATTGCTTTTTGTCGTTTTATATATTTATAAATTCCATATTTTGCATCTTGAGAGATTTCTACAACGAATTTATTTTGAAAATTCGATATTTTATTAAACATAGACATGTTCATACATATAATGCACAATGACATATAAAGAAGGAGTTCGGTTTTAAATTCTGTGGAACTGGCAGCAATATTCGTTGAATTTCATTTTGCCTTCAGTTTCACATAAAACATCATCACATTTGCATGTGTGAATTTTATGAATACTACTGCTAACACTATGGAAATTATCAGCGAAATTGCAAACATAGTCAGAATATGAATTCTATTTGCATAAATGAAACAATCTGACAAATATTTAGATATATTTATTCTCTTTGAAATGCAATTATTCATGTTGTTTACTAGATAGAATGACGGAACGATTATTTATGGACAAGCTATTCAAAATCGTTTAAGGGATTTCTAGATCACGACACCGATTTCAGTACCAGATTTTCAAGTACGATTTGTTCACAGCAGTGTTGTGCGTCTACTCAATTACTTTCATCAAGTTTATAATCGTTGCTGAAAGCTTTACTTGACAATGACAGTAGTGTGATGCCAGTGTAGTTCTCACATTTGCTATAATAAAATAAGAACAAAAACAACAAGCGAATCCGATGTAAATTACCTCGTTGGGAATCGCTATTAACAATAACAGTTACTACGGTGAACTGTTAAGGGTCTACTCATATTCGAAGTTGAGTGAGGTTTTCAGAGTTCAGCCGTCTGGTACACATAAAATATTGCAATCTAAGCAATTTCAGTATTTCGCACAACTATTCAAAGTACGTTGTAAGACGGGCAAGAACTATTCTTGGTTTAGAATTAATAAGCAACAATCCCAATGGCTAAACATCATGAGATTTTCTGGTGCGATGAATTTGAACATTAACAGTTATTTCGTACTTAATTGTTAACACGAATTTTTACGTTCAGTATAACTATAAAGTGTTTTATCCCATGAATGATTATAAGAAATTGATTAGTATAATCCGCATTGAAGCGTTCAAACGATTTAGAGTGCTTCATACACTAAGTGGTCATAGCAAGTTAAAGGGAATTCTCTTTCTCCAAATTTAAACCAGCATTGATGAGGACAAGCATGTCAGAGAAAATGAAAATCACACCAATTTTGCAAGAGTAAACACCTTTGTTAATTAAGATAAAAAGTTGCTAAGCAACATAAATAGCTGCGTCATAAGGAAAAGCTGTAAGAGAAGGACGTACAGAACAACTATATGAAACGACGAAGAAACTGGTTGAGAAACATAGTGAACCGGACAGATCATTCAAATAAAGGAAAGGGAAGCCTATCACGTCATTTTTACAGGCATGATCTACGAATTACAACATTTATTATTTAGCAGTATGCATGTTAAATGAATATAGTTTAAAAAAAGGAATATCAGTTCATTCGTTCTGATATACTGTGTGGTCGTCAATATATTTTCCAAAGTGGCATAGCTTCCACGTTACACACCAGATCCAATCTCCGCATAATTGTCTTAGGATTTTGGTTGTGTGAAATATTTATGCAACGCAAATTTTTAAATTTATAGTCGTTATAAAGTAGACTTGTAGAGCGCTTGATGTGAACTATGACCTTAGGAAAACGCGTTCATCGAGTTTGTTCCATATGTCAGTAGTACAATAGCTTTACACTCAGAGCGAATATCTTAAAAAGGAGAAACCAAAGAGCAGTAAGACACTTTGACATGAACGATAAACAATATTTAACATTTTGTAGTTGAACAAACAGAGGTATGATATATTATTAGATTTAATTCATACTGCCTCTTGTAGATAAAGTGAAATGTGATCAAAGGCTCCAGATGGGAGAAAGCAGTAATAAAGAACAACGAGTTGAACACTTACAAGAGTGGAGTTAGTTCAAATGAGGGAAATCAGGGTTGGAATAAGGATGGCTATTTATTAGAACAGAAATTGTACATAGAGGTAAAGTGTTAAGTAAACCAATAACTATATCTCTTATTATCTAATATTTTTCTCTTTCTTCTCATTGGATGCCTACCACACAGTCTTAATGTAAAAGTTCGAGTTAACATGTTATAGATCGTCTTAGTTGGATAGCTAATCCAGCATAAAATCGGAAACATGAGTCTGAATGGTGAGACCGGATTCTCTAAAGATCGGTTTTGAACGGACCAAATCGCGACACCACGGATGCTATCTAAACATCAACTTCAATGAGTATGATAATGCATTTGACAGGAGGTTTTTATGTAGGTATGGTGGCAGCGTTGTCCAACTCCGAATACCTGTGACACCTTCATAGACTTTTCCGACGCTATCGAGTGCCTGAGTATGTGATCAACAACACGCGAAATACATACGATGGAATGCACTGCCAATACGTGCATGGTGAACATCTGCCATGACTTTTCGGGTAAAAACTTGAATCAGATAATGTTGAAAACTCTCTCTCTTTTCTTTTTTATGGTTATATTATGCACATCCGATGGAAATCACGAGATAACATGGATATGTTGGATTTGACTAATCGATATAGACTTCGCAGATGACCTGTCCATTCCATTCAATACACACGAGCAACTTCAGGCCAAGGAAACCACTGTAGCAGGGAGTCTCAACATAAACAAGAGGAAAGTCAAGATCCTAAAATACAACTCGGGGAACCTCAACGAAATCACGCGTCATGGAGAAACTCTAAAAGAAATAAGAAGGTTCACCTAACTGGTCGGCGTCATCAATGAACAAGGTGGATGCAGGCGTAAAGGCGAGGATTAGCAAAGCAAGAAAAGCATTCGGAATGTTGAAGGACATATGAAACTCAAAATAACGGTCGACCAATATCAAAGACAATCTTCAATACGAACTTCGGGACATTTGGACTGTACGGAGCAGAAACTTGGAGAACCCCCACAACAATCTCCAAATACGTAAAAGTATTTTTGAACAATCGGCTACTCAGGTTACTCAGTGTTCGTTAACTGGATATCATGAGCATAAGCGTACTGTGTGAAAGAATAAATCATCCTCAATTTGTAGAGGAAATTGGGGAAAAAAGTTGGAAGTGCCTAAAGCACATTGACGAAATCATCAGATTACAACATGAGGTGAGAACTAACTTGTATTCCTGAAGGCAAACGCAAAAGAGGACGGCCTGTAAACACAGTAAGTCATGAATTAAAGCTGACATAGGGAGGATAAAGGGCAACTGGAATCGAGTGAGATGGATTGTCTAGGGTAGAGTTGTATAAGGAATGCCGATAGGGAGCCAATACTCTTGAATGAGGGGTGTCAGGCGCATGTAAGCTTTAAGACTAGAGGTATATTTAAGGCGACGTTTGATAAGCCGAAACTTTTATAGGAAAGACCATTGTTCAGAGATTGTAAAGTTTGTGGAGTCTGCAGTGATTTTAAAACTTTGAGTCATGAGTCAATGTTAACTAGATCATCTTCGAAAATCTGAGGGGATCGAAAGGTTGTTTCGTCTTGGTATGGGACTACTTAACAGCGCTAATCCACGATCCTTCATACTGAACTGGAACCCATGGACTTTGATATCGCGCACAAACGCTTGACTTCTAGACCATGAAGCCACTATTGGACGGCGCTCAATCAATCCATGAACTTGATCAGCTATTTATCCATTGTCCGAGGTCGATAATTGTCTCTACTTGACACATATTGTATTCCAATCGTCACGGCTTCACACTAGAACTCCAGGAAATGCTTCTTGACACCAGTCACTAGTGAGCGCATGATGATCATTCATAGAATGATGAATTGTGAAGGTTGGAGTGATTTTATTAGTTGAAATCATGGGTTCGAACCTGCATGAACCATGTGATCCTTAGACTGTGTAACCGTTGAACCCCTGACAATACTGTTTAGAATGTCTTTGAAGCAGTCTTAACTGGTAAGAGACTTGAATGACACAATTATCAATCCACATAATCAACCCGGTTGTGCAGACATTGGCAGCAGCGCCCAGTTCGCATACCAGGATGTTGGATGGTTTTGCTTAATAATTAGGCAAAGTGTAATTTGTATATATATATATATATATATATATATATAATTGTCATTTTTATCATCAATATTATTATTATTAATAAAAGAGAATGAGACGCTCTAACCCACTTTCTTTATCAACTTATTGTATACCGAACGATGGTCTTGATAATCATCTGTCTCAAACTGTAATTCCGTCTTGGATTGATCATCCCCGGTCACACTTTACGAAGGCTCAAGAACGTAAATCAAATTATTTACATCCGTTTACCATTTCTCTCAAAGAGCATTAAGTAGTAATATTTCTCTGTCAGAACACCTTATATCAGCACTCTTGATTGATACATTCAGAGTAATAATGAATCTTTGCAGTATTTCATATCGTTAGCAATAATACGGCTTGATTGCACTTTTATACCAGAATTATTGTATATTGAACGTTATTTATTGGTCGTCGTAACTTCCAAGGTCGGACACGGTTTGAATTATTTCGATAACCATGATGCGATCGGGAAAATTAAAGGTAAACAGGAATTTTTCTTGGACACTGCATAGTTTTTCATTTCTCTATGTGTCATTTAAGGCTTGAGCGACCCGTAAGAGTTAATTTTCTCTATTGCTGACGGACACATATTACCTTGTACTCCAGTACGTCCGTTTATGTACACGAACACAAAACTGATTAGAACTAGAAATCATAAGATAGTCTGAATATTGAGATTCAGGTTTTTTGTGCGTTGTTCATCTACTTTACTTCTGAATATCATGATTTATTGCTTTTTACTCACTATTGTTGTCGGTTCTGTAGAGAAAGGAAGCTAAGATACTTTCATCTGATTTGAAGCTCGAATCTTGTTAGCTTATCCAATCTGTTTCATACGAATCGTGCTAAGGAAATTGTAGTCGTACAGTGAGGCGCAGGAACCACTCGTTGAGGGTTTTGATCGCAAGTCAGTCAAAAACTAACTAAAACTCAGTTCATGGATAATGGACTTATTCTACTCGTGGATATATATTAGGAAATAGAACAGGCTGTAGAATGAATAATCACTTGTGTGTAAGTGTCGAATTCACAAAATATTATACATACTTGCGAATAAAGTATCATTGTTTTATTCTTTTAGCTTTCCTCCTCAGTCTCTTATTCCAGGCACTAATGAAACGATCAATGTTGGTGAAAAAGGTCAAGGTTGAGTGATAGAAAAATAATATTAAGTTACAAATTAGTAACATTTTTGACGACACCTAACGTTTACTAATAAAGATAATAAAGATAAGGTAGTCTAAAAGCGTTATTATTATAGTGTTACATAGTAATAAGCCGTCTCTGAGGATTAAAATTGCCTTGATGTGGTTCTATGTCAGAAACGACAATTTGACACTTTGTATAAAAATATTTTGCATATAACTGTTTGTATCAAGACTTCATTAGCATTAATAGATGTGATAAACAATTAGATGAGACTGACTTATTGTTGGGAAGCAAATACCTATTCTAAGATAAATCATTTGTAGAACATGTGAAATGCAATCGCACCACAATTATCTTGCCAATTTTACTGAATATTGTGGTCTTATTACAAGAGAATGGTGACTATCAAAGAACTTTAATGCCATTTAAGTATTATTTCTTTGAGTGACTTTTATATCATAATGTTGTTGACATTTTACTTTATTTAAGTTAGACTAGCAAATTCAAAATAATCATTTGTTTCTGTTAGCTTGATTTACTGAAACATATCACATCACGTTTAAAACTCAATGGCTTTTATGGGACATTCACAAGAGAGGGAGGAACAATTGCTTCGCATAATTACTTACGATTGCTTAGCATTATTATTTTGCTCAATGTTTTAAATACATACTTCAAGTAAATTGACACGAGGCCCAAATTTCAACTTAATTCAGTTCAAGGAATTGAATAAGGCAACCATCTCCTAAGACCAAAATTCTGGGGCTATCACCCACCAAGTGAACCGTATATTTGATTACTACAATTTAGTAACCTACAGTTGCAAAGTAATAACCCTCGGCAAATAAATGAAACTGAATTGATGTATATCGCTTGAATAGCACTATGGATTTATAACTAGCATTAAAGTACACATATCATTTAATAGATCAAGTCATTGAAGACCTAAAGAAACATATTATGATGTAATCGTTTTTAAAAGCAAAAGAGTTACTGTATTTTAGTGGTATTTCAGTTCAACCGATGTTCGAAATATAACTTATATAGATTAGAATGAGCCTGGTTATTGAAGAAGCACTATACTATGATCAACTTAGAAAATGCATCCAAAAGTACAGAAAAACACAGTCAAACTAGAAGAAATAACTGAATAGATATTGAGATGTATTCGTATCAATTCGATATGACGTTTACAATGAACCATGTAAATATCTATTCCTGGAGAAACTGATTGTTTTATTAGTTTATCACTTAACTTGAATCTTTTACTATCACCTTCATTAGTAAATTTTCAATATGAAGTTGAACAAACCAGCTTCCAGCTGAATGGAAAATTAGGAAACGACGATGAAAATGGATAGGTGATATATATCACGGAAACCATCAAACTGCATCACGATACAAGCCATCACTTGAAATCCTGAAGCGAAGCTGAAAAGTGGAAGGCCGAATAACATATTACTTTATGAAATAGAAGCAGAAATGAATAGAATAGACAACAACTGTGAAAAGCTGGAAAGGCTTTCCCATGACAAGGTTGGATGGATAGTGCTGGTAATTGGGCTATGCTCCTCCACAAGGAGTAACAGGCGTAAGTAATAAAGTCGAGAGCGATCGTTACTTTTGTGGTTCTTCGAATAAACCGTGTTGCTTAGATGGGTATGTATTACAATTTCAAGAAAGAGTTAGATAAATGTTGTGTTGTTCTCAGTATTACTTCATTGTAATACACAAAATATCGGTCGAATGTCGTCAGCTAATCGTCTTCTTATAACGTACGTTTGATGCGAAACATAAAACCCACTAAAGAGAGAATGAATGAAATTGTAATGACTTGGGTATGTGCTGATCGAAATCCTAGAAACTATAATGGATAAAAGGAGGAAATATTTTGTTGTGACGAATCAGTGATCAATTATGTCTATCGTCATACTTAGGTTTTTATTAAAGTCAACTCAGTAAAGAAATCTAGTTCAAATACAATTTGATAGATTTGGTTAAGAATAAAGTGGTCACATTTAAATCATGGTCCAATGATATGTTTAGTGAAGACAAAGGGTTTCACTTTCCTCTTGAATGTTACGTATTGTTTATCACATTTCAACAAGATGAATATCTTTTGTGAAGGAAGGAGATCATTCAAATCATCACAAGAATAACTTAAAATTCATAATCTATGCACAAGTGAGTGGATATCTTGACTCAGGAGATGGTTGGATTATGGATTGACGTTTGAAGTGAAAGGTTCTGAGTTGAAATACCGAAGTGAATGTTGGTTGTTGGATCACTGTACATCCATCTGACTAGTCTCAATGAAATATAAATGCATCACCTGGACTCTACTGTAAACCAGTGTTTCATATGCGCTTTTGAGAACCTTTGTTTTCTACTTTTGCTTGGAATATATACCACTTACTTTCGTAGTGATAAATGTTGTCATCGAGTTATTGTTCTCAGTTATTGGTGGTTTAGTCTACCTATCTTAACGAGTAATGATATTTTCAAAGTGACCCTTCAATTCTTGAGAACGAAAGTACTTTACAAAACCTTGTTTCACTGAATATTACTAGTTTGTCACTAGTCACGTTACTTGATTATCCCGTACTTTCCTCCTAATCAACTTGAATGAAACCGAATCGATGCAATTTGTCATCAATTATTGTAGTGATACTTGTTATGAGTGAATGGATGTATTTTTTAAAGTGAAAAATACCACTTTGATTCATACAAAGTAGTATGTCCTTCTAATGACGAAATAATCGATAGTCCTAATTTGTGGTGAAATTACTCAATGCCCAATCTTTATTTTCGGCAAATATGGTTAAGATTTCATAATCTCTAAGCAACTCTAAATCCGTTGGATGGAAAAATGAATTTGTGTATGTGTGTGTGCATTTATTCCATGATCTATCGAATGTACTTAGATACAAATCATTTGGATAATTGTGTACTTGGACTGAAATTCCATTGATACAATTATGCATGTCATAAACACACAGAGGATGGTACATGTAGTGCTCAGATATACACTAGTATCTAAGTAAGACAAGTGAGTTTGTTTCCCACCGAATTACAGTAATTAGTAAAATTCTGTTTTATGATATGTTTAATGACTTTTGGTCAGATTTCATACTGAGGTCCCATTCTGAAGATGTGTGCTTCAAACACCAATTTTCTGTTCAAAGAACTACTAAATCCTAAATTGTTTAAGACATCATGATTAAGTATGAATGTTTCATTTCAATGAATAAACGATCAGGATCATCCGATTGATGTTAATTCAGACCAAACATTGCAACGGTCAAACATTCTGAAATATTAGTCACTCAGTTGAATTCTACTATATACAACTATTCTGATGACAGAACTGATTTCAGCTACCCACAGAAAACCAAGGTAATTGTTATGGAAACAGGGGAGTATAAGACTTTGGTGAATGATCCTGTTAGGAGTTTATAAGCTATCAAAATTGTATCATATTTTGAATGACTTGCATTGGCCAAACCTCAAAGTGAGTGATGGTCAGCTGAACAGATTGTTCACACGGTATATGGCTGTTAGTAGGACATAGTATATATCAAAACATGTTTTTTTCAATTCGGCATTATGCTGGGACACGTTGAATGGCCTGACCTTGGTCAATCAACGTTATAGAACGGTTAAAGGATATTGTAGAACCATGTTGAGTAAAAGTGTGAATATATTAGTGTTGTTCTCATTGTGATCCACATTCATTCGTCTTGGTTTATTGGAAATGTAATTGTACTAGTCGAGTAAGGTGAAGTGTCTGGAGAATACTGATCAGTAAAAGTAATTGAGTCGGATAACGAAACACTTAACTATGCCACAGATAATTTTGTGCTTCGCTTATTACGTTGCTTACCAATAGCCTGTGATCTATCAAGTCTAGTTAAAAATGCCACCAACATCACTTGAAACGTTGTCCTTTGTGCACTCACTTAATGAGTTGTCGGTCATATCAGTAAACTAATGTTAATAGCCATTCTGAAATATAGAAGTTTATCTGATTACTAGTTGTTTTTGAACTGCATAAGTCATGTACTTCAAATCCTACGTTTATTCAGAAAACAAGTTCAGTGTTCATACATTACTGAAAAGCAAGTTAAATGAATAAACAATGAAGAGCGGGAATATCTATTCAGTGTACAATTCATTTTTTCAATCAAGAAACTACTTTGACATAACTGTTTTGCGAAAAACCTTGAAATGTTTTAGTTCAGACATAGATGAAGACTGTCATTTTGTGTTTGGAACAACCAATTTCCACAACACAATGACTCGGATAATAGAGTATCGAATATACAGACTATTGAGATTGAATTTTATTCATCAATAAACAGATCGTTCCTCAATTGTTAGTGTTTTGACTATTTACTATCGTCTAAATAATGGAACTGTTAGGCATTTGAGGTGGAACATGAAGGTTCTGTGTTTGACCGTCTTTGAAGTCATCATATACCATCAATTAATACAAATCACCGTCTTTGCTTGACTACGATGATGTAACCTGTAACTGTAGGATGTAACCTTCCAAGCAATATTATCGTTAACATCGGTCAATCCACAGTCATACAATGTCGTAAACAATACATTTGAGCTTGCACATTTCTCTGATTTTCCTTGTCTTACGGGACGTCTTTCCTTGTTGACTGAATAACAGAAAATTAGCAAACTGGTTAACAATTCATTGTCAGCTAATAGGTACAGTCTGGATAAAGATTCAGATCGATTTTCTTAATTAAATTTTGTTATTTGAATGCAATCATTACGATGGTCAGTTATAACAAAAACTGATTCCGCGAAGATATTACGACAAACTTGATGCTAGTCAACGTATCAAATGTTCCGTTGTTCTAGCAAATAAATCATAAACTCTAGTTAATTCAACTTCAATTTGTTAATGTTTAACTCTATTACGAATGACAAGATTGGATACACATATCAATTATACGAACGTCAAAAACAAAGAATTATGACTTTGCAGAGTTATGATCGAGTTCAGTATAAAAAATCATATCAATAGATCTGATTACAGATCGTAGATTTGTCATTATGTGACAACGTAGTCTATACGATCCTACGTAGAAATCAAATCACTGTCTATTCTGACTGGTTCGATCGTCATAATTCGCAATAGGATGTCTTGAAATTCTGAAGAAAACATTTGTGATAAGGACAGCTCGATACATTATTGTGAGCAGTAATAAGTTACACAATGATCACACCTCTAAGACTGAGTCATGCCGTAACGATCGAGTGTTTCTGGGTGCAACACTGTTAATCTCCCCTGAACGTTAAATGTAGAATATGAATTCTCTCAGTCATATCATTTTCAGATTTGAGGATTGTGTGGTTGAGAACAATACCACTGCGTTATTATCACATAAGAATCAAATTGAAGTTGGATCGAAACCAAATTGCGTAGGAGTATCGCGCCTCTGAGGTTATCAAACGAATGATAAGAACCCTCCAGGTGTTGAAAAGCTGAAAGATAAGTTGAAGGGAGGCGGTAGCAACTGGTCGGGAAATACGTGTTATCATTTTCAAATGTTTAGCTTCATTATTTTCATGAGTAAAATATAAATTTACGCGACATTTATTTACGCGAAACAACACGAGAATACAATAAATATAAATGATATAGAATAGAGACATCCTAACAAGTCACAATGAGATGCGAGGAAATAGCTGTTGTGCATAATCTTGAATTACGGGCAATATAAATACTTTTAAAAACACCAATATCGCAAAAATGTTGACATTGGTATTAGCCGCAGTTTTAATTAGAAAGTCAGTTTATGTCTTTCTGGAGCTGATTTCTAAATGCATTTACATTAGTAGACTAACTAAAAGAAAAAGCGTATAACCTAGAAGATGTTACGCATAAATATTTACTCACTTAGTGTTAATTTTAGTAGTGTACTTCGAAGTATTTACTTTGAACTTAAGAGTGCGTAACATTCACGTGATAGCTTGGTTACTTTACCTGCAAAGTAAAAGAACTTTATTATGCGTTAGTTTGACAAACGACATTTTAATATACAAATATAATAGTAAAATCCATAAAACACAAACACACACGGCAATAATGACGATGATGGTTTAGTGAAAAGTGTTAGAAACAGTTCAAATTACAGTTTAATTGAAATTGCATAGAGATGCTATAATTTGACGCGTATGCGGAATACAACGGACAGTTCAGAATCAATTAGGCTTTTCGAACTTCGTAGATGACCTGATTCGTCTATCCCATGCACATGAACAAACGCGGATGAAGACAACCAGTCTTGCAGCAGTAGGTCTGAACCTACACAGAAGAACAAATCAAAATTCTCAAATACAACATGGAAAACACCAACCCCATCAGACTGAGCGGGTAATCTCTGGTAGCAGTGGACAATTTCACATACTTGAACATCAATATCGTCGAACGTATAGAATCTGATGCATGGATGAATGAGTAGCAAGGACAGCATTCCTATAATTCAAAGCCTTTTGGAACTCAAAACAACCAACAAGCGATTCATTTGGTGTTGTTTACTTATATCTCCCGATTCTTATTCAGGATTGCAATTGATCAGTTTTTTGTTGTCAGGGAGTCCGCACAAGAGTCACATATGCCCATAAGAGACTGATCAATAACAGTCCTAAATAACAATCTTAAGATGCAATTAAACAATACCAGGTGAATTTAAAATTCATCTCACTGCACAAGTATGTGGCTTTCAGGACTCAGTAGCTGAGTGGATAACGCGATGACGTTTAGTTCCGACTTTACGTTTTCTTAGATGTTTACTAATTAAACAACTTATGGATTAACATTTGAAAATCATTTAACACAAGTAAAGGAATAATGAAATGAGTGTTAAATGACGTTCATAAGTCATTTTGCCGTCCTCATTTGTGTTTGATCTCTACTGCTCTTCTTATAGTGTTTAAGCCATGATATTGTATGGTCCTTCTAAAAATTTTACTGAACTGTACTACTCGTGCTTTATGACCCTCCTGTAAAACGAGATTGTGCCATATTCTATAGTTTGCCACGTGTAAGTCTGAATAGTGCTTACTGTAAAATTACCCTAGTACATTGGGGCATATCGGTAAATTGCGAATTTTTAGTAAATTTCTATTGTAACGAAGACTGCGAAACTACATTTAGGCTAGTTTGGGTGTTATTGTTTGGATTGGAGAAACGCACATCTGAAAGGCATTAAGTGAGTTATTACATACTTACGCCTGTTACGTCTCATAGAGATGCTTAAATAGGCCACCAGCATTATCCATAAAATCCTGTCGAGGACAATTCTTTAGACTTGTCTCAAGTTGTCATTCATCCTGTTTATGTCTGCTTCCAATTCTTGACTCAATGTTTATTGGTTTTCCTACTGAAAATCTCCCTTCACAATTCCAAATTAGCACTCGCCTTGTGATACTGTTTGGTGATTTCCGTAATTTGTGAATATTTGATAGTCAATTAATGAATTATTAAAAGCAACAAAATGTGTTGATAATCATATGGGCACACATCTAGAAATATAATTAAACCAATCACTCGTTACAATATATTTATAATCACACTTTGACCGTATCACGTATAGTGGTCAGGAATCACAATAACGTTGGTAATCATGTTAGCCAGGCGAGAGACAGTGAGTTCCGATGCTAGAGTGAGCATGAACGCTTGGGTTCAGGTATGTTGGATCGAAGCGCACACCAGGTTTCTCTGCCAGCCTCTTTCAACCTTCTCTAAAACATTTATGTTTTTATGAAAATGTCGAAGCTATGCACACATAGCGTACATATGCCAAAAGAGACTGATCGATTCACAATAACTGAAAGGTTGAAACTGTCATCATATGTAAATTAACAGTGCTCAATTTGTCATTCGTTTTATGGTACAATAATAATACGTTACTTTCCTTTGGTACATGTGATGAACCATCGAAATCTTTTGAAGATACTACGTAGCTAGAAATTGAATCCAAGAACACTAAATCATGTAGTGATTATTTAACTGAAAGTCCCATCAGAAGGAACCAAATCGCATAGAAATGCCTTTAGTTGTTAGCTTATTTTCAGTAAATAAGTTGACATTACTAATGATAACGATACTAGTGTTAAGAATATAACAGCTCAAGTACATCAACAAATATGTTAAGATTTTAAAATGATGAGTTGCATAGCATGTGCTCTGAGCTGTATTTTACCCAATGTACAGTGTTAACATTAGCATTTCCATAGAACACGTTTTCATGGTTTATAGTATATCTGAAGGAAGAACAAACGAATATTGACTGTTAGGAAATATTCATCGAATATTATTACATTTATCCGCATTGCATAACTATGAGGTAGCTGATATGAAATGCCTTTTATAAGCCTTCATTTAACCCGTCGAATAGAATGATGCGATTTACTGTCCTTAAGTTAGTACGAATTAACTAGTTAAAGTCTCTCACATTTACGTCCACTTTTTAGCCCGATCGCATATATTTGTAACTTTCTATTTATTGGTATGATGCGGTCTGGTTTTCTTGTAAATTAACTGCTCATATCTGAAATACTTGATTCAGACAGGCTGTGTCGTGGTCTAAAAGAAACGGCGCTTCGAAGAAAGAACCAAGAAGAAGTGAGTGTCGATTCCGGGTTGTTTGTTCTGGTCAATGGTATGACGCTGA
The DNA here is from genome assembly GCA_946903255.1 of Schistosoma spindalis. Taxonomy (NCBI): domain Eukaryota; kingdom Metazoa; phylum Platyhelminthes; class Trematoda; order Strigeidida; family Schistosomatidae; genus Schistosoma; species Schistosoma spindalis. The sequence goes on from OX336420.1 coordinate 2,066,856, forward strand.
ACCAAGATAAAATAGATGCAATTTTTGACTGGCGATAATTTGACGGAAAATGAAAACATCACACTACTCTTATCTTACTCAAAATATTTTATTTTCTATTTTTTTAGAATAAAACGTACTTTCGTTTTTAGTGTGGCCAATAGACACTTAGGTCAAATTAATTATTTATTGATATATAAACGGATTGCTTTCAGTATGAACAACAATTCTTGAGTTAAACTTAATTGATCTACACACTTATAAAATGAATCAAATGTCTCTGTCAACGAATATCATCATAACGTTTATAGTTCTTCTAAATTCAAGCATTTCACGTAAGTGAATCTCTTGTTACATTTAAACCCAATTGTTACTTCCATGTATATACCATAAACGTATCATGAAATAACTGTTTACTATTCACATGATCATTTATATGTAACGGTAGTCAGTGTTCACAACTTCAGTGTGTGACCATGGTCTTTGACTGATAATAAAAAACAATATTACAACCATTAATTGCTTCTGACACTGCTCATCCTTAATCTGTTGAATGCATCTACGATGAATAAACCTATCTGATTCGAGTATATGTAAATGAACTACAGATATCTTAATATTTTAATAACCTGTGATCACAACTAATTGACTCAAAGTGAAATGAATAAGAGTTTACCTGAGAACCAAGAGCAAATTCGGACACAGGTACAGTTTACAAGGAGATGATTTGGATAATACTGTCCTAAAAGATTTCTAATAGTTCTCGTTGAAAGTCAATGTTGATTCACTGAGTACTTGAGATAATCACAATCGCAGTTAATTAGTCAATGTAATCAAACAGCAAAACAAGTATGGTAATTTAAATTTTTCTTGAAAGAAGGCAGTTTATTACTAAAACAAGTGCGTTACCTGTTTTTGAGGTACATTACTTGCACTAGAGTTTATCATAATATGCAGTTACGTACTTAAGACGACCAAATATTATGTGGTATCACAATCCCAAATCTACGATGTAATATTTTAAGGAGAAGTAAAGTGATTATCTCTTAAGAAATCGATCAAAGGGTAATTCGTCCACAGAATTTAGGAGTATTTGTTTGTTGCAGGTGAAAAAACTGTCACAATTACAGGGGCAGGAAAATACCGTAAGTCTACGTGATTATTTATTAAGTTCGACACTAAATATGCAGTAGTGGTGAATAATTTTTATTGGGAAATATTCAATGTCGCTAGAAATTTCTGCACATCACTTTAACACGATCCATCATAATACGTAAGTATGTGTGAAGTAGATATTTGCAGCTGTTGTTCAGTATATTTCTCTAGTATCAGGTACACTTGACAGTTAGTCAATATTCTGCTACATGGTTCTGACCATGTAAAACAATTGATGACCGAACCACAATGGAGTTATCTCCCAATTACGCGGTGGGAAAATATTAGGACCAAAAACAAGCCAAATATAATAAAAGCAATTTTCATCACGTTTCATAACTTTTTGCTATTAGTACAAAGATGCAAATAGTAAATTTATATCCATCTCCGTTAAATGAACACAAAATAAGAGTTGAGCAGCGGAAAGAAGTGCTAACCCTTTAAAATTTGAAAATCAATGTGACATCTGTATTTGTGCATTGATTCGCGTGATGCGCACACACTCTCAGTCCACACAAATTCCATCTAAGCATATTCACACACGTGTTCGCACTCACACGCACTCACACGCACACATCTGCTCATAAACACACAGTGAAACACGCAAACGTGTCACCTCAGCCCCTCAACACAAACCCACCAATCAAGCACTGAAAATTCGAGGAATCCCGTCTCCTCACCCCATCAATCCCATTGTCAACACGTCCACGTTCGACAAACACATCACGCGAAATTAACTCTCTTCCTTCTTCTGTGTTTCAGCCGAGCCAATCGACAATACAATGAAGACCGAAGTCACAGGTTAGTTGGTTGTTTTTCACAGATTCACACATACTCATGAAACACTCATCGACATTCACGGTGCGCCGTCATCACACGTATCACTGTGGCAATTGTAGCGTAGCCACATTATTACGCTCATCAACTATCTATTTCTGTGTTGCTAATGTTTTCCAGTTCTTCCATTCGATACCTCACTCTCTCTATGATAACTTCTTGTGTGGCACAATGTCATTTACATTGTCACATTTTGATCATTTCTCATCACGATTCATACACATGCTTCGAGCGGATCTAGATATACATTTCCAGCATACACTCGGAACTGGTGTTTCAGTGGTGACTGATACGTTTTCCACTATGTGTAAATTCCCTTCTACCGCTCGTGAGAATTCGGGTCACGGATAATTTCGGGACAAACCATAGAAGTCACTCAAACCAGCTGATCCACTCGTCCACATTGCGAACACAATAATTATCGCTAGTTGATTCGGGAGCAATCATTCTCAAGATTCACATTTCACAGTCCATTCGAAATTCAACATCACACAACAAAACTGTAGAAAGTGAGTGAATCTTCAATGGAATGCAAATCGTCGATAATCCATAGACGCTGACATACGTGAATGAGGTTGATTCAAGTTGTTCATGTACGATGACATTTCAGTGTGCGTGAATGTTAGTGGGGTGGTTGGTTGTGCAGTTGTCGCATTCCGTCAGTCATGAGAAGTGTGCGTGTGTGCTGGTTGTTTCACATTTGCAAATCAATGTGACATCTGTATTCGTGCATTGATTCGCGTGATGCGCACACACTCTCAGTCCACACAAATTCCATCTAAGCATATTCACACACGTGTTCGCACTCACACGCACTCACACGCACACATCTGCTCATAAACACACAGTGAAACACGCAAACGTGTCACCTCAGCCCCTCAACACAAACCCACCAATCAAGCACTGAAAATTCGAGGAATCCCGTCTCCTCACCCCATCAATCCCATTGTCAACACGTCCACGTTCGACAAACACATCACGCGAAATTAACTCTCTTCCTTCTTCTGTGTTTCAGCCGAGCCAATCGACAATACAATGAAGACCGAAGTCACAGGTTAGTTGGTTGTTTTTCACTGATTCACACATACTCATGAAACACTCATCGACATTCACGGTGCGCCGTCATCACACGTATCACTGTGGCAATTGTAGCGTAGCCACATTATTACGCTCATCAACTATCTATTTCTGTGTTGCTAATGTTTTCCAGTTCTTCCATTCGATACCTCACTCTCTCTATGATAACTTCTTGTGTGGCACAATGTCATTTACATTGTCACATTTTGATCATTTCTCATCACGATTCATACACATGCTTCGAGCGGATCTAGATATACATTTCCAGCATACACTCGGAACTGGTGTTTCAGTGGTGACTGATACGTTTTCCACTATGTGTAAATTCCCTTCTACCGCTCGTGAGAATTCGGGTCACAGATAATTTCGGGACAAACCATAGAAGTCACTCAAACCAGCTGATCCACTCGTCCACATTGCGAACACAATAATTATCGCTAGTTGATTCGGGAGCAATCATTCTCAAGATTCACATTTCACAGTCCATTCGAAATTCAACATCACACAACAAAACTGTAGAAAGTGAGTGAATCTTCAATGGAATGCAAATCGTCGATAATCCATAGACGCTGACATACGTGAATGAGGTTGATTCAAGTTGTTCATGTACGATGACATTTCAGTGTGCGTGAATGTTAGTGGGGTGGTTGGTTGTGCAGTTGTCGCATTCCGTCAGTCATGAGAAGTGTGCGTGTGTGCTGGTTGTTTCACATTTGCAAATCAATGTGACATCTGTATTCGTGCATTGATTCGCGTGATGCGCACACACTCTCAGTCCACACAAATTCCATCTAAGCATATTCACACACGTGTTCGCACTCACACGCACTCACACGCACACATCTGCTCATAAACACACAGTGAAACACGCAAACGTGTCACCTCAGCCCCTCAACACAAACCCACCAATCAAGCACTGAAAATTCGAGGAATCCCGTCTCCTCACCCCATCAATCCCATTGTCAACACGTCCACGTTCGACAAACACATCACGCGAAATTAACTCTCTTCCTTCTTCTGTGTTTCAGCCGAGCCAATCGACAATACAATGAAGACCGAAGTCACAGGTTAGTTGGTTGTTTTTCACTGATTCACACATACTCATGAAACACTCATCGACATTCACGGTGCGCCGTCATCACACGTATCACTGTGGCAATTGTAGCGTAGCCACATTATTACGCTCATCAACTATCTATTTCTGTGTTGCTAATGTTTTCCAGTTCTTCCATTCGATACCTCACTCTCTCTATGATAACTTCTTGTGTGGCACAATGTCATTTACATTGTCACATTTTGATCATTTCTCATCACGATTCATACACATGCTTCGAGCGGATCTAGATATACATTTCCAGCATACACTCGGAACTGGTGTTTCAGTGGTGACTGATACGTTTTCCACTATGTGTAAATTCCCTTCTACCGCTCGTGAGAATTCGGGTCACAGATAATTTCGGGACAAACCATAGAAGTCACTCAAACCAGCTGATCCACTCGTCCACATTGCGAACACAATAATTATCGCTAGTTGATTCGGGAGCAATCATTCTCAAGATTCACATTTCACAGTCCATTCGAAATTCAACATCACACAACAAAACTGTAGAAAGTGAGTGAATCTTCAATGGAATGCAAATCGTCGATAATCCATAGACGCTGACATACGTGAATGAGGTTGATTCAAGTTGTTCATGTACGATGACATTTCAGTGTGCGTGAATGTTAGTGGGGTGGTTGGTTGTGCAGTTGTCGCATTCCGTCAGTCATGAGAAGTGTGCGTGTGTGCTGGTTGTTTCACATTTGCAAATCAATGTGACATCTGTATTCGTGCATTGATTCGCGTGATGCGCACACACTCTCAGTCCACACAAATTCCATCTAAGCATATTCACACACGTGTTCGCACTCACACGCACTCACACGCACACATCTGCTCATAAACACACAGTGAAACACGCAAACGTGTCACCTCAGCCCCTCAACACAAACCCACCAATCAAGCACTGAAAATTCGAGGAATCCCGTCTCCTCACCCCATCAATCCCATTGTCAACACGTCCACGTTCGACAAACACATCACGCGAAATTAACTCTCTTCCTTCTTCTGTGTTTCAGCCGAGCCAATCGACAATACAATGAAGACCGAAGTCACAGGTTAGTTGGTTGTTTTTCACAGATTCACACATACTCATGAAACACTCATCGACATTCACGGTGCGCCGTCATCACACGTATCACTGTGGCAATTGTAGCGTAGCCACATTATTACGCTCATCAACTATCTATTTCTGTGTTGCTAATGTTTTCCAGTTCTTCCATTCGATACCTCACTCTCTCTATGATAACTTCTTGTGTGGCACAATGTCATTTACATTGTCACATTTTGATCATTTCTCATCACGATTCATACACATGCTTCGAGCGGATCTAGATATACATTTCCAGCATACACTCGGAACTGGTGTTTCAGTGGTGACTGATACGTTTTCCACTATGTGTAAATTCCCTTCTACCGCTCGTGAGAATTCGGGTCACAGATAATTTCGGGACAAACCATAGAAGTCACTCAAACCAGCTGATCCACTCGTCCACATTGCGAACACAATAATTATCGCTAGTTGATTCGGGAGCAATCATTCTCAAGATTCACATTTCACAGTCCATTCGAAATTCAACATCACACAACAAAACTGTAGAAAGTGAGTGAATCTTCAATGGAATGCAAATCGTCGATAATCCATAGACGCTGACATACGTGAATGAGGTTGATTCAAGTTGTTCATGTACGATGACATTTCAGTGTGCGTGAATGTTAGTGGGGTGGTTGGTTGTGCAGTTGTCGCATTCCGTCAGTCATGAGAAGTGTGCGTGTGTGCTGGTTGTTTCACATTTGCAAATCAATGTGACATCTGTATTCGTGCATTGATTCGCGTGATGCGCACACACTCTCAGTCCACACAAATTCCATCTAAGCATATTCACACACGTGTTCGCACTCACACGCACTCACACGCACACATCTGCTCATAAACACACAGTGAAACACGCAAACGTGTCACCTCAGCCCCTCAACACAAACCCACCAATCAAGCACTGAAAATTCGAGGAATCCCGTCTCCTCACCCCATCAATCCCATTGTCAACACGTCCACGTTCGACAAACACATCACGCGAAATTAACTCTCTTCCTTCTTCTGTGTTTCAGCCGAGCCAATCGACAATACAATGAAGACCGAAGTCACAGGTTAGTTGGTTGTTTTTCACTGATTCACACATACTCATGAAACACTCATCGACATTCACGGTGCGCCGTCATCACACGTATCACTGTGGCAATTGTAGCGTAGCCACATTATTACGCTCATCAACTATCTATTTCTGTGTTGCTAATGTTTTCCAGTTCTTCCATTCGATACCTCACTCTCTCTATGATAACTTCTTGTGTGGCACAATGTCATTTACATTGTCACATTTTGATCATTTCTCATCACGATTCATACACATGCTTCGAGCGGATCTAGATATACATTTCCAGCATACACTCGGAACTGGTGTTTCAGTGGTGACTGATACGTTTTCCACTATGTGTAAATTCCCTTCTACCGCTCGTGAGAATTCGGGTCACAGATAATTTCGGGACAAACCATAGAAGTCACTCAAACCAGCTGATCCACTCGTCCACATTGCGAACACAATAATTATCGCTAGTTGATTCGGGAGCAATCATTCTCAAGATTCACATTTCACAGTCCATTCGAAATTCAACATCACACAACAAAACTGTAGAAAGTGAGTGAATCTTCAATGGAATGCAAATCGTCGATAATCCATAGACGCTGACATACGTGAATGAGGTTGATTCAAGTTGTTCATGTACGATGACATTTCAGTGTGCGTGAATGTTAGTGGGGTGGTTGGTTGTGCAGTTGTCGCATTCCGTCAGTCATGAGAAGTGTGCGTGTGTGCTGGTTGTTTCACATTTGCAAATCAATGTGACATCTGTATTCGTGCATTGATTCGCGTGATGCGCACACACTCTCAGTCCACACAAATTCCATCTAAGCATATTCACACACGTGTTCGCACTCACACGCACTCACACGCACACATCTGCTCATAAACACACAGTGAAACACGCAAACGTGTCACCTCAGCCCCTCAACACAAACCCACCAATCAAGCACTGAAAATTCGAGGAATCCCGTCTCCTCACCCCATCAATCCCATTGTCAACACGTCCACGTTCGACAAACACATCACGCGATACAAGTAGTTTAGCCGCAGTTTTTCATCAGTTATCCACAACATTAACAAATTAAAAAGTTAGACTCTCAAATACAACCTAAAAAACACAAATTTAATCACACTTGATGACGAAATTCTGTATGATGTGGAATCCTTCAAGTACTTGAGAAGCATCTTCGATGAAGAAGGAGGATCAGATGCAGGCGAATAATGAAGATTGGTAAAGCAAAGGCTGTATTTCTACAAATGAAGAACATATGAGACTCAAAACAACTGTCAACAAATATCAAAGTCGCAATCTCTAATACGAACGTCATGATAGTCCTACTATAATACGGAGCTGAAACATGGCGAACTAAAACAACCATGATGAAGATGGTATAAATACTAAACAGTAGTTGTCTATGCAACATCCGTTTGCCGAAAACCATGAGCAACAGCCTACTGTGGTAGATTAAAAACATGCTTCCATCTCAATAGGATATTAGAAAAATCAGGCGTTGAACATTTGATGAATATCATCTCCTAATCCAATCACACCCATTGTCAGCACGTACACGTTCGACAAGCGCATCACGGAAAATTGACTCTCTTCCTTCTTTTATGTTTCAGACGAGCAAATTGACAATACAAAGATGACCGAAGTCACAGTTTAGTTGATTGATTTTCACTGAATCATATATATGCATTTCTGTATTGCTGATGTTTCAGTGTACCTCTACTTAGTCTTTCTCTCTCTTTCTCTGTTTACTTCTTATGCGGCACGGTTACACCTATGTAGTCACATATTTTTATTTCGCTCCATGATAAATACACATTATTCAAACTGATCTATATATTTCTTCTCAGCATATATATTTGTTACCTGGTGTCTTACTGACGACTGATATGTTTTCTATTATGTGTGAAAGCTATTCTAATGCTCATTTAATGTGTGTTTCTATGTTTCTCAAATATTTTCTCACGGTTGTTCTCTCTAAATTGATCTCTATTCTTTTTAGGATTTGTTAAAAATTTCATTATTCATCATCTTTTATCTGTTGATTTGTGTTTTCTTAGATAACTTTCACATTTGACCTACACATATGATTAATAATTATGAACAACATTATTTCAGTACAAACCTTATTACGATCATTTAGTCGATCAACATCTCTCTTGATTTTACAATTAGCATCAACCATACCTCTATTTTTTACTGTAGTGAATCAAAATTCATTGACCGATGAAGGTAAGCGAGTTATTAAATCACTTATAAATAACAACTTAATAACTGGTAATCGGGCAATTATATACCATAATACATTTGTTCGTGCCTAGTTGGTGATATGTTTTGTGTTGATAAACCAATAGAAATATATGTGTCACATTATATTGATGTATTGTAACAAAGCGGACACGAGGATCAACTTGAACATAGTTCTATTGAGCATTGCAAAATTTGTTTCTACTCACAATTTAAATTAGAGCTTTATTTATTTGAAACGCTACACTTTTTCATCAATGTTTTACTTTAATTAGTGTACCAACCAGAAGGCTAAGTATACATCGTACCGTATATCAGACTTTTATGAATTTCTCATGTAAAAAAGTTGTTTGAATTCATCAAGTTTTTGTTTTAATGGATTAGTCGTTTAGATGTTATTATTGACACACACTTCAAAGCTCAGAAATAGCTTTACGTCGACGAGATTAAATAGCTCATCTACAATTGCGTACACCGTCAATTGTTTAGTATTCCTGAAATTTCTGTGGTCATTTATCATTATAGGTCTAATTAGGCATATAAATTATTTCAAGTGTATTTCATTTCCATCCTCATATTTGGATAACGTTTCTATCTTCAGTTTGTTCAACAAACTTTACTGATTTAGATGAGATCTTCTGAACTTTTATTCGGGTGACACTAAAATTTGTGGACGACCTTTGAGCAATGGTAAAGTGACCAAAAAATAACGTTCACCTAATAATTAAAATTAAATGATGGTTATAAACCAGTGTGAGGAATCAGAATTATGATTTACAGTTGATGGTTAAGGTTAAGAATTAGATTTATGGTTTCCATTAGCGAATTGTTCACCTCTCGTAGGACATCATTCTCACAACTCTGTCTATTCATCCTCAAAACTAAAATGAACTTTGACATATTACTAGTCAATACAGCTCTTCAAACATATTTGATCTGTTCTCACTTTCCAGTGTACTGATGAATCGTTCAGTAATGAGGCTTATTATATCATTAAAAGCTAATAATACAACAAACTCTTGATCAAGCGAAAGAATGACAACCCTTTAAATGAACTTAATAAGTAGACAAATGGGTACGGTTTGCGTTAATTAGTATTTTGTTGAGTCAGCTTTTGTCTTATTCCTCAGAATTCGCTTCGGTTGTTGCAAAATCTTTCAACTCTAGATGTGCGAATTAACCACGTTGTTTGACTGTGAAAATAAATGTTGTTAAATATTTTAAATAATTTTACACCTTTGCAAGTAAATTGATAAGTCAGACAGCACGCATGTTTGATGACTATTTAAATTAAATCTCGATCTACCTTCATTATGATATTACTCTTCCATATTGCTTTAATAACTCGTCACCACTAATTACAGATAAGATTGAAATAACAGTCATTCCGATGTACTACCAACGCAGTTATGCAAAATGTCAACCAATTGTCTATCTAAACACATATATATTTTCCTTATGGCACATTTTTCAGTCAGGCAGCCTTCTTCAGTGTTGCCCATTAAAAGGTGATATCGAAATAATGACCCATATATATTTAATGTTACTTCTGAATTGCTTTGCTTAATACTACTATACAACATACTTCGTCATCCGGTTGTAAAACTAATGAAATCCTACGAACAACCAAAGATCAAAGACATGTTTAATAGAAAAGGTTGTTAGTTATGTGTACTTCAATAAATTAACTACACATAAATAATGCCAAACTACACAGGATGTCATGAATCGTGTATGTTTTTCAATAGTGATGCCTAAAATTTTACTCAATAATGAATCAAATCGGACGTCAATTTTCAGTCCCATGATTCACCACTGCATTGAAAGTTGCGATACATTGACGTTTTCTTCATGTCTTTTTCATTATTGTTAAGTTCGACACATAATTCATTGCTCAGATTATGACTGAGCGTGGAACATAAGCATTCCATCTGCATGAGTAATGAAACATTTGAAGCTCTTTAGCTATGTACACACCTCACATTGTGTGAAAAAGTAGTTTGCTGAGTGTCACAGATGGATGCTTAACCTGTGTCACTTAGTCGACACAACTAAAGCATCCTTTTGATGATCAACATTCATTTGTTCGTGTTTTATTATTGGTGTACCCTCTCATATGTGCTCATAAACAGAATGTATAATATAGCAATATGTTGAGTGCACGTCCTCTGTTACAGTGAAATTTGACGTTTAAAATGGAATGTTACGAAGTTATGTGAACGTTTAATGCAAGTGATCGATGAAGGTACAATTTGATATTGACTAACTGAAGTCAGACTATGCAAATATAGACATTTCTTATTGTTAATTTTCGGCGACAATCAATGCGTGGCTGTCTTTGAAGCGGTTGCTTGTGGTGTTGTTAGCTTTATAACGCATTAATTATGTTAGTGCGTGCTTAACGGTTTACGTTTTCAAATCAATATGACAACTATTTTGTGCATCTTCCATGTTTTGCAAACCCTCTCAGTTCACTTAAATGCAATTGTCACTCATACTGTAGCTCGCAGCAGTGTAAGAACAAAATGACATTACATTAGCTAATTCATCAACAAATTAACATTACCATTATTTTGTGATAATGTTCTGATTCACTTAATCATCTCTATCAATATAACCATCGCTATCGTGCTACCATTGAAATGTATTTGCTTTCTGTTGAATTTTATACTGCTGCGCTCATACTTGATCTTTCGGTTCATACATATCAGAAGAATAACTAAGACCAAGACAACATTCAAAACGTTTATCTTGAATAATTGTTGTGCATGTAAAACCATGGTCGCCATTCAAATCTTCTTAATTATTGATAAATGTGCTCCGATTTATTTCTACATCACTAAAGTTTGTATTTTTGATGTTACATCTTTTAACTAGACCTTCGAGAAGAGAATAATGTCGTCACTTCCACAAAAACAATGCTCTGTAAGTAATTTATTTACCACAGCATTTTAGCCAAACCAATTTTTTCACGCATACACAATATTCAAAAGTTTGAATACATAATTATGCCTTTACTTATGAATAATTTAGCCATAGTCATACTCGTGAGATTGTGTATCTGAATCTAATTATATCCATTATAACTGAAAACGTCATCTGATCGAATTTGTTTACAACTCGTTTGTGATACATTCTTCAACATGCAGTACATGTCAAACTTTTAAAGAAGAGTAAGAGTTGTTCATAGTGATGTGACTCAATTATTAATCAAATTTATCTCTATTATGACCGACTATTTCCTCACTGTTTAATAATATGTTGTACTTTTTTTGTTTCTGTGTCTAAGAACATATCATTATTTTCTTTTTAGATATCCTGCTTGGTGTATTTATTTTCGCAATATTAATAACTATTGTCGGCTTTTGCTCATTGTGTTGAAGGAAATTAAACAAAATAAAAGACACGTGAATTGGCGATATTGGTTTTAATAATGTAACAAAATACTTTCCAACACTTTCTGCTGAATCACATGTCGTGACTTTTGCAAACGATTTGTTAAACATAGTGTATAGATAGATTGTTTAATCGACTGCTTTTAAATGTTTTTTCTTTATGTCAGATTTTATTTCAGCATATTTGAGTAAATAAATAAAATCCATAATACCAGAATTATGTATGTTCTTTGATATCGTAAACGTTGGAGGTTTATTCGGTTCTGAAAAACATTTCTATCATTAAGGTTATGAAATCCTGTTATGCCTTTTCAAAAATGTCTAAGTGTATGAATCAGTATATACAATTTTTAAGGAATCCTGAGTCTCCAACATTCCTAATGAGTTATATTGTCAAAGAAACTGCTGGCTTTGTAATAGAATACGTTAGATTGTTTACAAGTAGCATTTACGATTGTAGTTTAATGTACTAATAAACAATCACAAGATATATACAAGCTTGTTAACAAACCTTAAGAACAAAGAATGCATGTGACTAGTGAGGCTTGTGCAAATATTTCTGATGATATCATATTATCTCCAATGACGTTATTCACTGCAGGGCATTAAGATAACTAAAGTTGAGGGTTTCAAAATAACTCGCAATTTGTCTATTTCTTCAATATAGCATTCAAAGTAGTTTGGGCTAGAGTAGAGAGATGTATCGCAGCCTTAGTTTTGTTCATATAACTTATCAGTTTGACATAGAAAATATTTATCGGCTGATATATTTAATTTAGAAATATTACCGATGGTTCATGCTTCAGTTATCATCATAAGCGTTGGTCGATGGAAGGACGCTAACGAAGAATAATCTGTTACAGGTTGATCGAACATTGATAAGGATTTCGTAAAACGAATAACCCACAAAGTCGAAGTAGTTGTGGGTATCTTGAGTTGATGAGCTATTGTAACCTTCCAGATATTTACATGTGTTTAAATTGAAAGATTTGATGTTATATGATAGCTCATTTGATTGATAAATGAAGTTAGTGAGGTTTCTTTAGCTGGAAGGAAAGATTAAGAATGCTGTCTGACATAGGTTGTATGATGAAAACCAGTCAATGTTTCGTATATGATCTAAATCTACATGGGCTAGTTGTATTAAAATCTTACTAAATAAGTCCTTGATATCCTCTTTGTATTTGTTAGTAAAATTAACAGGTTGTTCTCAAATAAAAATATGATACACAGGGAACGCCATCTGTATGGATCAGAGCTGACAGTGGTTAACATCAGTAGTGTAATCTGTGTAGAATTGCCATACTTTGGAAGCCACAGCTGTAATGTGGCCATGACAATAACCTACGTTATCACGTGGTAAGGTCCATACATAAGGATTCCAAATTCTACCAGATACTCAGTGTTGTCCGGTCGTAATAATTATCACTTGAGTGGTTCGTTTGACAAAGTTAAATATCTTCATTATACCTAGACGGAACAGCCATTCTTTGATCCATTCCTCTAGGTGTTTCAAGCCGTTGTGCAGCTTTCATTGACTACACGATATGACTCTCGATTAGAATTTACTTCTGCTGGATACAGCATACTACTATTTCGTGGAAAGGATTCCGAGTATCGTGGCCTTCATGTAAATAGATTAGAAAGTTCATCAGTTAGATACGCGAAAATGATTTGTAAAAATGTATGAAACTGCTTTGGCAGGGTAACTGCTTCAGTGATCTGCTGCCCAAATATTTCTCCTTCAGCCCGTTCGTTGATCGGTCAGTAGCGCCCGTCCTGAAGTTAGTGTGTCCCATGTTTAGCAGAGTAAACAGTTCTATGTGACTTTACTTTTTATGCCAACACACGTTGTTCAGTGCCTCCACTGCTATCACAGCTAACTCGGCAAGTTTAAATTTATGCAAAGTCACTTTTCTTTTTTCTCCTGATTTCCTGAGAGTTGAGTTCAGCAGCATTCGAAACAATACTATGAGTGGTTCGACAAACCAGTCACTTTGAGGTAGCTGTTATTGTGGATATAACTCATTATGGTGTAACAACATTCACTGGCTTAAACTACAACGTAACAGAGAGACGGCTTCCTAATTCTAAACCCATGCATCCGAAAAGAAGACATTTTGATTTAGCTGAGGAATTATTGGAGATAACTTTGAGGAAATATCTACTTCACCCAGAAGAAAAACAATTTTGTGAAAATATCTCGGCAATGTATGTGCATGTAGCCTTATTGTGGTAAGGTTGATTTTAAAACTTTTCCCGTCAACAATACATAATTTGTCAAAACGTAGCATTCATAACCACCTGTAAGTACTTTAGCGGTAAGTCAATCCCCAAAACAAATAGTTATGTAAGTTTTCGACTTTGGATGGTAACCACAGTTTTAGTGGACTCATCTAGCTGGAGGCGCTCGGTCAAGCATCCGCACCAGATCACGTGTGGAAACGCCGTGCTCAACATTTGCCGCAATCGCTAGCCAGATTAGTCCAAACGATCCTCGATATATTGTTAGCTTATCAAATATATCTTCGATCTCCTTGCTTCCGTCTTTTGATTTCACTTGGTGGGTACGCTTCATATTAGATGTTTCTGGTTAAGCCGTTATCATACTCCGAATACCTGTAGCATCTTCAGTAAGTAATACAACAGAAAGCGCAGTAATAAATGTTTCATGGCATACCATTTGTCGTTCTCTTTTTGTTTAATGCAGGTGCATTTGCATAAATAATGCCTATTACAAACCTAATGTCATGTATGTAATTCGGTGTTTGACTTGTTCTGTGGACTTGGTTAAGTATCCAGTGAAACCACGCAAGTGAATTCTTTAGCTTTAAATGGGAGAGAAAGTTGCCGGCTCGCAGGGAAATTGAGAAAGAGGGTGTACTTCCAGTTTAGAAACTTGAGCAGCACATACCTCTATTCCACAGTGGATGTTCTCTTTGGCTACATCCAACTAAAGAGGTCAAAACATCAAAAATGTCATGCTCTTCAGTAAGTGTAGATCTGCTTGTGAAATTTGCTAATTAGAACCACATAAATCATGCTCTTAATGAGCCTCTAGCCAATTTCGCGCAATCCTTTTGTGTCTCAAAGATACACCGACTTACACAAAGCTAATATTATCTATTTCTGGTATTAAAGTAAAATAAAACAGTAAAAATCAGCCGCAATCGCAAAAAAACAATAAATAGTCATTATTATGTTGTCGTTACTTGTTGCAAAGTTTCTATAGCCTTCAAAACAATACAGTTTGTTGATGATATATTTTTTATCCACACTATTTCATAAAAAGCAAAATTGTTTGTCTACTTTTAGTGCATATCTGAATAGAAATAAACCTGTTATGCGATTATGGATAAACTATTGTGGGAAAACTTGAATAATGATTTTCCAATTATATCGCGATTCCATGTACCGTAAAATGAAAAACCATTTTCAATTTACTTCTGAAACCAGAAAGTAGCTTTGCATATTTTTGAGACTCCTGACTGTACCCTAAGTAGAAATAAAAAGGCCGTTCAAAACGATGTCACGGTAAATCAGTGAACATCAGGACTCTCACTCTGTAACCTTCCATCCGAAAGACATTGCGTTACACACCTATTCACTGAGTCCAATTGAGTAATAGCTTGTGCAGTCAGGTGACGTTTGAACTCAAATGATTGTATAACATTGGAAATTTTATTTTTATTGCATTTCGGTGTATCCCAATAAGATCATGGTTTTCACGAAATGAATGTTATTCTATTTGCAGCTAACAGAACGTTAATTGATCATCTTATCGCATGAAGAATTTTCTCAGCCTACTACATTGCCAAGTAATGGTTTCAGCATTTACTCTTTTTCAGTTTCTGTAGGGAACTACGTTTAAAAGAATTATTCACACGCGACACTTTGGTAGTTTTCTGATCAAAGCAAGTAGTTATTTGGAACAATGTGTTGTCGGATAACAGATGCACCGTGACACGACAAGAAATATTGCTAGTCTGCCCACAAATTACTGTTTTCCAACTATTTGCATAGAACGATAAAATATGCAAACAATGCTAGTGTTACAATCTATAAAATATCGTAATATTTCAACAATTATTTCTTAATCTTTGGTTGCGGAACTCCATTATATACTGAGTAAATTGCCGAAAATAAGTGTTGTCAGTGAATTGATGTAAAATTTGAAGGTTTATAAGATCACCTATTGCTCTATCTTTGGTTAATGGCTGTTGGACGTACATATGTAATGTTCACATTCTAAATTAGACTAACTAAGTTCTGATGTACAAAGTGTTTACTGCTTGTTAATAGCATAATAACAAGCGTGACAGTTGACATGTAATCCTTAATCATTTGTTGTGACTGCTTGAATGAGTTTTGAATTACTAAAGACGCTTTTATTGAGACTGATAAGCAATATAACAATTGCCATATGAACTCAACTACAGATTTTAACCGCTGATGTTTATAATGTAAATGAACATACGTGATTATGGCATAATGGATATAATTCATTTGTTCAAATATAAAAACAGACAAAAAGAAACATCTAAAATGAAATAAAAGCCATCGGTTACACAATTTGCCTATGCATCATGCTTAACATATTTTTTGAAACAGAAAATTACATGTGGCTAAACGGTAAGAATTGAAAAGTTTTATGTCACATTAATACAAGCGATATTGTCCATTTATGCATGCTCTTTTGGATTTTCTCTTTTCTTACAATATAGTATAAAGCACACAATAGCGGATATTAACGTGAGACAGAATGTACCAAGCAGGATATCTAAAAAGAAAATAATGATATGTTCTTAATCATGGAAATGGAAAGCGTTATGAACATTTTCGAGCAATGATTGAATGATCGGTAATAACAAAGATAAATTTCAATGTTAATTGTGTCAATTTACCATGAGCAACCCCTACTCTTCTTTCAACGTTTGACATATACTTCATGTTGAAGAATATATCACAAATGCGTTGTAAATAAATTGGGTCAGATGAGGTTTCCATTTATAATGGACAATCATAGAGTTATATACATTTTCTTGGCGTTTTATTCTCTGAGCTGGATGGTTTGGTCGTGGAGCGTTCTTCTTTCTTCTGGACGACATCATCAGCACAAACTTCGAATGAAAGTGAAGCGTTTGATATTGCATGTTGGCGCTCCGTGGAGTGCCAACAGTTTGTCAAAAGAAATTTCACAAATATTGAGTCACTTAGTGGATTAGTCCGACCACTCCATCAAATCCCCTACACAATTCCTGGACCAAATTAAGAACATTCAAATCAACAACGACGGACTGATGACATCCTTCGATGTAACAACGTTATTTACTTCAATTGAACCAACGTTAGCCAAGGAAATTATTTCTCTGCTTCTCACCAACGACACAAATCTCGCAAAGTACATGAAGCTTCCGATTTCAAATCTACTAGAACTCATCGATTTACGTCTAACAACATATTTTTAGTTCAACAACAAAATCTGCGAATAAACGAAAGGGACACAAATGGAGTCACAAATACCAAGACTGGTTGCAGTAGCAGTGATGAAGAGACAAGAAGCTTCGATTTTACCAGTGATCAGGCCGAAAATTTGGATGTAGACGACACATACGTCATCGTCAAAAAGGATGAGTTGGAAAAGACTTAAAAGTTGATCAACAACGCCTTCGCTGAAATCAAGTTTAAAACAGAGCAGCAATCTTTCTTTGATGTACTATTCACCAGAACCGACACAGGAATACGAGAAACTCAAATTTAAAGGAAGCCAACGCATACAGATGAAATTCTCAACTACAATAATAACAACCCAAGAGCTCACAAAATTAACTGAGTACACACTTTGTTCAGGAGAGCGAGAACACAATGCTAGCGCAAAAATAAAGAGAAATGCCCCAAGGACGTATTTCAAAACAACGACTACCCAATCAACTTCAACAAACATTTCCAGCCGCACACACCATCAGCATACAAGTCAAGCTCAGAAATCAAAAATATCAACCTACCATACATAAAAGTCATATCAGAAACTGCAACGAGACTGCTGAAAAACTTCGGAACTGGTGTGGCATACAAATCGACAAAATCATTACAATCAATTCTATGCAAAGCAAGGGATGAAATGACAAAAGATAAATCGAGCATCATCTACAAAATAAACTGTGCCAACTGCGAAGAACATTAGATCGTACAAAGCGGACACCCTATTCACCTTCGCCTGCGTGAACACCAATTATTAGCCAAACGCCATGCCATTTCCTCACTTATAACAATACATTTAAACAACTGCGGACACTCATTTGACTGGAGAAGTGCGGAAATCTTGGATAGAAAATATTCCAAAAATACCAGAGCATTTTTAGAGGCCTGGCTCTCAGGTTAATCAGCAAGCAACAACCACGACGAAATCGATCCAATATGTCAAGCAATCTGGAAAAATTATGCACAAATATAGGAGCCAAAAATCAAACCAATGAGAGACAACCGAAACGAAGAAGTAAACAATGACAAATTTAAGGTCAACGAGAACCAACGCACAACGAGATGTAGAGGACAAGTGGTGAAACACATGTGGAGAAATTTGAACACTTCACTTCTATCTAAAGTTTGCGCTGATGATGTTGTTCAGAAGAACGACGAAAGCTTCACGACCAAACGACCCAGCTCAGAGAACACATCTCGATCAAAATCATCCACGTGAGCTACAAATCTTCTCCAACGCCTATATACATAATCTCACAGCTGTCACTATGGCTAGATAATTCATATGTGTGAGATTATTTATGTATTCAAAGTCTCGATTACTCAATATGCGAATAAACATTGATTTGTCTAAAATTCCGTGGTAAATAAATGACTTACAGAGTATTGAGTTTTTGTAACCGGAGGCACTTTTCTCTGCATTGAGGTCTAGTTAAGAGGGATAATGTCAGAAAGTACAAAATGTAGGTACGGGAGAAACAATATTATTTATATTTTTTAATGTCTAAGATTATTTTAATGGCGGTCAAGGTTTTACAGTTATTCCGGATAAACGATTTTAGTGTCATCATGTTGTTGGTTATTCTTTCGATATTTATAACTCATTATAAAATCAGGTTTTATTACTTTGTTTGGTAAATATGGGATGGAATATTCATAACAGTTTGTAATAGATAGAAATTCACCAAACGACAGTCGTGTTTTGTTCAAAGTAATTGATTAGCATTTCTGTAGATAACTCACGAACCTTGGAGAAAACTGTCTAATTATGGAAGATGACTGAAACAATTGTCCGCAAAGGTTTGTACTTACCGTCAGTATTTGCGATTTGCTCAGTAGTAGTAAATTCAACTGAAAGAAAATACAGTTCGAGATATACATGATAACAATGAGTATATTGTTGGCGAATGCAATGTGAATGAGAACATTTTTACGACTGCATGCTAGAGTATGGGTAGGGGTTGAAATTGTGTGAACTGAGAGGGTCTGCAAAACGTGGAAGATGCACAAAATAGTCATATTGATTTGAAAACGTAAACCGTTAGGCACGCATTAAAATAATTAATGCGTTATGCCGAAAATGAACAATATGAAATGTCTATATTTGCATAGTCTGACTTCAGTTAGTCAATATCAAATTGTACCTTCATCGATCACTTGCATTAAACGTTCACATAACTTCGCAACATTTCATTTTAAACGTCAAATTTCACTGTAACAGAGGACCTGAACTCAACATATTGCTATATTATACATTCTGTTTAAGAGCACATATGAGAGGGTACACGAATAATAAAACACGAACAAATGAATGTTGATCATCAAAAGGATGCTTTAGTTGTGTCGACTAAGCGACACAGGTTAAGCATCCATCTGTGACACTCAGCAAACTACTTTTTCACACAATGTGAGGTGTGTACATAGCTAAAGAGCTTCAAATGTTTCATTACTCATGCAGATGGAATGCTTATGTTCCATGCTCAGTCATAATCTGAGCAATGAATTATGTGTCGAACTTAACAATAATGAAAAAGACATGAAGAAAACGTCAATGTATCGCAACTTTCGATGCAGAGGTGAATCATGGGACTGAAAATTGACGTCCGATTTGATTCATTATTGAGTAAAATTTTAGGCATCACTATTGAAAAACATACACGATTCATGACATCCTGTGTAGTTTGGCATTATTTATGTGTAGTTAATTTATTGAAGTACACATAACTAACAACCTTTTCTATTAAACATGTCTTGAATCTTTGGTTGTTCGTAGGATTTCATTAGTTTTACAACCGGATGACGAAGTATGTTGTATAGTAGTATTAAGCAAAGCAATTCAGAAGTAACATTAAATATATATGGGTCATTATTTCGATATCACCTTTTAATGGGCAACACTGAAGAAGGCTGCCTGACTGAAAAATGTGCCATAAGGAAAATATATATGTGTTTAGATAGACAATTGGTTGACATTTTGCATAACTGCGTTGGTAGTACATCGGAATGACTGTTATTTCAATCTTATCTGTAATTAGTGGTGACGAGTTATTATAGCAATATGGAAGAGTAATATCATAATGAAGGTAGATCGAGATTTAATTTAAATAGTCATCAAACATACGTGCTGTCTGATTTATCAATTTACTTGCAAAGGTGTAAAATTATTTAAAATATTTAACAACATTTATTTTCACAGTCAAACAACGTGGTTAATTCGCACATCTAGAGTTGAAAGATTTTGCAACAACCGAAGCGAATTCTGAGGAATAAGACAAAAGCTGACTCAACAAAATACTAATTAACGCAAACCGTACCCATTTGTCTACTTATTAAGTTCATTTAAAGGGTTGTCATTCTTTCGCTTGATCAAGAGTTTGTTGTATTATTAGCTTTTAATGATATAATAAGCCTCATTACTGAACGATTCATCAGTACACTGGAAAGTGAGAACAGATCAAATATGTTTGAAGAGCTGTATTGACTAGTAATATGTCAAAGTTCATTTTAGTTTTGAGGATGAATAGACAGAGTTGTGAGAATGATGTCCTACGAGAGGTGAACAATTCGCTAATGGAAACCATAAATCTAATTCTTAACCTTAACCATCAACTGTAAATCATAATTCTGATTCCTCACACTGGTTTATAACCATCATTTAATTTTAATTATTAGGTGTACGTTATTTTTTGGTCACTTTACCATTGCTCAAAGGTCGTCCACAAATTTTAGTGTCACCCGAATAAAAGTTCAGAAGATCTCATCTAAATCAGTAAAGTTTGTTGAACAAACTGAAGATAGAAACGTTATCCAAATATGAGGATGGAAATGAAATACACTTGAAATAATTTATATGCCTAATTAGACCTATAATGATAAATGACCACAGAAATTTCAGGAATACTAAACAATTGACGGTGTACGCAATTGTAGATGAGCTATTTAATCTCGTCGACGTAAAGCTATTTCTGAGCTTTGAAGTGTGTGTCAATAATAACATCTAAACGACTAATCCATTAAAACAAAAACTTGATGAATTCAAACAACTTTTTTACATGAGAAATTCATAAAAGTCTGATATACGGTACGATGTATACTTAGCCTTCTGGTTGGTACACTAATTAAAGTAAAACATTGATGAAAAAGTGTAGCGTTTCAAATAAATAAAGCTCTAATTTAAATTGTGAGTAGAAACAAATTTTGCAATGCTCAATAGAACTATGTTCAAGTTGATCCTCGTGTCCGCTTTGTTACAATACATCAATATAATGTGACACATATATTTCTATTGGTTTATCAACACAAAACATATCACCAACTAGGCACGAACAAATGTATTATGGTATATAATTGCCCGATTACCAGTTATTAAGTTGTTATTTATAAGTGATTTAATAACTCGCTTACCTTCATCGGTCAATGAATTTTGATTCACTACAGTAAAAAATAGAGGTATGGTTGATGCTAATTGTAAAATCAAGAGAGATGTTGATCGACTAAATGATCGTAATAAGGTTGGTACTGAAATAATGTTGTTCATATTTATTAATCATATGTGTAGGTCAAATGTGAAAGTTATCTAAGAAAACACAAATCAACAGATAAAAGATGATGAATAATGAAATTTTTAACAAATCCTAAAAAGAATAGAGATCAATTTAGAGAGAACAACCGTGAGAAAATATTTGAGAAACATAGAAACACACATTAAATGAGCATTAGAATAGCTTTCACACATAATAGAAAACATATCAGTCGTCAGTAAGACACCAGGTAACAAATATATATGCTGAGAAGAAATATATAGATCAGTTTGAATAATGTGTATTAATCATGGAGAGAAATAAATATATGTGACTATATAAGTGTAACCGTGCCGCATAAGAAGTAAACAGAGAAAGAGAGAGAAAGACTAAGTAGAGGTACACTGAAACATCAGCAATACAGAAATGCATATATATGATTCAGTGAAAATCAATCAACTAAACTGTGACTTCGGTTATCGTTGTATTGTCAATTTGCTCGTCTGAAACACAGAAGAAGGAAGAGAGTTAATTTTCCGTGATGCGCTTGTCGAACGTGTACGTGTTGACAATGGGTGTGATTTGATTACGAGATGATATTCATCGAATGTTCAACGCCTGAAATTTTGTCATATTTTCTTGAGATAGAAGCATGTTTCAGTCTACCACAGTAGGCTGTTGCTCATGGTTTTCGGCAAACGGATGTTGCATAGACAACTACTGTTTAGTATTTATACCATCTTCATCATGGTTGTTTTAGTTCGCCATGTTTCAGCTCCGTATTATAGTAGGACTGTCATGACGTTCGTATTGGAGATTGCGACTTTGATATTTGTTGACAGTTGTTTTGAGTCTCATATGTTCTTCATTTGTAGAAATACAGCCCTTGGTTTACCAATCTTCATTATTCGCCTGCATCTGATCCTCCTTCTTCATCGACGATGCTTCTCAGGTACTTGAAGGATTCCACATCATCCAGAATTTCGTCATCAAGTGTGATTAATTTTGTATTTTTCAGGTTGTATTTGAGAGTCTTACTTTTTAATTTGTTAATGTTGTGGATAACTGATGCACAAACTGCTGCTACACTAGTTGTATCCATCTGCATTTATTCGTATGTATGGTATGGGTGAGCTGAGTCATCTGCGAAGTTTAAGTCGTCTGGTTCGTCCTGAGCTGTCTATTGCATCACGCGTTTTTCATCAGATATCCGGGTTTTCAGAATCCAGTCGACCATCAGAAGAAAGAGGAAGTAGGAGAGTAGACAGCCTTGTGTGACTCCGCTCCTTAGTTGGAACGCATCTGTCATCTGCCCTCCATGAACTACTTTGCACTGTAGTCCGTCGTATGAATTCCGGATAATATTGACAATCTTTTCAGGAACTCCATAGTGTCAAAGAAGGTTCCACAACGCTCTACTATCTACACTGTCAAACGTCTTTTCACAATCAATGCAGTTGATGTGCAGTGACGAGCGCCACTCACTTGATTGTTCGACGATCCGTAGTGCAGCAATTTGGTCTGTGCACGACCGATCCTTGCAGAATCCAGCATGTTGATCTTGAAGTTAAGCGTCGACTGCGACTTTCTCCCGGTTCAACAACTCTCAATTGAAGAGTTTCCTTGTTACTGACAGTAGTGTGATGACTCCGTAGTTTTAAAATTTGCTCACTTCTTCTTTCTTTGGAATCTTGATGAGGTGTCCTTTTATTTAGTCTGTCGTCACTTGATCCTCCTCTCAAATCTTCGGGAATAGAAGGTGAAGCATGTTTGTAGTTACTTCAGCGTATGACTTCAGTGTTTCAGCTGGTATATTGTCGGGTCCAGCTGCTTTCTCGCTCTTGATTTGTCTAATGGCCATTCTGATTTCTTCGGTCGTTGGTGCATTGACATCTAAAGGGAGGCCTATGTGTGCCGCTTCAATGTCCGGTGGATTCAGTGGATCTGGTTTATTCATGAGTTCCCCAAAGTACTCTACCCATCTGTTCCACTGTTCTTGAATTTCAGTGATTGTCCTGTCTTCTTTGTCCTTGACTGGTCTTTCTGGTTTAATATATCTTTGTGTTAGTTTCCTCAATGTATCATATAGTTGCTTCATATTTTCTTCTCATGCAGCGTTTTTTGCCGTCATTGCGAGTTCATCCACGTATTTCTGCTTGTCGACTCTAATGCTCTTCTTCACTTGCTTGTTTGCTTCTATGCACTCAGCTAATGCTTGAACGTTCTTTACTCGTGTCCAGCTGTTGTTAATTGGAGTCGTCTTGTTCTTCTTTTCTTTCACCTTGTTTAGTGTTTCTTTAGAGATCCATTCCTTATAATAATATTTCTGGCAGCCCATAAACTTCTGACACGTTCAAGTTAATGCTGCTTCTATACCCTCCCAGTTATCCCCAATAGCAGTTTCTTCATCCTTCAGTAAATTCTGTAGAGCTTTAAATTTGTTGTTGAGAGCCAACTTGAATTCGTTGACTTTGTTAGTATCTCAAAGGAAGGCTATACTGAACCTTTGTGATGCAGTACTCTCGGTTCTCCAATGTTTCTTCAGCTTCAGTTTCATCTTGGTCAACACTAGGTGATGATCTGAAGCTATATCAGCTCCGCTCCTGGTTTTTCCAACTATTGTTTTCCTGAGTTTTTCCACTGGTGCAAATATGATCCATCTAATTCTTTGTGGTGTGGTCCGTTGAGATCAATTTAGCTCTGCGTATAAGTTTGTGTGGAAATATTGTGCCGCCTCTAACAAATTTGTTGAATGCACATTAATTTGAAAATCTTTCCTCATTTTTGTTTCTCTCACCCAGCCTATGTCATCCCACGATATCTTCATATCCAGTGTTGTCTATTGCGACTCTGATGTTTGAATCTCCCATCAGAATGGTGAGTCTCTTTCTTGGGCACTTCTCTATGATTGATTGCAGCCTATCATAGAAATGATCTTCATTGTCGTCGTTGCTATTATCGGTAGGTGCATAACATTGGATAAGATTTATTGTGATGTCCTTCTTTGTTTTGAATGACGCTTTGATGATTCTGGACCCATCCTACAAGTGAATTTTATGCTTATTTGGACAGCGTTGGAGAAACTCCCTGAGTGTGTGGAGCATTTTTCCCTTCGTGACTGCAGTTAAGCATTATCCGTCCCGTATAAAGTATTTGCTGTTCAGCTTCAGTCCAATGGATTTTGCTGATTCCCAGTACAGGTAATTTAAATCCCTTCATTTCCGTTCCTAATGGACTGTTTCTTTCGGTCTCCCACATTGTTCGTCGTTACTTACAGAGGAATTTCGTATTCATCAAGAGACTTCATAACAATACTTAATAAAGATAATTTAACTCCCAGGGCAGATGAATGGTTTGATTTCGTTTTTACAGTTAGCGTTTTCTCAGCAAGTTAGTAATCTACCGTGTGTAGTTGCTAACCGCATTGCGAACCACACTCATTTAGCCCGGGTATTGATCAACAGTATATCTCAATGTGATGATGCGACACCGTAAAAGTCCAAGGGTGTTAAACCAGTATAAAAGAATCAGTGAAAAACAATCAACTAACCTGTGACTTCGGTCTTCATTGTATTGTCGATTGGCTCGGCTGAAACACAGAAGAAGGAAGAGAGTTAATTCCGCGTGATGTGTTTGTCGAACGTGGACGTATTGACAATGGGATTGATGGGGTGAGTAGACGGGATTCCTCGAATTTTCAGTGCTTGATTGGTGGGTTTGTGTTGAGGGGCTGAGGTGACACGTTTGCGTGTTTCACTGTGTGTTTATGAGCAGATGTGTGCGTGTGAGTGCGTGTGTGTGCGAACACGTGTGTGAATATGCTTAGATGGAATTTGTGTGGACTGAGAGTGTGTGCGCATCACGCGAATCAATGCACGAATACAGATGTCACATTGATTTGCAAATGTGAAACAACCAGCACACACGCACACTTCTCATGACTGACGGAATGCGACAACTGCACAACCAACCACCCCACTAACATTCACGCACACTGAAATGTCATCGTACATGAACAGCTTGAATCAACCTCATTCACGTATGTCAGCGTCTATGGATTATCGACGATTTGCATTCCATTGAAGATTCACTCACTTTCTACAGTTTTGTTGTGTGATGTTGAATTTCGAATGGACTGTGAAATGTGAATCTTGATAATTATTGTTCTTGAATCATGTATTTTACTTACTTTGTGTGTCAATTCACTAATTTAATTACGTCTGTCATTCGGCACGTCCGTACGTTTTCCGCCTTGTAGTAATCTCCATACAACCCCATCTTGGTCTTTCCATTTTTTATTTTTCTCTATCTTTTCTGCTTCTATATGTCGAGCTTATTTGTTCTTTTGCCCTCCTCCTTTTCGCCTAACTTCAGGATTCCAATTTAGAACTCGCTTCTTGATGAAGTTTGGTGGTTACTGTTATAAATCCTCTTGAGTTTGAAGCATGTTTTTAGTTTACCACAGTAGGCTGTTGCTCATGGTTTTCGGCAAACGGATGTTGCATAGACAACTACTGTTTAGTATTTATACCATCTTCATCATGGTTGTTTTAGTTCGCCATGTTTCAGCTCCGTATTATAGTAGGACTGTCATGACGTTCGTATTGGAGATTGCGACTTTGATATTTGTTGACAGTTGTTTTGAGTCTCATATGTTCTTCATTTGTAGAAATACAGCCCTTGGTTTACCAATCTTCATTATTCGCCTGCATCTGATCCTCCTTCTTCATCGACGATGCTTCTCAGGTACTTGAAGGATTCCACATCATCCAGAATTTCGTCATCAAGTGTGATTAATTTTGTATTTTTCAGGTTGTATTTGAGAGTCTTACTTTTTAATTTGTTAATGTTGTGGATAACTGATGCACAAACTGCTGCTACACTAGTTGTATCCATCTGCATTTATTCGTATGTATGGTATGGGTGAGCTGAGTCATCTGCGAAGTTTAAGTCGTCTGGTTCGTCCTGAGCTGTCTATTGCATCACGCGTTTTTCATCAGATATCCGGGTTTTCAGAATCCAGTCGACCATCAGAAGAAAGAGGAAGTAGGAGAGTAGACAGCCTTGTGTGACTCCGCTCCTTAGTTGGAACGCATCTGTCATCTGCCCTCCATGAACTACTTTGCACTGTAGTCCGTCGTATGAATTCCGGATAATATTGACAATCTTTTCAGGAACTCCATAGTGTCAAAGAAGGTTCCACAACGCTCTACTATCTACACTGTCAAACGTCTTTTCACAATCAATGCAGTTGATGTGCAGTGACGAGCGCCACTCACTTGATTGTTCGACGATCCGTAGTGCAGCAATTTGGTCTGTGCACGACCGATCCTTGCAGAATCCAGCATGTTGATCTTGAAGTTAAGCGTCGACTGCGACTTTCTCCCGGTTCAACAACTCTCAATTGAAGAGTTTCCTTGTTACTGACAGTAGTGTGATGCCTCCGTAGTTTTAAAATTTGCTCACTTCTTCTTTCTTTGGAATCTTGATGAGGTGTCCTTTTATTTAGTCTGTCGTCACTTGATCCTCCTCTCAAATCTTCGGGAATAGAAGGTGAAGCATGTTTGTAGTTACTTCAGCGTATGACTTCAGTGTTTCAGCTGGTATATTGTCGGGTCCAGCTGCTTTCTCGCTCTTGATTTGTCTAATGGCCATTCTGATTTCTTCGGTCGTTGGTGCATTGACATCTAAAGGGAGGCCTATGTGTGCCGCTTCAATGTCCGGTGGATTCAGTGGATCTGGTTTATTCATGAGTTCCCCAAAGTACTCTACCCATCTGTTCCACTGTTCTTGAATTTCAGTGATTGTCCTGTCTTCTTTGTCCTTGACTGGTCTTTCTGGTTTAATATATCTTTGTGTTAGTTTCCTCAATGTATCATATAGTTGCTTCATATTTTCTTCTCATGCAGCGTTTTTTGCCGTCATTGCGAGTTCATCCACGTATTTCTGCTTGTCGACTCTAATGCTCTTCTTCACTTGCTTGTTTGCTTCTATGCACTCAGCTAATGCTTGAACGTTCTTTACTCGTGTCCAGCTGTTGTTAATTGGAGTCGTCTTGTTCTTCTTTTCTTTCACCTTGTTTAGTGTTTCTTTAGAGATCCATTCCTTATAATAATATTTCTGGCAGCCCATAAACTTCTGACACGTTCAAGTTAATGCTGCTTCTATACCCTCCCAGTTATCCCCAATAGCAGTTTCTTCATCCTTCAGTAAATTCTGTAGAGCTTTAAATTTGTTGTTGAGAGCCAACTTGAATTCGTTGACTTTGTTAGTATCTCAAAGGAAGGCTATACTGAACCTTTGTGATGCAGTACTCTCGGTTCTCCAATGTTTCTTCAGCTTCAGTTTCATCTTGGTCAACACTAGGTGATGATCTGAAGCTATATCAGCTCCGCTCCTGGTTTTTCCAACTATTGTTTTCCTGAGTTTTTCCACTGGTGCAAATATGATCCATCTAATTCTTTGTGGTGTGGTCCGTTGAGATCAATTTAGCTCTGCGTATAAGTTTGTGTGGAAATATTGTGCCGCCTCTAACAAATTTGTTGAATGCACATTAATTTGAAAATCTTTCCTCATTTTTGTTTCTCTCACCCAGCCTATGTCATCCCACGATATCTTCATATCCAGTGTTGTCTATTGCGACTCTGATGTTTGAATCTCCCATCAGAATGGTGAGTCTCTTTCTTGGGCACTTCTCTATGATTGATTGCAGCCTATCATAGAAATGATCTTCATTGTCGTCGTTGCTATTATCGGTAGGTGCATAACATTGGATAAGATTTATTGTGATGTCCTTCTTTGTTTTGAATGACGCTTTGATGATTCTGGACCCATCCTACAAGTGAATTTTATGCTTATTTGGACAGCGTTGGAGAAACTCCCTGAGTGTGTGGAGCATTTTTCCCTTCGTGACTGCAGTTAAGCATTATCCGTCCCGTATAAAGTATTTGCTGTTCAGCTTCAGTCCAATGGATTTTGCTGATTCCCAGTACAGGTAATTTAAATCCCTTCATTTCCGTTCCTAATGGACTGTTTCTTTCGGTCTCCCACATTGTTCGTCGTTACTTACAGAGGAATTTCGTATTCATCATGAGACTTCATAACAATACTTAATAAAGATAATTTAACTCCCAGGGCAGATGAATGGTTTGATTTCGTTTTTACAGTTAGCGTTTTCTCAGCAAGTTAGTAATCTACCGTGTGTAGTTGCTAACCGCATTGCGAACCACACTCATTTAGCCCGGGTATTGATCAACAGTATATCTCAATGTGATGATGCGACACCGTAAAAGTCCAAGGGTGTTAAACCAGTATAAAAGAATCAGTGAAAAACAATCAACTAACCTGTGACTTCGGTTTTCATAGTACTTTCGATTGGCTCGGCTGAAACACAGAAGAAGGAAGAGAGTTAATTTTGCGTGATGTGTTTGTCGAACGTGGACGTGTTGACAATGGGATTGATGGGGTGAGTAGACGGGATTCCTCGAATTTTCAGTGCTTGATTGGTGGGTTTGTGTTGAGGGGCTGAGGTGACACGTTTGCGTGTTTCACTGTGTGTTTATGAGCAGATGTGTGCGTGTGAGTGCGTGTGTGTGCGAACACGTGTGTGAATATGCTTAGATGGAATTTGTGTGGACTGAGAGTGTGTGCGCATCACGCGAATCAATGCACGAATACAGATGTCACATTGATTTGCAAATGTGAAACAACCAGCACACACGCACACTTCTCATGACTGACGGAATGCGACAACTGCACAACCAACCACCCCACTAACATTCACGCACACTGAAATGTCATCGTACATGAACAACTTGAATCAACCTCATTCACGTATGTCAGCGTCTATGGATTATCGACGATTTGCATTCCATTGAAGATTCACTCACTTTCTACAGTTTTGTTGTGTGATGTTGAATTTCGAATGGACTGTGAAATGTGAATCTTGATAATTATTGTTCTTGAATCATGTATTTTACTTACTTTGTGTGTCAATTCACTAATTTAATTACGTCTGTCATTCGGCACGTCCGTACGTTTTCCGCCTTGTAGTAATCTCCATACAACCCCATCTTGGTCTTTCCATTTTTTATTTTTCTCTATCTTTTCTGCTTCTATATGTCGAGCTTATTTGTTCTTTTGCCCTCCTCCTTTTCGCCTAACTTCAGGATTCCAATTTAGAACTCGCTTCTTGATGAAGTTTGGTGGTTACTGTTATAAATCCTCTTGAGTTTGAAGCATGTTTTTAGTTTACCACAGTAGGCTGTTGCTCATGGTTTTCGGCAAACGGATGTTGCATAGACAACTACTGTTTAGTATTTATACCATCTTCATCATGGTTGTTTTAGTTCGCCATGTTTCAGCTCCGTATTATAGTAGGACTGTCATGACGTTCGTATTGGAGATTGCGACTTTGATATTTGTTGACAGTTGTTTTGAGTCTCATATGTTCTTCATTTGTAGAAATACAGCCCTTGGTTTACCAATCTTCATTATTCGCCTGCATCTGATCCTCCTTCTTCATCGACGATGCTTCTCAGGTACTTGAAGGATTCCACATCATCCAGAATTTCGTCATCAAGTGTGATTAATTTTGTATTTTTCAGGTTGTATTTGAGAGTCTTACTTTTTAATTTGTTAATGTTGTGGATAACTGATGCACAAACTGCTGCTACACTAGTTGTATCCATCTGCATTTATTCGTATGTATGGTATGGGTGAGCTGAGTCATCTGCGAAGTTTAAGTCGTCTGGTTCGTCCTGAGCTGTCTATTGCATCACGCGTTTTTCATCAGATATCCGGGTTTTCAGAATCCAGTCGACCATCAGAAGAAAGAGGAAGTAGGAGAGTAGACAGCCTTGTGTGACTCCGCTCCTTAGTTGGAACGCATCTGTCATCTGCCCTCCATGAACTACTTTGCACTGTAGTCCGTCGTATGAATTCCGGATAATATTGACAATCTTTTCAGGAACTCCATAGTGTCAAAGAAGGTTCCACAACGCTCTACTATCTACACTGTCAAACGTCTTTTCACAATCAATGCAGTTGATGTGCAGTGACGAGCGCCACTCACTTGATTGTTCGACGATCCGTAGTGCAGCAATTTGGTCTGTGCACGACCGATCCTTGCAGAATCCAGCATGTTGATCTTGAAGTTAAGCGTCGACTGCGACTTTCTCCCGGTTCAACAACTCTCAATTGAAGAGTTTCCTTGTTACTGACAGTAGTGTGATGACTCCGTAGTTTTAAAATTTGCTCACTTCTTCTTTCTTTGGAATCTTGATGAGGTGTCCTTTTATTTAGTCTGTCGTCACTTGATCCTCCTCTCAAATCTTCGGGAATAGAAGGTGAAGCATGTTTGTAGTTACTTCAGCGTATGACTTCAGTGTTTCAGCTGGTATATTGTCGGGTCCAGCTGCTTTCTCGCTCTTGATTTGTCTAATGGCCATTCTGATTTCTTCGGTCGTTGGTGCATTGACATCTAAAGGGAGGCCTATGTGTGCCGCTTCAATGTCCGGTGGATTCAGTGGATCTGGTTTATTCATGAGTTCCCCAAAGTACTCTACCCATCTGTTCCACTGTTCTTGAATTTCAGTGATTGTCCTGTCTTCTTTGTCCTTGACTGGTCTTTCTGGTTTAATATATCTTTGTGTTAGTTTCCTCAATGTATCATATAGTTGCTTCATATTTTCTTCTCATGCAGCGTTTTTTGCCGTCATTGCGAGTTCATTCACGTATTTCTGCTTGTCGACTCTAATGCTCTTCTTCACTTGCTTGTTTGCTTCTATGCACTCAGCTAATGCTTGAACGTTCTTTACTCGTGTCCAGCTGTTGTTAATTGGAGTCGTCTTGTTCTTCTTTTCTTTCACCTTGTTTAGTGTTTCTTTAGAGATCCATTCCTTATAATAATATTTCTGGCAGCCCATAAACTTCTGACACGTTCAAGTTAATGCTGCTTCTATACCCTCCCAGTTATCCCCAATAGCAGTTTCTTCATCCTTCAGTAAATTCTGTAGAGCTTTAAATTTGTTGTTGAGAGCCAACTTGAATTCGTTGACTTTGTTAGTATCTCAAAGGAAGGCTATACTGAACCTTTGTGATGCAGTACTCTCGGTTCTCCAATGTTTCTTCAGCTTCAGTTTCATCTTGGTCAACACTAGGTGATGATCTGAAGCTATATCAGCTCCGCTCCTGGTTTTTCCAACTATTGTTTTCCTGAGTTTTTCCACTGGTGCAAATATGATCCATCTAATTCTTTGTGGTGTGGTCCGTTGAGATCAATTTAGCTCTGCGTATAAGTTTGTGTGGAAATATTGTGCCGCCTCTAACAAATTTGTTGAATGCACATTAATTTGAAAATCTTTCCTCATTTTTGTTTCTCTCACCCAGCCTATGTCATCCCACGATATCTTCATATCCAGTGTTGTCTATTGCGACTCTGATGTTTGAATCTCCCATCAGAATGGTGAGTCTCTTTCTTGGGCACTTCTCTATGATTGATTGCAGCCTATCATAGAAATGATCTTCATTGTCGTCGTTGCTATTATCGGTAGGTGCATAACATTGGATAAGATTTATTGTGATGTCCTTCTTTGTTTTGAATGACGCTTTGATGATTCTGGACCCATCCTACAAGTGAATTTTATGCTTATTTGGACAGCGTTGGAGAAACTCCCTGAGTGTGTGGAGCATTTTTCCCTTCGTGACTGCAGTTAAGCATTATCCGTCCCGTATAAAGTATTTGCTGTTCAGCTTCAGTCCAATGGATTTTGCTGATTCCCAGTACAGGTAATTTAAATCCCTTCATTTCCGTTCCTAATGGACTGTTTCTTTCGGTCTCCCACATTGTTCGTCGTTACTTACAGAGGAATTTCGTATTCATCATGAGACTTCATAACAATACTTAATAAAGATAATTTAACTCCCAGGGCAGATGAATGGTTTGATTTCGTTTTTACAGTTAGCGTTTTTTCAGCAACGGAATGGACAACACAGGATGTGAAGACATCATGGGACTGCATGGACTGGGAGAGAGAAACGAAAACGGGGAATTATTTGCAAATCTGTGTGCATTCAATAAATTGGTCACAGGCGGTACAACATTTTCACACAAACGTATACACAAAGCTACGTGGATCTCACCGGACCACACCACAGAGAACCAGATAGATCACATTTGCATCAATAAAAAGTTCCGAAGGACAATGGAAGATGTGAAAACCAGGTGATGAGCGGACATAGCTTCAGATCATCACCTAGTTGTGGCCAAATTAAAACTGAAGCTAAAGAAGAACTGGACAACTGGACAAACAGCACCACAAAGGTTCAATACAGCCTTCCTTCGAGATACTGACAAACTCAATGAATTCAAGGTAGCTCTCAACAACAGGTTCCAAGCCTTACAGGATCTACTGAAGGAAGAAGAAACTACTATTGAGGATAGCTGGAAAGGTATCAAAGAAACACTAACTTCAACGTGTCAAGAGGTTCTGGGCCCCAAGAAACATCATCACAAGGAATGGATCTCTACAGAAACACTGGACAGGATCAAAGAAAGAAAGAACAAGAAGACAGCAATTAACAACAGTCGAACAAGAGCAGAGAAAGTCCAAGCACAAGCAGAGTACATAGAAGCAAACAAGCAAGTGAAGAAGAGCATTAGAGCTGATAAGCAAAAATACGTGGAAGAACTAGCAACGACGGCGGAAAAGGCTGCAAGAGAAGGAAATATGAGACAGCTTTACGATACGACGAAGAAGCTTGCAGGGAAATACAGTAAACCAGAGAGACCAGTCAAAGACAAAGAAGGAAGACCGATCACTGAGATTCAGCAACAGCGCAACAGATGGGCAGAGTACTTCGAGGAACTCCTGAACAGACCGGCTCCAATGAATCCACCGGACATCGAAGCAGCACACACAGATCTTCCTATAAATGTCAATCCACCAACGACAGAAGAAATCAGAATGGCCATCAGACAAATCAACAGCGGGAAAGCAGCAGGACCTGACAATATACCAGCTGAAGCGTTGAAGTCAGACATCGAAGTAACTACAAGCATGCTTCATCTTCTATTCAAGAAGATTTGGGAGGAGGAACAAGTGCCGATGGATTGGAAAGAAGGACACTTCATCAATATTCCAAAGAAAGGAGATCTGAGCAAGTGTGAAAACTACAGAGGCATTACACTACTGTCAATACCGGGTAAAGTCTTCAACAGAGTGTTACTGAACAGGATGAAAGACGCAGTTGACGCTCAACTTCGAGATCAACAAGCTGGATTCCGTAAGGACCGGTCGTGCACAGACCAGATTGCGACACTACGGATCATCGTCGAACAATCGATTGAGTGGAACTCGTCAGTGTACATCAACTTCATTGATTATGAGAAGGCATTTGACAGTGTAGATAGGAGGACGTTATGGAAACTTCTTCGACACTACGGAGTTCCTGAGAAGATTGTCAACATTATCCGGAACTCATACGACAGACTACAGTGCAAAGTAGTGCATGGAGGACAGCTGACAGACGCATTCCAAGTAAGGACCGGAGTAAGACAAGGCTGTCTACTCTCTCCCTTCCTGTTTCTTCTGGTGGTCTACTGGATTATGAAGACCTCGACATCTGAGAGAAACTACGGCATACGATGGACAGCTCAGAACCAATTAGACGACTTGGACTTCGCAGATGACCTAGCCCTCCTATCACATACACACGAACAAATGCAGATAAAGACAGCCAGCATAGCAGCAGTCTCTGCATCAGTAGGCCTCAACATACACAAAGGGAAAACCAAGGTCCTCAAACCCAACACGGAGAACAGCAATCCAATCACTCTTGATGGCGAAACTCTGGAAGACGTGGAATCCTTCACATACCTGGGAAGCATCGTCGATAAACAAGGAGGTTCAGATGCAGACGTCAAGGCGAGGATTGGCAAAGCTAGAGCGGCATTCCTTCAACTGAAGAACATATGGAACTCAAAACAACTTTCAACCAATATCAAAGTCAGAATCTTCAATACCAATGTCAAGGCAGTTCTACTGTACGGAGCTGAAACTTGTAGAACTACAACAACCACCATCAAGAAGGTACAGGTATTTATTAATAGCTGTCTACGCATGATACTCAACATCCATTGGCCGGATACCATCAGCAACAGCCTTTTGTGGGAGAGAACCAACCAGCTTCCAGCTAAAGAGGAAATTAGGAAAAGACGATGGAAATGGATAGGACATACATTGAGGAAATCATCAAACTGCATTACGAGACAAGCGCTAACTTGGAATCCTGAAGGAAGGCCAAAGAACACATTACGTCGGGAAATAGAAGCAGATATGAAAAAGATGAATGAGAACTGGAAAGAGCTTGAAAGGATTGCCCAGGACAGGGTTGGATGGAGAATGCTGGTGAGCGGCCTATGCTCCTTCACGAGGAGTAACAGGCGTAAGTAAGTAAGTAAGTAAGTTTTTTCAGCAAGTTAGTAATCTACCGTGTGTAGTTGCTAACCGCATTGCGAACCACACTCATTTAGCCCGGGTATTGATCAACAGTATATCTCAATGTGATGATGCGACACCGTAAAAGTCCAAGGGTGTTAAACCAGTATAAAAGAATCAGTGAAAAACAATCAACTAACCTGTGACTTCGGTTTTCATAGTACTTTCGATTGGCTCGGCTGAAACACAGAAGAAGGAAGAGAGTTAATTTCGCGTGATGTGTTTGTCGAACGTGGACGTGTTGACAATGGGATTGATGGGGTGAGTAGACGGGATTCCTCGAATTTTCAGTGCTTGATTGGTGGGTTTGTGTTGAGGGGCTGAGGTGACACGTTTGCGTGTTTCACTGTGTGTTTATGAGCAGATGTGTGCGTGTGAGTGCGTGTGTGTGCGAACACGTGTGTGAATATGCTTAGATGAAATTTGTGTGGACTGAGAGTGTGTGCGCATCACGCGAATCAATGCACGAATACAGATGTCACATTGATTTGCAAATGTGAAACAACCAGCACACACGCACACTTCTCATGACTGACGGAATGCGACAACTGCACAACCAACCACCCCACTAACATTCACGCACACTGAAATGTCATCGTACATGAACAGCTTGAATCAACCTCATTCACGTATGTCAGCGTCTATGGATTATCGACGATTTGCATTCCATTGAAGATTCACTCACTTTCTACAGTTTTGTTGTGTGATGTTGAATTTCGAATGGACTGTGAAATGTGAATCTTGAGAATGATTGCTCCCGAATCAACTAGCGATAATTATTGTGTTCGCAATGTGGACGAGTGGATCAGGTGGTTTGAGTGACGTCTATGGTTTGTCCCGAAATTATCTGTGACCCGAATTCTTACGAGCGGTAGAAGGGAATTTACACATAGTGGAAAACGTATCAGTCACCACTGAAACACCAGTTCCGAGTGTATGCTGGTAATGTATATCTAGATCCGCTCGAAGCATGTGTATGAATCGTGATGAGAAATGAACAAAATGTGACAATGTAAATGACATTGTGCCACACAAGAAGTTATCATAGAGAGAGTGAGGTATCGAATGGAAGAACTGGAAAACATTAGCAACACAGAAATAGATAGTTGATGAGCGTAATAATGTGGCTACGCTACAATTGTCACAGTGATACGTTTGATGACGGCACATATTGAATAACGAATTGTTTTTTTTAATTTGTGTGAATCAGTAAAATTCGATAAACAAACCTGGTACTGCCATTGCTATCGTGGTTTCTATCGGCTCTTCTGAAATGCAATATGTGGAAAAAATTTAATTTTGCGTGATGTGTTTTTTGAACCCTGACTTTTCGTCAAGTGGATTTATGTCATGATGAGGTGTGATTCATCGAATTTCGAATGGTTGATTTGAAGATGTATTTTGAGTAGCTTAGGTCATAGTTTTGCGTGTTCGACTGTGTGATTGTGAGCTGATGTGTGCACGTGAGTGTAAACATGTTTGGTTATATGCACTCACGTTCTTTGTGTTTTACTTTTATGTGTATATTCTTTTTCTGAAGAGGCATAAAAATTTACTCACCAATCTTCATGCATTTTGAGATGTATATGTCTTTCGTTTCTACAAAATGAATAACATACTTTATACTTCGTGTAAATTCGAAATTGAGTGAGTCAAAAATAATTTGGAATTGCTCTGTTATTGTAAATATGTATCAATAAAGTATTTCCTACTGAACATGCCAGATAATTTCAGATTGCCTAACTGTTTGTGAATAGTTTCGTCATGTGCATATGTTTTGCATTGAAAGGACCGCCAGATTATTCAACGTATACAATTAAAGCTTGAATTTAAATAACTGTGAAGTGGAAGTAAATCTTTGTATTGAGAGCGTCGATATACAATAAAGATATTGATCACACAGACTTTGCAACATTATGTGATATCTGATTTATAGAAAAAGTGCTGGAAATCGCTTCGATAGTGATTTTATACTGAACGATTACCACAGACTGTAGCAAACAGTTAGTTTTAAGCGAAAATTCAATCACTACATATAGCACAAACCATGTCACAAATAGAAGAGGTAAAGTTGTTTTTCATCTACACCTGTATATTGTTTGATCTTCAGCACTGTTTGTGTGCCATAATAGTGGAAATGAATTGTTATTTACACGATAAATAATGCATACAATGGCCATCAAACAAGAAAACTCGCCAATTCAAGCAAGGCGTGAACTGAGTTCTTGATTTCTGATTCTATTTTAATGGACTAGTAATGTGTGTAAACAATTCTACGTAGATCTGCCAACTAGCTGACTTTTAAGTGATAAAGCTAAAGATTATGATACGTGAGCAAAATTACTGTTATTATGGTAGGCATGTTTTACGTTCTAATGTTTTCTAAAGCGTAACTGAGAGTTAACTCCATTGTGGTTCAGGCATCAATTATTTCACGTGGTCAGAACCGTGTTACATAATATTGACTAACTGCAATGTGTACCTGATATTAGAGGAATATGCTGAGCAACAGCTGCAAGCATCTACTTCACACATACTTACGTATTATGATGGATCGTGTGAAAGTGATGTGAAGAAATTTCTAGCGACATTGAATATTTCCCAATAAAAATTATTCACCACTACTGCATATTTAGTGTCGAACTAAATAAATAATCACGTAGACTTACTGTATTTTTCTGTCCCTTTAATTGTGACAGTTTGTTCACCTGCAACAAATAAATACTCATAAATTTGCGCTGATCGCCTAATGGAGTGAGTGGAAACGAAAATTTTAAATCGTTTGTCAAAATCACTCCTACAAACAGAAAACTACTTATACAGTTCACCTAAAGCTATGTCAAACTGCCTACCGATGTGCTTGGAAAGTCGGTGAGAAATGATACTCGATGGATATAGGTTAGAAGAATACTTAGAAATGGTCTAAGTAGACTCAAGTAATTGGCATACATATTACGATATTATGAAACAACATACTGATGTACAATTTAGCTGATCAATGTGCAAGTTCATCACTTTGTCCGAATGATCATTTGTTCATTCTGTCATCAGATCTGTAAATGTTAATCAACGAATTATCAATTCTGATTGACGCGCTGCCGTCTGAACTTATCATTGTAAAGGATTCCCAACTAAGTGTAATTTGAATTTTTCGATGTATCCGGTATTTTTATTGGTCGCTTATATTTTTCTACACATTCGTTTAATAACAACGTGATTGTTTAATACTTTATTCTATCGAATACAATATTGAATATGGATTTCTTATGATTGGTTTCGGCTGATGAAGAAAGTGTGATGAGACGTTGCAAGTGTGTAGAACATGCATTACAGAACTTATCCAACTGTATCACAAGACAAGCGCTAACTTGTGAAACGAAAAGAAGGGATTCCAAAGAACGCAATGGGTCGGGAATCGGAAGCACTCATGAAAAGGATGAATAACAAATGGAAGGAAATGGAAAGGATTGCGGTGGACAGAATTGGATGGAAAATGCTGGTAAGCGGCCTACGCTTCTTTATGAGGAGTAGAAGACGTAAGTAATTGTCTATGACCATGTTCCTTACAAAACATTCTGTGTGATAAATTAAGATTATTCTTTCAGTCATTATACAAGTATGTAAATTACTTACATTTGATCACTGAAATAGTTATGAAAAGAAAATGATCTGATAAGCGTAACGAATTCATCATGAAAGAGAGTTTCATGCATGTTCATGCTTCTGATACATCATACTTTTCTTTATGTGTAAGTTGATGAATCTGTGGCACAGTATGCACATATGCCAACAAGTGACTGATCAACAGCAATCCTTAACAACAATTGGAAGATAGATGCGAATAATATCAAGTGAATTTGATTTGTACTGAGTTACAACTAGCACCATGTGTATCTGACCATCAATATTGTGCGAATATAAGGATTACATTGTAATGATTTAACTCTGCGGATGCTTCCATTTTCAAAACTTGAGGAAATAAACCTACTCCCACAGGTAATTTGAATTTCTTCAAGACTGGGAAGAAGTTCCTAGGACAACTTTAAAAATTCTATCTACACAAATGATGCCTAAATTTTGTGGACGAATTACCCTTTGATCGATTTCTTAAGATTTAATCACTTTACTTCTCCTTAAAATATTACATCGTAGATTTGGGATTGTGATACCACATAATATTTGGTCGCCTTAAGTACGTAACTGCATATTATGATAAACTCTAGTGCAAGTAATGTACCTCAAAAACAGGTAACGCGCTTGTTTTAGTAATAAACTGCCTTCTTTCAAGAAAAATTTAAATTACCATACTTGTTTTGCTGTTTGATTACATTGACTAATTAACTGCGATTGTGATTATCTCAAGTACTCAGTGAATCAACATTGACTTTCAACGAGAACTATTAGAAATCTTATAGGACAGTATTATCCAAATCATCTCCTTGTAAACTGTACCTGTGTCCGAATTCGCTCTTGGTTCTCAAGTAAACTCTTATTCATTTCACTTTGAGTCAATCAGTTGTGATCACAGGTTATTAAAATATTAAGATATCTGTAGTTCATTTACATATACTCGAATCAGATAGGTTTATTCATCGTAGATGCATTCAACAGATTGAGGATGAACTATGTCAGAAGCAATTAACAGTTGAAATATTGTTTTTTATTATCAGTCAAAGACCATGGTCACACACTGAAGTTGTGAACACTGACTACAGTTACATATAAATGATCATGTAAATAGTAAGCAGTTATTTCAAGATACATTTATGATATATACATGGAAGTAACAATTGGGTTTAAATGTAACAAGAGATTTACTCACGTGAAATGCTTGAATTTAGAAGAACTATAAACGTTATGAAGATATTCGTTGACAGAGACATTTGATTCATTTTATTAGTGTGTAGATCAACTAAGTTTAACTCAAGTATTGTTGTTCAGACTAAAAGCAATCCGTTTATATATCAATAAATAATTAATTTGACCTAAGTTTCTATTGGTCACTATAAGAAGATTAGTAAATTCCTTTGAAAAACAAAAACACTTACAAATATTTTGAGTAAGATAAACGAATTATTTTGTTCTTATACTCTATTATCATGAGATAAAGTCGGCAGTCAGAACACCTATCTATTTCAACTTGATTCTGTGTAAAACTAATGACGTGTTGACCAGTATAAACCGCATGAAGTTGGCACTCAGTTCTTTTTGGTTCTTCTCATCTAGTACTGTCCGTTTGAGATCAGAATACAGAATGTGTGAATCTTAGGTTTCGGAACTACATAGAATATGTACAAGAAAATCAGACCACATCATACCATTAAATAGAAAGTTACAAATATATGCGATCGAAGTAAAAGGTGGACATAAATGTGAGAGACTGTAACCAGTTAATTCGTAATAACATAAGGACAGTAAATCACATCATTCTATTCAACGGGTTAAATGAAGGCTTATAAAAGGCATTTCATATCAGCTACCTCGTAGTTAAGCAATGCGGATAAATGTAATAATATTCGATTCATAGTTCCTAGCAGTTAATATTCGTTTGTTCTTCCTTCGGATATACTAGAAACCATGAAAACGTGTTCTATGGAAATGCTAATGTTAGCATTGTACAATGGATAAAATACAGCTCAGAGCACATGCTATGCAACTAATCATTTTAAAATCTTAACATATTTGTTGATGTACTTGAGCTGTTATATTCTTAACACTAGTATCGTTATCATTAGTAATGCCAACTTATTAACTGAAAATAAGCCAACAACTAAAGGCATTTCTATGTGATTTGGTTCCTTCTGATGGGACTTTCGTTCAGTTAAGTAATCACTACATGATTTAGTGTTCTTGGATTCAATTTCTAGCTACGTAGTATCTTCAAAAGATTTCGATGGTTCATCACATGTACCAAAGAAAAGTAATGTGTTATTATTGTACCATAAAACGAGTGACAAATTGAGCACTGTTAATTTACATATGATGACAGTTTCAATCTTTCAGTTATTGTGAATCGATCGGTCTCTTTTGGCATATGTGCGTTACGTATGCATATCTTCGACGTTGTCATAAAAACATAAATGTTTTAGAGAAGGTTGAAAGAGGCTGGCAGAGGATCCTGGTGTGCGCTTCGATTAAGCATACCTGAACCCAAGCGTTGATGCTCACTCTAGCATCGGAACTCACTGTCTCTCGCCTGGCTAACATTATTACCAACGTTATTGTGATTCCTGACCACTATAGGTGATACGGTCAAAGTGTGATTATACATATATTGTAACGAGTGATTGGTTTAATTATATTTCAAGATGCGTGCCTATATGATTATCAACACATTTTGTTGCTTTTAATAATTCATTAATTGACTATCAAATGTTCATGAATTACGGAAATCACTAAACAGTATCACTAGGCGAGTGCTAACTTGAAGTTGTGTAGGGAGATTTTGAGTAGGAAGACCAATAAACATTGAGTCAAGAATTGGAAGCAGACATAAACAGGATGAATGAAATCTTGAGACAAATGCAAAGAATTGTCCTCGACAGGATTTTATGGAGAGCGCTGGTAGGCGGCCTAAGCTGCTTTATAAGGCGTAACAGGCGTAAGTAAGTAATACTTCACTAATTGCCTGTCAATTATGCATTGCTCCAATACAATGAATTACAACCAAACTAGCATGAACTGATTGATAACATGGTAAAATTTACAAGTTTTCATTATAGTTTTACCTTTAAAACAAAAATCTATTAAGTAGCTTCATTGTTGCAAAATATAGAAGTGTAACCAAAAAAAGAAAGAAAATGTACAGCAATTGTATTTGAACATTCTCTGATAGAATTGCTTGATAGTGAACAATGAGATAAGAAGTCGCATCAACTTTCTCTCGGATTATGTAGAAATGGAATT
This sequence comes from Schistosoma spindalis, assembly GCA_946903255.1. Taxonomy (NCBI): domain Eukaryota; kingdom Metazoa; phylum Platyhelminthes; class Trematoda; order Strigeidida; family Schistosomatidae; genus Schistosoma; species Schistosoma spindalis. The sequence continues at coordinate 2,109,199 of OX336420.1, forward strand.
CCATTTGTTCCTTTTATGGTGATTTAAATTGCCAGTTATCATTAACATAGAAATTTACTAAAAGCTCACAATTATCTGATATGCCATAGTGGGAGACGGTAATTTTACGGAAGTTTTCAGGAGAATCAAACACCATCTAGACTCTCACTTGACAACTCAAATGGTACTACCCATTCTCATTTAACAAGAGAGCCAGAAAACCACACAAACTTAAACTTTATAACGCGAGCAGTACAGCTTAATCTCACTTCACAGCAGAACCAGAAACCGTTTGGGCTTTAACGTTACAATATGAGTAGTAGCGCTCAATTTTGTGGCGCAACCACACAGGTACCAAACACCCTGGTGAATCATTCGCACCATTCATATATACATTCACGTTTCATGTATAATTATTCCGATCAATGATCGCGTGAGTCAATTATGCACGGCACGAACGAGCGAAAGTTGACCTTTTCCGCTTACTCGACATTCAAACACACTAACGATAGCAATGGCAACAGACATTAAAATGTCTCAATCACAACCACCAGTATGAATGAAATCGGTTAACCAGTAAACCGATTTCGCGTGTTTTATTGTAACTTTAAGTAATTGTTAACATTACCCAAAATGTTGACTTCACGAATATCACAGTCTGTAATAATAAGACGTTCTTGAAAAATGTCAGGAAGACATCAACATTAGAAATAATTTCAGAAACCAATTGTCTTTAACGAAATATACATGGAGAGAGGAGTGAATGTGTGTTATAATGGGTGTTTGTAAACGGTTTACACGAAAATATTTGATGACCGAGCATCACACTCTATTATCACAGCCGGTGAAAAACTATTAAAATGTGTACCTGGCAAAGAACATTTAAGAAGTTGATAATTTATAGTTGTATTATTGTCAAACACACGATCCTCAAAGCCGAGCATGAGATAACTGAGAAAATGCATATTCAACATTTAACCTGGAAAGGAGATCAACACTGTTCAACTTGGTATCAATTAATCATCATGACATGGCTCAATCTTTTGTAAACTACTACTACTCACAATAGGTATACCATTCCTTGGCACAAATGTGCTCTTCAGAATTTAAAGACATTGCATTTCTGGTTGTCACGATAGACAATAATATGACTTCCAAGTAAGATCTTATATATTCGGTAGTGTCATCATAAAAAATCTACAAGTTTAAATTCGTTCTATCATTGTGGCAGTAGTAGTCGTAATACTGAATTAGACCACAGTTATAAAAATTCACAATCCTTTGCTTCTGACATCCATATAATTATGATAAGGAAACTCATCTGCGTGTCTAATCTTGTCAATCAGTTATTGTGTTTGGATCCTCTACAGTATATGTCGGAGCATAGTTGACAAACTTTTCATTCACTCGTTTATGTGTATTCTAACTTGCGAGATGATAGTGGCATACGTATACAGATACTGAGTATGACAACATCTATGTCTTAATTCTTAATCAAACTTCATAATGACAACAAAAATGTTCTCCGCACCTTAAAATGTCAATTCATGCATCGTAACCCACCAAAATTTTGTGTATGAAAATTGTGAGCTTATATGACTAAATAGTTCTGAACTCCTCATTTAGTTGCCATACATGAATGTTAACAGAGCGCTGTAGTAACCAATTAAACATCAAAAGATATTTCACTAAAACTTATAAGAATTCCTTTAACTATTACTCCAGTCCACATTCAATGATACACGGTTATATGATAAATGGAAAAATGGAAGTTAATGTCAGTTTTACAATAAACTCACTGAGAAGACGCATCATGTGTAAGCTCAATTTGTTACCTTTAAATTTAATCTAGTGTTTAGAGAGTTATCTAATTTTAAAACTATACACGTCATAATAGAAATTGTGTTTGAGTCATGTGCGAGTTCAGGTGCTATCAACAGATGGTATATTTTAATTTGCCTACTGCGTTGTTATACATTTTGTACTACTATTTACCATCATGCGTTAGAATTATGATAACGTACTTAAGCATCGCATTAAATTATTTAGCGTAATTACTCATTGTGCACTCTAGATTGATTGTCATATTAACTATGCGTCAATTTCGTTCGTTTTTAAAATACAGAAATCAAACGTATGATGCAACGTTGAAGTGATATCTTTTATGAAGAGCTATATTTGCCACTGATCTCAATTTGTACACTTTTTTTGTTCATGATATTACGTTTTCTGTTGATCGTTTGCTTTATGAATTATCGTTTATTACAACAAATTTCAGTACATATTTTCCATTGCTAATTGAAAAAGCATCACAGTTTTCTGTATCGTCTTCATGAAATCGGTATTGGTATGTTCATGATTGTGAGCATCTTGATGGAAAATGCTTGAACATTTCTGCTTATGCCGTAATAACGTATCATAAATATATAAATGGAACGTGGCATTTGTTTGATTCTTCGGCCATTGTCATATAAGTTTGTAGATGAGAAAGCACATCTGTATGGTATAAAACTTTAAATCTCAACATTTTTTATTGTTGTTCTTACAAACTAACAGCTGAATTTTTTTCATATTGCGACAGTTTGATTTACATTGCAATTAACAGTAGAATGACTAATATCATACACTCTTCAGAAATTTACCACCTGAACAAATTCGAAGTAAAATGTTAGACAAGAGAGGATGCATTTTTGTCATTGCAGCAGCTATCATCTCTCAGACAAGTTTCTCGATTTCAGTTAGACTTTGTAGGGCCAGCGAAATTCCACTGAGCCGTAGCCAAATCATCCGATAGTTGGGTCATTGGATATCGAACAAATCACTGATCCTCGTCAATGTCATGGACAGCAAACACGCGTCAGTTAATCGTACACCATGGACTGGCCCATGCGGCAGTGGTCTTACTTTCGCTTGTATCTACTTTAAGTAATATATTTCTGTAATAACGTCCTCTGTGTTGTACAGTCTTCAAAGCATCTATCGTACCTTGATACATCAGTGGGATAGTCTATGTATGATGCTGATCACGAGGTGTGACTTCGCCACATTAGCTAGTTCGTCACACCATTCCTGTCTAACTCAAGTAAGCCTCCAATCATTTCAACATAGATCATCTACGCTGGTGATCTATAACTTCTTGAATGGGTTAGACGCTTTAAAAATTACGCAAATCGAGAAGTAGGTGCTGAGACTGCATGACAAATGATGGTGTAGAGTTCGTTATAACCATGAAATACATGTCAAATGTCACAATTTAAGAATGCATTACATAATCTTCGTTGGTTTGTGATGTTTCATTTTAACTTACTTCATTCTGGAAAGCATTGGTCAAAATCATTTGATCCGTAGTATAGGAGAAAAAATACTATAGATCGTTATATCCATGCACACGATACTTTCAAAACTCAACAAGGCATGTAATATTACAAATGCACTCATCATTATCCCCTATATTTCATTGATATGAGTATACCCTATTATCATTAGAAATTAAACTGTGAGTACAGCACGTATTTAATATTGAAGTCATCCTGTGAACTCAGCCACCTTAGTAAATTACATAAATCACCGTGATACAAATTCTATTCTTCCGGTTACTTTTAACAATAAAACCTGATGAGGATCTTATTGAAAACGATATTGTTCACGTATTTAAGTAGTTCCAACTACTTGTTTGTTTATTTGTTAAATTCAACACTACTTTCTTAACACAAACAGATTATTGAAATTCTAAACTACTCACCACATAGTAGATATGTTGATATTATTAAATTTTATACCTAGCACGATGAACTTAGTTGACCAATGATTAAAAATCGAAAACATTTTCATAATGATATAGAAAGGTTCATCAATATAATCCCACGCCATCATCAGGGACCAAGTTTGAATATTTCGAGTCTCATAATGGATGTTTAACATTTAAACGATCAAGCTGAAATTCAACAATTCGAATGTTTACCTTTAAACAATCACCTCAGTAACACTGTTAATCTCAATTGTCATTTAAAGAAAACTGTCAAGTATGCAATATTCTACCTGTCCTATGATAATATCTTATCAACAGGACTTTGGCTATTAATTGTTGACAAAATTGATTAGTGAAAGATAGTATATCATAATAATATCAACAGTTTGTAGTATTTCTATGAAATCTCGAAAGGATTGTAAACTGAAACGTCAAATTACATGGCGCTTAATATGAAACTTGAACGTCCTTGGTTCAACACATACGCTTTATATATATGTATCATATACCTTAACAGAATAACTCTTGAATAATTCTTAGTATTTCAAATAGTTTAATGAATTGAATACAGTCATTAATTTTAACTATAGTGATCAAATTAACTATGTTGAAAGATGAGCCAAATACAAATTACAAACAATATTGAACATTGATCAACATCCTATGAGTTAAATGAAATCACCATATTTGGCTAATATAAAAAGTTAGCATATTACCGACATAAATAATTAGTAAGTGAATTGAATATATTGTTTTAATTATTAAACTGTCTATATATTCGTAGATATTCTTTGATAATACCATTATGTTTAGAATGTTTTAATTTAATTAACATCATACGACTTATTGTTTATCATTACAAAAAGTCTAATGTAGATTACAGTTAACAAGATTAAATATTAGGATAGCTAAATAAGATGATATTGTTTAACGAAACTGTTTCATTCTACGGTATAGCATATCAATAGAATATGTTTTGAGATCAAGCATAGAACCTTTATGTCTTACGTAAAAAACCCCTTCTGATAATTATACATTATTATCAGAAGAGATTTTATAGAGATTGTAGTAATTTCAATAGCACTGCTGAGAAGTCCCATAATAGAACGAAACGGTCGTTCAGTGCTTCCAGGTTTTCTATGGTGGTCTAGCTTCAACTGACTCATGATCTTAACTATTGATTTTACAATACTATACAACATATTCCAACATAATCTTGAATGAGAGAGATATGATTTGATCTACTATATGTTTAATTAAATTGTAGTGAATAAAACACCAATGGGGACAATCCAATATATTTAACAACCAATTACAGAACTAGTTAGTAAAATCAAATAACCATGTATTGAATCGTTAATATGCAAATTGTTCATCAGTTGTTTCAAATCACTCAGAATCCCCTTGATCTTGCATTTTCATACAAATTGCCTTCTGTCTTCATTCTTTATTGTTCGATCTTCTTATCTCTCTGCCGCCAGACATTCTGTTCAGTGCTCACGTCATATACTACTTATGTCTACATAAGTAGCACACACCACAAAATGACTTGTAGGGCCAGTGAAATTCCACTGAGCCCTAGCCATTGAGTATCGAACAAAATCATCAATCCTCGTCAATGTCAAGGACAACCAACGCGCATCAGTTAATCGTACGCCATGGACTGGCCCATGCGGCAGTGGTCTTACCATCGCTTGTATCTACTTTAACTAATATATTTCTGTCAACGACACTCCGACATTCATCTTTAAATCAATGGCAGTATAAACATCCGTATCGATTGATAATACACTTATCCTACTATCGCTATAGCATCATTGCTCTTGCGACAAAGTTAATGTATCTCATCTGAAAAACTCAATTACTTGTCAAAGCTATATACTTCAGCGCGACGTTATGTTCTTTTTATTATTTCTATGGTTAATGGCTTTACGTTCAACCAACGTTCTACTAACATATTATTACGTTAGCTAGTTGGTCGCACCACTCACGTCTAACTCGAGTAAGCCTGCAATCATTTCGACATAGATCATCCACGCTAATTGCATATGATTATTCTGTTCACTTAACAAAAGTCATCACTCACATTTTTTTGTACTTGGTTAATTGAGAACTAATTAAAATATGAAAGAAATTTCAATGCTTGTATAGTTTTGAACAAAATTATTCAATGAACAGATATACTTCTTTGTTTTCACAACAATTAACTTGGTTTTGTGTGGGTAGCTGAAATCAGTTCTGCCATCAGAATAGTTGTGTATGGTAGAATTCAACTGAGTGACTAATATTACTTTTACTGATCAGTATTCTCCAGACACTTCACTTTGCTCGACTAGTACAATTACATTTCGAATAAACCAAGACGAATGAATGTGAATCACAATGAGAACAACACTAATATATTCACAATTTTACACGACATGGTTCTACAATATCCTTCAACCATTCTATAACGTTGATTGACCAAGGTCAGGCCATTCAACGTGTCCCAGCATAATGCCGAATTGAAAAAAAACATGTTTTGATATATACTATGTCCTACTAACAGCCATATACCGTGTGAACAATCTGTTCAGCTGACCATCACTCACTTTGAGGTTTGGCCAATGCAAGTCATTCAAAATATGATACAATTTTGATAGCTTATAAACTCCTAACAGGATCATTCACCAAAGTCTTATACTCCCCTGTTTCCATAACAATTACCTTGGTTTTCTGTGGGTAGCTGAAATCAGTTCTGTCATCAGAATAGTTGTATATAGTAGAATTCAACTGAGTGACTAATATTTCAGAATGTTTGACCGTTGCAATGTTTGGTCTGAATTAACATCAATCGGATGATCTTGATCGTTTATTCATTGAAATGAAACATTCATACTTAATCATGATGTCTTAAACAATTTAGGATTTAGTAGTTCTTTGAACAGAAAATTGGTGTTTAAAGCACACATCTTCAGAATGGGACCTTAGTATGAAATCTGACCAAAAGTCATTAAACATATCATAAAACAGAATTTTACTAATTACTGTAATTCGGTGGGAAACAAACTCACTTGTCTTACTTAGATACTAGTGTATATCTGAGCACTACATGTACCATCCTCTGTGTGTTTATGACATGCATAATTGTATCAATGGAATTTCAGTCCAAGTACACAATTATCTAATCCAAACATACGATGAAAGAATAGACATCCAGCGATTCATAACGTTAGGATAGAGATTTTCGGGTCTTCTTCATTGTTTCAATGAGACTGTTTCAGTTATTCAATAGCAAAAGTCCGTTTGTGTTTGAATGAAACAGTTATTTGTGAATTACTAGTATTCGTTTGAAATCTACGTAATGATCTACGAAATCGCAGTCATGTACACAATTCTATATCTGATCAATGATTATGTAAACTTTGAGGTTGTCAAGCAAATGAGTTGTATCTAAGTACATTCGATAGATCATGGAATGTATGCACACACACATACACAAATTCATCTTTCCATCCAACAGATTTTGGGTTGCTTGGAGATTATGAAATCTTAACCATATTTGCCGAAAATATAGATTGGGCATTGAGTAATTTCACTACAAATTAGGACTAACGATTATTTCGTCAGTAGAAGGACATACTACTTTGTATGAATCAAGGTAGTATTTTTCACTTTGTAAAATACATCCATTTACTCATAACAAATATCACTACAATAATTGATGACAAAATGCATCGATTCGGTTTCATTCAAGTTGATTAGGAGGAAAGTACGGGATAATCAAGTAACGTGACTAGTGACAAACTAGTAATATTCAGTGAAACAAGGTTTTCTAAAGTACTTTCGTTCTCAAGAATTGAAGGGTCACTTTGAAAATATCATTACCAGTTAAGATAGGTAGACTAAACCACCAATAACTGAGAACAATAACTCGATGGCAACATTTATCACTACGAAAATAAGTGGTATATATTCTAAGCGAAAGTAGAAAACAAAGGTTCTCAAAAGCGCATATGAAACACTGGCTTACAGTAGGGTCCAGGTGATGCATTTATATTTCATTGAGACTAGTCAGATGGATGTACAGTGATCCAACAACCAACATTCACTTCGGTATTTCAACTCAGAACCTTTCACTTCAAACGTCAATCCATAATCTAACTATCTCCTCAGTCAAGATATCCACTCACTTGTGCATAGATTATGAATTTCAAGTTATTCTTGTGATGATTTGAATGATCTCCTTCCTTCACAAAAGATATTCATCTTGTTGAAATATGATAAACAATACGTACGATTCAAGAGGAAAGTGAAACCCTTTGTCTTCACTAAACATATCATTGGACCATGATTTAAATGCGACCACTTTATTCTTAACCAAATTTATCAAATGGTATTTGAACTAGATTTCTTTACTGAGTTGACTTTAATGAAAACCTAAGTATGACGATAGACATAATTGGTGACTGATTCGTCTCAACAAAATATTTCCTCCTTATATTCATTATAGTTTCCAGGATTCCGATCAGCACATACCCAAGTCATTACAATTTCATTCATTCTCTCTTTAGTGGGTTTTATGTTTCGCATCAAACGTACATTATAAGAAGACGATTAGCTGACGACATTCGACCGATATTTTCTGTATTGTAATGAAGTAATACTGAGAACAACACAACATTTACCTAACGCTTTCTTGAAATCGTAATACATACCCATCTAATCAACACGAATTATTCGACGAACCACAAAAGTAACGATCGTTCTCGACTTTATTACTTACGCCTGTTACTCCTTGTGGAGGAGTATAGCCCGATTACCAGCACTATCCATCCAACCTTGTCATGGGATAGCCTTTCCAGCTCTTTTCAGTTATTTGCCATCCTATTTATATCTGCTTCTATTTCATAAAGTAATATGTTATTCGACCTTCCACTTTTCAACTTCGCTTCAGGATTTCAAGTGATGGCCTGTCTCGTGATAAAGTTTGATGTCTCTTATCCATTTTCATCGTCGTTTCCTAATTTTCCTTTTAGGCTGGAAGCTGGTTTGTTCTCTGTCAAAGTGGTCTGTTGCTGATCCCCTTTGAAGATATTATTATTTCAACTGGACATTTTATGAGAACAGCCACTAAAAACATGAAACTCATAATACTCACACTGATTCACTGTACATGCAGGTTGTACATGATAGTGTGGAAGTTGATTGAAAGAATATTCGATGATTCTAACACAAGATCACTGTATGTTTTTTCTTAGCAACAACCAGCAAAACAAACAAAATAGGACGAAAGGGTCATCCAGAGCTTCCAGGTTTTTCATGGTGGTGATCTAGCTTCAACTGACTCATGATCTTAACCATTGAAATTATTACAATCTTCACAAAACCCCTTCTGATAATAATCAACATATACTCACTAGTGACTGGATACAAGAGGTATATCCTGGAGTTCTTATGAGAAATACTGACCAGTGGAGTTCAACCAAGTTTGTTGTGAGATAGTAACTCACTGAAGACAATGGTGGATGTGTCGCTCAATTTCGTGGATTATTTGAAGTTAGACATTAACACTATTGGATGCCGGCCGACTGGCTCAGTTGTCTAGTGGTTAATTGCTCGCGGTGCGAAACCAGTAGATCCTGGATTTGAATCTCGCAGGCGGCGAGGTTGTGAATGCACACTGCCACTGAGGAGTTCCACAATAATACGAAACGGCCGTTCAGTGCTTCCAGGTTTTCCATGGTGTTGATCTAGCTTCAACTGACTCATGATCTTAACCATTGAAATAATTAAATGCATTTAAAGGTCATTTACATAAATCTACCTTGATGCAGTAACTGTCAATTTGATTAACATTGACTTTTGAAATGATTAGTTCAATAAAATCATTCCAAATTAATTCCTAACTAACCGTCAATTAGTTGAATAAACATCAGATTAAAGTTCAAAAGATTTGTGTTCTAAAGAATATAGATCAATTACTCTATGGTATTCAAACTAGAATTCTACCTAATAACATAAAGTAGTCATGGATAGACGAAGAGTTAACATTAAGCAGCTAATCAGTTATCCACTCAAATTAATCTCCACTTCAATTCCCATAAGAAAATCTGACAGTAGTATATAAGTTGACTGTATATCATTGAATCATGTGAGAAGAAGATGATGATGATGATGATGATGATGATGATGTTGGAGAAGAAGAAGAAGAAGAAGAAGAAGAAGAAGAAGAAGAAGAAGAAGAAGAAGATAGGATTACACGTCAATCGTTCAATATGAGAAAATTGTAGCTTTTATCAAGTATCATGTATAACTTACTATCTATCAATATGTTAAGTGCATTTCTCAATTTATGACTATGTGTACATCAAACATATCACATCTATTCTAGTGTTAGTGTATAATTGTGAAATTAGGTTTATCATTATCATGCCTTATTGAATTCAAAAGGATTATTATTACATAACCATGTTCAATTTATGTGATTCAATCAATGAAATATAATATGGATAATTCTAATAGAGAAAACTATTTTATGTTCTCTAGTTGATGGGATATAGATTGGAGTAAAGGGTATCCTATGCACAACTGTGCCGGTGTACTCTGATTGGCTATTCGTTAACCAATTCACGCTAGTCGATACTTGAAAAACAATCTAGAATCTTCTCATTGTTAAAACTATAAATATATACAAATGTTACTTTGATTATGTTTCTTACTTTCATCTATCGTTATTATTTGGCATCACAAATATGAGGGGGGGGGTTCCTATTTGTAATGAATAAACTTGATAATGAATGACCATTCTTATTTATAGATAATACAATTTTAATATATTTAAGTAATATGAAAAATAAGAAATCAATATTTTTTATTGGTCAAACATGTGTAATTTTGACCTTACCCCACAAATGTCTTAGCACGATCGAGGAGGAACAGGTGTCTACCCCCCCCTTCTGAAATTCTCTCCGATGTCCACGTAGATACAGCCATTGTCAAGGAAGTCCTATTCATTGCCTTTTCGTGGTGGTGGTGGGTGTTATTTACGAAAGTATGAGGATAAAAACTAATTATCCGGTGAATTCACTAGGTTGGTGCGGATGATGGTGGTGATGATGGTGATGGTGGTGACAGAACTAAAAATTCAATATATTTTGTTCACACAAAACATTATCCATTTTACAAATATGTGTCATGTTAATCTAGCCCTACAAATACCCTGTAACGATTGATGGTGGATAGATGTCTGCCCTCTTTTACAAAATGCTCTCCCATATACACGGATATACAGCCATTGTTACGAAAGTTCACCTCAGTGCATTCTAACAACAGGGGTATTGTTTACCGAATTAAAGGAATGGAAAGAGTAAGTCTGTCGCGTTATCCGGGTTGCTGATGATGATGATGGTGGTGGTGGTGGTGGTGGCAATGACAAAAATAAAAAAATTTTAATATTTATTTTATTCATTTTAGTCTTAGTAACACAATTGTTATACAGACTAACTGTACAGAATCACATTGATCAGTTTCCTTTTCTTTTCTACTTCCTCTAATTCATCATCATCATCATCATCATCATTCAAATAGTATCTAATTGTTTAAATCATTCCATTCAATTAAAATATAATTTTAAATATGCTAATTTTCTTTGATATCGTTTACATTCAGTAGTTGTATTAAGCTAAAATGTAAAACAAAAACAACAACAACAACAAAAAATTAGTTTGTTTATAATAATAAGGATCACGTTCATGATCATGATGATCGTGATCATGTTCATGTTCATGATCATGATGATCGTGATCGTGATCATGTTCATGATCATGATGATCGTGATCGTGATCATGTTCATGATCATGATTCACTTACTTTATCTGTATTCATTAATATTGTACTATTGTATTGAATTTTAGGCATATTCACTGGATTTAACATGGTATCCATTTTCCATTGTATATGTTGACCTAATTGTTTGGTTACATCATAAGTACCAACACTTGTTTTTCCATTTCATGTAGAAACAAACAAACAAAAAGAAAGAGAAAAACAATCAAAAGTCTATTTCACTTGAATAATAATAATAATAATAATATCCACATATGCTCACTAGTGACTGGCTACAAGAGGTATATCCTGGAGTTCTAGTGAGAAGTATTGATCAGTGGAGTTCAACCAAGTTTGTTGTGAGATAGTAACTCACTAATGACAATGATGGATGTGTCGCTCAATTTCGTGGATTAGTTGAAGTTAGACATTAACACCGTTGGATGCCGGCCGACTGGCTCAGTAGTCTAGTGGTTAATTGCTCGCGGTGCGAAACCAGTAGATCCTGGATTTGAATCTCGCAGGCGGCGAGGTTGTGAATGCACACTGCCACTGAGGAGTTCCACAATAATACGAAACGGTCGTCCAGTGCTTCCAGGTTTTCCATGGTGTTGATCTAGCTTCAACTGACTCATGATCTTAAACATTGAAATAATATTGATTGATTCATAAATGCAGAATTCTGTATATCCTGATGAATTATGCCATAGTGAATTAATTGAATGTAATGTAAGGTAAAGAAAACGTGTACTTAATTGCCGTAGAGTTAGAGGAGATGAAAAGACATAAAGAGAATAATGAAAAACTAATTATTGAAATGAACATAAGCTCAATAAGAAATATATTCACTTTATTACCATAGCAACAAATAACAAAAATCAATAATTACGTCATCAAATTCTAGCTTTTTCAACAAATAGAAAACTATCTATGAAAGATAACGTTGATATTTAATGAATATATAGTAATTGTGTTTCTTAACCTTAGTACTGCAGTCAATGAGAAGGCATAAGTGTGTGTGTGTTTTTGGGGGGGGGGACTATCAAATGTGTTTGAACATACAAATTACAAAATATTGATCAATTGTCTCAATCTTCATTGTTCCTTTACTATTATACCAATTATTTTCTATTCTTGTTGTTTCCTTCTGATGTCATACATTCTATTCTTGACTAGAGTTATATACTACTATTTATGTTGATATAAGTAGCAGACTATAGTACTATTTTATCACTTAACGACAGATTACCTATAATCATATACCTATATCTGTTGTATGAAATCGAATAGATTAGAGACATAAATACTTGAGACAATCTGAATATTGAATGATAGTAGGATTGTAATTATGATTATGAGTATTCTGTTGTTTGAAAATTATGGTTGCAAAATAGTTTTAGTTTTTGATTGAGATCATGAATTGACTGATGTTAGACCACCGTTGAAAACCTGGAAGCACTGAACGACCGTTTTGGTCCTAGTATGGGACTCCTCAGAGTCAGTGCGCATCCACGATCTCGCTCACGGGATTTTTATCATTTACAATAATGTACTAGCCAAGAGATAATGAAAGACTAAACTATGTTATATGTAATTGTACCTTTTACTTATTATGTTGCTTACCAATAGCATATGATCTATCAATTCTAGTTGGAGATACCACCTACATCAGTTGAAATATCTTCTTCCACATGTTTCGTTTATTACGTTGCTTACCAATAGTGTGTGATCTATCAAGTCTAGTTAAAAATACCACCTACATCATTTAAAACGTCGTCCTTCATGTACTCACTTAATGCGTTGTCGGTCATATCAGTTAACTAATGTTAATAGCCATTCTGAAATATAGAAGTTTATCTGATTCCTAGTTTGTTTTGAACTTCATAAGTCATGTACTTCAAATCCTACGTTTATTCAGAAAACAAGTTCAGTGTTCATACATTACTGAAAAGCAAGTTAAATGAATAAACAATGAAGAGCGGGAATATCTATTCAGTGTACAATTCATTTTTTCAATCAAGAAACTACATTGACATAACTGTTTTGCGAAAAATCTTGAAATATTTTAGTTCAGACATAGATGATGACTGTGTCATTTTGTGTTTGGAACAACTGATTGCTACAACACAATGACTCGGATAATAGAGTATCAAATAAACACACTAGTAATAATGAATTTTATTCATTCCTTGATTGTTAGTGTTTTGACTATTGACTATCGTCTCAATAATCGAATTATTAAGCATTTGAGGTGGGACATGAAGGTTCTATGTTCGACTCCATTTGGTGTCACCACATATTAGGACGAAATAACTCCGTTAAACAATATCACCTCATTTGGTTAATACAACCCATTATTCATATCCAGCCATCTTCACATGTCAAAATATGCTAATTTCTATGCATACTATGAACTATAAAGAAGTATGGGTTAGCATTATGTTATTCAAGTCATGTCATAGTTTCAAGTATCCTTAGATCAATGAAAACCTATTCATAGAAGCAAACCGTTTTAATTATTTACCCAGGAGTTGATACATCAATTAGTGATTTATCTGTTCTAGATGTAGACTGATTAAATGGTATTTTATTTGGTTTAACCGATAAAGATTTGTTCACAAAATCTTGATAAACTCCAGGATCTGGATAATTTGAATTCTACAATTGAAAAGAAAATAAATAAGAACCATGTTTATATAAACACTTTACAATGATTAAAAGAAGATTATGTATTATAAGATCTGATTATGCAGTGTTAATTAAAGCATCATTAATCATATGGCTCATGGATTAACTAAATAAGAAATAGAACTTTAAGTAGTTCAAATGACTAAACAAGATATTCACAATGTATGTTTGAAGGTTATCATAAAAATATCAGACAAAGGTTTTATCAACAATCTTAACTTTGTTTAAGAATAGTATTTCAATTTACCGCTATAACTTGATAATTATTTGCAATGATTGGTAACCTTTAGCAAAATCTAATTATCTCATACTAATCAACTACATATTAGATATAAACATTGTAAACTGTACAGTAACTATTACTCACTGAATTGTACTCTTGAAATGATTCTCGGAAAATATGAAACCAAATGGTATTTCATTGTCATGTAGTACAATTTATTGTAAAGTTTGAAAGTTTTTTCAAGAGTATTTTCAATGTTCGGGATAAATATCACCCGTTGTCGTTTTGATGCAATCTCATATTGATAACTTACTGATGGGAGTGATAGTGAAAGATTCAAATTAAGTGATAATTTAATAAAACAATCAGTTTCTCCGGGAATAGATATTTACATGGTTCATTGTAAACGTCATATCGAATTGATATGAATATATTTCAATATCCATTCAGTAAACTTCTTCTGGTCTGACTATGTTTAACTTTACTTCTGAGTGCATTTTCTGAGTTGTTTATAATATATTACTTCTTCAATAAACAGTCTCATTCTAATCTATAATAGCTATGTTTCAAACATTGGTTGGACCGAAATATCACAAAAATTAACGACTCATTTGTTTGAAAAACGATCAGACCATAATATGTTTTTTTAGGTCTTCAATGACTTGATCCTTTGAATGATGTGTGTGCTTTCATGCTAGTTATAAATCTATGGTGTTATTCAAGTCATCTACATTAATTTTGTTTCACTTAATTATAATGCTTCCAGATTAACTTTACATGAGCCGTGTATAACTCGTTTTTTTTAATCATTGGGAGGAGAACACATAAGTAATATAGTTTACCATTAAAATGATTTCCACTAATTAGTCCGCATATCAAAGCTATACGTCTTTTCACTCACGGATAATCCATACAAACCATTATATTTATTTTTTATTTTTTTGTTTTAACACATAAGTATAGGTACAGGGAGGCACCAAATACATGTGCGCCACACAAATCTCAATTGATTTGTGTGAGGGCTGTGATACTGACCGGGTGCCCAAACCGAAGCAGGTGGTTTTCTTAGGGGGCCACACCCGGAGCCTTTGACCTGAACGTCTGACCCACAAGGCAGTGAAGCATCGTGAGGAGATGCAGTCCCATGGGAGCCGGTGACCAACAATTGGTTCATACGCCATTTGTTCCCGCAGGATACTGGAGCCCATGTGCACCATTGGTTTGGGGTCCGGTTAAAGCGCCGGACATTCGCTTTTCGTCCTCTCATTTTTGTAAATAACACCCCGCCACGAGAAGGCAGTGAGTAGGACTTCTCTGGTAGAGGCTATATACGCGTGACCATGTGAGAGCATTTGCAGAGGGAGAGAGGACTCTCCCCACTCTCGGCCGTACCAGGGCATTTGGGGGCATTACAGACTAGCCAGATCATCAACTGCTGTTATCAACTAATTGATCTTTATTATCTATATTAGTTAAGGTTAGGTGTCGTCAAAAATGTTACTAATCTGTAACTTAATATTATTTTTCTATCACTCAGCCTTGAGCGCAAACAAAGTTGACCTTTTTCATCAACATTGATTGTTTCATTAGTGCCCGGAATAAGAGAGTAAGGAGCAAAGCTAAAAGAATAAAACAATCATATTCCATTCGCAAGTATGTATAATACTTTGTCAATCCGACACTTACACACATGTGATTATTCATTCTACAGGCTGTTCTAGCTCCTAATATATATCCACGAGTACTGATACTCTTCTTATTGAACTTTTCAGCCATTGAAGTCTATAACACATCCAATTTACAGATTCTCAAACAATTAAATTCACTTGAATGTCATAGGTTGTCGGTCCAACAAATCCATTCCTATCTATTGGTGCCAGTGTTATGCCAAGACGATGATGAGGTACATCTTCTGGATAGAGAGAGCGTTTCTGACATGAACCAAATGCATATGCTGTTTTTGTTTCCGCTAGAACTGCTACAACCGAAAAAAGTTATACTGTAGAACGATGTATGTAAATAACTGATCGTCTTGTTTGCGCTAATCCATAGTGAGTTGCTTATAACACCGGCTAAACCCTGAGGTTGACACGATTACAATCACACCTTGTTCAGTAACAAACTTTTTTTATCATATTGTCATTTTGTTTGACAACTACAATACAAAATCTTTGAAAACTCGTAAAATCAGTTCATATGCTTGGAACTGAGTTTTGATTAGTTTTCGACGGATTTGCGATCGAAACCCTCAACGAGTAATTCATTCGCCTCACTGAATTACTACAGTTTATTTAGCACGATTAGTATGAAACAGATTGAATAAGCTAACAAGATTCGAGCTTCAAATCAAATGAAAGTATGTTAGAATTCTTCTCCTACAGGACAGCCAGCAATAGTAAATAAAAAGCAACAAATCAATATAATCAGAAGTAAAGTAGATACACACGATATTATAATGTCCATCGAATATATCAGACGGACATTAGGATGCAACAAATGACTGATAAGATAAATCCCCAACCTATGTAATTATTTGCCGTCAAAGAAGAAACAGATCATTTTGTGATATCTTGATTATTTTCACCCACTTACATTTGAATTAGAAGCCGGAGAATTTATCATTCGATTTCTTGTGTTATGGAACACCAAATTTGGTTTATTAATAAACCAGATTATGTCTGGTTGTCGTTTTAAGTGCGCGTGAAGCGTTTTTTGCAGACCTTTAGTGCCTGACTCTTGAATTTCGCTTTTTATAGACAATTGACTTGGTTGTCCTTCCCCAATCTCTCGAATCTTGTGGAAAATTCGGTCTTTCAGAAATAAGCATGTGCATCCGCTATAGACTGTATACAGTCTACGGTCAGCACGAAAAAGTGAATTGGACTACAATATTCAGACTATCTTATGAATTCTAGTTCCAATTAGTTGTGGAACATAAACGAACGAACTCAATTACAATGTAATATGCATTCGTTGACAATAGAAGTAATTAACTCCAAGGGACTGTTAAGGCTTGAAGAGACATACAGATAATTGAAAAACAACGCAGTGTCTAGGAAACATTTTTGTTCACCTTTAATTTTCTCAATTGCACCTTGGTTGTCTAAATAATTCATAACTTGTGCGACCTTGGAAGTCACGACGACCAATAAGCAACGTCCAAAGTACAATAGTTCCAGACATCTGCAGTAAGTACAGAAGGGCAATCGAGCCATGTTAATCCTCACGATATGAAACACTACAAAGACTCAACATCTTTTTCAGTCTATCAATCGGCACTGCTGGTACAACGTGTTCTGACAGAATGGCACTCTCCGAGAGAAATGGTATACAGATGTAGATTATTTGATCTCAGTTTGTAAGTCTTTTTAGAATCTAACCACGGATGATCGGTCCAAGACTGAATAACAGTATAAGACAAATGATTGTTAACACCATCGTTCAGTATACTATAAGCTGATAATCCAAATGAGTTGAGGCGTGCCATTCTGTATACATAAGATATATCAATAATACTTTCCACCAGTTTGGTCCGTCGCCTTAGAAATTGTCCTGGCATATCCGTCACCTGCACGAAACAAGGATGCGCCATTTGAGTCCGTCATTGCGAACATCACCTCACATTTCTTTCTCAAATTAATGAAATTTCATGCAAATAACCCACAAAACTCTGAAGCCTTATGAAGTGGCAGTCTTGCAGTTACCCGTTGTTTTAAGGTTGTTGATTATAGTGGCTCGTACATCTTCATAGTCCATGACTTTAAGTAACAGAGTTTCGCTTATTGTGAAGTGATATGAATAGTGGAATTTATGAGACTGCATGAACACACTCCTGTCATAACTATCTTTTAGTAACAACCTACACATGTGTTCAACCTGTGAATGCGGCCCGTCCGATATTATATTTCTATCTGACATACTGTGTATAGATCTTTAAATCCTTTTTATCTGAAATGAGTTTGGCAGAATGCTAAGCTACAATTAGAAAAAGAGGTTTTAGTATTAAACCTATGAGAACTCCACATTTATAGATTCCAATGCATGGGTGGCCCAAATAATCCGTACCCTCAGTCTACTAATATTGAGAAGATCACGTAACAAGCTTGTGAAGATATGCATGACAAGCTTATTTTGTAAATAGTTTTTGATGTTATTTGTGTTTATTCTGTCAATTTTTCACTGCCTGTACATTTATCATTAAATGATTGTACGTGTTGACCTTGAACACTTTTCCTCCCTTGTGTTACACTCATAGCATGACACACGCCGTTACCCATTAACAAATACACTGCTATACAGATACCTCTTGTTATCCATTTGCTCGTGATTGTGTCAGATGGACTCTAAATCAACTGCCGTTTACATTTATAGACTACAAACAAATTATATCATATTCTACGTTTGGTTGTATCACTGGAAGGACATCAGTCTTACTGGAATCTTCAATCATCTATAATTGCGGATTTTTGGTACCAAACTCAACCGGAGCAAGCAAAAACCTGCGGAACTAAGTATTGTCTCCAATTATTGTTGTGTTTATAACTATATACTAACATTACTGTTTGTACTTAATAACTTTGTTTTCATTTTTCAGTTCATATTCTATTTGGTCCACCACAATTATCTGGTGAGCCTCGAGCCTATTACAGTTGTTATATTACTTATATTTTTTACTTGACACATTAGTTTATTTTTCACAAAATGTGGTGATCACCGACGTCTAGATAAGCAAACCGTACCAGATAGATACCCAATCCCACACATACACGATTTCGCATTATACTTGCGCGGAAAACATTTCTTTTCCAAACTTGACCTCTTGTGAGCATAACTTGAAATTCCGATGGCACCTGAGGATATCGAAAAAACACCCATCATTACACTTTTTGGTTTGTTTGAATTTTTAAGAATGCCGTTCGAACTGAAAAATGCCTCGCACACGTTCTAACTATTTATGGACGAAGTCACCAGAGGTTTGGATCTTGTATTTACCTATACCGACGATGTTTTGATTGCCAGCTCATCAATCAAAGAGCATGTCCAGCATCTACAGATTCTCTTTGACCGTTTAAAAGGCACGGTGTCATAATCAATCTTTCTAAATGTATATCCGGTGTCTCAGCCTAGGAGTTTCTGGGACATTACATTGACTCTCAAGACATTGAACCACTTCAGAAGAAAGTTGAAGCTATCATCAACCAACCTGAACCAACTTCAGTAAAATCATTATGTAGTTTCCACGGAACGCGTAATTTTTCTCGACGACTTCTACCCAATTGTGCATACGTATTACAACAGTTAACAGACCTGCTAAAAAGTGATAGAAAAGAGACGAAGAAAGAAAATAATCACATATTTAAGTTACCTTTTGATGCCAAAACGGCATTCGAATAAGCAAAGCTCATGATTATCAACACCACTATGTTGCAACATCTAAATACTGACTCCACAACCCACATGATTTAACGTACGGACGAGTCACAAAAAACCGTCGGGGCAGTATTACAACAGCGAGTAAGCAACATGACTACTCCTATAGCGTTCTTCTCCAAGCGACTGTCACCAACTAAAGAACGTTATGGTACTTTCGGACAAGAGCTACTTGCCATTTATTTAGTAGTGAAACACTAATTTTTTTATTTTAAGGGCGTGCATTCACTATTATGACGAATCACAAACCTCTATGTTGTTCATTAAGCACCTCTTAAGATCGACATTCACCACGAGAAGCGTGACAATCGGACTGCATCTATCAATCTACAACAAACATCCAATTTATCAAAGGACATAGTAACGTCCTAGCCGATGCTAAACGAAGTCAGAGGCTCCATTTAAGAGAATATAGTAATAAAGAACAATGAGTTGTGCTGTTTAACATGATGAAGTAAGCTCACATGAAGGAAGGGAAGTCAAAGTGGTACAAAGAAAGCGGTTTATTAGTAGAAAGTATGCATATAAGGGGTGAAGTGTTAAGAATATTAATAACTATATCTTTTACCGTCTAAATTTTATTTCTTTTCTTTTTTGTCCATTCGATGCCAGCCACACAATCCTAGTGTAAAAGTTCGAGTTAGCATGTTATAGGTTGTCTTAGTAGAATAGCTAATCCAGTATACAATTGGAAACATGTGTCTGAGTAGTGGGCGTAGGAAGACAATCTATATCACAGTTTGATTGACTTATGTTCTGCCGCACAAACACTGGTGGATTGAAGTCATCGCCCTCACCATCAATGCTTGCTGGTCAGTAACTCCACCCTCCCTCCTTTTGTGTTGTTAGGCTCATTTAAGCTTATTTTGGATACATGTCATACATCACACAATCCTCTGTTTCACAACCTGTTGGAAAACACTATTTCTATAAGTACCATTTTACAAGCTTATCAGGCATTTACAAATTATGGACTGTGAGTAAGGCATCAATGCAGTGCTTTAATTGACTATAGTATAAAGTATAGTTTGCCAATTAGAGTATAAGCATTAAGAGGGATGTAATGTATGATAGTTTTTTATTAAAGCGGGCGGAAAAGTATAAAAGTATATGGGTTGTAGACAAGGCAACGAGTGGAGAAATAATATTAATTAAGCATAAGTCAATCAATCTGTGATATAGATTGTCTACCTACGCTCACCACTCAGACTCATGTTTCCAATTTTATACTGGATTAGCTATTCTACTAAGACAACCTATAACATGCTAACTCGGACTTTTACACATGTATTGTGTGGCTGGCATCGGATGAAAAAAAAGAAAAAATCAGACAACAAAAGATATAGTTATTAATATTTTCAACACTTCACCCTCTATATGCACACTCCCTTATAATAAACAGCTTTCCCAGTACCAACCTTAACTTCCCCTCCTTCATATGAGCTTACTCCAACTTGTTAAACATCACAATTCATTGTTCTTTATTATAACATCCTCTTAAATGGAGCCTCTGACTTCATTTCATTTTAACAAGAGGTAATATGAATTTAATGTAATTTATTATACATCTGTCTGTTCTACTACGTAATGTTAAGCAACGTTTGGAGTCCATATCCAAGTGCCTTGCTGCTCTGCTGTTTCCCTTTTTTATTTTCTTCAGAATCTTGCTCAGAGGGCACAGATATGGAACTTCTAACGTTTGGAACAAACTCCACTTATGCGTCAACTCAAGGTCATGACTTATGACAAGCTCTCTTTGAGACTACTTCATAACAATTATAAACTTAATAAGTTGAGAAGCATGCAATGCTCCAACAAATGTTGTAATTTGTAGATCATGCCTGTAAAAATGGTGTGTACCTGTTCATGCAGAAATATATTATTATTATTAATTGCTAGTCAACATGGTGTGCAGAAGAGTAAAATGCTAATAAGCAATAAACAAGAAGAGACTCACACTAACTTGGTGCTGATGTGATTTTGTGTTGTCCTAACCAGTTGATGGGTAGCAGGCTCCATAGATGCAGGTCGACTGGTAGTAGGCAGTCGATTGTGCGGTTCTCTTGACTGTTTAAGGTGGTAATGAGTGTCCCTTAGCGACTGAGTTTAGTTGAACAGTATCAATAGGTCCAGTGAGTTACCTGTCTACTTTAAGTGAAGAAATAGAGTGGAAAAAGTAGCTTAAACAACTGCGAAGTAAGAAAAATAGGGCAAACTGAACTTGAAGTCCATTTTGGTTTAGACGTGCAGACAGCCTATGATGTCTGAGTGAGGCACAGATGTGTTCGTACGTGCTAGATCAGTGATAATGAGGGCTTGATGAAGCAGTCTTACAGACGTATGTAATTCATCTGCCATGCGTATTTCGGAGGGAAGACTGTTCTATATTATTGCATACTTGATGAAGGAGAAGTTTACCCGAGTTTTTGATCTGCATTTCTGAACTTTGACCGTAGATACTTTGTTTCAAAGTTCATATTCATGTGAATCTCGGGCAAGAACTATCTTACATGTTGAATAAGTAAGGTTTATGAGTAGTTTGAAGTAGAGAATCAAATTAGATCTAAGTCTTCTTTTCCAAAGGGGTTCAATTCCTAGGATTTTGCATCGGGAACTGTAGTCAACGACTGATTCAGTCTTAAGTATTTTGCGGTTGAAGTCTCGTTGTATTCCTCCCACCTTTAGTATATCAGATAGGCGTAGGTTGGAAAAGAAGAACGAGCAGTATTCAGCGATAGGTCTTACACAAACTTTATAAAGAAGGATTTTGGATTTATTTTGATAAAAATTACGGAGAATGAAGCCAAGCAATTTCCGCATTTTAGATACTTTGGCTGAGATGTGTTCAGAGAAATTAAGACTGTGTGAGTAAGGTACCTCTAGGACAGTTACTGATGCCAGTCTGGGCTGTGTATTGTTGTTATGTGTTAGTTTTATTTTGAGAGACGTGTTTCCTATACATAATCAGCCGCCCTTCTCTGTGTTGAGCTCGAACCTTCAGCGTTCGCACCAGTCGTCTACTATGTTGAGTTCATGTTGGATTGTTTGCATAGTACTACGTACATCGCAAATAGTATTTTTATAGATGACTTTTGATTCATCAGCGTAGAGGAAGGTCTTACCCGTGCTAATGCACTTGTATATATTGTTGATGTAGACTGTAAAGAGCAATGTACCCAAGACACTACCCTGCACAATACCACTGGTTATTGATCGAGGCGTACATGTTGTACAGTCAATCATGGTTATTTGGTAACCGTTTGTGAGAAAAGACATGATTCGTTGAAACGATGGGTATGTAATGCCAACTGACTGAAGTTTATTGATTAGGAGGTTATGTAGTACTTTATCAACGGCTTTCTTAATATCGAAATATAGTATAACCACTAGTTTCTTCTGGTCACGTATGCGAGTGACCTTGTTGAAGAATTATATTAGACATGTACTCCATGACCTTGTTCTAATGAAGTCGTGTTGTGACGGGTCTATTAGATCTAACTTAAGTAGGTGATCAGATAGTTGTTTTTTATCACTTTTTCCATTATGTGTGAGATAACTGGAGTGATATTTATGGGTCTGTAGTTTTCAACCAGGTTTCTCGGTCCGGATGTGTGTTTGGGAAGAACATACGTTACCATCCAGGTTTCCGGATATGTATCTGTCTCTAAAGATAATGTGTATATTTTGAGTAATAGCATCTATATGTCCGGTCCTGATATTATATAAAGGAGTGAAGGGATTCCATTGGCACCAGAACTGGAATTCAGCTTAAGGGTTTTGATAGCTGTATGTATACTCCTAATGTCGAAGTTTATGGTGCTAAGACAAATTTTGCAGGTGCTTTTTGTGTTGATATCTTTGACTTGAGATGTATTACCATTGTGGGAAAACCACTCACTTAGTAGTTCACATACGATGGTTTGGTCATTATACGTCAATCCATCGTGCATTAAGGAGCGAATGTTGTGATCTGCGTTCTTTCTTGTGCGTTTTGCGAGGAGACCACATAAGGCTTGGGTCCAAGATGCAGCAGTGAGCGCAGTAGGTTCCTCTGCCTGTTTATGCTTGTTGTGTTGACTCTGTAATCCGTCAAGTACAGAGTATATTTGATGCAGGGCAATAAAGTCTTTTGATATATAGTACGCCATTTTTAGTTTTCGCAGTTCTGACGTAGTCTTTTAGTGTATTAAAGGAGTAATTGTCGTAAAAGCAATTTTAGAGGGTAAAGTATTGTCTCGTGCAGATTTGGTGGAAGTACTAAATACTTTGAATGTTTTTAAGGGGTAATCACTGGTAAAGAAGCTGCTCCAGTCAGAATGCTTTATTAAAAATCTAAAGTTTTCTATGTCAGTGTTTGCATAGTCTCTATATTGGGAACGAGTAGT
Organism: Schistosoma spindalis; assembly: GCA_946903255.1. Lineage (NCBI taxonomy): Eukaryota > Metazoa > Platyhelminthes > Trematoda > Strigeidida > Schistosomatidae > Schistosoma > Schistosoma spindalis. Next base: position 2,133,458 of record OX336420.1, read on the forward strand.
TCATGTCTTTAGTTTGTTGCAATTTGCATGAATCGGAAGGGCGCCGAGAAAAATTTAATGATTGCTCTTGTGAAACTTTACGCCAATCACCATTGATGTTGGTGTGACACTGTGACAGAATATCATGTCAAAAATGTTGTGGTTTCGTGTAGGCAGGTGCACATGTTGTAGCCACCCGTGTATGTCTAAAGGCCTTGGTATGCTTATATAGCACAATGGGTCAGAATGTGTCTCCCAGTTAATCGTTTTAAAGTTGAAATCACGACAAACAATTTTGTAGGCGAAATTAAGTGGGGCAGCCTTAGCAACTGACCCGCTCATAGTGGTGTCAGTTGAAATGAGAGTGTTAGGAGCTCGATATATACATTCGATTATTATTTTACATTCATGAATGTGTACAATAAGCCATATCGAATCTGGTAGTTTGGATATGGTCGCTATAGATTTCCGCAATCGTAATTTTTGAGGCATATACGGTACGACAGCTACGCTTCTTAGTGACTCAACCGCAATGGAAGAGCTTCTGGTAGGTCCATTCAATTATATTATTTTTTATCTGCTCACTGCAATTTAGAAACCTGTTCCACCTTGTAATTTTGTATGTGAGTCTGACTGAGCACATGTCAAATTTAAATCTACTCTCTCATTAGTTGTGATACAAAGACAATCAACAATTTATCCATATTTGATTGACACTTATGAATATATATGGATTTTTAACATTCACTCTCATACACACACACTATTGGTCTCCCTGTGTGCTTGCTTTCTTTTCGCTTGCGGATTTTACCAATCTTTAACAATAAACTATCTCTATAATTTGTCTCTATATTCCCACATAAACGCATACACAAAATCACATGGACTTCACCAGATCACACCACACAGAACCAAATTGACCATATCTGCATCAACAAAACGTTCAGGAGGACGATGGAGGACGTGAGAACAAAGAGAGGAGCTGATATAGCATCAGATCATCACTTGCTGGTCACCAAGGTGAAATCGAAACTCAAGAGCACTGGACAATGGGGAGGACAATATCACAAAAATTTAATACGGCTCTTCTTCGGGATAATGACAAACAATAAATTCAAGATAACCCTCAGCAATAAGTTCCAAGCATTTCATGATCTACTCACTGGAGAAGAAACTACTATGGAGAGCAACTGGAAAGAGATAAGAGAGACAATCACTTCAACATGTCATGAGGTTTTAGGCCGAAAGAAGCACCACCACAAGGATTGAATCACGTTCGATACACTAGATAAGATTCAAGAAAGGAGGAACAAGAAGGCAGCAATCAATACCAGTCGAACAAGAGCAGAAAATGTCAAGGCACAAGCCGAATACACAGAAAAAACAAGCACGTGAAGAGGAGCATCAGAACTGATAAACGTAAATATGTGGAAGATTCAGCATTGACGGCGGAAAAGGCTGCCAGAGAGGGAAACATGAGACAACTGTATGTCACAACAAAGAAACTCTCTGGAAATCACCATAAACCAGAACGACCGGTGAAAAGCAAGGAAGGCAAGATAATCACCAACATTGAAGAACAACGGAACAGTGGGTAGAACACTTGAAAGAACTCTTGAATCGACCAGCCCCACTGAACCCACCCAACATCGAAGCAGCACTCACGGACCTCCCAATTGATGTTGGCCCACCAACAATTGAAGAGATCAGCATGGCTATCAGACAAGTCAAGAGTGACAAAGCAGCAGGACCAGACAACATTCCAGCAGAGGCACTGAAAGCAGACGTAGCGGCAACTGCAAGGATACTCAACATTCTCTTCAGAAAGATTTGGGATAAGGAACAGGTACCAAAAGACTGGAAAGAGGGACTTCTGGTCAAAATACCAAAGAAAGGCGATTTCAGCAACTGTGACAACTACAGGGGAATCACTCTTCTTTCAATACCAGGAAAAGTCTCCGACAGGGTATTGTTAAACAGGATGAAGGACTCCGTAGACCCACAACTTCGCGACCAACAGGCAGGATTTCGTAAGGATAGATCGTGTACAGACCAAATCGCAACCATACGGATCATTGTGGACTAATTAATTGGAGTGAATTCATCACTTTATATCAACTTCATTGACTACGAAAAAGCGTTTGAAAGCGTGAATAGAACAACCCTATGGAAGCTTTTTCGACACTACAACGTGTCTCAGAATATAGTCAATATCATACGGAATTCCTATGATGGGTTAAACTGCAAAATCGTTCATGGAGGAAAGTTGACAAAGTCGTCCGAAGTGAAGACCGGTGTCAGGCAAGGTTGCTTACTACCACTCTATCTCTTTCTTCTGTTGGTCATAAAGACGTCACCATCACAAGGTAAGCACGGGATACAGTGGACAGCTAGGATGCAGTTGGATGATCTAGACTTCGCAGATGATTTAGCTCTTCTATCGCACACACAACAACAAATGCAGAAGAAGACGACCAGTGTAGCAGCAGCCTCAGCAGCAATAGATCCCAATATACACAAAAGGAAAGGCAAGATTTTCCGAGACAACACAGCGTGCAACAATCCAATCACAATTGACGGAGAAGATTTGGAAGATGTAAAAACCTTTACATATTTGGGCAGCATCATCGATGAACAGGGTGGATCTGATGCAGATGTGAAGGCACGGATTGGCCAAGGAAGAGCAGCATATTTACAACTGAAAAATATCTGGAATTCAAAACAATTGGCAACCAACACTGAGGTCAGAATTTTTAAAAAAAATGTGAAGACAGTTCTACTGTATTGGGCGGAAACCTAGAAAACCACGAAAGCCATCATCCAGAAGATACAGGTGTTTATTAACAGTTTTCTACGCGAAATACTTCGGATCCGCTGGCCGGACACTATTAGCAACAACCTACTGTGAGAGAGAACAAATCAGATCCCAGTGGAGGAAGAAATCAGGAAGAAGCGCTGGAAGTGGATAGGACACACATTGAGGAAATCAACAAACTGCGTCAAAAGACAAGCCCTCACATGGAATCCTCAAGGCCGAAGGAGGAGAGGAAGACCAAAGAATACACTACGTCGAGAAATGGAGATAGAAATGAGAAAAATGAACAATATTTGGATAGAACTGGAAAGGAAGGCCCAGGACAGAGTGGGTTGGAGAATGCTGGTCGGTGGCCTATGCTCCATTGGGAGTAACAGGCCTAAGTAAGTAAGTAATTAAATAATAACTGATGTTCAGACTTTTGAATAATCTCGATTAAATCTGTTATTCTACAAGCTCATAGGCGTGCATTTGGAAGTAAGAGTCTGTGATATCAAAGCAAGTGAAGGATTGATTAAAAGTAACAGGTTACGTAGGTGAGTCATCTTATTTTGTACAGATCGAGCATCGTTTAGCATAAGTGTTTGTCTAGTACAGGGGTGTGATGTAAACACGGTGGATTCTCTATTTTGCCATAGGAAGTGGTAGCATTGGCTCAAAATCCATGTTCGTTTGGTTTATAACCAATTGAGTTAATGGGAGAACGGTTGTCGGGAGTTGGTTTGGCGAAAGAATTATTCTTAGGAGCGACAGGTAGAAGAGAATGAGTTGAATGGATTAGTAGCGTATTCGAGGAGTGATCAGGAGGTTCCGTTAAGGAATCTTTGCGACAAGAGACAGTTTTCGATGGCGAGAAAGATGTGTCACTCTCCATCAAGTCGTAGTGTATAGAACATGGTTTAGAATAGTGGGATTGTCGCCATCAACATTTGAAGACCTCATAGCAGCACTGTCGGGGGAAAGAGAGATCAAAAGTATGTGGTGTACGTGTGGAAATGGGGAAGATCAAAGAGTTGCATAGGGTGGCTTGACTTTGATAGTATTTAAAATCAATAGTTGGGTGCTCAAGTAGTTTCCTTGTGTGTGATGAGTTATTTTAGTCCTATTATGGGTAGTTAAGGGTGTTAAATGTTTCTTTTAAGCATTGGCATATTGCCTGATATTGTTGCCAATTGAGGTGTTTCTTTTGTGTGTGGTGTACTTGTTCCGTGAGCACGCAAGGCTCACACTATATGGTTTACTGGGACCACGTTAAAGTGTGGTTTTTTGTCGGTTGCAACCTCACGTTAGGACGACTGTGTACTGCTAGCCCGCTATGTTTGTTGCAGGGCATTCTACTGCCATAAAAATGTGCATGTTGTGTGTTAAGAGTGCTGAAGTACCTGTGAGTTTCTACAGAGAATTTAGTATTATTTCGTATTGCGATTTCTGAATGCTTATAGTTATTAGAATGTGTTAGGTTTGAAGCTAAACGAGTTCACTTAGGTTGCGAACGAGAACGAGATTCGATGACCAACGACCAGTAAGCTAACTATTGACGCGTCTCAGCCCCAGCTATCTAGAGGGAGATGTCTAGGCTTGACATGAGAAGCATATTCTGCAACAACCAGAAACGAGCCATTCAACCAAAACAATTTAAAACATATATATACAAATATATATGATCGATATTGTCATTTAAATTTTTAAACATTCGTCAATAAGTTCGTTAATTGATTGCTATTCAAATATTTAAACATTTAATCGATAAGTTAATCGACAAAATTATAATGTGAGTTTTTGGGGAATTTATCGTCCCCAACAGAATGATTCCTGGGAGAATTATTTTTTTGGCTTCTTACCGGAGCGGCAAGGGCAGTGCTTGGGGATTATTCAGGCATATGTGGATTGGCATTTCGAGTTAGCTGAAAGTTTGGGCTTAGGATGAATGGCTGCAGCCGCTTGCTGTTTAGTCTTGAACCTAGGACTAGTAGCAGTATGCGACGTGCTTCCATTTTAGGAAGGGGTAAGTTATGGCGTTTTAGGAATTGTGCAATGGCCAACGTTGTAATTGCCGCTACCACGTAGGCTGGGTTGATTTTTTCACAATTCATTGAAGATTCGAGGCTGAATAGCAGTCTTATGTGTCTAAATACTGCTCACAACATGCGATGCTTTTGAAAGGGCTGCTAAATGATGTCGACTCGTACGGTATGTGACTGCTCTTATCTATACCTACAGGGAAGATACAAGTTATATGTCATGCCCATGTGCATGGTGCACGTCTGGTGTAACCGTAGGAAAATAATGATGCAGACTGATCAGTAAGTTTTTAAAGCTTCACATTATTAGTTTCAGTGACTGATTTAGATCTTTTGCAGCTGCTATAGGCATCAGGAGAGATTATATGCTTTTAGATGGCATGAACATTATTGGAAGTAATGTAAATGTAAAGTTTGTATTAAGTGAGCAACGAAAGTTATAACTAGGTTTGTCTGTTTCAACAATTCTTGTTCATAATATTTGTGACTAACTTATACGAAATGCGTTACTTGTGTAGTGTGACATCGAGTCGGGATTGACTATGATCACCACTACAGGAAGTCTACGTGCCAGTTAGCGGGTTAGGTCCCTCCATAGGCCAAATATCAGAAGGCGGTTGATGGCTGTAGTGCAGATGAATTTGTTGACGATCTCGTGATGCCGAAATAATACCGAGATCATGCAATGGTTTACAAGCGGAACTACCGACCGTAATCGAGCTCGCGCAAGGTCACAGTCAAAGGAATAAGGTAAGTTTTCAGTACATTTAAACAAACAAGTACGATAAAATAATCAGCAGTTGTTATATATAATAATAATATAATAATAATTGATTCCATTATGCCAATCTCGCTCTCTTCATGAAAGTAGGTCACTACACTTTTATGCACTATCAGCCGGTATGTATGAGTATCAATAAATAGCCTATGGCAAATCGAAACGTTGAGTCGTTCACGAATACACTCATTTTTAACCAATTCCTCTTAGCTTTCTGTTCAAAACTCACATTATTATCACTTTTCATGATTTAAAAAACCTTTTTGATAACCATTCATATGTATTAGTTGTATTAATAAATTCTATCATGATCACGTGAAAATGAGGTCGAGAAAATCTCTCCGTGACTAAATAAACCGTATTGAACATAATAAACTATCTGTAGCAGTAGTTTGAATTCTTCTCCACGGTCATACTTTTGCTCTTTCAGTTAACCCATTAATTCAGATTCAACTGGAAATAAACTCATATGGACAGCCTAACGGCATAAACGTTATGTGACTAAATAATTTAAACCAAGACTAATACCAGTATCAACATTTCTACAATATTGATGATTTTTGATATTTCCAAACGCAAAACACTTGTACTATTTATAGGTTGAGCTATCAACCGATGACTATTACTACGCATGTTACAGTGACTTATTAAAATATCCCTACAAGGTATCGTTTTACTGTCGTAATAATCCCACTTTGTTTAACCCAAATAATCTTCAAGCAAATTTTCATTTTGTGCGTGTTAAGCAATAAAACAGATATTTTAAAGTTATGAAATGTATTTTCCGATCATTTGCTGCCACCGACTTTGATTTATCTTTCAGCTTATCAATACCCAGAGAATTCATATAAGTCTTGATAACCTCCAGAGCGCTACACCCCAACACAATTTAGTATCAAACCAACGTCACGTTGATTCTGATGGGAGAGTTGTGTAGTGGCATTGTGCCCTAACCACACAATCCTTTGAACTGAACACAAGACAACTATGAAACTAGATACTCAACATTTAACGCGGAGAAAAACACAACGATGGAGAAGGCAGTTACGTCGTGAGAAATCTATAAATTTGGGATGAGGTCTATTGACAAAGCAGTAACGATGTCGAAGTAGACCATAATTATAGAGGTTGTCAACATTCGTAAATGTGCTGCGTTCCAATAAATAAAGATCAATGAGCAATTATTTCGAAAACAATATACCTTAGCCGAATGATGTGACAGGTGTAATGTTTTTGGTCTTTAAATTTATGCCAGAACAATTGTCATGGCGAAAATGACAGCTCATCACATTCATGCAAGAAAGTGTGCACAAAAACACGGTGCTTTCCATAGACTACAAAATAGTTTCTCTGGTGCGTAAGGCGGTACTTAGAAATCTCAGATTGTCATCTGTTGAATTTTAACATGACTAAGCAAGGAAGACGTGATGAAACATCGTTTAAATATGCATTTTGATTAGATCTGAATTCTCTCGTTAGATTATACTACACTATACAAACAACTGAAATTTCAAACGAGATCCTATTTGTATGTTATTTTTTATTCGGCTATTATTCAATGTGTCACAAACGACTTTATACAAAATGTTTAGTATTTAATCAATGATTCAAGGAAGGTGAATTTAGAAACCACCCAATGTATTTTGTTTTTAATATGGTTGACCATGTGTGTGCGGATGGCCCAAAGCTGAACTCAAGAAAGCTCCAAGAAGATCAGAATGAACGGAAGACACTCTGTGCAATCAACTTTTCGAAAAACATTCCAGAATCCCTACGTGTATCTTCCCTATTAAACAAATGCTAAAACTTATTGCATGTGGATAAGATGACCATGATGATAATTTTGATTTCACTAAAATCTATAGATACCCGAGAGTTTTCAACGTATTTGACACTGTTTGGAATGGCATTCCTTCTTACTCGTCTTTTGTCTTCTTATTTACGACGTGGAAGGTTCTAGAGTTTGAGTACTTAAGTTGTACGTGGTATATAAGGAATCTTAGCTCTGGATATAACAACTGGATACAGGGTCAACTTATCAAGATACCGGTTAACTTTGATCAAGTTGATGCTTTGATTGAGCGTCAAAAAAGCTTGCGAACAGTTCCAGATTCGTATTCCAGAAACTGTTACTCAGCAAATGAAACTAAATCAAACGAGCTTACAGGTAATTCATTCAAATCCAATGTCACAACAATCCAGCTAGCTCATAGTGACCTGGAGGGAAACCAAACATCGTTGAAGAAGTATGTTGTTCAGTTTCGAAACGTAAAGCACAGATTGATAGGAAATCTTATCTCACGGAGAGTCTAAGACTAGATTTTCTGGGTCTAGACCTAATAGAAACATTACAGCTAGCCAAATGCTCCATTATTCAAATATGCAGTAGCGTGAGAAACCACAAGTCAGCAGGAAATAAACGCAAGAACGCTGTTTTGAAGAAAATTTGGAGAACTTGAAGCCCATCAGTACCCTTTGCCGTTACCAGACGACTTAGTTGCAAAAATGTAAGGTGGGGAGTATTTTCCAAACCTAGATCTGTCAGAAGCCTGACTACATATTCCGGAAGCGGAAGCCTGCAAGTATTACCTGACGACAGGCACGCACAAAGGTTTGTTCCGTACGACAAACTATGTTTTCGAGTTAATACTGCTACTTCAATCTTCCAATAAGTTATAGACACCATGCCGCAAGATTGTTCTCTTATTGAGACCTATCTCGATGGTATAATAATTATGGGTATGGAGTATACCGACTTAAAGAAGACGTTGAATATGGTTACCACACATGTGGCAGATAACGGTTTCAGATTACGTGCTGAGAAATGTGATTTCTACATAGAGCAAGTTTGCTACTTGGAATTCAAAGTCAGCAAAAACGGAGGAAAACCTGATTCAGAAAACCTCAAAGATATTAAAGCCATGCCTTCACCGACAGACTAACAGGTTAATTTTCCTTCTTAAAAATGACTAGACATTATGACGTTTGTCTTTCAGATCTGCATCATCTCCGCGCCCATCTGAATTGGTTAATCAAAAGGATATCAAATAACTTTTACAAAGAAAACGCCAGAAAGTATTCCCGATAGTTAAACAGATTTAATCATCAGACGCACTATGATCCAGGTCTGCTCTTTTTGACCTCAGCAGATGCATCGAAATACGAAATCGGAACACCGATTTCACACAGTCACACTGAAGGATCTGAGAAAGCAATCGTCCACGGTACACATTTGCTGACTGGTGCAGAAAGAAACTGCAGTTAGGTGGGTAAGGAGCCCTCTCCACTATATTTGGCGTAGAAGCGTTCCACGAGTTGATATTTTACAGATAGCTCACCTTACTAACAGACCATAAATCGCTGCTAATAGTACTTGCATCCAGGAAAGATGTCACTGTATGTACAGCAGACCGTCTACTGCGATGGACAACTACACTGCTGTGCTTTGACTTCAAGATAAACGATCCACCGAAAACGAATTTTGGACAGGCAGATGCCCTCTCAAAATTAATTGGTTCCTACACAAAACAAGAAGAGGCGCTTTTAGTTTGCTGTAGACTTTGACGCTGCGGTTCACACAGTGTTGATATACGAAGTTTCTTGACTGCCCATCACATTTAGAGCCATTAAACAAGCTAGTGTGATGGATTATGTGTTGAAGATTGTTCGCCGCCGTGTGCTCAACAAGCAGACTTCATACAGACTAAATGAAGATCTCTTACAGTATTTTTATCGATGAAGTTGCTTGCCAGTTGTCGATTCTTGCATTATATTTGGTCACCGTATAGTTATTCCTAGAGATCTTTGCCACCAATTTCTTTATACAGTTTCATAGAGAGCACACGGGCATAAGTAAAATGTAGTCACTTGATCGGAGGTACGATACTGACCGTCAACAAACCATGATTCAGAACAAAATAGTCGCAGTTCTTGACTCACTTTAGAAGCTACGAAGAATCCCACTAAAACAAAAATACAACCACGGTCAAAATCAAACGGACCTTGTCAGAGAAAAGACGCTGATTTCGCCGATTCACCATAAAGTAGAAGTCACTTGGTTGTTGTCGATGATTTCACAGAAAGTCTGAGAGTATATGGAATGCCAAACACGATACCAGAATGTTCGGAAAGAACATTGTCAAGATTGTTCGCTTGTTTCAGGCATCTTGTTAACTGACACCAGCACTCAGTTTGTCATTTTCTTTTAAAAGGTTTTGCAGAGAGAATGACATAACGCATAATGCTGTTTCAAATGCCCGCGAATTCATGTCAGAAAACACTGAAGATAACAAGTGTAGAAGATATAAGAGACAAAAGGAAAAGTTGGCACAACCTTCAAGAATGATGTACCTCAAAAAAAATGCGGTTACCTAGTTTCAGATGGGCTTTAGGAAGAAGTTTTACACAACAAACTTTGAAGAAAAGAGGTGTGAGGACGCCCCACAGGTGAACTCAAGAAAGCTCCAAGAAGATCAAAATGAGCGCAAGATACTCTGTGCAATCAACTTTCAGAACAACGCTCCAGAATCTCGACACGCAGCTTCCCGATTGGACAAATGCTAAAACCTATTGTATATGGATTAAATGACTATGTTGATAACTTGGCTCTCACCACAAATTATAAATACGCGAGTTTTTTAATGTACGACGATAACTGCCGAGAAAATTATTCGACCGTGTAAGCACCTTCAAGGTGAAAAGTTGTATGCCCGTTAGGTAATATTCTTTAACTACATACCTCCTTACAGTTTACAGACCTGCACAAATTACAAATGAATGTTTTAGGAATATTGTGTATTGTTGCAATGTGATATTGAGGACTCAGTCCTATCTTCAACAGTCATGAAAAGAAAGTAACTGACATCTAAATGTATTAAAACAGTGAGTACAGTATCCTCCCACAAACGCGTTCACCGGATAACACCACGGAGGACTAGATCAGTCATATTTTCTGTAACCTTATGGCCTCTCATATTCAATGTTTGACAGCTACGACGTTATTTTTCTGATAATTTATCTATTTTAAAAGTACGAAATTTCGTTGAAAAATAGAAATGTTAACACACGTTAAATAGAATGACAATTAAAGAAGGATTTTGATTTCGAATTCTGTGGAACTTGGTTTGTGACAGCAATATTTGCTGAAGTTCATTCTGGATTCTGCCTTCGGCTTCGCATGAAGCACCGCCACATATGTTTGTGAGTATCATCAACATTGCTGCTAATACTAAAAGAAATACCAACTCTATTGACATAAATTAAAAAACATGAAAGTCATGAAGATGTATCTCGTCTGCTGAAAAAATCGTCCTCCTTGAGATATGCAGTTGTTCAGTAGTAGGAATGGCAAGAATAGGATTTACGGACAGGCAGATGAGAAGTGTCCGAGACATTTCAAGATCATGGCATCGGATTCACTACCTGATACCCACGCACGTTCAGTTCACAGTTGAGTTGTGCGTATACTAAGTCGTTTATCCCGTTTAGCAAAACTCTGCTGAAAACGTTTTCAGGCGCCGACAGCAGGGTGATGCCTTCATAGTTCTCACAGTTTCTGAAAACCCCTTTCCTTGATGACAGATCATTCTTTCCAGCCTGCCGTCACTTGTTCCTCTTCCCGAAACGTACTACATGCAGTGGGAAGCACGTTTAAAGTTTGTCGGATGTCTGACTCCAGTGCGTTAGCCGGTAAATTTTCAAGTTCTGCTGCTCTCGATTTGTGTGGTTGACAATCTAATCTCTTCGACCATTGGTGGAATGACATTTATAGGAAGGTCTGTGTGCCGACTGGATATCTGGCGGATTCAATGGAGCTGACCAACTCAAGAGTTCCTTGAAGTGTTCTATCCATCGATCCTTCTCATCTTGAACCTCAGTTATTAGCTTGCTTCATTTGTTTTTGACCAGTCTATTTAGTTTACTATATATTTGCTCGCCATTTGCTCGTCATATAGTTTTATATTTCCTTCTCATGCAGTTTTTCCTTGAAATGCAGGTTTTCTGTTGTTTACTACATATATAATAATAGAGCAGATAAAACAATATGAAGAAAACATCCTCATTCGTGCTACATTTTACAATAATAAGTGTAACGACCGGACTACCAGTATTCCGTTTGAACGCAGTATTGACGAACCAAAAGATATTCGAATAGGCCGGACTGATTCTAATTTAGGAAATAAAACAAATGATATAAAAAAATGCCTCAAACGGTACAGTCTGTGCTAAGAGTTTTGCTGACTGTCCATGTGCAAAACTGATTTGCTGTTTAACCGATGTCATTCTCGCTAGCGGTTGTTTTTCACTGTTCTCAAGGGCCATTGTCATTGAAACATTGTAAGTTTCAAATAAAAAATATGGTCAATAAGGATGTTGAAGATGATAAAACCGTCTCTCATCCACTTACATTTATCGAGGAGGATATTTACAACTTTTAAATGTCAGATAGGCAAACATCACTTTCATAAGGACTTTTCAAAATATCTAGTAACTAACCGTTTATGTGATGTAAAAGAGGTAAAATGTCGAATATATTTCGTACTTCACGCGATGAATTTTGTGATCACAGCCATACTGACGAACTCATACTTAAGAATAAACTAATTTGCCATGGCAATATATGAAACCGATGACGAAGATTCGCAACGAAGTATATATAGCTGATTACAGGTCGGATAAATGATCATCATGCGTTATACTGCGATTCATGTGTAACCGGTCATTTCAAATGCTTCAAAATGGCGAAATCGAACAAATTAACTTGATCCGTGAAGTACTGTGGATTTTGCAACCGATAGTGAATCCTGCAGTATTATAGAGGTTGATGATTTCAACGATTATGTATTGTCATTAGACACAATAAAGAAATGTACTCTATGTATTCGGAAGGAAACGCAAAACAACGGGTTTCGTTTAACGTGTACACAGATAATAGTGTTCGCCGTTCAACCAGAAATCTCTCACTGAGGATTTCAGTGTTGTAATAAGACCCATTGAAGTAGCAATATTAGAAATGACTGAACACAAATTACTAATACTAGGTGCTGTCAATTACAGAGATCAATTCTTCATAGATGGCCTGTTAATTTCTGAAATAAGAACATCATCAATGAGTTCGAAGTGTCCGAAAAGGTCTGAAGTTTAGCAGTCTATAGCGACTTTCATAGAACGTCTTGGTGTCTTTCCTAACCATTTGATTTGTGTTTACTTTGTATCTAGTTTTGCATGTTTCAGATGTTTAGTTGATGTTAATACTTTAAAGCACAATATGTAATGGACAGGTAGTTTAACGAATACATTGCTTTAAAAACGTTTTGCGGAACTACGTTCACACTGGATGCTCCACAATCATGTATGAGTCTTATTCCCGATATTGCTCGTCGTGTGAATTCTCCGTTTCAAACCTTGACATCTGGTTCATTTAAAGGAAAGTTAGAGCCAGATACTTGCTCGTTAGGTCCACTGAGGTTTTTCCTAGTTGTTTCTGTTTTTTGAACGAACTTTCCGGACATATAATCCGTAGTTGTTACTGACTCAGTCTCATAACGAGCGAGTCTGATAAATTCTGAAGAGAACATAGGTATGTATTTTTAAATCCAATACCTAACTTCAAATACCTTTATTTACACGGGATTCAACCAATCTCCCCAACATTTTCATTTTGTGAAGTTCATAATAACGCTTTCATCAGAAAGATAGTATAACCTCTCCTTATATAATCAGATTAAAAACCATACCAAAAAATCCATTAGGCAATAGAAATAGTTTGTGACACTCATTCACTCAGACAGATCATTATAGAAACCATAATCAAATTAAATTTCCCAGCTAGTAACAAAGAACTGCAGTAGTTTCACATCAACTAGCCAGACAGTACATCTCATACATTAAGTTGATAAATTCTTCTATAACTCTTGACTCAGTGATCCTCAAAGAGTGTTTACATTCAAAATTCACTCATGTGCAAATTCAATATACTCTCTGATCCCCATTATATTAAACATGGGATTATACCTTGACGCCATAGTACCACAATCACTTGCTTACAGTTCTATAAATTAAGCCTAGCACTTGAATCAAACAAGCTCAACCGTATGTACATCTTCAACATCCGCGACCATTTTTCTAGTTGCAGCTTATTTTTCATATGTGTATTTCTATTAAATGCATTACCTTACTTGTTCTAGCAAGACTGAGTCGATGAAAACTGAGATCACAAACACTTGAATTATTATCACACTTATCCTCATTGTCATTGAATAATTCTTAGGCAGCTCCCGAAAACTCACTTTTCAACTGAGTACTCTCCTTTGACTGTCCACTCCTTGTATAGCTCCGTTGTAGGTAAGCTTTCAAAAGGTCAATTTTAAGTGACTATGAAGTTGCTTAAATAAACTCAGCCGAAAGTCGAACCGTATCCAGGATGCACGAAATCCACCAAATAAATTGAAAAACTTTTATCATTTGTTCTGACCAGTTACCGAAACATGACCAGTAGATCCACTCATACCATAAGATCTCAATAACAAAAAAATGAATACCTTTCTGTGTAGTAAAGCTTCGTAACCGGCCATCTACGGCCAGTATTAAACTGCTATTTCAGACTGCTTCCTCAGGGTAAGATTTCCAGCTTTTCCATCTATTCATCCGTAACGATTCTTTGAGACGTAATGAAAATTTCATGATGTTTTTAAACCGTCTCATACATGTTTCTCACAGTATTATTGAACCGATGTCATATATATGGTCTGTTACACTTCTGCATGCTTTTAAGCTTATGTATGTGCACATTAAATCTTTTGGTTGTTTACAAACTGAAACATGCTCTTTGTTCAACAAGAGTGCACTTGTGTTTAACATATGACTAACTTGTACTTCTTAACTATCAATTAGATTTTATTAAATTGTTCATTTTTGAATGCCATAAAGATTGCTGTTTGACGAGGTGCTTCGAGTTGTCCATGATTTTAGTTTTCAAGTCAAAATATCATTGTGTCTATTTTTGCATGATTACTGACATGGTATAATGAAGTGACAATTGTCTTGTGATCGGATCACTATATTTACAGTTTTAGATGGTTGAACAGATTAAATCTCATGATCAACGATTATAACAAGCGCTGAATAATCATTCATTTTGCCAACAATGTGAGTTTATTTCAACAAATGTGTTTAACCACACTATCCGATTCTTGATATATTAGAATGATTACTCGATATAGTGTTTTACGTAGTTGTGGCGACTCCGTCCATAAACAACAACAGAATGAAACTTTAAGTAACGGAGACTGTAATTGTTGCTGTTGAAACTTTCTGGTTAAATAAATATTACTATGATTGGCAGTTGATTAGCAGACTAGTTAAAGCTGAGACAATATTCAACCAAGTACACTGAATGAACTGTATCCTGCATAATTCGCAAATTGGCCGATGTTACCATAAATTCATTTTCATTTGTTTCTACATAGCAAATTTCATTTACCAATTATCATTCAACTATCATTTTACCATTACCGAAATATATATTCTTGAAGATCTAATCTCAGACTACCTATAACGGTTCTCAGTTCTTCAGTGAAACAGATTGAAACTCTCAAATACTTCACTACATCACAATAATACATCATGTAACAAGTTATGATAAAAAAAGAATCAAAACTGAATATTATGACAAAACGTGTTTTATAACAAGAGTAAAGTTGACTTATCTAATTTTCTTTATATTAAATGTAGCATTACGTTGAAAAAAAAGAAATATAACAAAACAAAAGTACAATAGAGACACACGACGATCCTGAATGTTTATCACGCATAATGACAACATAAGTATAACCTATATCTGAAAAAGAAGAAATAATGATACATCATTGGTAATCAATAACACATAATCAATTGCGCAAACTGTACATATATATATAACACACACTAAACTGTGTGGTGATGCACAATTCAACAGTCACAGTGCATCACCAACTACTTCGATCTACCTCTGCTTCTTACGCCCAGTGACTACAGTACATCCAGGCGCCTTTGCACAGAGGACGGTACAACACCATCAATATACAATAACTACCACACGTCAATCGAACAACCGATCTATCCACCAACTATCAATCTGTCTATCTATCTATCTATCTACCTATCAAAATACCAACAATTGTTCCACACACCCATTTTCAATCACTTCCACCACACACACAAACATACATTGTCACGTACTACTACAACATCAACAATATCCACACGTCAAAACTCAAACTCAATCCATTCATTTCTCTATCACTAATCGATTACAACAACAAAATACACCAACACCATACTCATCGAACAATCACTCACTCACACATTCATTCATACATTCAGTTGCTCACTCACTCATACACCAGCATATCCACCTAAAAAAATCATTTTATATATACACACAATTACAATAACTCACCTCAAACTCAACAACACTGTCACACACACAGTAGTCGCCTCGTCAATTCACAAACCTGAAACACAAAAAACAAATACATTCGTATCACTACAACTTCAATTTACAATCCTACTACATCCATTCAATACACATTACTGTCAGACGACAAAACCAATAGTCATCAAGTACTTAACAGATGTCCCTATCTAAAGTCATTCATCACACACACCTTATTCAGTCATCAACATCATCGTTAACACACTCACCTCTTCTTCACACTCCAAAACCGCACACTCTACGCTGTACTATGCAGTTCTTCTACCATCTAACACCAATCACCAACCACAAACCTGAAATAAACAAAAACAATTAGCATTTCAATCAATCAGTATTACTAATTCTCATACACACCATGTCACATTAACATCATCAGTGGTTCCTTAGAAGTAAACGGCATTCTAACGTGTATACCGATAAGTCACTTTCATCATCACTATCACCACATCCACATACACATACACATCCACATCCACATAAACAGCAACCAAAACAAATCAAACAAAGTCAACATACAACAGCACATTCACCACTTCAACACACAAACACACTATATGCATTCCATCCAACACGACTACATCACATACAAACACACAAACTAATACCACTTCCTTGCAAAATACACAACACACCCACAAATCTACCATACTCACTCAATAAACAAACTCTAACACAATCACCATTACGAGCTCTCTTACACTCCATCAATCTCCCACTCACCCACTCACCCACTCACTCACTCACTCACTCCAAACACTCAACGAGCCAACTACTACAATTACTCTGTTCTACTAACACTTCGACATTTCCATCAAACGACACTCATTCCACTATTACACAACACTACTGTCACTCACACTAAACTACACACTGCATAAAACAAAACAAAGCACCAATCAACTAAATGCTACATACACTACCTACACATCACTACACCAACAACTGCACCACTGTCATTCACAATACTCACAACAACAACAACAACTACAACTACAACAACTACAACTATAACAATACTACACAATAGCCATCAATAATACACACTAATATATACCACACCCTTACCAGACACTTCACAGATACACAACACACACTAAACTGTGTGGTGATGCACAATTCAACAGTCACAGTGCATCACCAACTACTTCTATCTACCTCTGCTTCTTACGCCCAGTGACTACAGTACATCCAGGCGCCTTTGCACAGAGGACGGTACAACACCATCAATATACAATAACTACCACACGTCAATCGAACAACCGATCTATCCACCAACTATCAATCTGTCTATCTATCTATCTATCTACCTATCAAAATACCAACAATTGTTCCACACACCCATTTTCAATCACTTCCACCACACACACAAACATACATTGTCACGTACTACTACAACATCAACAATATCCACACGTCAAAACTCAAACTCAATCCATTCATTTCTCTATCACTAATCGATTACAACAACAAAATACACCAACACCATACTCATCGAACAATCACTCACTCACACATTCATTCATACATTCAGTTGCTCACTCACTCATACACCAGCATATCCACCTAAAAAAATCATTTTATATATACACACAATTACAATAACTCACCTCAAACTCAACAACACTGTCACACACACAGTAATCGCCTCGTCAATTCACAAACCTGAAACACAAAAAACAAATACATTCGTATCACTACAACTTCAATTTACAATCCTACTACATCCATTCAATACACATTACTGTCAGACGACAAAACCAATAGTCATCAAGTACTTAACAGATGTCCCTATCTAAAGTCATTCATCACACACACCTTATTCAGTCATCAACATCATCGTTAACACACTCACCTCTTCTTCACACTCCAAAACCGCACACTCTACGCTGTACTATGCAGTTCTTCTACCATCTAACACCAATCACCAACCACAAACCTGAAATAAACAAACAAATATACAAAAACAATTAGCATTTCAATCAATCAGTATTACTAATTCTCATACACACCATGTCACATTAACATCATCAGTGGTTCCTTAGAAGTAAACGGCATTCTAACGTGTATACCGATAAGTCACTTTCATCATCACTATCACCACATCCACATACACATACACATCCACATCCACATAAACAGCAACCAAAACAAATCAAACAAAGTCAACATACAACAGCACATTCACCACTTCAACACACAAACACACTATATGCATTCCATCCAACACGACTACATCACATACAAACACACAAACTAATACCACTTCCTTGCAAAATACACAACACACCCACAAATCTACCATACTCACTCAATAAACAAACTCTAACACAATCACCATTACGAACTCTCCTACACTCCATCAATCTCCCACTCACCCACTCACCCACTCACTCACTCACTCACTCCAAACACTCAACGAGCCAACTACTACAATTACTCTGTTCTACTAACACTTCGACATTTCCATCAAACGACACTCATTCCACTATTACACAACACTACTGTCACTCACACTAAACTACACACTGCATAAAACAAAACAAAGCACCAATCAACTAAATGCTACATAAACTACCTACACATCACTACACCAACAACTGCACCACTGTCATTCACAATACTCACAACAACAACAACAACAACAACAACTACAACTACAACTATAACAATACTACACAATAGCCATCAATAATACACACTAATATATACCACACCCTTACCAGACACTTCACAGATACACAACACACACTTAACTGTGTGGTGATGCACAATTCAACAGTCACAGTGCATCACCAACTACTTCGATCTACCTCTGCTTCTTACGCCCAGTGACTACAGTACATCCAGGCGCCTTTGCACAGAGGACGGTACAACACCATCAATATACAATAACTACCACACGTCAATCGAACAACCGATCTATCCACCAACTATCAATCTGTCTATCTATCTATCTATCTACCTATCAAAATACCAACAATTGTTCCACACACCCATTTTCAATCACTTCCACCACACACACAAACATACATTGTCACGTACTACTACAACATCAACAATATCCACACGTCAAAACTCAAACTCAATCCATTCATTTCTCTATCACTAATCGATTACAACAACAAAATACACCAACACCATACTCATCGAACAATCACTCACTCACACATTCATTCATACATTCAGTTGCTCACTCACTCATACACCAGCATATCCACCTAAAAAAATCATTTTATATATACACACAATTACAATAACTCACCTCAAACTCAACAACACTGTCACACACACAGTAGTCGCCTCGTCAATTCACAAACCTGAAACACAAAAAACAAATACATTCGTATCACTACAACTTCAATTTACAATCCTACTACATCCATTCAATACACATTACTGTCAGACGACAAAACCAATAGTCATCAAGTACTTAACAGATGTCCCTATCTAAAGTCATTCATCACACACACCTTATTCAGTCATCAACATCATCGTTAACACACTCACCTCTTCTTCACACTCCAAAACCGCACACTCTACGCTGTACTATGCAGTTCTTCTACCATCTAACACCAATCACCAACCACAAACCTGAAATAAACAAACAAATATACAAAAACAATTAGCATTTCAATCAATCAGTATTACTAATTCTCATACACACCATGTCACATTAACATCATCAGTGGTTCCTTAGAAGTAAACGGCATTCTAACGTGTATACCGATAAGTCACTTTCATCATCACTATCACCACATCCACATACACATACACATCCACATCCACATAAACAGCAACCAAAACAAATCAAACAAAGTCAACATACAACAGCACATTCACCACTTCAACACACAAACACACTATATGCATTCCATCCAACACGACTACATCACATACAAACACACAAACTAATACCACTTCCTTGCAAAATGCACAACACACCCACAAATCTACCATACTCACTCAATAAACAAACTCTAACACAACCACCATTACGGACTCTCCTACACTCCATCAATCTCCCACTCACCCACTCACCCACTCACTCACTCACTCACTCCAAACACTCAACGAGCCAACTACTACAATTACTCTGTTCTACTAACACTTCGACATTTCCATCAAACGACACTCATTCCACTATTACACAACACTACTGTCACTCACACTAAACTACACACTGCATAAAACAAAACAAAGCACCAATCAACTAAATGCTACATAAACTACCTACATATCACTACACCAACAACTGCACCACTGTCATTCACAATACTCACAACAACAACAACAACAACAACAACAACTACAACTACAACTATAACAATACTACACAATAGCCATCAATAATACACACTAATATATACCACACCCTTACCAGACACTTCACAGATACACAACACACACTTAACTGTGTGGTGATGCACAATTCAACAGTCACAGTGCATCACCAACTACTTCGATCTACCTCTGCTTCTTACGCCCAGTGACTACAGTACATCCAGGCGCCTTTGCACAGAGGACGGTACAACACCATCAATATACAATAACTACCACACGTCAATCGAACAACCGATCTATCCACCAACTATCAATCTGTCTATCTATCTATCTATCTACCTATCAAAATACCAACAATTGTTCCACACACCCATTTTCAATCACTTCCACCACACACACAAACATACATTGTCACGTACTACTACAACATCAACAATATCCACACGTCAAAACTCAAACTCAATCCATTCATTTCTCTATCACTAATCGATTACAACAACAAAATACACCAACACCATACTCATCGAACAATCACTCACTTACTCACTCACTACTCAATCACACATTCACTCATCCATTCAGTTGCTCACTCACTCATACACCGGCATATCCACCTAAAAAAATCATTTTATATATACACACAATTACAATAACTCACCTCAAACTCAACAACACTGTCACACACACAGTAGTCGCCTCGTCAATTCACAAACCTGAAACACAAAAAACAAATACATTCGTATCACTACAACTTCAATTTACAATCCTACTACATCCATTCAATACACATTACTGTCAGACGACAAAACCAATAGTCATCAAGTACTTAACAGATGTCCCTATCTAAAGTCATTCATCACACACACCTTATTCAGTCATCAACATCATCGTTAACACACTCACCTCTTCTTCACACTCCAAAACCGCACACTCTACGCTGTACTATGCAGTTCTTCTACCATCTAACACCAATCACCAACCACAAACCTGAAATAAACAAACAAATATACAAAAACAATTAGCATTTCAATCAATCAGTATTACTAATTCTCATACACACCATGTCACATTAACATCATCAGTGGTTCCTTAGAAGTAAACGGCATTCTAACGTGTATACCGATAAGTCACTTTCATCATCACTATCACCACATCCACATACACATACACATCCACATCCACATAAACAGCAACCAAAACAAATCAAACAAAGTCAACATACAACAGCACATTCACCACTTCAACACACAAACACACTATATGCATTCCATCCAACACGACTACATCACATACAAACACACAAACTAATACCACTTCCTTGCAAAATACACAACACACCCACAAATCTACCATACTCACTCAATAAACAAACTCTAACACAACCACCATTACGGACTCTCCTACACTCCATCAATCTCCCACTCACCCACTCACTCACTCACTCACTCACTCCAAACACTCAACGAGCCAACTACTACAATTACTCTGTTCTACTAACACTTCGACATTTCCATCAAACGACACTCATTCCACTATTACACAACACTACTGTCACTCACACTAAACTACACACTGCATAAAACAAAACAAAGCACCAATCAACTAAATGCTACATAAACTACCTACACATCACTACACCAACAACTGCACCACTGTCATTCACAATACTCACAACAACAACAACAACAACAACAACAACAACTACAACTATAACAATACTACACAATAGCCATCAATAATACACACTAATATATACCACACCCTTACCAGACACTTCACAGATACACAACACACACTAAACTGTGTGGTGATGCACAATTCAACAGTCACAGTGCATCACCAACTACTTCGATCTACCTCTGCTTCTTACGCCCAGTGACTACAGTACATCCAGGCGCCTTTGCACAGAGGACGGTACAACACCATCAATATACAATAACTACCACACGTCAATCGAACAACCGATCTATCCACCAACTATCAATCTGTCTATCTATCTATCTATCTACCTATCAAAATACCAACAATTGTTCCACACACCCATTTTCAATCACTTCCACCACACACACAAACATACATTGTCACGTACTACTACAACATCAACAATATCCACACGTCAAAACTCAAACTCAATCCATTCATTTCTCTATCGCTAATCGATTACAACAACAAAATACACCAACACCATACTCATCGAACAATCACTCACTCACTCACTCACTCACTACTCAATCACACAATCACTCATCCATTCAGTTGCTCACTCACTCATACACCAGCATATACACCTAAAAAAATCATTTTATATATACACACAATTACAATAACTCACCTCAAACTCAACAACACTGTCACACACACAGTAGTCGCCTCGTCAATTCACAAACCTGAAACACAAAAAACAAATACATTCGTATCACTACAACTTCAATTTACAATCCTACTACATCCATTCAATACACATTACTGTCAGACGACAAAACCAATAGTCATCAAGTACTTAACAGATGTCCCTATCTAAAGTCATTCATCACACACACCTTATTCAGTCATCAACATCATCGTTAACACACTCACCTCTTCTTCACACTCCAAAACCGCACACTCTACGCTGTACTATGCAGTTCTTCTACCATCTAACACCAATCACCAACCACAAACCTGAAATAAACAAACAAATATACAAAAACAATTAGCATTTCAATCAATCAGTATTACTAATTCTCATACACACCATGTCACATTAACATCATCAGTGGTTCCTTAGAAGTAAACGGCATTCTAACGTGTATACCGATAAGTCACTTTCATCATCACTATCACCACATCCACATACACATACACATCCACATCCACATAAACAGCAACCAAAACAAATCAAACAAAGTCAACATACAACAGCACATTCACCACTTCAACACACAAACACACTATATGCATTCCATCCAACACGACTACATCACATACAAACACACAAACTAATACCACTTCCTTGCAAAATACACAACACACCCACAAATCTACCATACTCACTCAATAAACAAACTCTAACACAATCACCATTACGAACTCTCCTACACTCCATCAATCTCCCACTCTCCCACTCACTCACTCACTCCAAACACTCAACGAGCCAACTACTACAATTACTCTGTTCTACTAACACTTCTACATTTCCATCAAACGACACTCATTCCACTATTACACAACACTACTGTCACTCACACTAAACTACACACTGCATAAAACAAAACAAAGCACCAATCAACTAAATCCTACATAATCTACCTACATATCACTACACCAACAACTGCACCACTGTCATTCACAATACTCACAACAACAACAACAACAACAACAACAACAACTACAACTATAACAATACTACACAATAGCCATCAATAATACACACTAATATATACCACACCCTTACCAGACACTTCACAGATACACAACACACACTAAACTGTGTGGTGATGCACAATTCAACAGTCACAGTGCATCACCAACTACTTCGATCTACCTCTGCTTCTTACGCCCAGTGACTACAGTACATCCAGGCGCCTTTGCACAGAGGACGGTACAACACCATCAATATACAATAACTACCACACGTCAATCGAACAACCGATCTATCCACCAACTATCAATCTGTCTATCTATCTATCTATCTACCTATCAAAATACCAACAATTGTTCCACACACCCATTTTCAATCACTTCCACCACACACACAAACATACATTGTCACGTACTACTACAACATCAACAATATCCACACGTCAAAACTCAAACTCAATCCATTCATTTCTCTATCACTAATCGATTACAACAACAAAATACACCAACACCATACTCATCGAACAATCACTCACTCACTCACTCACTCACTCACTTACTCACTCACTACTCAATCACACATTCACTCATCCATTCAGTTGCTCACTCACTCATACACCAGCATATCCACCTAAAAGAATCATTTTATATATACACACAATTACAATAACTCACCTCAAACTCAACAACACTGTCACACACACAGTAGTCGCCTCGTCAATTCACAAACCTGAAACACAAAAAACAAATACATTCGTATCACTACAACTTCAATTTACAATCCTACTACATCCATTCAATACACATTACTGTCAGACGACAAAACCAATAGTCATCAAGTACTTAACAGATGTCCCTATCTAAAGTCATTCATCACACACACCTTATTCAGTCATCAACATCATCGTTAACACACTCACCTCTTCTTCACACTCCAAAACCGCACACTCTACGCTGTACTATGCAGTTCTTCTACCATCTAACACCAATCACCAACCACAAACCTGAAATAAACAAAAACAATTAGCATTTCAATCAATCAGTATTACTAATTCTCATACACACCATGTCACATTAACATCATCAGTGGTTCCTTAGAAGTAAACGGCATTCTAACGTGTATACCGATAAGTCACTTTCATCATCACTATCACCACATCCACATACACATACATATCCACATCCACATAAACAGCAACCAAAACAAATCAAACAAAGTCAACATACAACAGCACATTCACCACTTCAACACACAAACACACTATATGCATTCCATCCAACACGACTACATCACATACAAACACACAAACTAATACCACTTCCTTGCAAAATACACAACACACCCACAAAT
Source organism: Schistosoma spindalis (assembly GCA_946903255.1). Classification (NCBI taxonomy): domain Eukaryota; kingdom Metazoa; phylum Platyhelminthes; class Trematoda; order Strigeidida; family Schistosomatidae; genus Schistosoma; species Schistosoma spindalis. Next base: position 2,158,496 of record OX336420.1, read on the forward strand.
CTACCATACTCACTCAATAAACAAACTCTAACACAATCACCATTACGAACTCTCCTACACTCCATCAATCTCCCACTCACCCACTCACCCACTCACTCACTCCAAACACTCAACGAGCCAACTACTACAATTACTCTGTTCTACTAACACTTCGACATTTCCATCAAACGACACTCATTCCACTATTACACAACACTACTGTCACTCACACTAAACTACACACTGCATAAAACAAAACAAAGCACCAATCAACTAAATCCTACATAATCTACCTACATATCACTACACCAACAACTGCACCACTGTCATTCACAATACTCACAACAACAACAACTACAACTACAACTACAACTATAACAATACTACACAATAGCCATCAATAATACACACTAATATATACCACACCCTTACCAGACACTTCACAGATACACAACACACACTAAACTGTGTGGTGATGCACAATTCAACAGTCACAGTGCATCACCAACTACTTCGATCTACCTCTGCTTCTTACGCCCAGTGACTACAGTACATCCAGGCGCCTTTGCACAGAGGACGGTACAACACCATCAATATACAATAACTACCACACGTCAATCGAACAACCGATCTATCCACCAACTATCAATCTGTCTATCTATCTATCTATCTACCTATCAAAATACCAACAATTGTTCCACACACCCATTTTCAATCACTTCCACCACACACACAAACATACATTGTCACGTACTACTACAACATCAACAATATCCACACGTCAAAACTCAAACTCAATCCATTCATTTCTCTATCACTAATCGACTACAACAACAAAATACACCAACACCATACTCATCGAACAATCACTCACTCACTCACTCACTTACTCACTCACTACTCAATCACACAATCACTCATCCATTCAGTTGCTCACTCACTCATACACCAGCATATACACCTAAAAAAATCATTTTATATATACACACAATTACAATAACTCACCTCAAACTCAACAACACTGTCACACACACAGTAGTCGCCTCGTCAATTCACAAACCTGAAACACAAAAAACAAATACATTCGTATCACTACAACTTCAATTTACAATCCTACTACATCCATTCAATACACATTACTGTCAGACGACAAAACCAATAGTCATCAAGTACTTAACAGATGTCCCTATCTAAAGTCATTCATCACACACACCTTATTCAGTCATCAACATCATCGTTAACACACTCACCTCTTCTTCACACTCCAAAACCGCACACTCTACGCTGTACTATGCAGTTCTTCTACCATCTAACACCAATCACCAACCACAAACCTGAAATAAACAAAAACAATTAGCATTTCAATCAATCAGTATTACTAATTCTCATACACACCATGTCACATTAACATCATCAGTGGTTCCTTAGAAGTAAACGGCATTCTAACGTGTATACCGATAAGTCACTTTCATCATCACTATCACCACATCCACATACACATACATATCCACATCCACATAAACAGCAACCAAAACAAATCAAACAAAGTCAACATACAACAGCACATTCACCACTTCAACACACAAACACACTATATGCATTCCATCCAACACGACTACATCACATACAAACACACAAACTAATACCACTTCCTTGCAAAATACACAACACACCCACAAATCTACCATACTCACTCAATAAACAAACTCTAACACAATCACCATTACGAACTCTCCTACACTCCATCAATCTCCCACTCTCCCACTCACTCACTCACTCACTCACTCCAAACACTCAACGAGCCAACTACTACAATTACTCTGTTCTACTAACACTTCTACATTTCCATCAAACGACACTCATTCCACTATTACACAACACTACTGTCACTCACACTAAACTACACACTGCATAATACAAAACAAAGCACTAATCAACTAAATCCTACATAATCTACCTACATATCACTACACCAACAACTGCACCACTGTCATTCACAATACTCACAACAACAACAACAACAACAACTACAACTACAACTATAACAATACTACACAATAGCCATCAATAATACACACTAATATATACCACACCCTTACCAGACACTTCACAGATACACAACACACACTAAACTGTGTGGTGATGCACAATTCAACAGTCACAGTGCATCACCAACTACTTCGATCTACCTCTGCTTCTTACGCCCAGTGACTACAGTACATCCAGGCGCCTTTGCACAGAGGACGGTACAACACCATCAATATACAATAACTACCACACGTCAATCGAACAACCAATTTATCCACCAACTATCAATCTGTCTATCTATCTATCTATCTACCTATCAAAATACCAACAATTGTTCCACACACCCATTTTCAATCACTTCCACCACACACACAAACATACATTGTCACGTACTACTACAACATCAACAATATCCACACGTCAAAACTCAAACTCAATCCATTCATTTCTCTATCACTAATCGATTACAACAACAAAATACACCAACACCATACTCATCGAACAATCACTCACTCACTCACTCACTTACTCACTCACTACTCAATCACACATTCACTCATCCATTCAGTTGCTCACTCACTCTTACACCAGCATATCCACCTAAAAAAATCATTTTATATATACACACAATTACAATAACTCACCTCAAACTCAACAACACTGTCACACACACAGTAGTCGCCTCGTCAATTCACAAACCTGAAACACAAAAAACAAATACATTCGTATCACTACAACTTCAATTTACAATCCTACTACATCCATTCAATACACATTACTGTCAGACGACAAAACCAATAGTCATCAAGTACTTAACAGATTCCCCTGTATAATTTCATGTATCACACTAAATTACTGAGTGAGCGGTTCCATCAATATCTGCCCTACGTTTTATTTTGGTGAATTTAGAACAAAATGGACTTCAATAGGGATCTTCAAGTAGTTGTATAGAAAAAATGATTTATACAGTTATAAAAACTAAAACGTTGTTCAGGTCTGTACATGGAATGATAGTTCTATTCAAATTGTCGTACGTTTTTCAAATAGCATGTGCATCCTACCACATGTAACGTGCCTGTTCAAACCGCGCGGTAGTCTAGTGACTTACATTTGGCAACAGAACGCGAAGAAAACAATTATTATTATAACCAATTGTACCAGTGATTGTTTTATTGTGCTCGTTTGTTGCACTGTGCTAATAACAGCCATTTCGGTCATCCATTTGTACTCCTTTGCTTCTACGCGGTTTTCGACTACGCACACATCTTTTCTTTTCGATCGCCTCTGTACTCCTTTTGCATGATCTCAGTATTCTTTCGATACCACGAGATCGCCAACAAATATATTACAACTACTGCTATCATCTGCCTTCTGATTTTTGGCTTACCGAAATCTTATTGGTCTATTGGCACGTAGTCTGGTAGCGGTGTTCATAGTCAAGCTCAACTCGATACCACGCTAGAGTAGTATCATCCCTGCAGAGTCCTGACTTTTAACAATTCGGCTGTTTCTACCGTCATAATGACAATAAAGTGTATAAATGTGCAAAAACAAACAAGGTTGTATATGTAGTATCCAGATATGTAAAAAAGTAACAATTAAAATATCATTTATAATATTACAGCAAGCAGCAGACCCATAGTTCGTTGTTTAGAGTGCCAGGCACATTAAGCTCACCACGAAATATTGCATAAATATTTAGATTTTGACAGCGCCTTCACTCTGAACACATTTATACTCAAACTTTACCAACACGGTTGAATCAGAAGTTAGAAATTTATGAGTTGGAAGATATATTTTGAAATGTTTGGTCCAAGCAGGCTTGTAGTCGCATGGGATGAGTAGCGCGGCGTGACCAGAAGCTTTCGCCTATGGTGTCTTTAGTGAAACCAATGAAGCCAGTGTCTTTGTTGGATATATATATATTTACCTCTACATGTTGCAGAAACTTGGAACTATTACTTTAGTAGAAAGAAGGCTGGTTGGTTGCTACGTGAAAAATTAGTAAGGAAGTTTCGAATCCCCATGAAAGACGACTGTTTTTGAGGACTAAATGAATAAACAGGTTGATTTTTAGTAATTTATGCAATATTAATGAACCAAAATGTATGAATCAAAGGAATAAAGTGGATGTTATTAGGCGAAATAGCATTTGGTTGGTGATATAAGATAATGATAATGGTAAGTTAATTAGTCCTTCATGTAGATTGTAATCAGTGAGTAAAAAGGTCTTTGCAAGGTCTCTTCTCAAATGGTTCAAATGGTTTTGGACGGAATATGAGAAGCTTAACGGGCTTACATGTCTAGTAGTAGTGGATCACCAATACCTTCTGGCAGGAACCTAGGTATATTAACGATAATAAAGGAAAAAAATGAAATTGGTAAATCATAATAAGATTTTATCCTTATTCCTTAAGAATAGGTCAAGTTTCTTCATAAAAGACTACTAGGAAGTCTCTTGGACTAGTTCATTCGGCAGCGAATTCCATCATTTGACAACCCTTATGGAGTAGAAGTTGTGTCTACAGTCCGTTCTGTAATGTTGTGTCTTCAATTTCTGGGTGTTAACCCTTAGGTTTGTATTGAGACTAAGATTAAGTAGGTGTTCAAGGGGATGTCCAAAAGTGCTAAGGATACCGTAAGCCATTAGAAGGTCATCTCCAAGACGCTTATGCTCAAATGGGTAAAGACTAAGTGATTGAAGGCGCTGTTCTTAAGGTTTAAATTTGAGTCCACGAACTGATTTCGTGACTCGCCTTTGGATACGCTCCAGAGTGTTCTTATCCTTTTGAAGTGAGAAACGAAATACTATGTTGCTGTACTCTAAATGGGGACGAATGAAACTGTTGGAGATTATGTGGAAAGTTCTTTCGTCAAACTGGCCAAAAATGCGCTTCAACTTGACCAGTTCAAGGTTATCCGAAAGACATCTTTATCACAGTTAGCGTAAGACTTCAAATCGTAGGGTACCAGCACTCCTAAATATTTTTCGACTCGGGATACTTCTAGAGAGAAGTTTCTTAAGTTGTAACTGTAGTCTGCAACATGTCGCAGATGGACTACTTAACACTTTGAAGTGTCTAATGTAAGTCCGTTATCGTCCGCCCAACTTTGAATTCGAGTCAGATACCTGTGTGTGAGAGATCGTTCATATAAATCAAGAAGAGAAGAGGTACTAGTACTGAACCCTGGAACATTCCATAGCCTGAGTGAAATTGAAGTTAACTCTGACCTTGAAGCGTCGATTTTTTAAATATGAAGAAAGGAAGCCAATTAGAGGTGGTTTGATACTCAATCATTTGAACTTATTGATAAGACATATATAGTTGACCCTATCAAAAGCTTTTGAGAAATCAAGGCAAATGATACCAAATTTCCTTTGAGATCAAGGACGCTTGTCCATCTGTCCAATTCAGTCAGCAGGTTGGTTATACAAGAGTGACCTTTCCAGAAACCATGCTGTTAGGGTGTTAATTTTAAGGATAGTGGTCATGTATACCATCGCATATCAGGGACTCCACAATTTTTGGAGGTGTATAGAGAAGAGTCAGCTGTCGATAACTTGAAAAATCGCTGCGTAGACCTCCTTTGAAAATTAGTGTGATGTGAGCCAGTTTCCGATTCTCCAGTAGCTGGCCTGGGCTTAGCGAGGGTGAGAACTTCACGCTAAGTGATGTTGTCAGGATTGAAGCTGCTGCCCTCAGTATAGCAGAATGAACCACATCCGAGCCAGCGGAATTGTCTTTTCCTAGCTTCTGCAGATTTCGGGACACCAAGTCAGAGCTCATGTTCACTTCGGGAAGTCCTGTGCAGTTGCAGACGAAGCTCTCATCAGTAAAGTTGGTGTGTGTCGGTTGAAATGTCCAAGAGTATTGTTCATCCAAAAGGTTAGCGGCATCGCCGTCGTTATTGGTCGGGCCATTAGGACCTAGCAGTTGAGAATTTCTCGTTTCGGCATGTCGAAGACATCTTTGTCTGGTACCGAAACTTGTATTCTCTTACAGCCTTCGTGCTTATTTTCCTTATACGCTTGTATTGCCTGTATGCATCGTTGTTATCAGTTCGCTTGTATTCTGCCCTACAGTGCCTTTTGCGGCTTAACAAAGGAAGAATGCGGTTGTTAATGATTGTAGGTTGCTTGTAGCTTTTGGGGACCAATTGAGGAACTGAGTGCTTTGTAGCACGTAAGAGCGTGTGCAGTAGGAAGTCCCATTGAGCATCCACATCAAGTTGAGGGTGAACATCCAAATCCACCCGTTGTAGATAGTCCTGTAGAGCGAAGACATTCAATCGTTTGAAATTCCAGAGCCTGTTGTTGGTGGGATATCGTAGCTCAGTTTTGCTGACAAAACTTAAGGCTATAACAGCGTGATCGCTTTTACCCACAGGAGCCAAGATTGAGAGGTTATCAACTAAGGATTATTCGTTTGTAAATACCCAGTCTAAGCGCGATGGTATCTGACTGCTTCTTCAACGAGTTTCCGACTTCACATTTCCGAATAACTCCAGATCCTCAATAAAGTCGAAGAACCAAGCCTCCGTTGAATTCTCACATCCGATATATGTATGTTCCTCGAAATTGACTCTAGGGAGATTGAAGTTTCCTAGAATCAGGATATGAGTGAAACCGGGACGCGTAGAGCTGGATAGTCTTTCCAGCATACGACTGTCCTACTCGATGTCAGCATCGGGCTTCCTGTAGATAACCTCAAATGTGCACCTCGACGTGGTAGACAATCTTACAGAGCACCAAATGGATTCCTCCAGATTGTTAAACTCATGATTGTGAACTTGGTGTACCTCCAAGCAAAGTCGTATGTATACAGGTACTCCACCCCCGATTCCTGCAGCGACATTTCAGACATTGCCAGATCCTGGTCCGAAAACTGAGAAAATATCTCAGTTTCAGATAATCTTATCACATGAGCCCTATTAGCATTGCTAAGTTCATGTAGCTCATCCATTTTGTTTGGCAGACACGTGGAGTTCATGCATAAGCGGTTTATGATTTCAATATAAAACGTGTGAGCTTTCTCCTGTTTGTCTGCATGAGTCTTACGTGAATGGACAGGTAGCCTACTTATATAAGGCTTGCCGAATTAGTGGGCCTTTTTCTTTACACGTTTTTTACGATCAAGACAGTCCACAAGTGGAATGGTCAGATCCAGCTTGCCTTTGTGCTTGATTCTGGCGTCATATGGCTTGTTCGGGTGCATGTGGATTCCAGTTCGCGACCAACATCTGTTTGCACGAAATGCAGTTGCAGCCGCCATATGGAAGGATGGGAAAGTTATCCTCATTAGCCGGGGTCTAGAATTATCGTCCTTCTTGGCTAGTCTCGTCACATGCTGAGTCAGTATGTTTTTGAGCCTCAAGGATTGCTTGATGAATTTCCACTCCCTAATATCAGAGTTTGCTTGACTAGGGCCCGTGTTTTCCGGTATACCTTAAACAATGACATTTCTTCGCTTAAAAACTTTTCGCAAGATTCTTTACGGATGTTCCGGATGTGGTTGCGCTCAGAATACAGTATGTCGGGCAGTACATTTTCGAATCCTAGGCTCTTTGATGACCGGACGAACATTCTTTGAGGTAGACTGTGAGATCAATTCCCCAGTTGATTTCCATACAATATTTGAGACGTAAGCTGTATTATAGTGTGGTGTTTGAATGAACTAATAACTCCTTTGTACTTGTTGAATGTTTGATTTCGAATTCTAAATATAGTACATTCGTTAGTGCTTGTTTAGTACTTCTTGATTCAATTACGTTATCCCTGGGATTATTAGTTCATACTATAATTCAAATACTTCTAATTATCATATATAGATGCTAGCGAAAGCCTAAGACCGTTAAAAATACACTAAAAAACACACCAAAAACGGACTAAGATAAACTAAAACTAGCCTTTATGTGAAAAACTGAAAAAAACCGGTTGGTAAGTTGAGGCGAAATCATTAATTATAGGCATTTTGTTGGTTTTTATGCAACACTTATTCCAAAGGTTTTCAACAGTCTTGCTGTCGTTTCTACTATGCCTTTAACGTATGATAGAGTGATCGAAGGCTACATGTTATTCTCAGCATAGTTCAAGTTGATTTAATGCAAGTGTTATGAATGAAGACTTGGTGGGGTAAACTAATTTACAGAGTTCTTTCATAAAATATAAAAAGTGATACATTAAATACTTCATTTAAACATCTTTTTTGAATTGTCTCTCAAAAGCTTCATTGTTTTCTTTACTGATTACCTTCAGTTTTGTCCTAGTTTGGGACTTCTCAGTGGCAGTGCACATCCACGATCCCGCTCCTCCCCGTAAGATTCGAACCCAGGAGCGCGATCGCTTAACCCTTAGACCACTAAGCCGGCATCCAACAGTGTTAATGTCTTACGAATATTAATAACAATAGTACAAAGATTTGTGAATCATGATAACACAGGCAATTACAACTGACTACGAAATGGTGGTGGTCTAGCTTCAATTAATTCATGATCTTAACTATTGAAACCTTTCTGATACACATTTTTTAATTGGCTATAAAATGTTTATGTTCGTAATTTGATTAGTTCAAGTGCTTTGAATGGACCTGGGAATTTCATGTAGAATAAATAATTAGGTCTAACTGTTTCATTTAAGTTTTGATAAAAAATTTTAATTTCTGAAGAAAGACGACATCAATTCTATTTAACTGACTTTTTATACTGCTGTCAGTGAATATATATCAGGATAAATCATGTAGAAATGGAAATGAAATTGTTACTATGTTAAGCCCATATAATTTAATTTAACTTATGAACAGATCAATTCATGCATCGTTTTAGGAATCACATTTGAACGTTGTTACTTATTGACTTAATAACTTGGACTGTTTTTGTATGGATGCATATGTATGTACACTTCTGTTAAGTTTGCTTACATTGTTCCCAACTCGTTTCCATTCCACTCTTTTGTATATTGTTTTATACTATTTATTTATATTCAGTAAGCAGTTGTATTCCCAACAATTTTTCGCTTATGTTGTATCGCAAGTTGTAGTGTATTATTGTGAATTATTCACATATATTTATGACGTTTAATGTACTTATCATTATATTTATCAATATAATTACTGTACCTTAATCACTGTAGCGGTTATTTACAGTTTCGTGCATTTGTTCAAGCGCAACAGTTTCCATATTGTTTTGCTGTTGGTTCAAGTTTCAGTTGTTCATTAACTGTTATCAAATCTAGACACAGCTATTAGCTGTCCTTTGTACTATCGAAGCGTTTTTATCTTTATGATTCAAAGACGCGTTTAAACGCCAAAAACATCTGACAAATTGAGATATGTAACTAAATTTTGTGTATTTTTTTTTCAATAAAGAACCGCTATTGTAAACAAATCGTTGTTTTGGAACTGCGGTTTTTGCGCATATCTCAATCAGGTGAACTAGACGCTTCGATAGAATTAACACTGACTAACGGCATATAGTACTTATGTCAATATAAGTAGCTCACAGCACAAAATCACTTACATCCATCCAACTGCAGTCATGTTTCACTCACTAGAATGCACACAGCTCATTCATCACTGTCAGTTGACTGCAGTCTCCTCTGTTTCATGTGATGGATGCAATTCGTGGTACACTGAACGTTGATTGATCGACCAAGAAATGCGTGAACCAATGCTTAATTGTGATCATTTCATTCATCGCACTAAATCCTCTCACAACCATACTCATCTATCCTCATCTCACCAGATACACATCACACACATCATATACTACTCATTTTGTCATCAAACCTAACTCACTGGACTGCAACACCAGTAGTCAAATTGTAGTGAACAAGAACACCAGTGGAGAACAATCTAATGTATTTCACAACAACAGAGTACAGAACTTGTTAATAAAATGCAACAACCATATAGTGAATGATCAATTTGCAAAATGACCATCAATTGACTGAAAATGGCTCTCACTTCATTGTTCTTGTATTTGCATACAAATTGCATTCTGATTCCACTCCTCACTGTTCGAAACTCTTGTCTCTCTGCTGCCAGACATTCTGTTCCTCACTATTAAGTTTGGTTGCATCGTTCCTACTCAATCCTCCTCCTTTTTCCGGGCTTGAGACCGGCAGTAGCCTCCCGAAAAAAGACTCTAGACGGAGTTACATTCAAATCATGGGCCATTAAAAATGGAAAAATAATAATTTTAAGAGAAGAGTACTTTTATTCAATTGTTCTTCAGAAATCTATCAAATAAGAAATAAAATTCATCAAACATACTTAGAGCAGTATCAAACTGTACCTTTTAGCTGTGAAGTTGATACCATTGTGTATAACTACAACTAGACACGTCAATTTGTATGTAGATGCTAAAATGTGTTCATTAAAAAGGATAGAAAAATGAGTATCTACTTGTTTGAATGAAGATATTCCTTAAACTTTACTCCATTAAGATTAAAGTTGTTTAGATAATTCAATAGCATGCCATCCTGTAAAAACCTGGAAGCACCGGAGAGCAGTTTCTATCTAGTATGAGACTCTTTAGCAGTGCTCAGTCACGATCCCTCATGCGTGACTCAAATCCGGGACTTTCGGTCTCACGTTCAAATGCTTAACATGTAGACCAGCGAGCTTACATATAACGGTGTTAATGTCTAACTTTCATAGATCCATAATCTCAATCAAAAGCCTAACAATCTCCACGAGTCCATACTGATAATAATAATCAATATGTGCTCACCGGTAACTGGCTCCAAGATGATTTCTTGGAATTCTAGTGTGAAGCCATGATTTGTGGAGTTCAATCTGTGTTGGGTAGAGATAGGCATCTACCTCAGACAATGGATGAATGGTTGCGCAGCCATTCAGTTTATTGAGAATTATATGTCATTTTTAGAACTTCTTTGATTTAGAACAGTGACATCCTGCTATTTCAATTCATTAAGGACAATCCAGTTTCTGAGGAAAATCCATCATAAAACTACTGATTAGAACGTTATTAAAAGTAGATGATAGTGATTTTTTTCAGAATAACGGTGATAACGTCTCATTTAAACTATTCAACTATCGGAGTGTGACAAGGTTGAAAGCAATCATCTAATCTATAAGTGATATCCATTTTAGGGAGTACAAATTATCCTGTTCATTAACTGCGAAATTATTATCATTATTATTATTTAAACATATGAACAATGGTACAAGTAGGCACCAAATAGATATGCTCAACATAAATCATCCGATTTGTGTGAGCACTGGAATACTGCCCGGACAATAAAACCGAAGCAGGTGGAGGAGCATATGTCTCCAACAAACATTCTTCACTTGTCCTGAGCAATCCTTCCCAGTTATTTCCGGTTGCTATCCATTCTTTTGATATCTTCATCCAATTCTCGACGCGGCGTGTTCTTGGTTCTTCCTCTTTTCCTTTCCGCTTCATGATTCCAAGTCAGCTCTTGCCTCGTGCTACAGTTTGACGATTTCCGTAATGTATATTCAATCCACCTCTAACGTTTTTTCCTAATTTTATTGTGAGATAGAAGCTAGTTCTCTCCTTTAGTTTTTTACTGATAGTCTCCGGTTAACGGACATTGATTATCCTGCATAGACACATGTAACATCAATTTCTTCTGACAAACTTTGTCATTCCTTCATTCCTATTTTCGTTACAATTACTTTCTGTTTATATTCTTATTCTCTTCAATTGAACCTTTTCAACCTTCTGTTACCAGGCCTTCCACTTCTGATGGGTGTTATATACTACTTATGTTGAGAGACATAAGTAGAACATACCACACGCGTCCCCCCTTTAAACAGTCGCTCTTGTAGTTGTTCTACTCGCTGTCATTTTCTTCATCGTCACAGTTATCTACCACGCTCTCCGCCTGTCAAAATGTCGAGTACATCAGCGCTTTGACCTTCGTAGCAATGTCAACCTGTTGAGATATCTAAATTCAACATCCTTTCTAGCAGCATAACATATACCATCATCATCACCACCACATATATTATGGTACAAATTCCTTATTAATGAGATTGATCATTTGTAAACAAACCATATGTGTATTAACTTGTTACTTGTTAGTTAGATGTATTACATCTTATTGAATGTTTAAAGTTCATTCTTATGATTGATTTACTTGTATATAAATACAATATGAATAGATCAGTTACTATGAAATAGGCAGAATGATTTTATTTCTTCCATTTATTATAATCTACTGTATGGAAATTGAAAACTGTCATGCAATTCAACAAAATAAAACGTATTTTCATCCACTTTCTGATGAACTAATCACATTTATCAATACACATGTAAGTTGAATGATATACTTTAAATATTATCAAAAGGGAGTTTTTTTTTTGAGATATAAGTAAGTTAAACTAGATCACCATGGAAAACTTGGAAACATTGGATGATTGTTTCATCCTAGTATGGGACTCTTTACCAGTGCATATTCACGTTCTCGCTCTTGGGGTTCGAACCTATGGACCTATCGGTTTAATGAGCGAACAATTAACCTCTAGACCATTGAATGTACACTACTGAGGAGTCCAATGCTAGGACGAAACTGTCATCTAATGCTTCCAGGTGATCTAGTTTTTATTGATTCATGAATTCAACGATTAAATTTTCAAATATATCTATGGATATATCGTATTGAATAGCTCAGAAAACTACCATAGATCTATGTGATGTTATCCACATTACCAGTTATTACTTATCAATTCACTTCTCTATCTACCTAATCTATTCAAAATATCAAGTAAAAGCTTAAAAGATATCGGTTACTAGTATTAAAAGATTCTCTGAAAGGTAGCTTTAAATCAACCGTATGAAACAATAGTTTTCAGTAGGAATAGATAGGATTGTAATTTATTCATATGTTTAATGGAAACTACTTAATTTAGATTAAACTACCACAAACAACAGTTATCACATAATCATATGTTTAAGCGCTTACCTAAAGTGATTATTCGTTCAAAATTGTTATAAATTGTGGTCAAGTGCCCTTGGTTTTTTGTTTTTCACCCTTCGCACCAATTGTTGTAACTCGTATTTCGAGTCATATCAATATATAACGTAATGATACCGTCAATTAGAGAACAGTGAATGATCGATCGAACCACTGACTCATGAAATCCATACGAGCAGTCATCACCGATCCTGATTTCTGCCTAGCTCTGCCTGTTAGAGTCCAGAACACCAATCTCAGTTTCTGAAATATAAATCATTTATTTTAAGCATACTTGGTTTATATACACCAGCCAAACAAATCACACCATAATCACAATTGATTGATTACTTGGTGGTGACCAATGTCATGCTTGTCTAGTCCTCATTATTAGTGCACATTGAATGCTATCGACCATGTTGCAATGTGGCCACCAGTCTAGGTGACTCGACACTGCCGGCACTATTGTGAGATTAGATGGTGATTGGAGGTAGTCGATAGGAAACCCTGGACTCAGGTTTCGTGCTACTTGACACTCTTCAGCAAGGTGTACCTGTAATCTTTGAGGGAACTGGTGCTTCCTGGCGGATTCGATCCCGTGTCACCCAGCTTCACAGTCAGAAATGTTACCACTGAGCTATCCGGGTCGCGACCGACCTCCTGTAGCACGAAACCTGGGTACAGGGGTTCCTGTCGACTAACTTCAACCACCATCTAAAACACACCGTACCATAAAATAGGAAACAACATATGTACGAGATTTGAACAAAAGTGGCTGTGAATAGTGGAGACAGTCATTGATAGATAGGGCATAACTCAAGAATGGTTAATCGTATCATAATAGTCTATGGGTCAAAATAAAGCTTATAATAAGAGGAACACAAATGTGAACAGTTTTGCTTCATAACAATTACACAATAAGAAATATATGTATAGGATTTGTTCATAAATGGATCCTAACAGCTACCATTGATTATTGTCATCAGGATATAAGAAAGACAATGTTGACATGGGATGTCTTCTATCTATCTATCTATCTATCCACACATCTATCTATCTATCTATCTTAATGAGTTTGTAGGTATCATTACCAAGGTTTGATTTATTTATTCTCTGAAGAAGTGACTTACACTAAGCCACGAAACGTCAGAAAATCTAATTTTCTACTCATTGGGATATTACAAATATATTATTTGTTTATCTATCTATCTATCCACACATCTATCTATCTATCTATCCACACATCTATCTATCTATCTATCCACACATCTATCTATCTATCTATCCACACATCTATCTATCTATCTATCCACACATCTATCTATCTATCCACACATCTATCTATCTATCTATCCACACATCTATCTATCTATCTATCTATCCACACATCTATCTATCTATCCACACATCTATCTATCTATCTATCCACACATCTATCTATCTATCCACACATCTATCTATCTATCTATCCACACATCTATCTATCTATCTATCCACACATCTATCTATCTATCTATCCACACATCTATCTATCTATCTATCCACACATCTATCTATCTATCTATCCACACATCTATCTATCTATCTATCCACACATCTATCTATCTATCTATCCACACATCTATCTATCTATCTATCCACACATCTATCTATCTATCTATCCACACATCTATCTATCTATCCACACATCTATCTATCTATCTATCCACACATCTATCTATCTATCTATCCACACATCTATCTATCTATCCACACATCTATCTATCTATCTATCCACACATCTATCTATCTATCCACACATCTATCTATCTATATTTAATTCAATAACTTATAAGCATATACATAACCCTTATTAAGTTCTTATTCAATTTACATAAATATTTAAGTAGTATAGTAAATTGAACTCAAACAGATAATCTTAATGAATAACTAATACCTTGAATTGTATTTGTTTAGCCAAATGCTGGTTGGAAAGCTCAAAGAACTAAACGATTTCATACAATTCATGATGCTCAAATAATGATGGGTGTTATATTAGAAGATAATCATCAAAGAATAAAATTACGTCCAACAATTAATCATAATAATATTAATATGAAATTACCAAAATTCTTTGATTCACGTAAACAATGGAAAAATTGTCCAAGTATTCGTACAATACGTGATCAATCTTCATGTGGTTCATGTTGGGTAATAAATAATTTTTGTTTGTTTGTTCTTTAGTAAATGGAATACACCCATGAAGATATTTAATAAGAAAGATTAGTTCAGTGAAGAGTTCCGTTTTTGGCGAATTCAACTTTGAAAATGAATCCTGTGTAGATTGCCTCCGATATAACCTTAAGTCACAAGGTTTTTGAAACAAAGATGGATAGCAGATTGAAGTAGAATTTAGTTTGATACGTGTTTTTGTTCTATTTTGGGACTCGTCAGCTAAATGTACCTGGATCTTAAAGTTGATGCTCATTCTGGGATTCGAACTGACTACCGTTTGCTTAAAACATCATTGCGTTATTCACTTAGTTACTGAGTCCTGATAGCCATTTGGTTTTTGCAATAGGGTGAAGTTTTGAATTCATTTGATGTTGTTTATTTGTATTTTCCTATTGTTATTTAGAACTGCAATCGACCAGTAATCTCTTGTTGGCATATGTGAATCCTGTGTGGACTACCTTGGTATAGCCTTAAGTCATAAGCTTTTTTATGCAAAGATGGATAGTGGTTAGAGGTGGAATTCAGTTTTACGCGCGCTTCGTTCTATTTGAGACTCATTATATATATATATGTGTATCATAGAATCATGTCGTTTAAGGGTGTGATTTGCATCATAAGCATATCAGTTTGTTTTCATAGTTTAACTGTCTAGTGTCCAATAAAAAGTATCTTTTTATGGATATTCCTATTTTGATGTAAACCTCTTTAAGTTACTGTCTATGACTTTCATGGTGTAGAAGAGATGGAATGTGGCTAGCAGCAGAATCCAGGATGCGTATTTCTTGCTTTATACATCTCGTCATTTAGATATTCCTAAGATGCAGGTACATCGACCTATCATCATTTTGTTGAAGTTGTATTAATTTGTAAATAATTTGCTATTCACATTCCATTCTTCCAATCCATATAGTCGCATGATATATTCATACTAGGTGTTGTCCATTCCGACCTTGGGATTTAGGTCTTCTATCAAGACAGTTTGATTCTTTTCCTGAAGCATTTGATGAAACTGAACTTTATCGTCTTCATTGCTATCGTTGTTGGATGCATAACACTGTAAACAATCATTGTGATCCCTTTTTTCTTTGTTTCGAAGGATGGTTTGAGGATTCTGCATCGATCAGACTCCCATCCTATAAGTGCCTTTCATGCTGCTTTATAGAACATTAGAGCAACTCTCTGCGTGGGCGGATCATTTTTTGCTTCATAACCAGAGTACAACGACATCTCTCCTGAATCGAATCTTTTCTTTCCAGCTTGGATCTAAATAAAGGAGTTTTGAAAAAGTGTGAGAACTGCAGAGGCATCACAGTACTATCAGTACCAGGAAAATTTTTCAACAGAGTGTTATTCAATCGGATGAAAGATTACGTAGACGCCCAACTTCAAGGTCAGTAGGCCATATCGCTGAAGGATCGCTCGTTCGTAGACCGAATTGCGACACTTCAAATCATTGCTGAACAATCAAGTGAATATGATTTGTCACTATAAATCACTTTCTTTGACCATGAGAAAGCGTTTAATAGCGTGAATAGAAGAAACCTATAGAGTGTTCTTCGAAATTATGGTGTACTTGAGAAAATCGTCAAAATCTTATGGAATTCATGCGACGGAATATACTATAAACTTAGGCATGAAGGACAACTGACAGATGCATTCCAAGTGAATAACGTCTTCAGACAGTACTGCTTACTCTCGCTCTTTTTAGTAATCGACTAGATTACGATGACCACCACATCTTAGGGGAAGCACAGAATGTAATGGATATCTTGGATGTAGCTAGATGATTTGAATTGAACAAAAAAGATCTGATGCTTATGTAAAGGCGAGGGTTAGCAGAGCAAGGATAGCGTTCATTCGAAAAGAATGCCGTTCAATAAGATTCAAAATTCACAATACGTACGTCAAGGCAGTTCTACTGTACGGAGCTGAAAATTGGAGAACTACTTCAATCATTATGAAGACGGTGAAAATATTTATCAATAGCTGTCTACGCAAGATACTCAACATCCATTGGCCGGATACTATCAGCAACAGCCTTTTGTGGTAAAGAACAAACCAACTTCCAACTGAAGAGGAACTTAGGAAAAGACAATGAAGATGAATAGAACATACCTTGAGGAAATCATCAACCTTCATCACGAGGAAAGCCCTAACTTGGAATCCTGAAGGAAAGTGGAAAAGAGGAAAGACAAAGCACACATTTCATCGGGAAATAGAATCGGATATGAAAAGGATGAATAAGAACTGGAAAGAGCTGAAAAGGATTGCTCAGGACGATGTTAGATGGAGAGTGCTAGTGAGCGGCCTATACTCCTTCACGAGGAGTAACAGACGCAAATAAGTAAGTAATAAAAGATGAGAATTTACTAAAAGAATAACATTAGGATGAAACTCTTTTCAAATACTGTTTGAGTAAATCTAAGTTAGGTCATCATTGTAAACATGAAAGCGGTTTCGTCTTATTGTGAGACTGCTCAGCAGTACGAGTCTACGATCTCGCACAGGGGATGAGAACCGTAAACTTTTGGTTTCACATGCGAACATTTAACTTGTAGACCACTGTGCTGGTATCCGATGGTGTTATTGTCTAACTTACATCGATCCATAAATGATTGTGCAACCACCCATTCAATGTCTGTTAAATAATTCTGAGATAATTTATTATAATGTAACAAGTGCTCTAAACATATAAGAAGTGTTAGTATGAGGTTTCTTAAATAGTAAAACATAAAGCTTTAATGAAGACAAACAAAATGAATTTTTATGAATGGATATATAATTACAGTGATACAAGAAACAAACAAAAATCAAATGTATGAAGTGATCTTATGTGGTTTGTTGCAATTTCTTCACATTACTACTTAATACTTTATACAGTAGTATAAATCTAAAATTGAAAATCATTTATGTAATAAGCACAAAATTGATGAGTAATAAATGATGTGACTTGACGAATGCTGTGAACGTATTTCACATCGTCTGTCATACACAATCAAGTGTTCACATTAGACAATCACCTGATTGATAAGAGATTTGAAGAGAGTAATCAATGACTGTTAATGGAGGACTTACAATTGTACACTGGTTTAAAGATTTCAATGGTTGTTTGATTTATATCGATTCGTGATGTCAAATAAATAGTTCTGCTGGATAATTTTCTATTTCTACCGTTATTCTATGACAACTCATTCTGAGGCAGTGAATACGGACATAACTGTTAGTGATAAATACTCAAAGTACTAGTTATTTCTGTAACTCACTGAAGCGTAATTACTTCGTGTTCATACTCTTACTTACTTGCTTACCTACTTATGCCTGTTACTGCTCATGAAGGAGCATAGACCGCTCACCAGCATTCTCCATCCAATCCTGTCCTGGGCAATCCTTTCCAGCTCTTTCCACTTGTTATTTATCCCTTTCATATCCGCTTCTATTTCCCGACATAATGTGTTGTTTATCCTTCGCCTTTTCCATTTCCCTTCAGGGTTCCAACTTAGAGCTTGCCTCGTAATCCAGTTTGATGATTTTCTCAATATATGTGCTATTCATTCCCATAGTCTTTTCCTAATTTCCTCTTCAGTTGGAAGTTGGTTTGTTTTATTCTACAGTAGGCTGTTGCTGATAGTATCCGGCCAATGGATGTTGAGTATCTTGCGTAGACAGCTATTGATAAAAACTTGTACCTTCTTGATGGTGGTTGTTGTAGTTCTTCAATTTTCAGCTCCGTACAGTAGAACTGTTCGTAGTGAAGATTCTGACTTTGATATTGGTTGAAAGTTGCTTGGACTTCCATATGTTCTTTAATTGAAGGAATGCTGTCCTCGGTTTGGCAATCCTAGCCTTAACGGACGGATCAATACTATACATATATTTCTTATTGAGTAATTGTTATATAACTAAACTATTCATATTCGTATACCTCTTATTATGAGCGTTATTTTAACCAATGATTTACACTTCATGAGTTGTACCCAGTCTATTAGTTACTATCTCTCACATTCACAGCCACTTCTGGTCAGATCTTGTACGAATATTGTTTCCTACTTTATGATACGGTGTGGTTTGTTGGGCTGGTATATAAACCCCGTATGTTTGTAATAAATAATTCATATTGCAGAAACTGAGATTGGTGTTCTGAATTTCAACAGGCAAAGCGAGGCAAAATACAGGATCGGTGAAGACCACTCGTATGGATTTCATGAGTCAGTGGTTCGATCGATCATTCACTGTTCTCTAATTGACGGTATCAATACGTTATATATTGATATGACTCGAAATACGAGTTACAGCAATTGGTGCGAAGGGTGAAAAACAAAAAACTAAGGGCACTTAACCACAATTTATAACAATTTTGAACGAATAATCACTTTAGGTAAGCGCTTAAACATATGATTATGTAATAACTGGTGACTGTGGAATTTCAATGTAAATTAACTGGTTTCCAATGGATGTTGAGTATCTTTCGTAGATAGTTTTTGATAAATATTTGTACCTTCTTGATGATGGTTGTTGTAGTTCTCCAAGTTTCAGCTTTGTACAGTAGAACTGCCTTGACGTTGGTATTGACGATTCTGACTTTGATATTGGTTGAAAGTTGTTTTTAGTTCTATGTGTTCGTCAATTGAAGGAATGCTATACTTACACTGCCAATCCTCGCCTTTACGTCTGCATCTGAACCTACTTGTTCATCGATGATGCTTCCCAGGTATGTGAAGGATTGTACATGATGCAAATTTCTCCATCAAGAGTGATTGGATTGCTGTTCTGTGTGTTGTATTTGAGGACCTTGGCTTTCCGTTTGTGTATGTTGAGGCCTATTGATGCAGAGACTGCTGCTACGATCGCTGTCTTTATTTGCATTTGTTCGTATGTATGCGATAGAAGGGTTAGGTCATCTGCGATGTCCAAATCGTCTAATTGGTTCTAAGCTGTCCATTGTATGCCGTCTTTTTCCTCAGATGTCGAGGTCTTCATAATCCAGTCGACCACCAGAAGAAAGAGGAAGGGAGAGAGTAGACGGCCTTGTCTTACTCAGGTTCTTACCTGGAATGCATCTGTCAGCTGTCCTCCATGAACTACTTTGGACTGTAGTCTGTCGTATGAGTTCCGGATAATGTTGACAATCTTCTCAGGAACTCCGTAGTGTCGAAGAAGTTTCCATAACGTCCTCCTATCTACACTGTCAAATGCCTTCTCATAATCAATGAAGTTGATATAGAGTGACGATTTCCACTCAATTGATTGTTCGACGATGATCCGTAGTGTCGCAATCTGGTCTGTGCACGACCGGTCCTTACGGAATCCAGCCTGTTGATTTCGAAGTTGAGCGTCTACTGCGTCTTTCATCCTGTTCAGTAACACTCTGTTGAAGACTTTACCTGGTATTGACAGTAGTGTAATGCCTCTGTAGTTTTCACACTTGCTCAGATCTCCTTTCTTTGGAGTCTTGATGAGGTGTTCTTCTTTCCAGTCCATCGGCACTTGTTCCTCCTCCCAAATCTTCTCGAATAGAAGATGAAGCATGCTTGTAGTTACTTCGATGTCTGACTTCAGTGCTTCAGCTAGTATATTGTCGAGTCCTGCTGCTTACTCGCGCTTGATTTGTCTGATGGCCATTCTGATTTCTTTCGTCGTTGGTGGATTGACATCTGTGGGAAGATCTGAGTGTGCTGCTTCGATGTCCAATGGATTAATTAATCAGAAGTTCCTCAGATCACTCTGCCCATTTGTTCTACTGTTGTTGAATCCCAGCGATTGGTCTTCCTTCTTAGTCTTTGACTGGTCTCTCTGGTCTAATATATTTCCCTGCAAGCTTCTTCGTTGTATCGTAAAGCTGTCTCATATTTCCTTCTCTTGCAGCTTTCTCCGCCGTCGTTGTTAGTTCTTTCACGTATTTCTGCTTATCGGCTCAAATGCTCTTCTCCACTTGTTTGTTTGCTTCTATGCACTGAGCTTGTGCTTGAACGTTCTCTACTCGTGTTCGGCTGTTGTTAATTGCTGTCTTCTCGTTCTTCCTTTCTTTGAACCTGTCCAGTGTTTCTATAGAGATCCAATCCTCGTGATGTGTCTTGGAGCCCAGAACCTCTTCACACGTTGAAGTTAATGCTTCTTTGATATCTTTCCAGTTATACTCCATAGTAGTTTCTTCTTCCTTCAGTAGATCCTGTAGGGCTGGGAACCTGTTCTTGAGAGCTATCTTGAATTCATTGAGTTTGTCAGTATCTCGAAGGAAGGCTGTATTGAACGCTTGTAGTGCTGTTTGTCCAGTTGTCCAGTTCTCTTTTAGCTTTAGTTTCATCTTGACCACAACCAGTTGGTGATCTGAAGCTATATCCGCTCCTCTCCTGGTTCTCGAATTTTCCATTGTCCTTTGGAACTTTTTATTGATGCAAATATGATCTATCTGATTCTCTGTGGTGTGGTCTGGTGAGATCCATGTAGCTCTGTGTATACGTTTGTGTGAAAATATTGTGCCACCTATGACCAATTTATTGAATGCACACAGATTTACAAATCTTTCTCGTTTTCGTCCCTCTCTCCCAGTCCATGCAGTCCTATGATTTCTTCATATCTGGTATTGTCTATTCCGACTTTGGCGTTTATATCTTCCATCAGAATGGTCAAATTCTTTACTGGGCACTACACTATGATTGATTGCAGCCTCTCATAAAATTGATCTTGAACGTCGTCGTTTCTATCATTTGTGGGTGCATAACATCGGATAGTGTTTATTGTGATCCCCCAATTCTTTGTTTTGAATGATGCTTTGATGATTCTGAATCCGTGAGATTGGTTTGAGTTTTTTTCTGGTTAGGATTTTTTTTAGTGAGTTAGTTTTCTATGAGATGGGGACGCTAACCCCATTCACAACCTCCTCGTTTATCCGGGCTTGGCTCGGCAGTAACTCTAGGAGAGCTGCAGGCGGCATTGTGTTCTTGCTCAGTTAACTAATTTCCATTCGTTAACAGAAACTGTGTTGTCAATGGTATTTTGAAGAAACTTCTTAGTTCAACTCAATCACAACTGTACCATAAATGATGGATAGTGGCTAGCAGTGGAATCCAGGACGCGCGTTCCGTCTTATTTGGGACTCGTAAGCTGGATGTACCTGCTTCTCAGAGTTGATTTTCACTCCGGGACTCGAACCCAGTACCGTCCGCTTCAAGCGCCATCGCGTTATCCACTTAGCTACTGGGTCCCGATAGCCACTTGCTTGTGCGATGGGGTGAAGTTTAATTCACTTGATATTGTTTGTGTTTTTTATTTGTTTGAATCTTCCCATTGATGTTTAGGACTGAAATTGTTCAGTCTCTTATTGGCATATGTGCATACTGTGCGTATGCCTCGATATTGCCTTAATTTACAAGCATTATAAGCAAAGATGGCATACGCACAGTATGCACATATGCCAATAAGAGACTGAACAATTTCAGTCCTAAACATCGATGGGAAGATTCAAATAAAACAATATCAAGTGAATGTACCATAAATGATTTATGCATTGGTTACTTGTTGATTTGAAACACAAATGAAATGTACATTTTGAAGTAGATACGCAAAGTGATACTGAACTCGTTAGGTTTCATGTCTTTTTTATAGTCAAATGACCAATTTAGAGAAACATGAGCATGAATACGATGTTAACTTGATAGACAATATCGAATAACTGTATGTGTGACTGAGCGAGAACGCGGATAAATTTCACTTCAGTGAACCACACAATAACTAGTACTTGGAGTATTTTCCACCAACAATTCCGTCCACATATAGTGTCTCAGAATTACGGCAGAAACAGAAAGCTATTGAGCTCAACTATCTAATTGACTTCATGAATCGATATAAATCAAACAACGATTGAAAACTATCATCATGTGTATAATAGTAAATCCTCCATTAACACTCACTGATTATTCTCTTACCATTCAGTTGATATTTTGATAAGAACACGAAATTGTGTCTAAAAGACGACTTAAAACACGTTCACATCATTCATCACGTCACATTATTTGTTACTCATCAATTTCGTGCTAACTACATAAACGTTTTTCAACTTCAGATATATACTACTGTGGAATGTATTAGGTTGTATTTGAAGAAATTGCAACAAACAACATAAGATCACTTCATACATTTGATTTTTGTTTGTTTCTTGTATCGCTTTTATTGTATATCCATTTGTAAAACTTCATTTTGTATTTGAGCTTTAACGCTTCACTTCGTGTTGTTTGCTTGTATCTTCCCATTGTTGTTGAGGACTGTAAATGAAGAATTTCTTGTTGGAATATACGAATTCTTTGCGGAATGCCTCGATGTTGCCTTAAGTCACGGAAGAACGATTTCATAAAGTGCATAGAAAGGTTCAGATGTTTAAACAGAGTTATATAGTGAGTAAAATTTGAAGCCGAACTACGCATGAATAATTCATCGTACAGTGCGACAGCTCAGTCGGTAACAAAATTTCCACAGCTCGTTAAAATTCAACATTGTAGACGAACATTGAAGGAATGAATTAAAGATGCTTAAATTCCTTTTTGCACTAACATCAGTTAATTGAAGCTATACCACCATAAAAAACCTGGAAGGAACAGTTGACCGTTTCGTCTTAATATGGAAATCCTCAGAAGTGCTCATTCACGATCCCACCGGCGAGATTCGACTACACTGAACAATACCATACTACGATGAGTAGGCCATCTAGTACTTCCTTGTTTTCAATAAATAAATGTTTCATTATTGTAGTGCTAAAAAAGCATTCCAATGCATCATGGCTTGATCACTGTTATTTGGTGACATTTATTCTCTCATTGTAACTTGTATTAATGAATTCAATGCTGGATTTTGAATTCACAGCCTCCTGACATACGTCCAAATGCCTTATATTTCGAAAACAGAGACGATATTTCAACAGTGATCATGTCTAATTTTAATGAATGATCTGTCAGTGCCTACAATGGAAAACTATTTCACATCAAACAACATTGGGATTCGTAAGAGACGTCTGATCTGAAAAATGTCATTAATAGCATCTTGATGTTTTTTATTGGGGATCACACAAGTATTATCAGTTCATCGTACATTAATAGATTGATTATGATTTTTAACTTGCGTGTAAGAATATTTTCAGGTGAAACTCGTCACTCAAGTGCTAGTAATAGTTTGACAAAATTAACCTTCATTACCAACAAATCCTCGGACACAAATACACATTATTATTATTATTTTTAAATTTTGTATTTTTCGTTGAATGTCACTTTGTTAGCTATCTGTTGTGTATAGTGAATTAACTCAACGGTTACAATAATGTCAAAACTGAACTATTCCGTACAGATTTTCAAACGGACTCATTAAGTATAATTAAACGGAATTCATGCCTAATGCTTATTTGTCATAACGGATTGAAAATAAGTGTGATGTCTATTTTGAGGCGGTAACTCGATGAAGACAATGATGAACGGTGGCGCAATTTTGTGGATTAATTGAATTTGTATATGAACAGTGTTATATTCTGTGTCAGTTGTCCAGATGTTATAAATTTGGAGAATAGTCGTTTGTGAAGAAAACTGAGATAAATGATGGATGGAAGTACGATCAAAGCACATTCTGATGGTACCTTTCATGAGAATAATATGAATAGATATCGTTGTGTTAACTTAAACTCAAAATCTCAGAATGTATTCTCAACATGATAAGTTGATCCATATAAACATATCAACAGAACAAGTTGACTGTTTCATAAATGGGGGATTCCATTAAGGTTATGGAATTCGAATGACCTCGACACAGAGGCACATTTCATTATCAAGTACAACAACAAATGAGGCCACACAGTCTGTGATGAACAGAGTTATATAAACCTCCACGTTGAGATTTCGTGAAAATGTTTTGTTTGTGTGTTTAATGCATACAAAATTCAAGCTAATCGAATCGAGAGTTGATTTCAAAATTTTGCTTAACTGTTCACGTAACAAACAAAAATATCACCATTATGTCAGAAGTATTTAGGGCAACGAACCAACCAACCAACCAACTAATAAAACATTGGCGGTCGAGCATTTAGGGTTTAGCTGACACTACTTAAAAAACTACACTTAATACGAACGCTTCAATAGTGGGTTTTCAAAGTAAGTAAAATCAGTAATTCTCACTATTTATAAGAAGAAGGACAGAGCCAGTGCATCCACCGATTGGTTGAAGGAAACGATACGGATTCTAAAGTATCTGGACAACAGCTTTATGTCATTTAGATATTTTCACAAGTTATCTATCTGTGTTTGTTTTCATGCAGCATTATGTTAATTAACCGCCAACCTATTCAGGTACATTTGTGAAAAATGTACTAGCTTTCGCTGTACACATATCAACTAGTCTAATCAGAGATACCGTGCTTACTGTTGATCAGTCACATCTTATCACATGTTATCTTTTTGCATATGAGTTTATCTATGAAACGGTAGATATTTGCAGCTTGACGTAGATTGATGAATAGTTAAACTTTGGAAGGTTTTATATGCGTTGGGTACAAATATATCACGGGTTCTGTCGAATCGATGGTTTGTTTAATCGATTATCTTCAATGCCAATGATAATAACGGTTTCATGGTAAAGTGTCTCGATGAGGTTCATTTTAAATATTCATGGGAGTGGACAAGCACTCAGTAATTCTCACTATTTAAAAGAAGAAGTACAGAGCCAGTGCATCCACCGATTGTTTGAAAGAAACGATACGGATTCTCAAATATCTGGACAACAGCTTTATGTCATCTAGATATTTTCACAAGTTATCTATCTGTGTTTGTTTTAATGCTGCATTATGTCAATTAACCGCTAATCTATTCAGGTGAACTTGTGAAAATTGTACGACATTTCACTGTACAAGTTAAGAATGCGCATTCTGTAGTGGTAGAACTGTTGAAGCAGCAGCAGCTAGGTCGTATCTAGATGCTGGCAGACATTTGAAGTGCTTCTACGTCCCAGATTGGCTGATACATTCCTGTTACTATTCTGTCAGTCAATGACACCGTAAATATTATTGTTGATTTTCATCACGATCGTGATGCTGATGTTACAATTGATATGTGAATTTGGCGTCTAGATAATCTACTTATCTCGAATTTTAACAATTAAGGCTGTGTGAGACAGGTTCAGCCGCTACTTAGAAACATTTAATACAATTTCGGATGCAATGAAATGTTGAGACATGGTTTTTAAACATGAGTCACTAGTCAACACTGGTCTGATGAAACTTCATATATTGTTTAGCGACCTTCAACTAATTCAGTGTCTAAATCGACTCATTCACTTTACATGATATATTGCCTGCAAATGAATTCAAAGCGGAATATAATTGCTAAGCTCACTTAATCATCATCTAGTTGTAACAACGCACAAAACTTAATGAAATTGCGAGTGAATTTAAAGCAGCGTTCACCATATTCAACGAGGCCTAAGAGAATTTTTCTATTCTAAAGCCTTACAATTGGATGATTTGTTAAATCCTGTACGTGAATTCATTTCGCAACTGGTCAAAGCATTGGAAGCAATAATGATAAGTTATCCTACCACTATTTCAGTCAACGATTGAGTCAGTCCATTTATGTTACTGCAGATTCAGAGAGACGAATAGGTGCATTTACTGTGATTCACTTGCGAAGACATGAATATATTTGCAGAATATAAATGACTTTTGATTACAGATCAATTACATTGTCTTCGAACAACTATGAACGTGTAGTTCACAACATCTACTTTTCAACAGCTCACTGATTTGTCGATAGTAGTATGTGCGACGTACGACTGAATAATCAAACAACATATGCTATGCGGCATTGAAGTTATTATAACTAAAATGATACGAACTGTGTTCGTTCTAATGACTTATATTTGCTGTTTTGTTGATAAATCATTTGTCGTACGGTTATCACTGATATGTGTGGCTTCATGAAAGGAATCCATTCATTACTACACAATTCATTCTACAGTTCCGATACTTTTGGAGTCATTATGAAGTTGACTTAACAGTGTTGGTGTATCTTGAATACAAATGGTGAAAATAATTTATTATCCTTCGAAAGACCTACTCATCGACAGATGTTACAATGTATGGTCCATTCGACACAGTAATTCGTAAACATGTATACTTCACAAATATTAAGTAACCGAATGAGTGAACATGATTCAAATTTATTATTAAACATAGATTTACTGTTGCTAATTCACGCATTTATCAATATGGGGGAAGAATGAACTGTTTAGGACAGTTGCCATTGAACGGGCAATCAATATAGCTATGATTTAGGCTGAGGCAAAACTGCACCTGTTCCAGTAGATGCACCTCATTCTACAAAAAAGAAAGAATGACAGAGTATATATAATATTTCACAACGTCCATAATCAAATTCTGCTCTAAAGATATCAATGAACATAAGCTTTTCAGAAAAATTCAAACATCGGAAGTATTGTTGGTTCACAAATTTGATTAGAACTAAACGTTTCGCATAATTGGTAATTGAAGATTTTCTACTGATTCTTAATGAACGTATAATGTGTAAAATTACTACAATTTTCGCAAGCGATTGTGAAAATATCTGATTATTATAAGCAATTTCGAATAGTGGCTAGCAGTGGAATTCAGGACGAGCGATTCGTACTATTGAGAACTCGTCTGCTGGAAGTATTCGCATCTCAGATTTGCTGTTCACTCTGAGACATGCAACCTGTAGCTTTCGCATCGAACACCATCACGTGATACACTTACATACTAAATCTTGATAGCCACCTATGTTTGCAATTGGGTGAAGTTTAAACATAGTTGCTTTATTCTGCACTCACTCCTAGACTCTATCAATCTTTGATTATAAAGCTTGAGAATTAAGACCATATCGAGGCAATCCGCACAGGATGCACATATGGCAACAAGAGACGGATCATTTGCAGTCCTGAACAACAATGAGAAGGTACAAGCGAACAACACCATGTGAATATCTAATTATGGTTGACCGATGTTGCTCCAAATTCAATGGGGGGTCAGAACATTCTCTATCGTCAGTGACCGCTGAATGTTTCACATTTACTTATTGCTTGAGTAGCGTCAAGAGGGTCTCCGTATTGTTTTAAGTGTAGTGGATGTGCTTATATTTGTTTGTCCGTCTTTTCACTTCATATGATTCTATATTTGAGATAAACCACATTTATTGCCCAATAATATTTTTACTAACAATTTACTCAAATGCCATTTAACAGTTACGTAGCATTCGGATTGCACGATAAGTAAACGTGTGTTGTTAACATATGCAATGGTTAATGATTACTGATACACTTACCTGTCCAGTTTTGTTGGTGCACTTTAAAGATGCATTATGACCGAATTCTTCCTGCAATATTCTCTGTAAAACATTTGTCTATGCAAGGTAAAACAGCAGTCTATTTATAATGCGAATGAAGTGTGGTGACAGAAATGGTCAATTAAAATTTTATTTCAAATATGAAGTGGTAGAGGGACACAGAGGCAGCTTGAAGGGGCTGCCTAACATTTACATATAAATAAAACTACTATTACTAGTACCTCTTTTGGTTAACAGATAATTTACTGAAAAACATCAGCCTACAAAATTTCGGTTGTGACATGAAGAAGTTCACGTACGTTTCATCGTGTCTGATACGTATGTATCCAAGTTTACTTTGTTTCGTCTTTTATGTAGAGTAGTAATAAATGTCTGTCCATGACACTTAGTCGTTCAAGTTCTAAATCCTTGTTTTGTAAAGCATAAGACACGTTAACATTCGATTCATACAGTGACCTAATGATTTTAGTAACTGGGTTCACCGCGACAGAATTCATACAGCATTCACATCACTTTAAATAGTTAGTAGTTATCTCTCGGAGTCAGCGTATTATGTCAGAACATCTCGTTTAAGTTCATATGAGCTATGTTATTTACCAACAACAATGACAAAGTTGATTATGCAATGACATATCCGCCTTGAAATAAGTGCACATTCTTGCCGATCATGAGTAATTACAGATGTGACGGATGTTTGAACTGACTGATATCCCTACCTTTATATAATCGAGCATACATGACAGAGTGATCGTGAGACTATTTATCAGTTGAAGGGTAAACTTACATTATATGGTTTGTAAGCATCTGGTATGATACTGTAATCTATCAGTTTTCTAAAATAATAGAAAACAAATAAAAAGAAAGACATGAGGTGAATTGGTACATTTCAAAAAATAATCACTTGCACAGTAACATTAAGCATCAAATATTTACTGATCAGCCATTGATAGTTTGATCAAGTGATACGCATAATTAAATTGTGCGCTATTCTCAATTATACTTATGT
Organism: Schistosoma spindalis; assembly: GCA_946903255.1. Classification (NCBI taxonomy): domain Eukaryota; kingdom Metazoa; phylum Platyhelminthes; class Trematoda; order Strigeidida; family Schistosomatidae; genus Schistosoma; species Schistosoma spindalis. The sequence continues at coordinate 2,188,008 of OX336420.1, forward strand.
AACCAATTCAGTCTGTAAGAGTCATTCCGGATTCCACTTATGTGGGCACAACACATCTGTTCACAATTATTATTGTAAGTCTGTTTCACGAGTTGATCAGGATTGTACAGGTGATCAATATGGATAACCACATTTCTAATCGAGACTGCGACGCACGATTTTTCAATCTTTGTATAAAAATCTAATCATAAATTTATTACAACATACATCGCTTACTTTAGTAGGTCTAGACCCTTCATCTGATCAATAGCGAATTTAAAGTAACCGTGTTGATTACGTATTCGAGGGTCTTGTACTGCACACAAACCATAGTTTTCAAATTTTTGTTTCCTAAAAGTGAACACAGTTGAAAGCATTTCGTACAGTGAGAACATGTCAATTGAAAAATACACGATAATGACTTCAAACTGTCCTCGGAAACTAACATCGTGATTTAAATATTTATTGAAAGTCCCTTCGTTTGAAACATCTGAATGTTGAAGATTCAGCACAAAGTGCCTTATCATTTGCGTGCTTATTTGTGTGTGTGTGAATTATATTCACAACAACTGTACACTATTGACATCTTTTCGAAAACACATTGAACACAGAAATGACAACATGACAGTTTTAAAGAACGTTGATTTAAAGAAATATAACAGTTAGACTTCGTCACTGTGGTTACACTCATCATTCAACAATGTGTATTACTACTACTACTAATACTACTACTACTACTACTACGAAATACACATTTTTAACTGGAATTTGTTTTTCGAGCCGAAATATCATCACTGCACGGTTTGTTTACTCAAACACACCTCAGATTCGCAAATTTCAAACGTATTCTTAAGCTCAATGATGTTTGCGTTCACGGAGATTGGTTTTGATGCCGGTTCCATTGGAGAATATGGTCAGAAATGTATATCGTCTATTCGACAGCAAACGTTGTATAGATAGTTGATGAAATAAATTTTATTAGATCTCTTACCAAAATGGAACTGGATTGCTGTAGTTTCTCAAGTTTGGCCACAATCTTTCTAGATCCGGTCGTAGATCCTGCAATAGAATCAGAGGATCAATTTAAACAATGGATCGAAACTGCCAATCAAGTTGAAACATTCTTGACCTGCAAACAAATTTTGTTGGCAGCATTATTGTGAACTTCTAAACTTATTTCCTCCAAGTGATGATGATCGCTCGGAATCCAATCTCGATCCAACTTCAATAATATCTTCTAAGGACAAATGGCTATCAGCTCAATCACTGCCAGTCAGTGGCTGATTCAAATGCAATTGTGGACTTAACAATCGTAGTAGACAGTCGATCAACATCCAAATCCATACAGATAACCAACAGGAGTTGGTGAGAACATAATTGAAATGGACGAAATTTGGATCTGACTCACCTGCAAAATTGTAATATTAAAATTTGAAGAACCACTACAATTTGGTTGTTCGTCAGGGCGTATTTTGGGCCTGTAAATAATGACATACGTAATACATTACAATTAACCAAACATATACATCTGTTCAATAACTTGTATACTTTGGAAAAGTGATCATTCATATTTACCGCTAAATAGTTATAAATTCAGTGTGATACTTGTGTATCATTCGGAGTTGCTACAATACTGTAGTTGAAAGGTGTACATACAGGTGCTCATTTCGGTCTTTTCAACGACATAGTAATATTTCACAGCATGCAGTAACGTTGATGCAGTTATCAGTGAAATTACTATCCAGCAGTGAAGAAGTGAATCATGGAACGTATAGTAATTTGATGCCGAACATTGGCTCCACAATCTGAATTCAATCAGTCGCAAGGAGGCACTGTAATCGGTAAGCCAATGGTCAGCATTCACTTCATAATTCAACACGACTTCGTAAATAATAAATTCAATGTTTTCAAGAATGCAGTTTCATATGAGTGTGCTCAAATCTGCAGTTGTTTCAGATGAGCTCTCATTGTGAAATCGTGGTGATAGTCATTAAATCAATCTTAGCAAGTCGAAGGTTCATAAACCGGTATTATTCAATAATTTTCTTTGCTACTGTCTAGATATATTAGAAAACATTACAATGCACATAGTTCATAAACCAGAAATAATCTTACCTCACACTGTGAATAACGAAATTATCCAATCCTGGAGGAAAAGGAAGCTAAAAAAGAAAATATAAAATATTAGTTACTGAATTGAACGAAGATGCATGTGAAAATAATACGTAATGAGGCTTAACATCAAGTGCTATTCAAGTGATCAGATAATTTTCAAATGTTAATTCAGTTGTGTTGGGTCAATTGCGTTCGACGACTGACAGATGATATACACTTGAATTTACCAATATCAGACGTCATAGCCCTTAACAGCCGAATTGTGATAACACATTTACTAAATCGGCTGCAATTACGTCAAATTTCAGGAGAATTGTGAGATTGATGTGTCGAGTTGATCTGACTAAATAGAGATGACACACAGTTGTTATCTCCATGTGTGATGCATTGAAGTAATGCCTTCGCAAGTTGAGCACAACCTGAATAACACATTGCTGAATCACTCTGATCCATATCCACGAATGGAATACTCGTAAGCATTGATTTCCTTGTATATCACTTAATGAAATTCAACTATAAAACGTGTATCGATAAATTCACGTTCATGGTAAACGAAAAACGCTATACGTAGATGAACAGTTCATTACTTTACGATCCCAATCAAATGACGGCGGCCAAATAACAGAAAATTGGTAGAAGTCAAAATTCATTCGACTGTATACTGCATGCAGAAGAATCATAATTGTAAACACAAGGAACCAGAGTGACCTGCGAAAGGAGGAGAATAACACGGTCAATGAAGTTAGAAACACATTCTAGAGCAAACGTAGGTCTTAGAAATCCCTAATTCACTTGAATATTTTTATACGTGCAATAACCATGATCAGTGTTTCGTTGGGTCACAACACCTAATTTTATTTCATGTAAGCATTCCATCAATTCTAATCTGATAAGTGGAATTAATATTTCTTATTCTTCAGCCCATCTCTCATGACCACAGTCATTGAACACATTTTGTAAAGATAAGTGTTAAGTTACTATCACGTTTATCAGTGATGTTCAACTCATCTGTTTATTGTAGGAGCTCAGCAGTTATATACCACTATCAAATTGTACAACTTTACTTATGCTAATTGAACATCTACTTCGAAGCAACATGGATGACTTTCTAAGTTAACCAACCAAAAGACATGTGACACACTTTTTCTTCCTAAAGTAATTAGTTTAACGCCGAAATTTATTGTCACTAGATCGAATTGTTCTCTATATTAATAAAACATGTAACCATTTTGACCGCGTCCGATGGAAAATGTTTCCTCAATCCGCGAGATACTGATCACTCTCACTTCTATAAGATATATCGGTAAATAATAATTCCGATGCAATAACACTAGACTAGTTGCTACTTTAATCAGGATTAATGTATGTTTGATTAGGCAGTTTGTGGATTAATAAAGACATCTCTCAACAGAACACTAAGCAAAGACTTCACGTGATTGGTAAATATCTGTGCCTCATTTTACCCACATAAAAGATTTATTCAGCCATGTACAGATTGAAATGGAAAACGAAGTCAACAACAATAGCAAATTGTGATCGAAAGAATTTGACAACTTCGTCTGTATGGAGCAACAACTGGCTATTCATTTCTCAAATAAAGAGCGGTATATGACATTCACACGATCATTCAAACGCATTTATATATATGCTGTATTGTACAAGATTTTCATCAGTTCAAAAAGATGACACGTTCGCAGAGCAAGAAGTGCTACGTTGCATAAGGATAAGCAATTTTCTCACATGTTTACATGAAGCTCAACACATGATACAATTGTCCTCATTTGGAACATGCATTTTATTGAAATAAAATATTCGTTTAATCTCTCTTCTGATCGCTCGATCAAGTCAATCACTACTTGACCATCCTATGATAGATCACATTGAAAACTGCTCGATAATTTGAGACAATCTATTCTTAGTCCAATCATGATGAACATGACATTTTCATCATTCACTTAGATTAATATCTGGTCGACTTATGAAGTCCATCCAACTAATCAGATAAAATATCACCTGAAGTGTATTTCGTGTCACATTTGATCAGTAATGAGGGATTATGAGTTGAGTCGATTGTGTTACTTCATCATTGATGATAGCAATCGGATATTCTCGTGTGTATGATAACGGTTTGTGGAGCTACACAAACAATAATAAGAAATGATTTCACTCTCAGTACAAGCATAATTTCTTACGAAAGAAATCGTAGATGACTCGATGAAGAGTGATATTACCGGAAACACAAATATGAGTTAAATTGGTCTGCAGGTAAATGTGATGAGTGCATTGTGTTGGTGGTGCAACTCTACCATAATTTCTTATCAACGCTTCTTATCGGACGTCAAATCGCACATCAATACATGAACTGATGATGAATCAAATCGCTGTGTATTATTCAGTATTGCGCAGTGATAAAAAGCAAATCGATTGTGTCTGTTTAAAAATGATGATGCTCGGCAGAAACTACATCATATATCATCACTATCCGATATAAATCATTTGAGTGAGAAGAGAACATCCAAGTGCCTGATTATTAAAGCAATGATGATGCAACCACTCTCGCTTAGTTAACCACCGATTCACGTGTATGTTGTTTCACACTTATGTTCAATGGAAGACTATTACTGATCCTGATATAATTGTTTTTTATCAGGAAGAACACTGTAGTCAATGACAACCTGTAGCATCAGGCTAAATCTATGTGAGTTGAGGAGTTTCTATATTCTTACGGAGCAATTCATTTCTGTAATCGCTTACGTGAGTTTCCATGGTTGAATTGGAAAACATTCAGCAGATTATCTTTGTGTGATCTCGAGAATCCTGGTCACATCACATTACACGCATTCTTGTAAAGAAGCCTAAAACTAATGGTTAGTCAACACAATACAAAACCATAGTTTCTTATTTTGTGAAGAGGTAATAGTTTTCACAATGATGAGCTTCGAAAGTGTGTGATCATAACCGATCATTCGTGTGAAACATGTAACATGGCTTGTACTATTAAAAGAAATGTTCCAGAGACAAGAAAGATCAGAATGAGAACACTCACATGATAATGCAGTGTTTCTTCGTTGATTATGAGATGGTTGATAGTCCAATGAATCGGATACGACTAAAGACATATACGAAGCAAGATAAATTCTCTCAATGAGTATTACATGATCTGCTTCATGTAAACGTGTGAGAAATCGTGTTTCTTTATGCAACACAGCATGGTGAGTGTGATAATGAGATATTATGCAATTAACAATAATAGTTGCAATATTTCTTGTGTGAACGTGTCATCTTCTACCATTGAATAACATAACATAAATTACGGCGTATATAAAACTGCAAGCACAGTGAGTTTGAAAAAGAATAACGATCAGCACTAGGTTATTGTTTGACAACATGAATCGATGGATATTGGAACAACATTCATAGTTGTATGCACTGAATGGCCTTCTCGTCGCATTGCGAAACTGTTCGGGTATGTGCGTCTACGAAAATATAAATTCCTAGAACTTCGATCAATATAACTCGCTCTACAGAGGCAGGCGAAATGATAAATAGAAAATCAAGTGTTCATTCTTGATAATTCACGTTAAGCTTTGATGTCATCATTAGACGCGTAGAAAACACTAATCGTAGTTCACCGACGTTAAAACATTTTTGCATTATCCAGCGTAACCTCTGAGTTAGCATTTTACAAACCGTATCTCAATTGAATTGAAGGCCCACAAATAAAGATTTCCTCTTATTCGTAAACATTTTAGGTTAACCGTTCGCATTAAGAGTGCTATGCAAGTTGTTGATGTTTACCTGAATAACTTCAAGAACGCGACTGGGTTTGAAGCAATCGGTATTGAGTTCAAGTCCAAGGGTAAACATCAACCGTGCAATGCAGCTACATCCAGATGATGGGTCTGAAATAGGAAGAAACGCACGTGCTGGATTTCTCTGCTAGCCTTCATTCATCTTTGTTCGAAATGTCGTTGGAGTTTTGATTGTATGCAATATTTTTAGACTGTTGAGTGAAGTCTGCTGATCATTTAGTTTTCTAATGACTGTTGTTAATACATATAGAGTGAGTGAATTATTATCTCTAAAAACAAAACGGTAGCTTGATGACATTGGATTGTATTCTGATCAATTTACAATTGTGATTTTCTTCTTAATCAAAGTGTTTGACAGGTTCTTATTGTGAACAACCTACAATAGAACAGAGATGACGATTTTTGAGTTCTGGATGTGATTCCATCATTGCTGAGAAGTGATTACAATTTGTTGTTACATAACTGAATAGGGTTTTTCGGCAAGATTATTTTCTGTGAGACGGTGACGCTGACCCTACTCACAATCCTCCTTCTTTACAGGGGGTTGTGACCGCAAGTAGCCCTGGAAGAGCTACAGACCAGCCTCAGCTGAAATGAAAATTGAGCAAATATAATGTGAGTGGATAGAACACACATTACGGAAAACGCTAATCCACATCACGAAGCAAGCTTTAAAATGGAACCGTGAGGGCAAACGGAAAAGTGAAACAAGACAACACACTTTGTCAACAATCGGAAGCAGATATGAAAAGAATGAGTCGTTACTGGAAACAACTGCAAAGAATTGCCCAGGACATGTATGATGAAGAACGTCGATTGACGGCCTGTTCTTTTCCATGAGGTGTAACAGGTGTAAGTAATTATTTCCATTCTCAGAAATATCCAAGAAATTGCGCGACCATCGTACATGGTACTTGGGTGGGTACGTTACTCCACGTGACATGGATTAGCTTCATTGGTCACGGCTTCCAAAGACACAAGAGTTAAATTTATGAATTTAATAAAGCTGGTTAGAGATTCCAGATTATTAACACCTTGAACCAAAAACATACCAGTTAACACGTTGAGGAAAACATCCATCGACATTTAATAAAACCAGAAAAAAGGGTTAATGGAATAATAATAACAATATCGAATTCCGTTATATATCTCTGGTGTGTGCTGCTGATATCGATAGATGTTTGTGGTATGTAACACCGGTCAAACGTTGAATGCCTGGTAGCAGAAGAAACATGAAGATCGATTTCAAGAAGAGAGAAGAGAACCGCGAATCGGAAGAATCAGATAGAGTATGAAGTGCCACTGATGTAAAATTTGCAAGTGAAGCGGTAAGACACAAATTTATGAACGAGCCAATCAGATTCAACATAAAAGACCTTGGATTTTGGCACAAAACGCGTGTCCTTGATTCCACTGCTGGCCACTATCCATCTTTGCTTATAATTGCTGTAATTATGTTCCATTTATTTTGGAAATAATACAAAGTACATGTGAACTAATATAGTTAATATGTGTGGATACATCTTCGTGTGTGTATTTGAAATCACTATGATTGTGTTACATTCATTGGTATATTTGAACATTGATACAGATGGTCGATTATAAAGATCAGTCTATGTCAGTTTATTATGGATAATCATTATTCATTCTATTGAGTCTTCAATGTTGATCATCAGTATATTTTCATATCAACATTGTTTCATGAAAGTTTTGTTGAAATTGCTGAACAGATGGATTGTGTTATGATCAGAAAGAGGAGGTGGTTATGGAGATTGTAGTTGAGTTCATGAGTCAACGTAAGCTAGATAAGCGTCTAAAACATAGGGACAGTAGTTGACCATTTCATCTTAGTATGGGACTCCTCAATGGTGTGTATTCATAACCCTGCACAAGAGATGAGAACCGAAGATCTTTGGTCTCACACACGAACAGTTACACTGTAGACCATTGAGTTGGCATTCAACGTTGTTAATGTTTAGCTTCCTTCGATCCGTGAATAACTGCGCAACCATTCTTCAAATATCTGAGGTAGGGACCTCATTTTCATCATACCTGTTATGTGCTCAGTAATGACTAGCTCCAAAACAATTTCCTGGAGTTCTTGTGAGAAGCCGTTACCTGTGGTGTTCAATCCCTGTGAGGTAGATAGAAGTGTTCGCGCGTGCGAGACCGAATGTTCTGGGTTTGCATCTTGCATTCGCAGTCGTTATTGTGTACTGTTAAGGAGTTGCGTACTAGCATGAAATGGAAGTCTAATGATTCTAGGTTTAGAATGTCTATCCATTTCACATTGACTCCTGATGTTGATCAATTATTAACCATATATGTTTCATCTCAATGATGTGTGCACTGCTTTTGATTTTTAGAAGTATACTTACTCCTATTTATAAATGTGGTTTTCGATTCATTTTATCTTATTCGAGAGGGCTAAAGTATTTATATTTAATTGGTCTACAAAATAGCAATGGAGCTTGTGAATGAGAAATGATAATGATTGTCGCCAATGATACAAGAAACAAAATAATAAAACGTATGAAGCGTTCACGTGTTTTTTCAAGATGTCTAGCTACCTAATAATTGTGACAGTAGTATAAATTTAAACTTCAAAAATGTTTATGTAATTGGCGCAAAATTGATGAGTAACAATTACCGTGACCTGACGAATGCGTCTTAGCCGTCATAGAAATACACATCAGTATAACAACTGAGATTGAATCAAATCACTTGATAATATTTAATAATGCAGAGTGATAAAAAACAACTCAAGCATTATCGTGGAAAGTTGTCTCGCTTTGCAGCTTTCGATACTCGGCAGAATCTTCACCATATATCATCACTATCCGATATAAATTATTTGGGTGATAAGAGAACATCCAAGTGCCTGATTAATAAAGCAATGGTGATGCAACCACTCTCGCTTAGTTAACCACCGATTCACGTGTATGTTGTTTCACACTTACGTTCAATGGAAGACTATTACTGATCCTGATACAATTGTTGTTTATCTGGAAGAACAGGGTAGTCAATGACAACCTGTAGCATCAGGCTAAATCTATGTGAACTGAGGAGTTTCTATATTCTTACGGAGCAATTCATTTCTGTAATCGCTTACGTGAGTTTCCATGGTTGAATGGGAAATTAAGAATGTGAAACCTTCAGCAGATAATCTTTGTGTCATCTTGGGAATCCTGGTCACACCTCACACCCACACCATTGAACTGTGAGTCTATAAGCATTATTTGTCGGGTTTCATTCAATCGTGCGTCGACCATCTAAATATTAGGCTTATGAAATCTCACAAAATTTCGGATTGACATCAACTTGATTTCAGAAATCGAGCATCTTGTTTGAATGTTACAAAGGCAAGAAATACGGATTCCTACTATAATTTCACTTTGAACTTATGTTAAGAACAAAGCCTAAGACTAATGGTCAGTCGACACAAAACAAAACAAAAGTTCTTTGTTGTATAAAGAAGTGATAGATTCGACAATGATGAGCTTCGAAACTTTAAGTTTATAACTGATCATTCGAGTGAAACATGTAACATGTCTTATACTGATGAAAGAACTGTTGTTGAGTCAATGATCATCAAAAAAGGAATGCCGAAATGATTAGTCAGTATTTCTTCGTTGATTATCAGATGGTTGGTGGTCCGATGAATCGTATCCGACTAAACACATTCATGAAGTAAAATTTTTTCTATCAATGAGTATCACGTGTTTTGCTTCATGTCAACGTGTGACAAAATCGTGATTTTTCATACAACACTGCATGGTGAGTGAGATTATAATGTATTATGCAATCAGCATCAATAATTGCAATATTTCTTGTGTGAACGTGTCATTGTCTATCACTGATTAACATCACAATGTATTAACTGATTAGATTTGTGATGAGAGCACAGTGATTTCGACAATGAACAAAGTTCATCATTATGTCATTGATTGACAACACGAATCGATTGATGTTATACCAACATCAAAACCCGAAATCACTGAATTGCCATTTCATCTTATTGTGGGACTGTTTAGCAGTACGACTGTAAAAACATGCAAGTGCGATTTGAACCAATGCCGTTCAGTCTCGCGACTGAACTCTTAATCTGTAGACCACTGAGCCGACACCCAACGGTGTTAATTTCTAATCTCAATCAATCAACGAAATTGTGCGATCATCTTCCAGGGTACTGAGGTGGATACCTGTTTTCATGTGACATGGATTAACTTTATGGGTCACGGCTTCTCAAGAAACAACAGTGAAATTTATGAAGTTAGTAATCCTTGTTCGAGATTATTACCACCTTGAAGAAATTGTTCTTCAAAATTGAATGAAAATGGGAAATAGGGTTAATAGAACAGTAATAATATTGATGTATACTTCGTGTGTGCTACTGATGTCGATTAATATAAGTAGTTTGTAACACCATTCAAAAGTTGGACGGCTGGCAGCAGAAGAAATATGAAGAGAGAAAGGAACCGAGGATTCGAAGAATCAGACGGATGTGAAGAACAAGGGATGGCAAATTTGCAATGAAGCGTTTAATGTATGTTATTCAAATTTCAACAAAAAATAATCCTGTAATTTTTGCGTTGAATAAAATTAAATTGGACTGGTACTGTAATTTTTGAACGAACCAATCAGTTAGTTTTCTATTTCTAATGTAATTGTATTACAACTAACTCTGAGACACTGAATACGGACACATCTGTTAGTGAATTTTATTCGTGTTGTTGTTCAGTCACCTAATTTCTACTCGGTTAACACAATCTATGTTGTCAATGTTATTTTGAAGGAACCTTTTAGTTCAACTCATTCATAACAGTACCATAGATGATTTGTGCATAGGTTGTTTGTTGAATTGAATCACAAATCACATGTACATTTGAAAGTAGATAGGCAAATTTGCATAAGGTTTGGACATATTGATAGAATAGATAAACACACTGAAAATAGTCATGTCTAGAACGGTCTACAGAAGAATTTAAAATAACGAAGACACTAGTGAAATAACTATTAATACCATAGAATTCATCTCAAAAAACGTTGGAAATTGAATTGATTTGAGAAAACACACATATTCAGAAATTCGAAATTGTCTATCACGATAACATCGTATTCATACTGACGTTACTTAAAGTAGGTCATTTCAGTATAAAGAGGACATGAAATCTAACGAATTCAGTATCAATTTAAATCACGAACCGAAGAATTTTAGACCATCATTGAGAACCTGGAAGCAGTGAACAGACGGTTGGTTAGCACAGTGTAAAAATATTTCTCAGAGTGACTATGTTTAGGGCAATTTATACCATTGTCGTATCTGAATGTCTTCACGCTAAATATTTAATCAGTAAGAATAAGGAAAGACGTTCTGTCTTCAGAAAGGTTGTGGCGGTGTTAAGTCTGTCATTATTCTTTTCCCTTCCGCTCTTTTGTTTACAGTTTTATACTGCTTATTATGATTTAGTAAATAGTTGTATTCCTGATAAGGTTTACGTTTATATTGTAACACAACTGTGTTGTGTTATATTCTGAAATATTTACATATACATTCATTCATGTTTCCAACTGATTACTTGTTTCCGTCTGTATATTGTCTCAAATACATAATATCATATGCATTAATTCATAATATCAGGAATCATTGTCATCTCAATAATACTAGTACATTTTATACATTTGTACAAACATTTGGAATTATTAGTTGAGTTTATGAATTAATTAATGCTAGACCACAGTGAAAAATCTGTAACCACTGAACGGCCGATTCATCTTAGTATGCCACTCTTCAATAGTGTGCATTCACGTTCCGTCTCGCAGGATTCGAACTCAGAAGCTTCCATCTTGCGTGTGAGCGCTTAATCTCTAGCCCAGTCTACGTAAACTCCATGATTTTTCATAGTGATTTCAAGTGACATTATACACAATAAATCTTGAAAGTGCTTTGAAAAATCTCGAATTTATTTGCTTGAAGATCTCCGTAATTGTTGAACATAACTGCTTTGTTAGTCACGGTTTCACCCATCCAACTACTAATTTTTCTGTTATGTAGTATATCCAGATCGAATTGATTCCTTTCTACTTGTTGACTGCTTCATTTCAAAATTCAAATACAATATATTCGTTTATGGTCATCTATTATTTGTTGCTTAAATTGCGTTATTTCTGAGATTCTTAGTATATGTCATAATTCAAATACTCACAATCATCACATTGGCGACGCGCTTGAGCTTGCGATGAAAATGGCTCAACATATATTAAGATTTTCATGCTTTTGATGAGTACTTGAAATGGCTCGAAATCCGGCCTATAAACAAAGATAAACACAGATAAACCCATTCGGCTTGATCATGCAGCTGTCAAAGAACTACTACTTGACCATGTTAAGTATAGAAATTTCGAATGTTGTAAAGGAGGAAAATTTCTGAAATGGATTCATCAATACATCAAACATTTAACCACATTATTACGTCATCTCAACCCAATGCATACTCAAGGGTTTGCAGGTAATTCACTGGTGAGTTGTGATGCATTACCCGAGAACGAGTACGAGCTTGATCAAATTAAGTCCTGTGGCAGGTTTCACTCATTTGAATCATGTGTAGTTCGTAACTATAACTGCTACAAATGTTTTGTGATGGAACACATTCAGTCGGTTTGTCATATCACGGTTCATTCCGCTGCAATTTATGCCCGAATTTGTAAATGTGATGCTATTAATTTGGGTATTTCTAATGATCGTTTATGTTAATCCACGACTTCAAATAAGATGTATGGAGTCACATATCACTCCAGAGTTAAATCAAACTCAGATTCATTGTGGGAGAAATGCTTCTAATCAAACAACTTCTTATCAGATTTATCCTGTTATTGTACCGGCTACGGTTTTGTTCAATGATTCACATATTTCTGATGAAATTTCATATAAATGTGAGGAAAGTACGTTGAGTGAATGAAATCATGGTCGAAAAGCTGATGCAGTTTTGATAGATGCTGAATTTTCTAATGATCCAAATCTATGATGCATAAAATCTTCAGAATCCTGAAGGAACATATGGTATATGAACATATTCTTGGCCACCAGCTACCATGAGTGTGCGTTTCTAGAGAATAATAACTTCTACATATGACTCCAATAAATAGCATCCAGTCACCTGTGTATTACGACTAATCGGAAAACAGACTGAAAATTGATGTGCAGACACGTGCTCAATCATACTCATACAGAAAATAACATGACCGATTATGTGCCGAAATAATAGTTAACAGATAAATAACACAATAGTTGAATGGGCTTACTACACATATCCTAACGTTGTAGGTTAAATGTTCGGCGGTTGTCCATTGAAGAAAACCGCCTGCTTCGGCTTGTTTGTCTCGGCAGTATTCCATCAGTGTCGCTCTTTTTTATCAATATTTATTTGTTCACATAAATAATAAGTTAAACGCAATAAAGCGTACGTTTCCGTGTTATTCGCTAGTACTAAACTTGCTTGTAATAAACGGAACAATATTCGGACACAGAATTTGGACAGGTTTACTACCAGAATGTGATGCACAGTTAAAATCAGTTTGATTTTATCCACTGCATCAGACAGAAATGAACAATTAGGTATGTCGAAACACCTCAAATTAATGATTATTTTTTGAGATTTGTTTGCTTGTCAATTCTAAATATCATCTAATTTTAAAGAACATTATCATCACTAAGTTCAGTCATCGTTGTTGTGTCGGACTGTAATTGATTAATTTCTTGTTGGAATACATGATATCTTTGCAGAATGCTTTGATATTGCCTTAAATAACGGATGGGCAATTTCATCAAGTGCATAGAAAGGTTCAGACGTTTAAACAGAGATTTAGTAAAAATTTGAAGCCGAACTACGCATGAATAATTCGTCTTACAGTGAGGCAGCTCAATCGGTAAATAAAATTCCCACAGCTTGTTAGAATTTAACATAGTAGACGAACATTGAAGAAATGAATTAAGGGTGCCTAAAATTGCTCTACACTAACATTGGTAAACGGAATTTAAAAATATGATGGAGAGCGGTTCATTATCTAGATTGTCTTACTCATCGACTGTTAATTCAGTCACTCGATCATGACGCTTGAAATATAATACATCTCCATGTTATTTTCAGTTCGCTATTAGAAATATTAAACTGACTAACTATCCATAGTGTTTCATTAAATCCTAAGTAAAATGTTGACGTGGAAACAAATGAACAATCAATTTTCTGACAATTGATTATCGCTGTATGGTTTTAAGATTTGACTAAGGGATTCAGTAGTTTTGTTTTCAAATACATTTGATTGTTATCATAATGTACTGTTGTGGAGATTTTACTTATTTGTTAGTTCAGTTAATTGAAGTTAGACCACCATAAAGAAGGAACAGCCTAAATTTACGTTTCAGTATTGGAATCCTCTATAATGCTCATTCAGGATCCCACCCGCGACATTCGACACCAGCACCTTGTATCTCTCGTGCGAGCTTATAGCCTGTAGACTATTGAGCCGGTATCCAATTATGTTAATGACTAGCATCAAACAAACTGCGAAATGGCAAGACATTTTTCATTGTTTGAGGTAGACAACTGCCTCCACTCGACAGATATTGAACTCCACTTGTAACGTCTTTTCATTATCACTCCAGAAAATCATCTTGGAACCAGTCAATAGTGAGTACATTGTGATCATGATGAGAATGGAGTATCTTCCTCACACATTCGATGATTGCTTGCGCCACCATTCACTGATCGATGGAAATTAGATATTGACACCATTTGATGCTAGTCTAGTGGTTTACAGTTTAAGTGATCGCGTGCAAAACTGAATATACTGGGTTTGAGTTCTGCGTGTGAGGTTATGACTACTAACCACTGAACAATACCATGCTACGATGAGGTGGCCATCTAGTGCTTCCTTGTTTTCAATTAATAAATCTTTCATTATTATTTGAGCGCTAAGGAAGCATTCCAGTGTATCATGGTTTGATCACTGTTATTTGGTGACATTTATTCTCTCATTGGAGTTTTGTGGAAGTGTAAGAGACGATAAATCACCCAAAAACTCACATTTGTAAGTTTATAAATCAACTCATACATTAAATGTTTAAATATTTGAATAGCAATCAATTGACGAACATATTGATGAATGTTTAAAGGTTTAAATGACAACATCGATTATATATATCTGTATATATACGTTTTAAATTGTTTTGGGTAAACCTCTCGTTTCTGGTTGTTGCATAATATAATTCTAATTTCGAACCTGGACTTCTCCCTCTAGATAGCTGGAGCTGTGACACGTCATTAGTTAGCTCACTGGACGTTGGTCGTCGAATCCCGTTCACGTTCGCAAATCTGAGTGAACTCGTTAGGATTAAAACACTACTGGAAGCATTCTAGTGCATCATGGCTTGATCACTGTTGTTTGGTGACATTTATTCTTTCATTGTAACTTGTAAATTTTAAAAAAATTCGAAAGTTTTCCTAACACTCCGCTTTATTCAAAAGACCTTTTTCAATGACCATCATCATTATTATTCTGCCTACTCTCATTATTCTATGTTTAGTCTATCCAATAACGAGAAAAATGTCTTGACATCACGATCGATGTTTGATAATCCAGATGTTTGTCAGTAAAAATGTGCAGGTATGCTCACCGCGCTTTTTGTTTCTGGATATTTTAGTTGTTTGTTCGATAATTCCCATATATTAGCCGATATTTCATTCCACATATCGATCTCTTCTTTGTCACTATAGAAGAACAGAGAGCACTTCTTCTGTTAAATCTAAATTTGACTATTCTCAGCCGTGTGCGTTCATGAATTCAATGGTGGATTTTGAATAAACAGCCTCCTGACGTACGCCCAAATGCCTTACACTTCGAAAACAGAGACGATTTTTAACAGTGATCATGTCTAATTTTAATGAATGATCTATCAGTGCCTACAATGGACAACTATTTCACATCAAACAACATTCAGATTTTTTAACCGCATCTGACCCCGAAAATGTCATTACTAGCATCTTGATGTTTTTTATTGGGGATCACACAAGTATTATCAGTTCATCGTACATTAATAGATTGATTATGATTTTTAACTTGTGCGTAAGAATATTTTCAGCTGAAACTCGTCACTCAAGTGCTAGTAATAGTTTGACAAAATTAACCTTCATTACCAACAAATCCTCGGACACAAATACACATTATTATTATTATTTTTAAATTTTGTATATTTCGTTGAATGTCACTTTGTTAGCTATCTAATGTGTATAGTGAATTACCTCAACGGTTACAATAATGTCAAAACTGAACTATTCCGTACAAATTTTCAAACGGACTCATTAAATATAATTAAACGGAATTCATGCTTAATGCTTATTTGTCATAACGGATTGAAGATAAGTGTGACGTCTATTTTGAGTCGGTAACTCGATGAAGACAATGATGAATGGTGGCGCAATTTTGTGGATTAGTTGAATTTGTATATCAACAGTGTTATATTCCGGATCAGTTGTTAGGGTTTCAGCGATTGACAGCGAGACTAAATATACTGGGTTAGAGTGTGGTGTTATGGATTGCGGATGCGCAGTGCTGAGATGTTTCATACTAGAACGAATGGTCC
This sequence comes from Schistosoma spindalis, assembly GCA_946903255.1. Taxonomy (NCBI): domain Eukaryota; kingdom Metazoa; phylum Platyhelminthes; class Trematoda; order Strigeidida; family Schistosomatidae; genus Schistosoma; species Schistosoma spindalis. Next base: position 2,204,553 of record OX336420.1, read on the forward strand.
ATCCCGCGCTTCCACTTTTTCATGGGTTTTCTAGCTTCGATGTAGTCAAAAATTCAACCAAATTGTGTAACAATTTAAATCCAACTGAAACCACTCCATTCCTAATACACCGAGATGTTCTACAAAATTCTATTTACTAAACGCACTTAACCACGAATGTTGTAGGTCAGATTTCCGTATTTTCGTTCAGTGTATGTGTTTTCTCTAAAGTCTGTGAACGATGATTATTAAAGACAAGAATTATTTTCTAAAACCAGCAATTCCGTTTCGATCGTGCACTACAGTGAAATGTCCCTGTATGATTGTTTTGATGAATATGGTTAACTTTTGGAGATGAAAACAAGATCACTGAATACTGCTTGATTATAAATTTGGAGAATAGCCGTTTGTGAAGAAAACTGAGATAAATGATGGATGGAAGTACGATCAAAGCACATTCAGATGGTAACTTTCATGAGAATAATGTGACTAGATATCGTTGTGTTAACTTAAACTAAAAATCTCAAAATGACAAATAGTTTGCAGGTAGTAATATGTGAGATTGTTTGTGGTCAATGTATTCTCAACATGATAAGTTAATCCATATAAACATGTAAACAGAACACGTTGACTGTTTCATAAATGAGGGATTCATTTAAAAAGGGTGAAATTCAAATGACCTCGACACAGAGGCACATTTCATTATCAAGTACAAGAACAAATAAGGCCACACAGTTTGTTTTGAAAAAAGTCATGTAAACCTCCACGTTGAGATTTCGTGAAAATGTTTTGTTTGTGTGTTTAATGCATACAAAATTCAAGCTAATCGAATTGACAGTTGATATCAAAATCTTTACTAAATTATTCAGTGTGTTTAAGATTTAGTGAGCTCATGGATATATGTGTTCGATTTTTTCATTCTTTGCATTGCTTATTGTCTAAAAGGTACCATTCATATTCTTCGCCGGGATATAAATATTAATAAAAATCAAAACCACATCTCATCAATCAATAAAATAATAATTGAATAACTTCATACATTACGTTTAAGCAAGCGGTTTACCATACTCACTACGTGAAAACTACACTTGATACGAGCGCTTCAATAGTGGGTTTTCAAAGTTAGTAAAATAAATAATCTTGAATAATTATAAGAAGAAGTAGAGAGTCAGTACATCCGCCAATTGGTCGAAGGAAATAATACGGATTCTCAAATATCTGGACTAATTCTTCATGTCATCTAAATATCTTGACAAATTATCTATCTTTGTGTGTTTTCATGCAGCATTATGTCTAATAACCTCCAACCTATTCAGGTACATTTGTGAAAAGTGTTGGGGTATTCAGAAAATACCCCAGAAATTATCTAATGCTATTCCTGAATGAGAAGTAGTGTCATTTCCCGATTGGTCAACATTCTTCCAACGTGTCATCTTATTGGTCAATATTTATTTGTGTCATTTCCTGAAGGTTAAATCTTGTACAAATGTTACTTTCTATTTTATGGTACGATGTAGTCTGTTTGTTTGGTATATAAACAGTGTATGTTTGAAATATAACGATTCATATCTCCGGGGCTGAGACTTGTGTTCTGAACTCAATTGGCTGGGCTAGACAGGGAAGTAGGACCAATCAGAGCTCCAGGCTGCTCGCACGTATTTTATGCGTCAATGTTTCGATCGATAATAGGCTGCTCTCTAATAGGCGGATCACACGTTATAACAAAAAGCTCACAACCTTTCGCTGTACACATATCAATAAGCCTAATCACAGATACCGTGCTTGCTGTCAATGTACATCGAAAAAAGTAAATTTTTCAGATGTCCATTCCTGAACTGATTATATCTAACTGATAACCGCTCAATAATAATCATCAGAGTTGATCAAGAAATCAGAAATGGAAACTCGCCGAAAATACGTTTTGCTGAGAATTCTATATTTCACCGAAAATAGAATATTGAGTGCAGTCATTTTTGTTATTAATAATGCACACAATGATTCACGAGAATAAGGATCTACGGTTGATAAGACAAGATAAGTTTAACAAATAATCTGGAATATTGAGAAGACACATGATTGTTCCTGATGTATCTACTGTTGATCAATCACATCTTATCACATGTTATATTTTTGCATATGAGTTTATCTATGAAACTGCGGATATTTGCGGTTTGACCTAGATTGTTGATCAAATGAAAATGTGGATGTTCATATAAGCGATGGTCACAATTGTCGCATGGGTTCTGTCGAATCGATGTTTTGTTTAGTCAGATAAGCTATGAGCAATTATCGTCAATATCAATGATGATAAAAAACATTTAAATTAAAAGTGTTTCGATGACATTCATTTGAAGTATTCATGGTACTGAGCACACAATTAACAATATTGCGAACAGATGCACTACAGATTTACTCAGAATATCAGTGGAGAGATGCGTATTTAATATTCAAAAAAGACGACCAGTAATGTATGTAAGAGGTAGATAATGGATAAGAAGAGTACATATATACTGCTATGTTTGAGAGATTAGAACATCACTTTGGACAGGGAAACGGAACAAAAATGAGAAGCGCAATAACAGGAATAGGCTAAGCTGTTTCCGAATGCCAGTCCAGTTACAACTGATTCTTTTGTTTATTTGTAAAACCAAGATTCAGAAACGAATCAATAGCAAAGGTGTCCAACTATTGTCAAAGAAGCCGCTACGATCTATCCGGATGATGGCAGACATGTAAAGTGTGTTTACGTTCCAGATTCTCTCATCAATTTCTATTTCAATTCTGTCAGTTGATCTCAATATAAACATTATTGTTGATTTTCATCACGATTGTGATGCTGATGTTACATTTGATATTTATATTTGGCGTTAAGATAATCTATTTATCTCAAATTTTACCAATTAAGGCTGTGCGAGACAGGTTCATCCGCTACTAAGAACCTTTCAATACATTCAAACACGTAGACGGAACTGAATAAAGTAATCAAATACAATTTCCGATGATATGAAATGTTGAGACATGGTTCTCAAATATGCGTTGCCCGTCAACACTGGTCAGATGAGACTTCATTTATTGTTTAGCGTTTCTTGAAAATTGCTTCGGTTATTAGATTAAGAAATTCAATTTCTCCTATTCGTCCGCTTTTTAACACCAGATTGAGTTTAAAGTGATGTTAAGAAGCAAACATTCAAGCGTCCACACAGCACACGTCAATTACTCATCCACTCAGACAATCGAGTACAATCACATGTGCTGTTTTATAATCTCGTACATATGAGTAGCTTTTACTTAAGTCACTCCATGATGAATGAACATACTTCAGAGTTCCTATCAACAGCGACCTTCAACTAATTCAGTGTCTAAATCGACTCATTCACTTTACATGACATATTGCCTGCAAATGAATTCAAAGAGGAATATAATTGCTAAGCTGACCTAATCATCATCTAGTTGAAACAACGTACTCAATTTAATGAAACTACCAGTAAATTTAAAGCAGCGTTTACCATATTCAACGTGGCCTAAGAGAATTTCTCTGTTCGAAAGCCTTACAATTAGATGATTTGTTAAATCCCGTACGTGAATTCACTTCGCAACGGGTCAACGCATTGGAAGCAATAATGATAAGTAATCCTACCACTATTTCAGGCAACAATCGAGTCAATCCATTTACTTTGACTGCAGATTCAGAGAGACGAATAGGTGCATTTATTGTGATTCACTTACGAAGACATGAATATATTTGCAGAATATAAATGACTTTTGATTACGGAACAATTGCATTGTCTTCGAACAACTTTGACCATGTAGTTGACAGCATCTACTTTTCAACAGCTCACTGATTTGTCGATAGTTGTATGTGCGACGTACGACTGAATAATTAAACATTAGATGCTACGTGGCAACTAAAGTGATACGAACTGCGTTGGCTATAATTACTTATATTTGCTGTTTGTTGATAAATCATTTATCGTGCGGTGATCACTGATATGTGTGGCTTCATAAATGGAATCCATCCATCACTAAACAATTCATTCTACAGTTCCGATACTTTCGGAGTCAGATGATCACTATGAAGTTGACTAAACAGTTTCGGTGTATCTTGAATACAAATGGTGAAAATAATACGTAATCCTTCGAATGTTCCACTCATCGACAGACGGTACAATCTATGATCATTCGACACAGTAATTCGTAGTTGTGAAACATTGACTGCCGTCATTTATTTTTTTCCACTAAAGTGTGAACCACTTGTGAGATCTATCAACGACTGTTTGCAGGATGTCTACTGAGTCATGTGTAATTATTCATTACAAAACATCGAATATAATTAGCAATACACAAATATACTTAAATGTATATTTCACAAATGTTAAGTAACAGAACGGGTGAACATGGTTTAAATTTATTATTAAACATAGATTTACTGTTGCTAATTCACGCATTTATCAATATGGGGGAAGAATGAACTGTTTAGGACAGTTGCCATTGAACGGGCAATCAATATAGCTATGATTTAGGCTGAGGCAAAACTGCACCTGTTCCAGTAGATGCACCTCATTCTACAAAAAAGAAAGAATGACAGCGTTTATATAATATTTCACAACGTCCATAATCAAATTCTGCTCTAAAGATATCAATGAACATAAGCTTTTCAGAAAAATTCAAACATCGGAAGTATTGTTGGTTCACAAATTTGATTAGAACTAAACGTTTCGCATAATTGGTAATTGAAGATTTTCTACTGATTCTTAATGAACGTATAATGTGTAAAATTACTACAATTTGCGCAAGCGATCGTGGAAATATCTGATTATTATAAGCAATTTCGAATAGTGGCTAGCAGTGGAATTCAGGACGAGCGATTCGTTCTATTTGGAACTCGTCTGCTGGAAGTATTTGCATCTCAGATTTGCTGTTCACTCCGAGACATACAACCTGTAGCTTTCGCATCGAACACCATCACGTGATACACTTAGATACTAAATCTTGATAGTCACCTATGTTAGCAATTGGGTGAAGTTTTAACATAGTTGCTTTAATCTGCACTCAATCCAAACTCTATCAGCCTTTGATTATAAAGCTTGAGAATTAAGTCCATATCGAGGCAATCCGCACAGGATGCATATATAGCAACAAGAGACGGATCATTTGCAGTCCTGAACAACAATGAGAAGGTACAAGCGAACAACACCATGTAAATATCTAATTATGGTTGACCGATGTTGCTCCATATTTAATGGGGGGTCAGAACATTCTCTATCGTCAGTGACCGCTGAATGTTTCACATTTACTTATTGCTTGAGTAGCGTCAAGAGGGTCTCCGTATTGTTTTAAGTGTAGTGGATGTGCTTATATTTGTTTGTCCGTCTTTTCACTTCATATGATTCTGTATTTGAGATCAACTACACTTATTGCTTAACAATTTTCTTACTAACAATTTACTCAAATGCCATTTAACAGTTACAAAACATGCTGAAATGTCGGATGGCACGATAAGTAAATGTGTGTTGTTAACATTTGCAATGGAATCGGTTAATGATTACTGATACACTTACATGTCCAGTTTTGTTGGTGCACTTCAAAGATGCATTATGACCGAATTCTTTCTCCAATATTCTCTGTAAAACGTTTGTCTATGCAAGGTAAAACAACAGTCTATTTATAATGCGAATGAAGTGTGGTGACAGAAATGATCAATTAAAATTTTATTTTTAATATGAGGTGGTAGAGGGACATAGAGGCAGCTTGAAGGGGCGGCCTAACATTTACATATAAGTAAAACTATTATTACTAATACCTCTTTAGGTTAACAGATAATTTACTGAAAAACATCAGCCTACAAAATTTCGGTTGTGACATGGAGAAATTCACGTACGTTTCATCGTGTCTGATACGTATGTATCCAAGTTTACTTTGTTTCGTCTTTTATCTAGAGTAGTAATAAATTTCTGTACATGACACTTGGTCGTTCAAGTTCTAAACCCTTGTTTGGTAAAGCATAAGAGACGTTAACATTCGATTCATACAGTGACCTTATGATTTTAGTAACTGGGTTCACCGCGACAGAATTCATACAGCATTCACATCACTTTAAATAGTTAGTAGTTATCTCTCGGAGTCAGCGTTTTATGTAAGAACATCTCGTTTAAGTTCATATGAGCTATGTTATTTACCAACAACAATGACAAAGTCGATTATGCAATGACATATCCGCCTTGAAATAAGTGCACATTCTTGCCGATCATGAGTAATTACAGATGTGACGGATGTTTGAGCTGACTGATATCCCTACCTCTATATTATCGAGCATACATGACAGAGTGATCGTGAGACTATTTATCAGTTGGAGAGTAAACTTACTTCATATGGTTTGTAAGCATCTGGTATGATACCGTGATGGATCAGTTTTCTAAAATAGTAGAAAACAAATAAAAAGAAAGACATGAGGTGAACTGGTACATTTCAACAAATATTCACTTGCACAGTAAAATTAAACATCCAAATTTTAATGATCAGCCATTGATAGTTTGATCAAGTGATACGCATAATTAAATTGCGCGCTATTCTCAATTATGCTAATGTAACCAATTCAGTCTGTAAGAGTCATTCCGGATTCCACTTATGTGGGCACAACACATCTGTTCACATTTATTATTGTAAGTCTGTTTCACTGGCTGATCGTGATTTTACAGGTGATCAATATGGATAACCACATTTCTAATCGAGACTGGGACGCACAATTTTTCAATCTTTGTATAAAAATCCAATCATAAATTGGTTTCATCATACATCGCTTACTTTAGTAGGTCTAGACCCTTCATCTGATCAATAGCGAATTTAAAGTAACCGTGTTGATTACGTATTCGAGGGTCTTGTACTGCACACAAACCATGGTTTTCAAATTCTTGTTTCCTAAAAGTGAACACAGTTGAAAGCATTTCGTACAGTGACCACATGTCAATTAAAGAATACACGATAATGACTTCAAACTGTCCTCGGAAACTAACATCGTGATGTAAATATTTATTGGAAGTCCCTTCGTATGAAACACCTGAATGTTGAAGATTCAGCACAAAGTGCCTTATCATTTGCATGCTAATTTGTGTGTGTGAATTTTATTCACAACAACTGTACACTATTGACATCTGTTCGAAAACACATTGAACATAGAAACGACAGCATGACAGTATTAAAGAACGTTGATTTGAAGAAATAATACAGGTAGACTTCGTCACTGTGGTCACACTCATCATTCAACAATGTGTATTACTACTAATACTACTTCTACTACGAAATACACATTTTTAACTGGAGTTTGTTTTTCGAGCCGAAATATCATCACTGCACGGTTGGTTCACTCAAACACACCTCTGAACTTCAAATGTATTCATAAGGTCAATGATGTTTGCCTTCGCGGAGATTGGTTTCGATACCGGTGGCATTGAAGAATATGGTCAGAAATGTATATCGTCTAATCGACAGCAAACGTTGTATAGATAGTTGATGAAATAAATTTTATTAGATCTCTTACCAAAATGGAACTGGATTGCTGTAGTTTCTCAAGTTTGGCCACAGTCTTTGTAGATCCGATCGTAGATCCTGCAATAGAATCAGAGGATAAATTTAAACAATGGATCGAAACAGTCAATCAAGTTGAAACATTCTTGACCTGGAAACAAATTTTGTTGGCAGCATTATTGTGAACTTCTAAACTTATTTCCACCAAGTGATGATGATCGCTCGGAATCCAATATCGATCCAACTTCAATAATATCTTCTAAGGACAAATGGCTATCAGCTCAATCACTGCCAGTCAGTGGCTGATTCAAATGCAATTGTCAACTTAACAATCATAGTAGACAGTCGATCAACACCCAAATTCATACAGATAACCAACAGAAGTTGGTGAGAACATAATTGAAATAGGCGAAATTTGGATCTGACTCACCTCCAAAATTGTAATATTAAAATGTGACGAACCACTACAATTTGGTTGTTCGTCAGGGCGAATTTTGGGCCTGTAAATAATGATATACGTAATACATTACAATTAACCAAACATATACATCTGTTCAATAACTTGTATACTTTGGAAAAGTGATCATTCATATTTACCGCTAAATAGTGATAAATTCAGTGTGATACTTGTTTATCATTCGGAGTTGCTACATCACTGTGGTTGAAAGGCGTACATACAGGTGCCCATTTCAGTCTTATCAACGACATGGTAATATTTCACAGCATGCAGTAACGTTGATTCAGTGATCAGTGAAATTACTATCCAGCAGTGAAGCAGTGAATAATGGACCGTATAGTAATATGATGATGAACATTGGTTTCATAATCTGAATTGAATCAGCCGCAAGGGAGCACTGTAAACGACGAGCTAATGGTCAGCATTCGCTTCATAATTAAACACGACTTAATAATTAATAAATTCAATGTTTTCAAGAATGCTGTTTCATATGAGCGTGCTGGAACCTGCAGTTGTATCAGATGAGCTCTCATTGTGAATTCGTGGTGATAGTCATTAAATCAATCTTAACAAGTCGAAGGTTCATAAACCGGTAATATTCAATAATTTTCTGTGCTACTGTTTAGATATATTAGAAAACATTACAATGCACATCGTTCATAAATCAGAAATAATCTTACCGCAAATAGTGAATGGTGAAATCATTCAATTCTGGAGGAAAAGGAAGCTAAAGGAGAGAATATTAATATTAGTTACTCAATTGAACGAAGATGCATGTGAAAATAATACGTAATGAGGCTTAACATCAAGTGCTATTCAAGTGATTAGATAATTTTCAGATGTGAAATCAGTTGTGTTGGGTCAATTGCGTTCAATGACTGACAGATGATATACACTTGAATTTACCAATATCAGACGTCATAGCTATTAACAGCCGAATTGTGATTACACATTTACTAAATCGGCTGGGATTACGTCAAATTTCAAGAGAACTGTGAGATTGATGTGTCGAGTTGATCTGACGCAATAGAGATGACACACAGTTGTTATCTCCATGTGTGATGCATTGAAGTAATGCCTTCGCAAGTTGAGCACAACCTGAATAACACATTGCTGAATCACTCTGATCCACATCCACGAATGGTAATTATTGATTTTCTTGTATATGACCTAATAAAATTCACCTATAAAACGTGTATCGATAAATTCACGTTCATGGTAAACGAAAAACGCTATACGTAGATGAACAGTTCATTATTTTCCGATCCCAATCAAATGACGGCGGCCAAATAACAGAAAATTGGTAGAAGTCAAAATTCAATCGACTGTATACTGCATGCAGAAGAATCATAATTGTTAACACAAAGAACCAGAGTGACCTGCGAAAGGAGGAGAATAACATGGTCAATGAAGTTAGAAACACATTCTTGAGCAATTGTAGGTCTTAGAAATACCTAATTCACTTGAATATTTTTATACGTGACTTGACAAAATAAAATAATTCACTCAATGAATTGCTGATGAATAAATCTGACCTTCGAAAATTCAATGTACGGTTTGGAGATTGAATACTTCTATTACCGCTGTGGAATCCGGAACCAGCGTTTCGTCTTATTTGAAACTTGTCAGCTAAATGTACTTGTGTAAGAGACTCGAACTAATATCGTTCAATTCAAATGTCATCACATTACCCACCTGGTCACTGAGTACGGATAGTCAACAGCTTGTACAGTGTGATGAAGTTTATTTTCATTCGCATCGGTTGTTTGAATCTTCACACTGATGTGAAGCGCAGGTAGCTTAATAATGATTCAGTGCACTGTGCAGTCACCATGATCAGTGTTTCATTGGGTCACAACACCTAATTTTATTTCATGTAAGCATTCCATCAATTCTAATCTGATTAGTGGAATTAATATTTCTTATTCTTCAGGCCAGCTCTCATGACCACAGTCGTTGAACACATTTTGTAAAGATAAGCGTTAAGTTACTATCACGTTTATCAGTGATGTTCAACTCATCTGTTTATTGTGTGAGCTCATCAGTTATATATCTCTAACCATTTTGACCGAGTCAGATGGAAAATGTTTTTACTCAATCCGTGAGATACTGATCACTCTCACTTCTATAAGATATATCGGTAAATAATAATTCCGATGCAATAACACTAGACTAGTTGCTACCTCAATCAGGATTAATGTATGTTTGATTAGGCAGTTTGTGGATCAATAAAGACATCTCTCAACAGAACACTAAGCAAAGACTTCACGTGATTGGTAAATATCTGTGCCTCGTTTTACCCACACAAAAGATTTATTCAGCCATGTACTGATTGAAATGGAAAACGAAGTCAACAACAATAGGAAATTGTGATCGAAAGAATTTGACAATTTTGTCTGTATGGAGCAACAACTGGCTATTCATTTCACAAATAAAGAGCGGTATATGACATTCACCTGGTAATAGTGTTCGTCAAACATGTAATGAAAACAAAACCTCATTTCACTGTGATCTCATCATCAATTGAAATCAGATAATGTATTGTGATAACTGAGTACACGATCATTCGAACGCATTTATATATACACTGTATTGTACGTGATTTTCATCAGTTCAAAAAGATGACATGTTCGCAGAACAAGTAGTGCTACGTTGCATAAAGAAAAGCAATTTTCTCACATGTTTACATGAAGCTCAACACATGATACAATTGTCCTCATTCGGAACATGCATTTTATTGAAATAAACTATTTGTATAATCTCTCTTCTGATCGCTCGATCAAGTCAATCACTACTTGACCATCGTATCACAATTCACATTGAAAACTGCTCGATAATTTGAGACAATCTATTCTTAGTCTAATCATGATGAACATGACATTTTCACCATTCACTTAGATTAATATCTGGTAGACTTATGAAGTCAATCCAACTAATCAGATTAAATATCACCTGAAGTGTATTTCGTGTCACATTTGATCAGTAATGAGGGATTATGAGTTGAGTCTATTGTGTTACTTCATCATTGATGATAGCAATCGGATATTCTCGTGTGTATGATAACGGTTTCTGGAGCTACACAAACAATAATAAGAAATGATTTCACTCTCAGTATAAGCATAATTTTTTACAAAAGAAATCGTAGACGACTCGATGAAGATTGATATTACCGGAAACACAAATATGAGTTAAATTAGTCTGCAGGTAAATGTGATGAGCGCATTGTGTTGATGGTGCAACTCTACCATAATTTCTTATCAACGCTTTTTATCGGAAGTCAAATTGCACATCAATACATGAATTGATGGTGAATCAAATCACTGTGCATTATTCAGTAATGCACAGTGATAAAAAGCTCATCGATTGTGTCGGTTTAAAATTGATGATACTCGGCAGAAACTACATCATATATCATCACGATCCGATAAAAACCATTTGGGTGATAATAGAACATCCAAGTGCCTGATTAATAAAACAATGGTGATGCAACCACTCTCGCTTAGTTGACCACCGATTCACGTGTATGTTGTTTCACACTTACGTTCCATGGAAGACTATTATTGATCCCGAAATAATTGTTGTTTATCAGGAAGAACACTGTAGTCAATGACAACCTGTAGCATCAGGCTAAATCTATGTGAACCGAAGAGTTTCTATATTCTTACGGAGCAATTCATTTCTGTAATCGCTTACGTGAGTTTCCATGGATGAATGGGAAAACATTCAGCAGATAATCTTTGTGTCATCTCGAGAATGGTGGTCACATCACATTACACGCATTCTTGTAAAGAAGCCTAAAACTAATGGTCAGTCAACACAATACAAAACCATAGTTTCTTATTTTGTGAAGAGGTAATAGATTTCACAATGATGAGCTTCGAAAGTGTGTGATCATAACCGATCATTCGTGTGAAACATGTAACATGGCTTGTACTAGTGAGAGAACTGTTCTAGAGACAAGAAAAATCAGAATGAGAACACTCACATGATATTGCAGTGTTTCTTCGTTGATTATGAGATGGTTGATAGTCCAATGAATCGGATACGACTAAAGACATACATGAAGCAAGATAAATTCTTTCAATGAGTATTACATGATCTGCTTCATGTAAACGTGTGAGAAATCGTGTTTCTTTATGCAACACAGCATGGTGAGTGTGATAATGAGATATTATGCAATCAACAATAATAGTTGCAATATTTCTTGTGTGAACGTGTCATCTTCTACCATTGAATAACATAACATAAATTACGGCGTATATAGAACTGCAAGCACAGTGAGTTTGAAAAAGAATAACGATCAGCACTAGGTTATTGTTTGACAACATGAATCGATGGATATTGGACCAACATTCATAGTTGTACGCACTGAATGGTCTTCTCGTCGCATTGCGGAACTGTTCGGGTATGTGCGTCTACGAAAATATAAATTCCTAGAACTTCGATCAATATAACTCGCTCTACAGAAGCAGGCGAAATGATAAATAGAAAATCAAGTGTTCATTCTTGGTAATTCACGTTAAGCTTCGATGTCACCATTAGACGCGTAGAAAACACTAATCGTAGTTCACCGACGTTAAAACATTTTTGCATTATCCAGCGTAATCTCTGAGTTAGCATTTTACAAACCGTATCTCATTTGAATTGAAGGCCCACAAATAAAGATTTCTTCTTATTCGTAAACTTTTTAAGTTAACCGTTCGCATTAAGAGTGTTATGCAAGTTGTTGATGTTTACCTGAATAACTTCAATAACGCGACTGGGTTTGAAGCAATCGGTAAACATCAACCGTGCAATGCATCTACATCCAGATGATGAGTCTGAAAAAGGAAGAAACGCACGTGCTGGATTTCTCTGCTAGCCTTCATTCATCTTTGTTCGAAATGTTGTTGGAGTTTTGATTGCATGCAATATTTTTAGACTGTTGAGTGAAGTCTAGTGATCATTTAGTTTTCTAATGACTCTTGTTAATACATATAGAGTGAGTGAATTATTATCTCTAAATACAAAACGGTAGCTTGATGACATTGGATTGTATTCTGATCAATTTACAATTGCGATTTTCTTCTTAATCAAAGTGTTTGATGGGTTCTTATTGTGGACAACCTACAATAGAACAGAGATGACGATTTTTGAGTTCTGGGTGTGATTCCATCATTGCTGAGAAGTGATTACAATTTGTTGTTGCATAACTGAATAGGGTTTTTCGGCAAGATTATTTTCTGTGAGACGGTGACGCTGACCCTACTCACAATCCTCCTTCTTTACAGGGGGTTGTGACCGCAAGTAGCCCTGGAAGAGCTACAGACCAGCCTCAGCTGAAATGAAAATTGAGCAAATATAATGTGAGTGGATAGAACACACATTACGGAAATCGCTAATCCACATCACGAAGCAAGCTTTAAAATGGAACCGTGAGGGCAAACGGAAAAGTGAAACAAGACAACACACTTTGTCAACAATCGGAAGCAGATATGAAAAGAATGAGTCGTTACTGGAAACAACTGGAAAGAATTGCCCAGGACATGTTTAATGACGAATATCGATTGACGGCCTATTCTTTTCCATCAGGTGTAACAGGTGTAAGTAATTATTTCAATTCTCAGAAATATCCAAGAAATTGCGCGACCATCGTACATGGTACTTGGGTGGGTACGTAACTCCACGTGACATGGATCAGCTTCATTGGTCGCGGCTTCCAAAGACACAAGAGTTAAATTTATGAAGTTAATAAAGCTGGCTAGAGATTCCAGATTATTAACACCTTGAACCAAAAACATACCAGTTAACACGTTGAGGAAAACATCCATCGACATTTATTAAAACCAGAAAAAAGGGTTAATGGAATAATAATAACAATATCGAATTCCGTTATATATCTCTGATGTGTGCTACTGATATCGATAGATGTTTGTGGTATGTAACAGCAGTCAAACGTTGAATGGCTGGTAGCAGAAGAAACATGAATATCGATTTCAAGAAGAGAGAAGAGAACAACGAATCGGAAGAATCAGATAGAGTATGAAGTGCCACTGATGTAAAATTTGCAAGTGAAGCGGCGAGACACAAATTTATGAACGAGCCAATCAGATTCAACATAAAAGACCTTGGATTTTGGCACAAAACGCGTGTCCTTGATCCCACTGCTGGCCACTATCCATCTTTGCTTAAAATTGCTGTAATTATGTTCCATGTATTTTGGAAATAATACAAAGTACATATGAACTAATATAATTAATATGTGTGGATACATCTTCGTGTGTGTATTTGAAAGATCTTTAATCTCACACACGAACAGTTACACTGTAGACCATTGAGTTGGCATCCAACGTTGTTAGTGTTTAGCTTTCTTCGATCCGTGAATAACTGCGCAACCATTCTTCAAATATCTGAGGTAGAGACCTCATTTTGATAATACCTGTTATGTGCTCACTAGCGACTAGCTCCTAAACAATTTCCTGGAGTTCTAGTGAGAAGCCGTTACCTGTAATGTTCAATCCCTTTGAGGTATTTAGAAGTGTTCACGCGTGCGAGACCGAATGTTCTGGGTTTGCATCTTGCATTCGCAGTCGTTATTATGTGCTGTTAAGGAGTTCTGTACTAGCATGAAATGGAAGTCTAATGATTCTAGGTTTAGAATGTCTATCCATTTCACATTGACTCCTGATGCTGATCAATTATTAACCATATATGTTTCATCTCAATGATGTGTGGACTGCTTTTGATTTTTAAAAGTATACTTACTCCTATCTATAAATGTGGTTTTCGATTCATTTTATCTTATTCGAGTGGGCCAAACTATTCATATTTTATTGGTCTACAAAATAGCAATGGAGCTTGTGAATGAGAAATGATAATGATTGTCGCCAATGATACAAGAAACAAAATAATAAAACGTATGAAGCGTTCACGTGTTTTTTCAAGATGTCTAGCTACTTAATAATTGTAACAGTAGTATAAATTTAAACTTCAAAAATGTTTCTGTAATTGGCGCAAAATTGTTGAGTAACAATTAACGTGACGTGACGAATGCGTCTTAGCCGTCATAGAAATACACATCAGTATAACAACTGAGATTGAATCAAATCACTTGATAATATTTAGTAATGCAGAGTGATAAAATAACACCTAAAGCGTTATCTTGGAAAGTTGTCTCGCTTTGCAGCTTTCGATACTCGGCAGAATCTACACCATATATCATCTCGATCCGATATAAATCATTTGGGTGATAAGAGAACATCCAAGTGCCTGATTAATAAAACAATGGTGATGCAACCACTCTCGCTTAGTTAACCACCGATTCACGTGTATGTTGTTTCACACTTACGTTCAATGGAAGACTATTACTGATCCTGATATAATTGTTGTTTATCTGGAAGAACACTGTAGTCAATGACAACCTGTAGCATCAGGCTAAATCTATGTGAACTGAGGAGTTTTTATATTCTATTTCTTCAATCGCTTACGTGAGTTTCCATGGTTTTATGGGAAATTAAGAATGTGAAACCTTCAGCAGATAATCTTTGTGTCATCTTGGGAATCCTGGTCACACCTCACCACAGCACAACATTGAATTGTGAGTCTCTAAGCATTATTTGTCGAGTTTCATTCAATCGTGCGTCGACCATCTAAATATTAGGCTTATGAAATCTCACAAAATTTCGGATTGACATCAACTTGATTTCAGAAATCGAGCATCTTGTTTGAATGTTACAAAGGCAAGAAATACGGATTCCTACTATAATTTCACTTTGAACTTATGTTAAGAACAAAGCCTAAGACTAATGGTCAGTCGACACAAAACAAAACAAAAGTTCTTTGTTGTATAAAGAAGTGATAGATTCGACAATGATGAGCTTCGAAACTTTAAGTTTATAACTGATCATTCGAGTGAAACATGTAACATGTCTTATACTGATGAAAGAACTGTTGTTGAGTCAATGATCATCAAAAAAGGAATGCCGAAATGATTAGTCAGTATTTCTTCGTTGATTATCAGATGGTTGGTGGTCCGATGAATCGTATCCGACTAAACACATTCATGAAGTAAAATTTTTTCTATCAATGAGTATCACGTGTTTTGCTTCATGTCAACGTGTGACAAAATCGTGATTTTTCATACAACACAGCATGGTTAGTGAGATTATGATGTATTATGCAATCAGCATCAGTAGTTGCAATATTTCTTGTGTGAACGTGTCATTGTCTATCACTGATTAACATCACAATGTATTAACTGATTAGATTTGTGATGAGAGCACAGTGATTTCGACAATGAACAAAGTTCATCATTATGTCATTGATTGACAACACGAATCGATTGATGTTAGACCAACATCAAAACCCGGAATCACTGAATTGCCATTTCATCTTATTGTGGGACTGTTTAGCAGTACGACTGTAAAAACATGCAAGTGCGATTTGAACCATTGCCGATCATTCTCGCGCCTGAACTCTTAATCTGTAGACCACTGAGCCGACACCCAACGGTGTTAATTTCTAATCTCAATCAATCAACGAAATTGTGCGATCATCTTCCAGGGTACTGAGGTGGATACCTGTTTCCATGTGACATGGATTAACTCTATTGGTCACGGCTTCTCAAGAAACAACAGTGAAATTTATGAAGTTACTAATACTTGTTCGAGATTATTACCGCCTTGAAGAAATTGTTCTTCGAATTTGAATGAAAGTGGGAAATAGGGTTAATAGAACAGTAATAATATTGATGTATACTTCGTGTGTGCTACTGATGTCGATTAATATAAGTAGTTTGTAACACCATTCAAAAGTTGGACGGCTGGCAGCAGAAGAAATATGAAGAGAGAAAGGAACCGAGGATAGGAAGAATCAGACGGATGTGAAGAACAAGGGATGGCGAATTTGCAATGAAGCGTTTAATGTATGTTATTCAAATTTCAACAAAAAATAATCCTGTAATTTTTGCGTTGAATAAAATTAAATTGGACTGGTACTGTAATTTTTGAACGAACCAATCAGTTAGTTTTCTATTTCTAATGTAATTGTATCACAACTAACTCTGAGACACTGAATACGGACACATCTGTTAGTGAATTTTATTCGTGTTGTTGCTCAGTCACCTAATTTCTACTCGTTTAACACAATCTATGTTGTCAATGACATTTTGAAGGAACCTTTTAGTTCAACTCATTCATAGCAGTACCATAGATGATTTGTGCATAGGTTGTTTGTTGAATTGAATCACAAATCACATGTACATTTGAAAGTAGATAGGCAAAATGGCATGAGGTTTAGACATATTGATAGGATAGATAAACACATCTGGAATGGTCTACAAAAGAATTTAAAATAACAAAGACATTATTGAAATAACTTTAAATACCATAGAACTCATCTAAAAACTTTTTAAATTGAATTGATTTGAGAAAATACACATATTCAGGAATAAGAAATTGTCTATCACGATAACATCGTATTCATATGGATGTTTTCTAAAGTGGATCATTTGAGGACATGAAACCTAACGAATTCAGTATCAATTTAAATCACGAACCGAAGAAATTTAGACCATCATTGAGAACCTGGAAGCAGTGAACAGGCGGTTGGTTAGCACAGTGTAAAAATATTTCTCAGGGTGACTATGTTTAGGGCAATTTATACCATTGTCGTATCTGAATGTCTTCACGCTAAATATTTAATCAGTAAGAATAAGGAAAGACGTTTTGTCTTTGAAAAGGTTGTGACGGTGTTATGTCCTTCATTATTCTCTTCCTTTCCACCCTTTTGTTTACAGTTTTATACTGCTTATTTTCATTCAGTAAATACTTGTATTCCTGGTAAGTTTTACGTTTATATTACAACACAACTGTGTTGTGTTATATTCTGAAATATTTACATATACATTCGTTCATGTTTCCAACTGATTACTTGTTTCCGTCTGTATATTGTCTCAAATACATAATATCATATGCATTAATTCATTATATCAGGAATCTTTGTCATCTCAATAATACTAGTACATTTTATACATTTGTACAAACATTTGGAATTATTAGTTGAGTTTATGAATTAATTATTGCTGCACCACAATGAAAAATCTGTAACCACTGAACGGCCAATTCATCTTAGTATGCCACTCTTCAACAGTGTGTATGCACGATCCCTCTCGCAGGATTCGAACTCAGAAGCTTTCATCTTGCGCTTAATCTCTAGCCCAGTCTACCTAAACTTCATGAATTTTCATAGCGATTTCAAAGGACGATATCCATAATAAATCTTGAAAGTGCTTTGAAAAATCTGGAATTTATTTGCTTGAAGATCTCCGTAATTGTTGAACATAACTGCTTTGTTAGTCACAGTTTCACCCATCCAACTACTAATTTTTCTGTTATGTAGTATATCCAGATCGAATTGATTCCTTTCTACTGGTTGACTGCTTCATTTCGAAATTCAAATACAATATATTCGTTTGTGGTCATCTATTATTTGTTGGTTAAATTGCGTTAATTCTGAGATTCTTAGTATATGTCATAATTCAAATACTCACAATCATCACATTGGCGACGCGCTTGAGCCGGCGATGAAAATGGCTCAACATATATTAAGATTTTCATGCTTTTGATGAGTACTTGAAATGGCTCGAAATCCGGCCTATAAACAAAGATAAACCCAGATAAACCCATTCGGCTTCATTATGCAACTGTCGAAGAACTACCACTTGACCATGTTAAGTATAGAAATTTCGAATGTTGTAAAGGAGGAAAATTTCTGAAATGGATTCATCAATACATCAAACATTTCACCACATTATTACGTCATCTCAACCCAATGCATACTCAAGGGTATGCAGGTAATTCACTGGTGAGTTGTGATGCAGTTCACGAGAACGAGTACGAGCTTGGTCAAACTTTGTCCTGTGGCAGGTTTCACTCATTTAATTCATGTGTAGTTCTTTACTATATCTGCTACAAATGTGCTAAGACTGAACACATTCAGTCGGTTTGTCATATCTCGGTTCATTCCTCTGCAATTTATGCTCAAATTTGTTAATGTAATGCTATTAATTTGGGTATTTCTAATGATCGTTTATGTTAATCCACGACTTCAAAAAAACTGTATGAAACCACATATCACTCCAGAGTTAAATCAAACTCAGATTCATTGTAGAAAAAATGCTTTTAGTGAAACAACTTCATATCAGACTTATCATGCTATTGTACCGGCAATGGTTTTTACTAATGATTCACAATTTTGTAGGTTAAATGTTCGGTGGTTGTCCATCAAAGAAAACCGCCTGCTTCGGCTTGTTTGTCTTGGCAGTATTCCATCAGTGTCGCTCTTTTTTATCAATATTTATTTGTTCACATATATAATAACGTACGTTTCCGTGTTATTCGCTAGTACTAAACTTGCTTGTTATAAACAGAACAATATTCGGACGCAGAATTTGGACAGGTTTACTACCAGAATGTGATGCACAGTTGAAATCAGTTTGACTTTATCCACTGCATCAGACAGAAATGAACAATTAGGTATGTTGAAACACCTCAAATTATTGATCACTTTTTGAGATTTGTTTGCTTGTCAATTCTAAATATCATCTAATTTTAAAGAACATTATCAACACTTAGTTCACTCATCATTGTTGTTTCGGACGGTAAATGATTAATTTCTTGTTGGAATACATGAATTTTTTGCAGTATGCTTCTATATTGCTTTAATTAACGGAAGGACGATTTCATAAAGTGCATAGAAAGGTTCAGACCTTTAAACAGAGATTTAGTAAATTTTGAAGCCGAACTACGCATGAATAATTCATCGTAATGTGCAACAGCTCAATCGGTAAGTAGAATTCCAACAGCTCGTTAAAATTTAACATAGAAGACGAACATTGAAAGAATGAAATAAAGATGATTAAATTCACTTTTGCACTAGCAACAGTAAACGGTTTGTATAAATATGAAAGAGATCAGTTCATTATCTTGATCGTCTTACTCATCGACTGTTAATTCAGCCACTCGATCATGTTGCTAGAAATATGTTACATTTCCATGTTACTTTCGAGATGGTGGAGAAGATTTATAGCTCAGGTGGATGATTTTGACGGATGGTTTGGTCGTGGAGCTTTCATCGTTCTTCTGAATGACATCATCAGCACAAACTTCAAATAGAAGTGAAGTGTTCGAATTTCTCCATATACGTTTCACAGCTCGTTCTGTGCACCTCGATGTTGATTGGTTCTTATTGACCTAAAATTTGTCTTTGATTATTTATTTGTCTTGGTTTTGTCTCCTACTGGTTTGATTCTTGTTCCTATATTTGTGCATAAGTTTCCAGATTGGTTGATAAATCGGATTGATTTCAATATGTTTGTTGATTGCTGATTGCCCTGAGTGCCAGGCTTCTAAAAATTCTCTTTTGTTTTTAGAATTTCCTCTGTCCACGATTACCACATATTTCCGATCGGACGTGTGTCCGCAGTTGTCCACGTGTATGTTACATTCACTTTGTGTGAAGAAATGTTTAACTGATTAATTATCCATAGTGTTTCATTAATTCCTAAGTAAATTGTTGACGTGAAAACAAATGAACAATCAATTCTGTGACGATTGATTGTCGGTTTGCAAACGAAGAATTTGCTATATGGTTTTCAGATTTTACTAAGAGATTCAGTAATTTTGTATTCAAATGCATTTGATTGTTATCATAAGAGACTGTTGTGGAGATTTTACTAATTTATTAGTTCAGTTAATTGAAGCTAGACCACCATAAAAAACCTGGAAGGAACAGTTGACCGTTTCGTCTTAATATGGAAATCCTCAGAAGTGCTCATTCACGTTCCCACCGGAGAGATTCGACTACACTGAACAATACCATACTACAATGAAGAGGCCATCTAGTACTTCCTTGTTTTCATTAAATAAATGTTTCATTATTGTAGTGCTAAGGAAGCATTCCAATGCATCATGGCTTGATCACTGTTATTTGGTGACATTTATTCTCTCATTGTAACTTGTAAATTTTAAAACACTTTAAAGGTTTTTCCAACAGTCCGCTTTATTCAAAAGACCTTTTTGAATGACCATCATCTATGTTATTCTGTCTACTGTCATTATTTTATGCTCAGTCTATCCAATAACGAGAAAGATGTCTTGACATCACAATCAATGTTTGATAATCCAGATGTTTGTCCGTAAAAATGTGTAGGTATGCTTACCGCGCTTATCGTTTCTGGATATTTTAGTCGTTTGTTCGATAATTTCCATATATTAACAGAGAATTTATTTTACAAATCAATCTCATCTGTGCCGTCATTGAAAACCAGAGAACACTTCATCATAATTTGGCTATTCTCAGCTGTGTGCATTAATGAATTCAATGCTGGATTTTGAATTTACAGCCTCCTGACTTACGCCCAAACGCCTTACATTTCGGAAACAGAGACGATTTTTCAACAGTGATCATGTCTAATTTTAATGAATGATCTGTCAGTGCCTACAATGGAAAACTATTTCACATCAAACAACATTGGGATTAGTTAGCGACGCCTGATCTTTAAAATGTCATTACTAGCATCTTGTAGCTATGTTTTGGGGATCACACAAGTATTATCAGTACATCGTACATTAATAGATTGATTATGATTTTTAACCTGTGTGTAAGAATATTTTCAGCTGAAACTCGTCACTCAAGTGCTAGTAATAGTATGAAAAAATTATTCTTCATTACCAACAAATCCTCGGCCACAAATACACATTATTATTTTTTTTAAATTTTGTATTTTTCGTTGAATGTCACTTTATTAGCT
Source organism: Schistosoma spindalis (assembly GCA_946903255.1). NCBI lineage: Eukaryota > Metazoa > Platyhelminthes > Trematoda > Strigeidida > Schistosomatidae > Schistosoma > Schistosoma spindalis. The sequence goes on from OX336420.1 coordinate 2,226,299, forward strand.
ATCTAATGTGTTTAGTGAATTAACTCAACGGTTACAATGATGTGAAAATCGAACTATTCCGTACAAATTTTCAAACGGACTCATTAAGTATAATTAAACGGAATTCATGCCTAATGCTTATTTGTCATAACAGATTGAAAATAAGTGTGATGTCTATTTTGAGGCGGTAACTCGATGAAGACAATGATGAATGGTGGCGCAATTTTGTGAATTAGTTGAATTTGTATATCAACAGTGTTATATTCTGTGTCAGTTGTCCAGATGTTATAAATTTGAAGAATATTCGTTTGTGAAAAAAACTGAGATAAATGATGGATGGAAGAACGATCACGTACCATCACGTTCTGATGGTAACTTTCATGAGAATAATTTGACTAGATATCGTTGTGTTAACTTAAACTCAAAATCTCAGAATGATAAATAGTTCACAGGTAGTAACCTGTGAGATTGTTTGTGGTCAATGTATTCTCAACATGATAATTTGATCCATATAAACATATCAACAGAACAAGTTGACTGTTTCACAAATAGGAGATTCCATTAAAGTAATGGAATTCGAATGACCTCGACACAGAGGCACATTTCATTTTCAAGTACAACAACAAATGAGGCCACACAGTCTGTGGTGAACAGAGTTATATAAACCTCCACGTTGAGATTTCGTGAAAATGTTTTGTTTGTGTGTTTAATGCATACAAAAGTCAAGCTAATCGAATCGAGAGTTGATTTCAAAATTTTGCTTAACTATTCACGTAACAAACAAAAATATCACCATTATATCAGATGTATTTAGGGCAACCAACTAACCAACCAACCAACTAATAAAACATCGGCGGTCGAGCATTTAGGGTTTAGCTGACACTACTTAAAAAGTACACTTAGTACGAACGCTTCAATAGTGGGTTTTCAAAGTAAGTAAAATCAGTAATTCTCACTACTTATTAGAAGTGCAGAGTCAGTGCATCCACCGATCGGTTGAAAGAAACGATACGGATTCTCAAATATCTGGATAACAGCTTTATTTCATCTAGATATTTTCACAAGTTATCTATCTGTGTTTGTTTTCATGCATCATTATGTCAATTAACCACCAACCTATTCAGGTACATTTGTGAAAAATGTACTAGCTTTCGCTATACACATATCAATTAGTCTAATCAGAGATACCGTGCTTACTGTCACATGTTATATTTTTGCATATTAGTTTATCTAAAAAACTGTAGATATTTGCAGCCTGACGTAGATTGATGAACAGTTAAAATGTGGAAGGTTTTATATGCGTTGGTTACTAATATAATACGGGTTCTGTCGAATCGATTGTTTATTTAATCGATTATCGTCAATGTCAATGATAATAACGGTTTCATGGAAAAGTGTTTCGATGAGGTTCATTTAAAATATTCATGGGAGTGGACATGCACTTAACAATAGGGCGAACAGATGAACTACTGATTTAGTCAGAATATCAGTGGACAGATGTGTTTGTAATATTCAAAAAAGACGACCAGTGATGTATGAAACGAGGCAGATAATGAATCAGAAGAATACTTATATACTGCTATGTTTGAGATATTGAAATATTACTTTGAACAGGGAAACGGGACGAAAATCAGAAACGTTATAATAGGAATAGGCTTAGCTGTTTCTCAAAGCCAGTCCAGTTACTACTGATTCTCTTACTTGCTTGTGAAACACAGATGCAAAGACGAAGCAGGAAAAATTTGAGGTCCTGTAGTGGTAGAACTGTTGAAGCAGCAGCAGCTAGGACGTATCCCGATGCTGGCAGACATTTGAAGTGCGTCTACGTCCCAGATTGGCTGATACATTTCTATTTTCATTCTGTCAGTCGATGACACCGTAAATATTATTGTTGATTTTCATTGCGATCGTGATGCTGATGTTACTTTTGATATGTGAATCTGGCGTTTAGATAATCTACTTATCTCGAATTTTAACAATTAAGGCTGTGTGAGACAGGTTCAGCCGCTACTTAGAAACATTTAATACAATTTCGGATGCAATGAAATGTTGAGACATGGTTTTTAAACATGAGTCACTAGTCAACACTGGTCTGATGAGACTTCATTTATTGTTTAGCGTTTCTTGATAATTGCTTCGGCTACTGGATTAAGAAATTCAATTTCTCCTATTCGTCCGCTTCTCAACACCAGATTAAGTTTGAAATGATGTTGAAAAGCAAACATTCAAACATTCAAACAATTCTAATATATAACAGTAGCTTTTACTAAAGTCATTCCATGATGAATGAACATACTTCAGAATTCCTATCAACAATGATCGTCAACTAATTTAGTGTCTGAATCGACTCATTCAATTTACATGATATATTGCCTGCAAATGAATTCAAAGAGGAATATAATTGCTAAGCTGACTTGATCATCATCTAGTTGAAACAACGTACTCAATTTAATGAAACTACCAGTAAATTTATAGCAGCGTTTACCATATTCAACGTGGCCTAAGAGAATTTTTCTATTCGATAGCCTTACAATTAGATGATTTGTTAAATCTCGTACGTGAATTCATTTCGCAACTGGTTAACGCATTGGAAGCAATAATGATTAGTAATCCTACCACTATTTCAGTCAACGATTGAGTCAGTCCATTTACTTTGACTGCAGATTCAGAGAGACGAATAGGTGCATTCATTGTGATTCACTTCCAAAGACATGAATATATTTGCAGAATATAAATGACTTTTGATTACAGATCAATTGCATTGTCTTCGAACAACTATGAACGTGTAGTTCACAACATCTACTTTTCAACAGCTCACTGATTTGTCGATAGTAGTATGTGCGACGTACGACTGAATAATCAAACAACATATGCTATGCGGCATTGAAGTTATTATAACTAAAGTGATACGAACTGTGTTGGCTATAATTACTTATGTTTGCTGTTTTGTTGATAAATCATTTGACGTGCTAGGATCACTGATATGTGTGGCTTCATGAACGGAATCCATCCATTACTACACAATTCATTCTACAGTTCCGATACTTTTGGAGTCAGATGATCATTATGAAGTTGACTTAACAGTTTTGGTGTATCTTGAATACAAATGGTGAAAATAATTTATTATCCTTCGAAAGACCTACTCATCGACAGATGTAACAATGTATGGTCCATTCGACACAGTAATTCGTAAACATGTATACACCAAAAATATTTAGTAACCGAATGAGTAAACATGATTTAAACTTATTATTATTAAACATAGAGTTACTGTTGCTAATACACGCTATTATCAATATGGGGGAAGAATGAACTGTTTAGGACAGTTGCCATTGAACGGGCAATCAATATAGCTATGGTTTAAGCTGAGGCAAAACTGCACCTGTTCCAGTAGATGCACCTCATTCTACAAAAAAGAATGACAGCGTTTATATAATATTTCACAACGTCCATAATCAAATTCTGCTCTAAAGATATCAATGAACATAAGCTTTTCAGAAAAGTTCAAACATCGGAAGTATTGTTGGTTCACAAATTTGATTAGAACTAAACGTTTCGCATAATTGGTAATTGAAGATTTTCTACTGATTCTTAATGAACGTCTAATGTGCAAAATTACAAAAATTTTTGCAAGCGATTGTGGAAAATATTTGATTATTATAAGCAAATTCGAATAGTGGCTAGCAGTGGAATTCAGGACGAGCGATTCATTCTACTTGGAACTCGTCTGCTGGAAGTATTTGCATCTCAGATTTGCTGTTCACTCCGTGACATGCAACCTGTAGCTTTCGCATCAAACACCGTCACGTGATACACTTACATACTAAATCTTGATAGCCACCTATGTTTGCAATTGGGTGAAGTTTTAACATAGTCGCTTTATTCTGCACTCACTCCTAGACTCTATCAATCTTTGATTATAAAGCTTGAGAATTAAAACCATATCGAGGCAATCCGCACAGGATGCAAATATGGCAACAAGAGACGGATCATTTGCAGTCCTGAACAACAATGAGAAGGTACAAGCGAACAACACCATATGGTTTGTAACGATGTGGTATGATACTGTTATGGATCAGTTTTCTAATATAATAGAAAACAAATAAAAAGAAAGACATGAGGTGAACTTGTACATTTCAACATATAACCACTTGCACAGTAAAATTAAACATCCAAGTTTTACTGATCAGCCATTGATAGTTTGATCAAGTGATACGCATAATTAAATTGTACGCTATTCTCAATTATACTTATGTAACCAATTCAGTCTGTATGAGTCATTCCGAATTTCACTTATGTGGGCACAACACATCTGTTCACATTTATTATTGTAAGTCTGTTTCACTGGCTGATCGTGATTTTAAAGGTGATCAATATGGATAACCACATTTCTAATCGAGACTGAGACGCAGAATTTTACAATCTTGTATAGAAATGTAATAATAAATTGATTTCAACATACATCGCTTACTTAAGTGGGTCTAGACCCTTCATCTGATCAATAGCGAATTTAAAGTAACCGTGTTGACTACGTATTCGAGGGTCTTGTACTGCACACAAACCATGGTTTTCAAATTTTTGTTTCCTTAAAGTAAACACAGTTGAAAGCATTTCGTACAGTGAGAACATGTCAATTGAAAAATACACGACAATGACTTCAAACTGTCCTCGGAAACTAACATTGTGATGTAAATATTTATTGGAAGTCCCTTCGTTTGAAACTTTTGAATGTTGAAGATTCAGCACAAAGTGCCTTATCATTTGCATGCTAATTTGTGTGTGTGTGTGAATTATATTCACAACAACTGTACACTAATGACATCTGTTCGAAAAAACATTGAACACAGAAACGACAGCACATTTTTAACTTCAGTCCGTTTTTCGAGCCGAAATATCATTACTGCACGGTTTGTTCACTCAAACACACCTCTGATTCGCAAACTTCAAATGTATTCATAAGCTCAATGATGTTTGCCTTCGCGGAGATTAGTTTTGATGCCGGTTCCATTAAAGAATATGGTCAGAAATGTATATCGTCTAATCGACAGCAAACGTTGTACAGATAGTTGATGAAATAAATTTTATTAGATCTCTTACCAAAATGGAACTGGATTGCTGTAGTTTCTCAAGTTTGGCCACAATCTTTCTAGATCCGGTCGTAGATCCTGCAATAGAATCAGAAGATAAATTTAAACAATGGATCGAAACTGCCAATCAAGTTGAAACATTCTTGACCTGCAAACAAATTTTGTTGGCAGCATTATTGTGAACTCCTAAACTTATTTCCTCCAACTGATGATGATCGCTCGGAACCCAATATCGATCCAACTTCAATAATATCTTCTAAGGACAAATGGCTATCAGCTCAATCACTGCCAGTCAGTGGCTGATTCAAATGCAAATGTCAACATAACAATCATAGTAGACAGTCGATCAACACCCAAATTCATACAGATAACCAACAGAAGTTGGTGAGAACATAATTGAAATGGGCGAAATTTGGATCTGACTCACCTCCAAAATTGTAATATTAAAATTTGACGAACCACTACAATTTGGTTGTTCGTCAGGGCGAATTTTGGGCCTGTAAATAATGACATACGTAATACATTACAATTAACCAAACATATACATCTGTTCAATAAATTGTATACTTTGGAAAAGTGATCATTCATATTTACCGCTAAATAGTGATAAATTCAGTGTGATACTTGTGTATCATTCGGAGTTGCTACATCACTGTAGTTGAAAGGCGTGCTCATTTCAGTCTTATCAACGACATGGTATTATTTAACAGCATGCCGTAATGTTGATGCAGTTATCAGTGAAATTAATATTCAGCAGTGAACGAAGTGAATCATGGAACGTATAGTAATTCGATGCCGAACATTGGCTCCACAATCTGAATTCAATCAGTTGCAAGGAGGCACTGTAATCGGTAAGCCAACGGTCAGCGTTCACTTCATAATTCAACACGACTTCGTAAATAATAAATTCAATGTTTTCAAGAATGCTGATTCATATGAGTGTGCTCAAACCTGCAGTTGTTTCAGATGAGCTCTCATTGTGAAATCGTGGTGATAGTCATTAAATCAATCTTAACAAGTCGAAGGTTGATAAACCAGTAATATTCAATAATTTTCTTTGCTACTGTTTAGATATATTAGAAAACATTACAATGCACATCGTTCATAAATCAGAAATAATCTTACCGCGAATAGTGAATGGTGAAATCATTCAATTCTGGAAGAAAAGGAAGCTAAAGGAGGAAATATAAAATATTAGTTATTGAATTGAACGAAGATGCATGTGAAAATAATACGTAATGAGGCTTAACATCAAGTGCTATTCAAGTGATTAGTTAATTTTCAGATGTGAAATCAGTTGTGTTGGGTCAATTGCGTTCGACGACTGAAAGATGATATGCACCTGAATTTACCAATATCAGACGTCGTAGCCCTTAACAGCCGAATTGTGAATACACATTTACTAAATCGGCTGGAATTACGTCAAATTTCAAGAGAACTGTGAGATTGATGTGTCGAGTTGACCTGACATACAGTTGTTATCTTCATGTGTGATGCATTGAAGTAATGCCTTCTCAAGTTGAGCACAACCTGAATAACACATTGCTGAATCACTCTGATCCACATCCACGAATGGTAATTATTGATTTTCTTGTATATGACCTAATAAAATTCACCTATAAAACGTGTATCGATAAATTCACGTTCATGGTAAACGAAAAACGCTATACGTAGATGAACAGTTCATTATTTTCCGATCCCAATCAAATGACGGCGGCCAAATAACAGAAAATTGGAAGAAGTCAAAATTCAATCGACTGTATACTGCATGCAGAAGAATCATAATTGTTAACACAAAGAACCAGAGTGACCTGCGAAAGGAGGAGAATAACATGGTCAATGAAGTTAGAAACACATTCTTGAGCAATTGTAGGTCTTAGAAATACCTAAGTCACTTGAATATTTTTATACGTGACTTGACAAAATAAAATAATTCACTCAATGAATTGCTGATGAATAAATCTGACCTTCGAAAATTCAATGTACGGTTTGGAGATTGAATACTTCTATTACTGCTTTGAATGGATACTTCATAAGTACTTGAATACGAGGAATCAATCATCGCGCTTTCATTTTATTGAAATCAAGTATGCTATATTTACCGAGATGGGTGATAGCCGCTGTGGAATCCGGAACCAGCGTTTCGTCTTATTTGAAACTTGTCAGCTAAATGTACTTGTGTAAGAGACTCGAACTAATATCGTTCAATTCAAATGTCATCACATTACCCACCTGGTCACTGAGTACGGATAGTCAACAGCTTGTACAGTGTGATGAAGTTTATTTTCATTCGCATCGGTTGTTTGAATCTTCACACTGATGTGAAGCGCAGGTAGCTTAATAATGATTCAGTGCACTGTGCAGTCACCATGATCAGTGTTTCATTGGGTCACAACACCTAATTTTATTTCATGTAAGCATTCCATCAATTCTAATCTGATTAGTGGAATTAATATTTCTTATTCTTCAGGCCAGCTCTCATGACCACAGTCGTTGAACACATTTTGTAAAGATAAGCGTTAAGTTACTATCACGTTTATCAGTGATGTTCAACTCATCTGTTTATTGTGTGAGCTCATCAGTTATATATCTCTAACCATTTTGACCGAGTCAGATGGAAAATGTTTTTACTCAATCCGTGAGATACTGATCACTCTCACTTCTATAAGATATATCGGTAAATAATAATTCCGATGCAATAACACTAGACTAGTTGCTACCTCAATCAGGATTAATGTATGTTTGATTAGGCAGTTTGTGGATCAATAAAGACATCTCTCAACAGAACACTAAGCAAAGACTTCACGTGATTGGTAAATATCTGTGCCTCGTTTTACCCACACAAAAGATTTATTCAGCCATGTACTGATTGAAATGGAAAACGAAGTCAACAACAATAGGAAATTGTGATCGAAAGAATTTGACAATTTTGTCTGTATGGAGCAACAACTGGCTATTCATTTCACAAATAAAGAGCGGTATATGACATTCACCTGGTAATAGTGTTCGTCAAACATGTAATGAAAACAAAACCTCATTTCACTGTGATCTCATCATCAATTGAAATCAGATAATGTATTGTGATAACTGAGTACACGATCATTCGAACGCATTTATATATACACTGTATTGTACGTGATTTTCATCAGTTCAAAAAGATGACACGTTCGCAGAACAAGTAGTGCTATGTTGCATAAAGAAAAGCAATTTTCTCACATGTTTACATGAAGCTCAACACATGATACAATTGTCCTCATTTGGAACATGCATTTTATTGAAATAAACTATTTGTATAATCTCTCTTCTGATCGCTCGATCAAGTCAATCACTACTTGACCATCGTATCACAATTCACATTGAAAACTGCTCGATAATTTTAGACAATCTATTCTTAGTCCAATCATGATGAACATGACATTTTCATCATTCACTTAGATTAATATCTGGTAGACTTTTGAAGTCCATCCAACTTATCAGATTAAATATCACCTGAAGTGCATTTCGTGTCACATTTGATCAGTAATGAGGGATTATGAGTTGAGTCTATTGTGTTACTTCATCATTGATGATAGCAATCGGATATTCTCGTGTGTATGATAACGGTTTCTGGAGCTACACAAACAATAATAAGAAATGATTTCACTCTCAGCATAAGCATAATTTCTTACGAAAGAAATCGTAGATGACTCGATGAAGAGTGATATTACCGGAAACACAAATATGAGTTAAATTAGTCTGCAGGTAGATGTGATGAGCGCATTGTGTTGATGGTGCAACTCTACCATAATTTCTTATCAACGCTTCTTATCGGCCGTCAAATCGCACATCAATACATGAACTGATGATGAATCAAATCACTGTGTATTATTCAGTAATGCACAGTGATAAAAAGCACATCGATTGTTTCTGTTTAAAAGTGATGATGATCCTCAAAATCTACACCATGTATTATCACGATCCGATATAAATCACTTGAGTGAGGAGAGAACATATACGTGCTTGATTATAAAAGCAATGATGATGCAACCACTCTCGCTTAGTTAACCATCGATTCACGTGTATGTTGTTTCACACTTACGTTCCATGGAAGACTATTATTGATCCCGAAATAATTGTTGTTTATCAGGAAGAACACTGTAGTCAATGACAACCTGCAGCATCAGGCTAAATCTATGTGAACCGAAGAGTTTCTATATTCTTACGGAGCAATTCATTTCTGTAATCGCTTACGTGAGTTTCCATGGATGAATGGGAAAACATTCAGCAGATAATCTTTGTGTCATCTCGAGAATCGTGGTCACATCACATTGCACACATTGTTGTAAAGAAGCCTAAAACTAATGGTCAGTCAACACAATACAAAACCATAGTTTCTTATTTTGTGAAGAGGTAACAGATTTCACAATTATGACCTTCGAAAGTGTGTGATCATAACCGATCATCCGTGTGAAACATGCATCATGGCTTGTACTATTGAGAGTACTGTTCTAAAGACAAGAAAGATCAGGATGAGAACACTCACATGATAATGCAGTGTTTCTTCGTTGATTATGAGATGGTTGATAGTCCAATGAATCGGATACGACTAAAGACATACATGAAGCAAGATAAATTCTCTCAATGAGTATTACATGATCTGCTTCATGTAAACGTGTGAGAAATCGTGTTTCTTTATGCAACACAGCATGGTGAGTGTGATAATGAGATATTATGCAATTAACAATAATAGTAGCAATATTTCTTGTGTGAACGTGTCATCTACCATTGAATAACATAACATAAATTACGGCGTATATAGAACTGCAAGCACAGTGAGTTTGAAAAAGAATAACGATCACCACTAGGTTATTGTTTGACAACATGAATCGATGGATATTGGACCAACATTCATAGTTGTATGCACTGAATGGCCTTTTCGTCGCATTGCGGAACTATTCGGGTATGTGCGTCTACGAAAATATAAATTCCTAGAACTTCGATCAATATAACTCGCTCTACAGAAGCAGGTGAAATGATAAATAGAAAATCAAGTGTTCATTCTTGTTAATTCACGTTAGGCATTATCCAGCGTTATCACTGAGTTAGCATTTTACCAACCGTATCTCATTTGAATTGAAGGCCCACAAATAAAGATTTCTTCTTATTCGTAAACTTTTTAGGTTAACCGTTCGCATTAAGAGTGTTATGCAAGTTGTTGATGTTTACCTGAATAACTTCAATAACGCGACTGGGTTTGAAGCAATCGGTAAACATCAACCGTGCAATGCAGCTACATCCAGATGATGAGTCTGAAATAGGAAGAAACGCACGTGCTGGATTTCTCTGCTAGCCTTCATTCATCTTTGTTCAAAATGTTGTTGGAGTTTTGATTGTATGCAATATTTTTAGACTGTTGAGTGAAGTCTGGTGATCATTTAGTTTTCTAATGACTGTTGTTAATACATATAGAGTGAGTGAATTATTATCTCTAAATACAAAACGGTAGCTTGATGACATTGGATTGTATTCTGATCAATTTACAATTGCGATTTTCTTCTTAATCAAAGTGTTTGATGGGTTCTTATTGTGGACAACCTACAATAGAACAGAGATGACGATTTTTGAGTTCTGGGTGTGATTCCATCATTGCTGAGAAGTGATTACAATTTGTTGTTGCATAACTGAATAGGGTTTTTCGGCAAGATTATTTTCTGTGAGACGGTGACGCTGACCCTACTCACAATCCTCCTTCTTTACAGGGGGTTGTGACCGCAAGTAGCCCTGGAAGAGCTACAGACCAGCCTCAGCTGAAATGAAAATTGAGCAAATATAATGTGAGTGGATAGAACACACATTACGGAAATCGCTAATCCACATCACGAAGCAAGCTTTAAAATGGAACCGTGAGGGCAAACGGAAAAGTGAAACAAGACAACACACTTTGTCAACAATCGGAAGCAGATATGAAAAGAATGAGTCGTTACTGGAAACAACTGGAAAGGATTGCCAAGGACATGTTTGATGACGAATATCGATTGACGGCCTATTCTTTTCCATCAGGTGTAACAGGTGTAAGTAATTATTTCAATTCTCAGAAATATCCAAGAAATTGCGCGACCATCGTACATGGTACTTGGGTGGGTACGTTACTCCACGTGACATGGATCAGCTTCATTGGTCACGGCTTCCAAAGACACAAGAGTTAAATTTATGAATTTAATAAAGCTGGCTAGAGATTCCAGATTATTAACACCTTGAACCAAAAACATACCAGTTAACACGTTGAGGAAAACATCCATCGACATTTATTAAAACCAGAAAAAAGGGTTAATGGAATAATAATAACAATATCGAATTCCGTTATATATCTCTGATGTGTGCTACTGATATCGATAGATGTTTGTGGTATGTAACACCAGTCAAACGTTGAATGGCTGGTAGCAGAAGAAACATGAATATCGATTTCAAGAAGAGAGAAGAGAACAACGAATCGGAAGAATCAGACAGAATATGAAGTGCCACTGATGTAAAATTTGCAAGTGAAGCGGCGAGACACAAATTTATGAACGAGCCAATCAGATTCAACATAAAAGACCTTGGATTTTGGCACAAAACGCGTGTCCTTGATTCCACTGCTGGCCACTATCCATCTTTGCTTATAATTACTGTAATTATTTTTCTTGTATTTTGGATATAATACAAAGTACATGTGAACTAATATAGTTCATATGAGTGGATACATCTTTGTGTGTGTATTTGAAATCACTATGATTGTGTTACATTCATTGGTATATTTGAACATTGATACAGATTGTCGATTATAAAGATCAGTCTATGTCAGTGTATTATGGATAATCATTATTCATTCTATTGAGTCTTCAATGTTGATCATCAGTATATTTTCATATCAACATTGTTTCATGAAAGTTTTGTTGAATTTGCTGAACAGATGGATTGTGTTATGATCAGAAAGAGGAAGTGGTTATGGAGATTGTAGTTGAGTTCATGAGTCAACGTAAGCTAGATAAGCGTCGAAAACATAGTAACAGTAGGTGACCATTTCATCCTAGTAAGGGACTCCTCAATGGTGTGTATTCATAACCCTGCACGGGAAATGAGAACCGAAGATCTTTGGTCTCACACACGAACAGTTACACTGTAGACCATTGAGTTGGCATCCAACGTTGTTAATGTTTAGCTTTCTTCGATCCGTGAATAACTGCGCAACCATTCTTCAAATATCTGAGGTAGAGACCTCATTTTGATAATACCTGTTATGTGCTCACTAGCGACTAGCTCCAAAACAATTTCCTGGAGTTCTAGTGAGAAGCCGTTACCTGTGGTGTTCAATCCCTGTGAGGTAGATAGAAGTGTTCACGCGTGCGAGACCGAAAGTTCTGTGTTTGCATCTTGCATTCGCAGTCGTTATTGTGTACTGTTAAGGAGTTCCGTACTAGCATGAAATGGAAGTCTAATGATTCTAGGTTTAGAATGTCTATCCATTTCACATTGACTCCTGATGCTGATCAATTATTAACCATATATGTTTCATCTCAATGATGCGTGGACTGCTTTTGATTTTTAAAAGTATACTTACTCCCAATTTATAAATGCGGTTTTTGATTCCTATTGTCTTATTCGAGAGTGCCAAAGTATTTATATTTTATTGGTCTACAAAATAGCAATGGAGCTTGTGAATGAGAAATGATAATGACTTTCGCCAATGATACAAGAAACAAATAATAAAAATAATGAAGCGTTCACGAGTTTTTTCAAGATGTCTAGCTACTTAATAATTGTAACAGTAGTATAAATTTAAACTTCAAAAATGTTTATGTAATTGGCGCAAAATTGGTGAGTAACAATTACCGTGACGTGACGAATGCGTCTTAGCCGTCATAGAAATACACATCAGTATAACAACTGAGATTGAATCAAATCACTTGATAATATTTAGTGATGCAGAGTGATAAAAAACACCTAAAGCGTTATCGTGGAAAGTTGTCTCGCATTGCAGCTATCGATAGTCGGCAGAATCTACGGTTTAAAATTGATGATTCTCAGCAGAAACTACATCATATATCATCACGATCCGATAAAAACCATTTGGCTGATAATAGAACATCCAAGTGCCTGATTAATAAAACAATGGTGATGCAACCACTCTCGCTTAGTTAACCACCGATTCACGTGTATGTTGTTTCACACTTACGTTCAATGGAAGACTATTACTGATCCTGAAATAATTGTTGTTTATCTGGAAGAACACTGTAGTCAATGACAACCTGTAGCATCAGGCTAAATCTATGTGAACTGAGGAGTTTTGATATTCTATTTCTGTAATCGCTAACGTGAGATTCCATGGTTGAATGGGAAATTGAGAATGTGAAACCTTCAGCAGATAATCTTTGTGTGATCTCGAGAATCGTGGTCACACCTCACCACACCACACCATCACAAACGTGCTTCAAACGTATTCTTGAATTCAAGCCACTATTCTCAAAGTGAGTAATAGTCAATATCTTCTAGATAAGATGAATTGAACTGCGAGTCTAGAAGCATTTTTGTCGGGTTTCATTCAATCGTGCGTCGACCATCTAAATATTAGGCTTATGAAATCGCACGAAATTTCGGATTGACATCAACTTGATTTCAGAAATTGAGCATCTTGTTTGAATGTTACAAAGGCAAGAAATACGGATTCTTACTACAATTTCACTTTGAACTTATGTTAAGAACAAAGCCTAAAACTAATGGTAAGTCGACACAAAACAAATCAAAAGTACTTTGTTGTATAAAGAAGTGATGGATTCGACAATGATGAGCTTCGAAACTGTAAGATTATAACTGATCATTCGAGTGAAACATGTCACATGGCTTGTACTGGAGAAAGAACTGTTGTTGAGTCAATGATCATCAAAAAAGGAATGCCGAAATGATTAGTCAGTATTTCTTCGTTGATTATCAGATGGTTGATGGTCCGATGAATCGGATCAGACTAAACACATGCATGAAGTAAAATTTTTTCTATCAATGAGTATCACGTGTTTTGTTTCATGTATACATGTAAGAAAATCGTGTTTTTTCATACAACACAGCATGGTGAGTGAGATTATGAGGTATTATGCAGTCAGCATCAATAATTGCAATATTTCTTGTGTGAACGTGTCATCGTCTACCACTGATTAACATCACAATGTATTAACTGATTAGATTTGTGATGAGAGCACAGTGATTTCGACAATGAATAAAGTTCATCATTATGTCATTGATTGACAACACGAATCGATTGATGTTAGACCAACATTGAAACCCGGAATCACTGAATTGCCATTTCATCTTATTGTGGGACTGTATAGCAGTACTCTAAGAAACTGCACGTGCGATTTGAACCGATGCCGTTCAGTCTCGCGACTGAACTCTTAATCTTTAGATCACTGAGCCGACACCCAACGGTGTTAATTTCTAATCTCAATCAATTCACGAAAATGTGCGACTATCTTCCAGTGTACTGAGGTGGTTACCTGTTTTCATGTGACATGGATTAACTCTATGGGTCACGGCTTCTCAAGAAACAACAGTGAAATTTATGAAGTTAGTAATCCTTGTTTGAGATTATTACCGTCTTGAGGAAATTGTTCTTGAAAATTGAATGAAAGTGGAAAATAGGGTTAATAGAACAATAATAATAATGATATATACTTCTTGTGTGCTACTGATGTCGATAGATTTAAGTAGTTTGTAACACCCGTCAAATGTTGAACGGCTGGCAGCAGAAAAAATATGAAGAGAGAAAGGAACCGAGGATTCAAAGAATCAGACGGGATGTGAAGAACAAGGGATGGCAAATTTGCAATGAAGCGTTTAATGTATGTTATTCACATTTCAACAAAAATAATCCTGTAATTTTTGCGTTGTAGGTTAAATGTTCGGCGGTTGTCCATCGAAGAAAACTCCTGCTTCAGCTTGTTTGTCTTTTCAGTTTTCCAACTCTCACACAAATCGAATGATGAAGTGTGCTCTTTATTTATTTGTTCACATAAATAACAAGTTAAACGCAATAAAGCGTACGTTTCCGTGTTATTCGCTAGTACTAAACTTGCTTGTTATAAACAGAACAATATTCGGACACAGAATTTGGACAGGTTTACTACCAGAATGTGATGCACAGTTAAAATCAGTTTGATTTTATCCACTGCATCGGACAGAAATGAACAAAATTAGGTGTGTCGAAACACCACAAATTATTGATTATTTTTTGAGATTTGTTTGCTTGATTGTCAATTGTTAATATCATCGGATTTTAAAAGAGATTATCACCATTTAGTTTAATCATCGTTGTACATTACAATATTGATGATTGAATGACATTTTGGGATTTAGTCTGTGAAGTGGAACATTTAGATCGAAGTTAAAATGTCTGTCAACAGATTTCTAAATAAAATTATATGCACTATGCACAGAAGTGCAAAAGAACCAACGATGTTTTGTAAATATACAAGTTATTTTCTCACTTGATAGAAAGATCTGAGAGTATGATAAGTCACAGTGTGTTTCATTGAGTTTCCGTGGTCCTTCCAACATAGTGACGTAAGAGAAAACGGGCTGTTGTACTAGTATATGTCATCCAATTATACTCACAGATTATTCTCTTACCATTCAGTTGATATTTTGATAAGAACACCGTCCGCTTGAAACGCCATCGCGTTATCCACTTAGCTACTGGGTCCTGATAGCCACTTGCTTGTGCGATGGGGTGAAGTTTAATTCACTTGATATTGTTTGTGTTTTTTATTTGTTTGAATCTTCCCATTGATGTTTAGGACTGAAATTGTTCAGTCTCTTATTGGCATATGTGTATACTGTGCGCATGCCTCGATATTGCCTTAATTTACAAGCATTATAAGCAAAGATGGCATGCGCACAGTATGCACATATGCCAATAAGAGACTGAACAATTTCAGTCCTAAACATCAATGGGAAGATTCAAATAAAACAATATCAAGTGAATGTACCATAAATGATTTATGCATTGGTTACTTGTTGATTTGAAACACAAATGAAATGTACATTTTGAAGTAGATACGCAAAGTGATACTGAACTCGTTAGGTTTCATGTCTTTTTTATAATCAAATGACCAATCTTGAGAAACATGAGCATGAATACGATGTTAACTTGATAGACAATATCGAATAACTGTATGTGTGACTGAGCGAGAACGCGGATAAATTTCACTTCAGTGAACCACACAATAACTAGTATGAATCAAACAACGATTGAAAACTATCATCATGTGTATAATTGTAAATCCTCCATTAACACTCACTGATTATTCTCTTACCATTCAGTTGATATTTTGATACGAACACGAAATTGTGTCTGAAAGACGACTTAAAACACGTTCACATCATTCATCACGTCACATTATTTGTTACTCATCAATTTCGTGCTAACTACATAAACGTTTTTCAACTTCAGATATATACTACTGTGGAATGTATTAGATTGTATTTGAAGAAAATGCAACAAACAACATAAGATCACTTCATACATTTGATTTTTGTTTGTTTCTTGTATCGCTTTTATTGTATATCCATTTGTAAAACTTCATTTTGTATTTCAGCTTTAACGCTTCACTTCGTGTTGTTTGCTTGTATCTTCCCATTGTTGTTTAGGACTGTAAATGAAGAATTTCTTGTTGGAATATACGAATTCTTTGCGGAATGCCTCGATGTTGCCTTAAGTCATGGAAGAACGATCTCATAAAGTGCATAGAAAGGTTCAGATGTTTAAACAGAGTTATATAGTGAGTAAAATTTGAAGCGGAACTACGCATGAATAATTCATCGTACAGTGCGACAGCTCAATCGGTAACAAAATTCCCACAGCTCGTTAAAATTTAACATTGTAGACGAACGTTGAAAGAATGAATTAAAGATGCTTAAATTCCCTTTACACTGACATAGGTAAACGGTTTGTAAAAATATGACGGAGATAAGTTCATAATCTAGTTCGTCTTACTCATCGACTGTTAATTCAGCCACTCGATCATTTTGCTTGAAATATGTTACATTTCCATGTTATTTTCAGTTCGTATGTAGAAATGTTTAACTGACTAATTATCCATAGTGTTTCATTAATTTCTAAGTAAATTGTTGACGTGAAAACAAATGAACAATCAATTCTGTGACGATTGATTGTCGGTTTGCAAACGAAGAATTTGCTATATGGTTTTCAGATTTTACTAAGTTATTCTGTAATTTTGTATTCAAATGCATTTGATTGTTATCATAAAGGATTGTTGTGGAGATTTTACTAATTTATTAGTTCAGTTAATTGAAGCTAGACCACCATAGAAAACCTGGAAGGAACAGTTGACCGTTTCGTCTTAATATGGAAATCCTCAGAAGTGCTCATTCACGTTCCCACCGGCGAGATTCGACTACACTGAACAATACCATACTACAATGAAGAGGCCATCTAGTACTTCCGTGTTTTCATTAAATAAATGTTTCATTAATGTAGTGCTAAGGAAGCATTCCAGTGATTCATGGCTTGATCACTGTTATTTGGTGACATTTATTCTCTCATTGTAACTTGTAAATTTTAAAACACTTTAAAGGTTTTTCCAACAGTCCGCTTTATTCAAAAGACCTTTTTGAATGACCATCATCTATGTTATTCTGTCTACTGTCATTATTTTATGCTCAGTCTATCCAATAACGAGAAAGATGTCTTGACATCACAATCAATGATTGATAATCCCGATGTTTGTCCGTAAAAATGTGTAGGTATGCTTACCGCGCTTATCGTTTCTGGATATTTTAGTCGTTTGTTCGATAATTTCCATATATTAACGGAGAATTTATTTTACAAATCAATCTCATCTGTGCCGTCATTGAAAACCAGAGAACACTTCATCTTAATTTGGCTATTCTCAGCTGTGTGCATTAATGAATTCAATGCTGGATTTTGAATTCACAGCCTCCTGACATACGTCCAAATGCCTTATATTTCGAAAACAGAGACGATATTTCAACAGTGATCATGTCTAATTTTAATGAATGATCTGTCAGTGCCTACAATGGAAAACTATTTCACATCAAACAACATTGGGATTCGTAAGAGACGTCTGATCTGAAAAATGTCATTAATAGCATCTTGATGTTTTTTATTGGGGATCACACAAGTATTATCAGTTCATCGTACATTAATAGATTGATTAAGATTTTTATTTTGTGTGTAAGAATATTTTTCGTTGAACGTAACTTTATCAGCTATCTAATGTGTATAGTGAATTAACTAAACGGTTACAATGATGTGAAAATAAAACTATTCCGTACAAATTTTCAAACGGACTCATTAAGTATAATTAAACGGAATTCATGCCTAATGCTTATTTGTCATAACGGATTGAAAATAAGTGTGATGTCTATTTTGAGGCGGTAACTCGATGAAGACAATGATGAACGGTGGCGCAATTTTGTGGATTAATTGAATTTGTATATGAACAGTGTTATATTCTGTGTCCGTTGTCCAGATGTTAAGCGATTGACAGCGAGACCAAATGTTCTGGGTTAGAGTATGGTGTTATGGATTGCGGATGCGCAGTGCTGAAATGTTTCATACTAGAAAGAATGGTCCATCTCGCGCTTCCATTTGTTCCTAGGTTTTCTAGTTTTAGTGGAGTCACGAATTCAACTAAATTGTGTAACGATTTAAATCCAACTGAAACCACTCAATTGTTTATACACTGAGATGTTCCACAAAATCTCTATTTACTGAACGCACTTAACCACGAATGTTGTAGGTCAACTTTCTGTATTTTCGTTCAGTGTATGTGTTTTCTCCAAAGTTTGTGAATGATGATTGTTAAACACAAGAGGTCAGTCATTCAGTTTTGAACAGGCATTACAGTGAAATATCCCTGGATGATTGTTTTGATGAATTTGGTTAACTTTTGGAGATGAAAACAAGGTTACTGAATACTCCGTGATTATAAATTTGGAGAATAGCCGTTTGTGAAGAAAACTGAGATAAATGATGGATGGAAGTACGATCATAGCACATTCTGATGGTAACTTCCATGAGAATAATGTGACTAGACATCGTTGTGTTGACTTAAACTCAAAATCTCAAAATGACAAATAGTTTGCAGGAAGTAACCTGTGAGATTGTTTGTGGTCAATGTATTCTCAACATGATAATTTGATCCATATAAACATATCAACAGAACAAGTTGACTGTTTCACAAATAGGAGATTCCATTAAAGTAATGGAATTCGAATGACCTCGACACAGAGGCACATTTCATTTTCAAGTACAACAACAAATGAGGCCACACAGTCTGTGATGAACAGAGTTATATAAACCTCCACGTTGAGATTTCGTGAAAATGTTTTGTTTGTGTGTTTAATGCATACAAAAGTCAAGCTAATCGAATCGAGAGTTGATTTCAAAATTTTGCTTAACTATTCACGTAACAAACAAAAATATCACCATTATATCAGATGTATTTAGGGCAACCAACTAACCAAACAACCAACTAATAAAACATCGGCGGTCGAGCATTTAGGGTTTAGCTGACACTACTTAAAAAACTACACTTAATGCGAACGCTTCAATAGTGGGTTTTCAAAGTAAGTAAAATCAGTAATTCTCACTATTTATAAGAAGAAGTACAGAATCAGTGCATCCACCGATTGGTTGAAAGAAACGATACGGATTCTCAAATATCTGGATAACAGCTTTATTTCATCTAGATATTTTCACAAGTTATCTAACTGTGTTTGTTTTCATGCATCATTATGTCAATTAACCGCCAACCTTTTCAGGTACATTTGTGAAAAATGTACTAGCTTTCGCTGTACACATATCAATTAGTCTAATCAGAGATACCGTGCTTACTGTTGATCAGTCACATATTCATGGGAGTGGACACGCACTCAACAATATGGCGAACAGATGCACAATTCGTTTACTCAGAAAATCAGTGAACAGATGTATTTGTAATATTCAAAAAAGACGACCAGTGATGTATGAAATGAGGCAGACAATGAATCAGAAGAATACTTATATACTGCTATGTTTGAGATATTGCGATATTACCTTGAACAGGGAAACTAGACGAAAATCAGAAACGTTATAATAGGAATAGACTTAGCTGTTTCTCAAAGCCAGTCCAGTTACTACTGATTCTCTTATTTGTTTGTGAAACACAGATGCAAAGACGAAGCAGGAAAAATTTGAGGTCCTGTAGTGGTAGAACTGTTAAAGCAGCAGCAGCTAGGTCGTATCTAGATGCTGGCAGACATTTGAAGTGCGTCTACGTCCCAGATTGGCTCATACATTTCTATTTTCAATCTGTCAGTCGACGACACCGCAAATATTATTGTTGATTTTCATCACGACCGTGATGCTGATGTTACTTTTGATATGTGAATCTGGCGTTTAGATAATCTACTTATCTCGAATTTTAACAATTAAGGCTGTGTGAGACAGGTTCAGCCGCTACTTGGAAACATTTAGTACAATTTCGGATGCAATGAAATGTTGAGACATGGTTTTTAAACATGAGTCACTAGTCAACACTGGTCTGATGAGACTTCATTTATTGTTTAGCGTTTCTTGATAATTGCTTCGGCTACTGGATTAAGAAATTCAATTTCTCCTATTCGTCCGCTTCTCAACACCAGATTAAGTTTGAAATGATGTTGAAAAGCAAACATTCAAACATTCAAACAATTCTAATATATAACAGTAGCTTTTACTAAATTCATTCCATGATGAATGAACATACTTCAGAATTCCTATCAACAATGATCGTCAACTAATTTAGTGTCTGAATCGACTCATTCAATTTACATGATATATTGCCTGCAAATGAATTCAAAGCGGAATATAATTGCTAAGCTGACTTAATGATCATGTGGTTGTAACAACGTACACAACTTAATGAAATTGCGAGTGAATTTAAAGCAGCGTTCACCATATTCAACGAGGCCTAAGAGAATTTTTCTATTCTAAAGCCTTACAATTGGATGATTTGTTAAATCCCGTACGTGAATTCATTTCGCAACTGGTCAACGCATTGGAAGCAATAATGATTAGTCATCTTACCGTCTTTTCAGGCAACGATTGAGTCAGTCCATTTACTTTGACTGCAGATTCAGAGAGACGAATAGGTGCATTTATTGTGATTCACTTCCATAGACATGAATATATTTGCAGAAAATAAATGACTTTTGACTACAGATCAATTGCATTGTCTTCGAACAACTATGAACGTGTAGTTCACAACATCTACTTTTCAACAGCTCACTGATTTGTCGATAGTAGTATGTGCGACGTACGACTGAATAGTCAAACAACTCGTGCTATGCGGCATTGAAGTTATTATAACTAAAGTGATACGAACTGTGTTGGTTATAATTACTTATATTTGCTGTTTTGTTGATAAATCATTTGTCGTGCGGGGATCACTGATATGTGTGGCTTCATGAACGGAATCCATTCATTACTACACAATTCATTCTACAGTTCCGATACTTTTGGAGTCAGATGATCATTATGAAGTTGACTTAACAGTGTTGGTGTATCTTGAATACAAATGGTGAAAATAATTTATTATCCTTCGAAAGACCTACTCATCGACAGATGTTACAATGTATGGTCCATTCGACACAGTAATTCGTTAACATGTATACTTCACAAATATTAAGTAACCGAATGAGTGAACATGATTTAAATTTATTATTAAACATAGATTTACTGTTGCTAATTCACGCATTTATCAATATGGGGGAAGAATGAACTGTTTAGGACAGTTGCCATTGAACGGGCAATCAATATAGCTATGATTTAGGCTGAAGCAAAACTGCACCTGTTCCAGTAGATGCACCTCATTCTACAAAAAAGAAAGAATGACAGAGTATATATAATATTTCACAACGTCCATAATCAAATTCTGCTCTAAAGATATCAATGAACATAAGCTTTTCAGAAAAATTCAAACATCGGAAGTATTGTTGGTTCACAAATTTGATTAGAACTAAACGTTTCGCATAATTGGTAATTGAAGATTTTCTACTGATTCTTAATGAACGTATAATGTGTAAAATTACTACAATTTTCGCAAGCGATTGGTGAAATATCTGATTATTATAAGCAATTTCGAATATTGGCTAGCAGTGGAATTCAGGACGAGCGATTCGTTCTATTCGGAACTCGTCTGCTGGAAGTATTTGCATCTCAGATTTGCTGTTCACTCCGAGACATACAACCTGTAGCTTTCGCATCGAACACCATCACGTGACACACTTAGATACTAAATCTTGATAGCCACCTATGTTTGCAATTGGGTGAAGTTTTAACATAGTCGCTTTATTCTGCACTCACTCCTAGACTCTATCAATCTTTGATTATAAAGCTTGAGAATTAAAACCATATCGAGGCAATCCGCACAGGATGCAAATATGGCAACAAGAGACGGATCATTTGCAGTCCTGAACAACAATGAGAAGGTACAAGCGAACAACACCATGTGAATATCTAATTATGGTTGACCGATGTTGCTCCAAATTCAATGGGGGGTCAGAACATTCTCTATCGTCAGTGACCGCTGAATGTTTCACATTTACTTATTGCTTGAGTAGCGTCAAGAGGGTCTCCGTATTGTTTTAAGTGTAGTGGATGTGCTTATATTTGTTTGTGCGTCTTTTCACTTCATATGATTCTATATTTGAGATAAACTACATTTATTGCTCAATAATATTTTTACTAACAATTTACTCAAATGCCATTTAACAGTTACGTAGCATTCGGATTGCACGATAAGTAAACGTGTGTTGTTAACATATGCAATGGAATCGGTTAATGATTACTGATACACTTACCTGTCCAGTTTTGTTGGTGCACTTCAAAGATGCATTATGACCGAATTCTTCCTGCAATATTCTCTGTAAAACGTTTGTCTATGCAAGGTAAAACAACAGTCTATTTATAATGCGAATGAAGTGTGGTGACAGAAATGGTCAATTAAATGTTTATTTCAAATATGAAGTGGTAGAGGGACACAGAGGCAGCTTGAAGGGGCTGCCTAACATTTACATATAAATAAAACTACTATTACTAGTACCTCTTTTGGTTAACAGATAATTTACTGAAAAACAACAGCCTACAAAATTTCGGTTGTGACATGAAGAAATTCACGTACGTTTCATCGTGTCTGATACGTATGTATCCAAGTTTACTTTGTTTCGTCTTTTATCTAGAGTAGTAATAAATTTCTGTCCATGACACTTAGTCGTTCAAGTTCTAAATCCTTGTTTTGTAAAGCATAAGAGACGTTAACATTCGATTCATACAGTGACCTTATGATTTTAGCAACTGGGTTCACCGCGACAGAATTCATACAGCATTCACATCACTTTAAATAGTTAGTAGTTATCTCTCGGAGTCAGCGTATTATGTCAGAACATCTCGTTTAAGTTCATATGAGCTATGTTATTTACCAACAACAATGACAAAGTTGATTATGCAATGACATATCCGCCTTGAAATAAGTGCACATTCTTGCCGATCATGAGTAATTACAGATGTGACGGATGTTTGAACTGACTGATATCCCTACTTTTATATAATCGAGCATACATGACAGAGTGATCGTGAGACTATTTATCAGTTGGAGAGTAAACTTACTTCATATGGTTTGTAAGCATCTGGTATGATACTGTAATGGATCAGTTTTCTAAAATAATAGAAAACAAATAAAAAGAAAGACATGAGGTGAACTGGTACATTTCAACAAATATTCACTTGCACAGTAAAATTAAACATCCAAATTTTACTGATCAGCCATTGATAGTTTGATCAAGTGATACGCATAATTAAATTGCGCGCTATTCTCAATTATGCTATCGTAACCAATTCAGTCTGTAAGAGTCATTCCGAATTCCACTTATGTAGGCACAACACATATGTTCACATTTAATATTGTAAGTCTGTTTCACGAGTTGATCAGGATTGTACAGGTGATCAATATGGATAACCACATTTCTAATTGAGACTGCGATGCACAATTTTTCAATCTTTGTATAAAAATCTAACCATTAATTGATTACAACATACATCGCCTACTGTAGTAGGTGTAGACCCTTCATCTGATCAATAGCGAATTTAAAGTAACCGTGTTGATTACGTATTCGAGGGTCTTGTACTGCACACGAACCATAGTTTTCAAATTCTTGTTTTCTAAAAGTGAACACAGGTAAACGTTTTTCGTTCAGTGACCACATGTCAATTAAAGAATACACGATAATGACTTCAAACTGTCCTCGGATACTAATATTGCGATTTTAATATTTGTTGGAAGTCCCTTCGTTTGAAACATCTGAATGTTGAAGATTCAGTCAAAAGTGCCGTATAATATGCATGCTCATTTGTGTGTGTGAATTATATTCACAACAACCGTACACATCTGTTCGAAAACACATTGAACATAAAAACGGCAGCATGACAGTATTAAAGAATGTCGATTTAAAGAAATAATACAGGAAGCCTTTGTCACTGTGGTTACACTCATCATTCAACAATGTGTATTACTACTACTACTAATACTATTACTACGAAATACACATTTTTAACTGCAGTCCGTTTTTCGAGCGAAATATCATTACTGCACGGTTTGTTCACTCAAACACACCTCTGATTCGCAAACTTCAAATGTATTCTTAAGCTCAATGATGTTTGCCTTCGCGGAGGTTGGTTTTGATGCCGGTTCCATTGGAGAATATGATCAGAAATGTATATCGTCTAATCAACAGCAAACGTTGTATAGATAGTTGATGAAATAAATTTTATTAGATCTCTTACCAAAATGGAACTGGATTGCTGTAGTTTCTCAAGTTTGGCTACAATCTTTGTAGATCCGGTCGTAGATCCTGCAATAGAATCAGAAGATAAATTTAAACAATGGATCGAAACTGCCAATCAAGTTGAAACATTCTTGACCTGCAAACAAATTTTGTTGGCAGCATTATTGTGAACTCCTAAACTTATTTCCTCCAAGTGATGATGATCGCTCGGAGTCCAATATCGATCCAACTTCAATAATATCTTCATAGGACAAATGGCTGTCAGCTCAATCACTGCCAGTCAGTGGCTGATTCAAATGCAATTGTGAACTTAACAATCATAGTAGACAGTCGATCAACACCCAAATTCATACAGATAACCAACAGAAGTTGGTGAGAACATAATTGAAATGGGCGAAATTTGGATCTGACTCACCTCCAAAATTGTAATATTAAAATTTGAAGAACCACTACAATTTGGTTGTTCGTCAGGGCGAATTTTGGGCCTGTAAATAATGACATACGTAATACATTACAATTAACAAAACATATACATCTGTTCAATAACTTGTATACTTTGGAAAAGTGATCATTCATATTGACCGCTAATTAGTTATAAATTCAGTGTGATACTTGTGTATCATTCGGAGTTGCTACATCACTGTAGTTGAAAGGTGTACATACAGGTGCCCATTTCAGTCTTCTCAACGACATGGTATTATTTAACAGCATGCCGTAACGTTGATGCAGTTATCAGTGAAATTACTATCCAGCAGTGAAGCAGTGAATCATGGAACGTATAGTAATTTGATGCCGAACATTGGCTCCACAATCTGAATTCAATCAGTCGCAAGGAGGCACTGTAATCGGTAAGCCAATGGTCAGCATTCACTTCATAATTCAACACGACTTCGTAAATAATAAATTCAATGTTTTCAAGAATGCTGATTCATATGAGCGTGCTCAAACCTGCAGTTGTTTCAGATGAGCTCTCATTGTGAAATCGTGGTGATAGTCATTAAATCAATCTTAGCAAGTCGAAGGTTCATAAACCGGTAATATTCAATAATTTTCTTTGCTTCTGTTTAGATATATTAGAAAAAATTACAATGCACGTAGTTCATAAATCAGAAATAATCTTACCGCAAATAGTGAATGGTGAAATCATTCAATTCTGGAGGAAAAGGAAGCTAAAGGAGAGAATATCAAATATTATTTACTGAATTGAACAAAGATGCATGTGAAAATAATACGTAATGAGGCTTAACATCAAGTGCTATTCAAGTGATCAGATAATTTTCAAATGTGAAATCAGTTGTGTTGGGTCAATTGCGTTCGACGACTGACAGATGATATACACTTGAATTTACCAATATCAGACGTCATAGCTATTAACAGCCGAATTGTGATTACACATTTACTAAATCGGCTGGAATTACGTCAAATTTCAAGAGAACTGTGAGATTGATGTGTCGAGTTGATCTGACGCAATAGAGATGACACACAGTTGTTATCTCCATGTGTGATGCATTGAAGTAATGCCTTCGCAAGTTGAGCACAACCTGAATAACATTGCTGAATCACTCTGATCCACATCCACGAATGGAATCCTGGTAATTATTGATTTCCTTATATATGACCTAATAAAATTCAACTATAAAACGTGTATCGATAAATTCACGTTCATGGTAAACGAAAAACGCTATACGTAAATGAACGGTTTATTACTTTCTGATCCCAGACAAATGACGGCGGCCAAATAACAGAAAATTGGTAGAAGTCAAAATTCAATCGACTGTATACTGCATGCAGAAGAATCATAATTGTAAACACAAGGAACCAGAGTGACCTGCGAAAGGAGGAGAATAACATGGTCAATGAAGTTAGAAACACATTCTTGAGCAATTGAAGGTCTTAGAAATTCCTAATTCACTTGAATATTTTTATACGTGCAATAACCATGATCAGTGTTTCGTTGGGTCACAACACCTAATTTTATTTCATGTAAGCATTCCATCAATTCTAATCTGATAAGTGGAATTAATATTTCTTATTCTTCAGCCCATCTCTCATGACCATAGCCACTGAACACATTTTGTAAAGATAAGCGTTAAGTTACTATCACGTTTATCAGTGATGTTCAACTCATCTGTTTATTGTAGGAGCTCAGCAGTTATATACCACTATCAAATTGTACAACTTTAGTTATGCTAATTGAACATCTACTTCGAAGCAACATGGATGACTTTCTAAGTTAACCAACCGAAAGACATGTGACACACTTTTTCTTCCTAAAGTAATTAGTTTAACGCCGAAATTTATTGTCACTAGATCGAATTGTTCTCTATATTAATAAAACATGTAACCATTTTGACCGCGTCCGATGGAAAATGTTTCCTCAATCCGCGAGATACTGATCACTCTCACTTCTATAAGATATATCGGTAAATAATAATTCCGATGCAATAACACTAGACTAGTTGCTACTTCAATCAGGATTAATGTATGTTTGATTAGGCAGTTTGTGGATTAATAAAGACATCTCTCAACAGAACACTAAGCAAAGACTTCACGTGATTGATAAATATCTGTGCCTCATTTTACCAACATAAAAGATTTATTCAGCCATGTACTGATTGAAGTGGAAAACGAAGTCAATAACAAAAGCAAATTGTGATCGAAAGAATTTGACAATTTTGTCTGTATGGAGCAACAACTGGCTATTCATTTCACAAATAAAGAGCGGTATATGACATTCACCTGGTAATAGTGTTCGTCAAACATGTAATGTAAACAAAACTTCAACTCACTGTGATCTCATCATCAATCGAAATCAGATTATGTATTGTGATAACTGAGTACACGATCATTCGAACGCATTTATATATATGCTGTATTGTACGTGATTTTCATCAGTTCAAAAAGATGACACGTTTGCAGAACAAGTAGTGCTATGTTGCATAAAGAAAATCAATTTTCTCACATGTTTACATGAAGCTCAACACATGATACAATTGTCCTCATTCGGAACATGCATTTTATTGAAATAAACTATTTGTATAATCTCTCTTCTGATCGCTCGATCAAGTCAATCACTACTTGACCATCGTATCACAATTCACATTGAAAAATGCTCGATAATTTGAGACAATCTATTCTCAGTCCAATCATGATGAACATGACATTTTCATCATTCACTTAGATTAATATCTGGTAGACTTTTGAAGTCCATCCAACTAATCAGATTAAATATCACCTGAAGTGTATTTCGTGTCACATTTGATCAGTAATGAGGGATTATGAGTTGAGTCGATTGTGTTACTTCATCATTGATGATAGCAATCGGATATTCTCGTGTGTATGATAACGGTTTCTGGAGCTACACAAACAATAATAAGAAATGATTTCACTCTCAGCATAAGCATAATTTCTTACGAAAGAAATCGTAGATGACTCGATGAAGAGTGATATTACCGGAAACACAAATATGAGTTAAATTGTTCTGCAGGTAGATGTGATGAGTGCATTGTGTTGGTGGTGCAACTCTACCATAATTTCTTCGTTGATTATCAGATGGTTGGTGGTCCGATGAATCGTATCCGACTAAACACATTCATGAAGTAAAATTTTTTCTATCAATGAGTATCACGTGTTTTGCTTCATGTCAACGTGTGACAAAATCGTGATTTTTCATACAACACTGCATGGTCTGTGAGATTATAATGTATTATGCAATCAGCTTCAATAATTGCAATATTTCTTGTGTGAACGTGTCATTGTCTATCACTGATTAACATCACAATGTATTAACTGATTAGATTTGTGATGAGAGCACAGTGATTTCGACAATGAACAAAGTTCATCATTATGTCATTGATTGACAACACGAATCGATTGATGTTAGACCAACATCAAAACCCGGAATCACTGAATTGCCATTTCATCTTATTGTGGGACTGTTTAGCAGTACGACTGTAACAACATGCAAGAGCGATTTGAACCATTGCCGATCATTCTCGTGCCTGAACTCTTAATCTGTAGATCACTGAGCCGACACCCAAAGGTGTTAATTTCTAATCTCAATCATTCAACGAAATTGTGCGATCATCTTCCAGGGTACTGAGGTGGATACCTGTTTCCATGTGACATGGATTATCTCTATGGGTCACGGCTTCTCAAGAAAAAACAGTGAAATTTATGAAGTTAGTAATCCTTGTTCGAGATTATTACCACCTTGAAGAAATTGTTCTTCGAATTTGAATGATATTGGAAAATAGGGTTAATAGAACAGTAATAATATTGATGTATACTTCGTGTGTGCTACTGATGTCGATAAATATATGTAGTTTGTAACACCATTCAAAAGTTGGACGGCTGGCAGCAGAAAAAATATGAAGAGAGAAAGGAACCGAGGATAGGAAGAATCAGACGGATGTGAAGAACAAGGGATGGCGAATTTGCAATGAAGCGTTTAATGTATGTTATTCAAATTTCAACAAAAAATAATCCTGTAATTTTTGCGTTGAATAAAATTAAATTGGACTGGTACTGTAATTTTTGAACGAACCAATCAGTTTGTTTACTATTTCTAATGTAATTGTATTACAACTAACTCTGAGACACTGAATACGGACACATCTGTTAGTGAATTTTATTCGTGTTGTTGCTCAGTCACCTAATTTCTACTCGGTGAACACAATCTATGTTTTCAATGTTATTTTGAAGGAACCTTTTAGTTCAACTCATTCATAGCAGTACCATAGATGATTTGTGCATAGGTTGTTTGTTGAATTGAATCACAAATCAAATGTACATTTGAAATTAGATAGGCAAAAGTGCATGAGGTTTAGACATATTGATAGGATAGATAAACACATCTGGAATGGTCTACAGAAGAATTTCAAATAACAAAGACATTATTGATATAACTATAAATACCATAGGACTCATCTCAAAGAACCTTGTAAATTGAATTGATTTGAGAAAATACACATATTCAGGAATTAGAAATTGTCTATCACGATAACATCGTATTCATATTGATGTTTTACAAAGCGGATCATTTGAGGACATGAAACCTAACGAATTCAGTATCAATTTAAATCACGAACCGAAGAATTTTAGACCATCATTGAGAACCTGGAAGCAGTGAACAGACAGTTGTTTAGCACAGTGTAAAAATATTTCTCAGGGTGACTATGTTTAGGGCAATTTATACCATTGTCGTATCTCATTGTCTTCACGCTAAATATTTGATAAGTAAGAATAAGGAAAGATGTCGTCATCTCAATAATACTAGTACATTTGATACATTTGCACAAATATTTGAAATTATTAAATGATTCATATTTCTGATGAAATTCATATAAATGTAAGGAAAGTACGTCGAGTGAATGAAATCATGGTCGAAAAGCTGATGCAGTTTTGATAGATGCTGAGTTTTCTAATGATCCAAATCTATGATGCATAAAATCTTCAGAATCCTGAAGGAACATATGGCATATGAACATAATCTTGGCCACCAGCTACCATGTGTGTGCGTTTCTAGAGTTTAATCTCTTCTACATATGACTCCAATAAATTGCATCCAATCACCTGTGTAATACGACTAATCGGAAAACAGACTGAAAATTGATGTGCAGACATGTGCTCGATCACACACATACAGAAAATAACATGATAGAGACAGTGCCCAAATAATAGTGAACAGATAAATAACACAATAGTTGAATGGGATTACTACACATATCCTAACGTTGTAGATTAAATGTTCGGCGGTTGTCCATCAAAGAAAACCGCCTGCTTCGGCTTGTTTGTCTCGGCAGTATTCCATCTGTGTCGCTACTTTTTATCAATTTTTAAATGTTCACATAAGTAATAAGTTAAAAGCAATGTAACGTACGTTTCCGTGTTATTCGCTAGTACTAAACTTGCTTGTTACAAACAGAACAATATTCGGACACAGAATTTGGACAGGTTTACTAACAGAATGTGATGCACAGTTAAAATCAGTATGTTTTTAGAATTTCCTCTGTCCACGATTTCCACATTTTTCCATTCGAATGTGTGTCCGCAGTTGTCCACGTGTATGTTACTTTCACTTCGTGTGTAGAAATATTTAACTGACTAATTATCCATAGCGATTTATTAGTTCCTATTTAAATTGTTGACGCGGAAACAAATGAACAATCAATTCTGTGGCAATTGATTGTCGGTTAGCGAACAAAGACGTTGCTGTATGGTTTTCAGACTTTACTATGGGATTGAGTAATTTTGTATTCAAATACATTTGATTGTTATCATAAGAGACTGTTGTGGAGATTTTACTAATTTATTAGTTCAGTTAATTGAAGCTAGACCACCATAGAAAACCTGGAATAAACGGCCTACCTTTTCGTTTCAGTATTGAAATTCTCAATAGCGCTCATTCACGATCCCACCCGCAAGATTCGACTACACTGAACAATACCATACTACAATGAAGAGGCCATCTAGTACTTCCTTGTTTTCATTAAATAAATGTTTCATTAATGTAGTGCTAAGGAAGCATTCCAGTGATTCATGGCTTGATCACTGTTATTCGGTGAGATTTATTCTCTCATTTTAACTTGTAAATTTTAAAACACTTTAAAGATTTTTCCAACACTCCGCTTTATTCAAAAGACCTTTTTGAATGAATACATGAATTCTTGCAGAATGCTTTAATATTGCCCTAATTAACGGATAGACGATTTCATCAAGTGCATAGAAATTTTCAGACGTATAAACAGAGATTTAGTAAAAACTTAAAGCCGAACTACGCATGAATAATTCGTCGTACAGTGAGACAGCTTAATCGGTAAATAAAATTCCCACAGCTTGTTAGAATTTAACATAGTAGACGAACATTGAAGGAATGAATTAAGGGTGCTTAAATTTCCTCTACACTAACATCGATAAACGGTTTGTAAAAATATGACGGAGATCGGTTCTTTATCTAGATTGTCTTACTCATTGACAGTTAATTCAGCCATTTGATCATGACGCTTGAAATATATTACATCTCCATGTTATTTTCAGTTCGTTATTAGAAATATTAAACTGACTAATTATCCATAGTGTTTCATTAATTCCTAAGTAAATTGTTGACGTGGAAACAAATGAACAATCAATTTTGTGACAATTGATTGTCGCTGTATGGTTTTCAGATTTTACTAAGGGATTCAGTAATTTTGTATTTAAATACAATTGATTGTTAGCCTTAGAGAATGTTGTGGAGATTTTACTAATTTATTAGTTCAGTTAATTGAAGAGAGATCACCATAAAAAAACCAGAAAAGAAACAGACATTTATTCTCTCATTGTTACCTGTAAACTTTAAAATACTTAGAAGGTTTTCCTAACACTTTGCTTTATTCAAACGACCTTTTTCAATGACCATCATCATTATTATTCTGTCCGCTGTCATTATTCTATGTTCAGTCTATCCAGTAACGAGAAAAATGTCTTGACATCACGATCGATGTTTGATAACCTAGATTTTTGTCCGCGAAAATGTGCAGGTATGCTCACTGCGCTTTTCGTTTCTGGATATTTTAGATGTTTGTTCGATAATTTCCATATATTGACGGAGATTTTGTTTTACAAATCGATCTCTTCTTTGCCACCACTGAAGACCAGATAGCACTTCATCTGTTTAATCTTAATCTGGCTATTCCCAGCCGTGTGCGTTCATGAATTCAATGCTGGATTTTGAATTAACAGCCTCGTGAAGTACGCCCATATGCATTAATGAATGATCTATCAGTGTCTGTAATGGACAATTATTTCACATCAAACAACATTCAGATTGCTTAACCGCATCTGACCCCTAAAATGTCATTAATATTATCTTGATGCATTGTATTGGAGATCACACAACTATTATCAGTACATCGTACATTAAAAGATTGATTATGATTTTTAACTCGTGTGTAATTATATCTTCAGCTGAAACTCGTCACTCAAGTGCTAGTAATAGTACGACAGAATTATCTTTCATTACCAACAAATCCTCGGACACAAATACACATTTTAATATTTTTTCAAATTTGCGTATTTTTCATTGAATGTCAGTTTATCAGCTTTCTAATGTGTATAGTGAATTAACTCAACGGTTACATTGATGTAAAAAGCGAACATTTTGGTGCAATTTTTCAAAAGGATTCATTAAGTATTATTGAACGGGATTCATGCTTAATGCTTATTTGTCATAACGGATTGAAGATAAGTGTGATGTCTATTTTGAGGCGGTAAGTCGATGAAGACAATGATGAACGGTGGCGCAATTTTGTAGATTGGTTGAATTTGTACATGAACAGTGTTATATTCTGTGTCAGTTGTCCAGATGTTAAGCGATTGACAGCGAGACCAAATGTACTGGGTTAGAGTGTGGTGTTATGGATTGCGGATGCGCAGTGCTGAAATGTTTCATACTAGAACGAATGGTCCATTCCGCGCTTCCATTTTTTTCAGTTATATAGCTTTAGTGGAGTCATGAATTCAACTAAATTGTGTAACAATTTAAATCCAACTGAAACCACTCCATTCCACCCAGTTTGTGATGAACAGAGTTATATAAACCTCCACGTTGAGATTTCGAGAAAATGTTTTGTTTGTGTGTTTAATGCATACAAAAGTCAAGCCAATCGAATCGAGAGTTGATTTCAAAATTTTGCTTAACTATTCACGTAACAAACAAATATCACAATTATGTCAGAAGTATTTAGGGCAACCAACTAACCAAACAACTAACTAATAAAACATCGGCGGTCGAGCATTTAGGGTTTTGCTGACACTACTTAAAAAACTACACTTAATGCGAACGCTTCAATAGTGGGTTTTCAAAGTAAGTAAAATCAGTAATTCTCACTATTTATAAGAAGAAGTACAGAATCAGTGCATCCACCGATTGGTTGAAAGAAACGATACGGATTCTCAAATATCTGGATAACAGCTTTATGTCATCTAGATATTTTCACAAGTTATCTATCTGTGTTTGTTTTCATGCATCATTATGTCAATTAACCGCCAACCTATTCAGGTACATTTGTGAAAAATGTACAACCTTTCGCTGTACACATATCAATTAGTCTAATCAGAGATACCGTGCTTACTGTTGATCAGTCACATCTTATCACATGTTATATTTTTGCATATTAGTTTATCTAAAAAACTGTAGATATTTGCAGCCTGACGTAGATTGATGAATAGTTAAAATGTGGAAGGTTTTATATGCGTTGGTTACAAATATAATACGGGTTCTGTCGAATCGATGGTTTATTTAATCGATTATCGTCAATGTCAATGATAATAACGGTTTCATGGTAAAGTGTTTCGATGACGTTAATTTAAAATATTCATGGGAGTTGACACGCACTCAACAATATGGCGAACAGATGCACAATTGGTTTACTCAGAATATCAGTGGACAGATGTGTTTGTAATATTCAAAAAAGACGACCAGTGATGTATGAAATGAGGCAGATAATGAATCAGAAGAATACTTATATACTGCTATGTTTGAGATATTGGGATATTACCTTAAACAGGGAAACTAGACGAAAATCAGAAACGTTATAATAGGAATAGACTTAGCTGTTTCTCAAAGCCAGTCCAGTTACTACTGATTCTCTTACTTGCTTGTGAAACACAGATGCAATGACGAAGCAGGAAAAATTTGAGGTCCTGTAGTGGTAGAACTGTTGAAGCAGCAGCAGCTAGGTCGTATCTAGATGCTGGCAGACATTTGAAGTGCGTCTACGTCCCAGATTGGCTGATACATTTCTATTTTCATTCTGTCAGTCGATGACACCGTAAATATTATTGTTGATTTTCATCGCGATCGTGATGCTGATGTTACTTTTGATATGTGAATCTGGCGTTTAGATAATCTACTTATCTCGAATTTTTTCAATTAAGGCTGTGTGAGACAGGTTCAGCCGCTACTTAGAAACATTTAATACAATTTCGGATGCAATGAAATGTTGAGACATGGTTTTTAAACATGAGTCACTAGTCAACACTGGTCTGATGAGACTTCATTTATTGTTTAGCGTTTCTTGATAATTGCTTCGGCTACTAGATTAAGAAATTCAATTTCTCCTATTCGTCCGCTTCTCAACACCAGATTAAGTTTGAAATGATGTTGAAAAGCAAACATTCAAACATTCAAACAATTCTAATATATAACAGTAGCTTTTACTAAAGTCATTCCATGATGAATGAACATACTTCAGAATTCCTATCAACAATGATCGTCAACTAATTTAGTGTCTGAATCGACTCATTCAATTTACATGATATATTGCCTGCAAATGAGTTCAAAGAGGAATATAATTGCTAAGCTGACTTAATGATCATGTGGTTGTAACAACGTACACAATATTATGAAATTGCGAGTGAATTTAAAGCAGCGTTCACCATATTCAACGAGGCCTAAGAGAATTTTTCTATTCGATAGCCTTACAATTAGATGATTTGTTAAATCCCATATGTGAATTCATTTCGCAACTGGTCAACGCATTGGAAGCAATAATGATTAATTATCCTATCACCTTTTCAGGCAACGATTGAGTTAGTTCATTTACTTTGACTGCAGATTCAGAGAGACGAATAGGTGCATTTAATGTGATTCACTTCCAAAGACATGAATATATTTGCAGAATATAAATGACTTTTGATTACGGAACAATTGCATTGTCTTCGAACAACTTTGACCATGTAGTTGACAGCATCTACTTTTCAACAGCTCACTGATTTGTCGATAGTAGTATGTGCGACGTACGACTGAATAGTCAAACAACTCGTGCTATGCGGCATTGAAGTTATTATAGCTAAAGTGATACGAACTGTGCTGGCTATAATTACTTATGTTTGCTGTTTTGTTGATAAATCATTTGTCGTGCGGTGATCACTGATATGTGTAGCTTCATAAATGGAATCCATCCATTTCTAAGCAATTCATTCTACAGTTCCGATACTTTCGGAGTCAGATGATCATTATGAAGTTGACTTAACAGTGTTGGTGTATCTTGGATAAAAATGGTGAAAATAATTTATTATACCTCGAAAGACCTACTCATCGACAGATATTACAATGTATGGTCCATTCGACACAGTAATTCGTAAACATGTATACTTCACAAATATTAAGTAACCGAATGAGTAAACATGATTTAAATTTATTATTAAACATAGATTTACTGTTGCTAATACACGCATTTATCAATATGGGGGAAGAATGAACTGTTTAGGACAGTTGCCATTGAACGGGCAATCAATATAGCTATGATTTAGGCTGAGGCAAAACTGCACCTGTTCCAGTAGATGCACCTCATTCTACAAAAAAGAAAGAATGACAGAGTTTATATAATATTTCACAACGTCCATAATCAAATTCTGCTCTAAAGATATCAATGAACATAAGCTTTTCAGAAAAATTCAAACATCGGAAGTATTGTTGGTTCACAAATTTGATTAGAACTAAACGTTTCGCATAATTGGTAATTGAAGATTTTCTACTGATTCTTAATGAACGTATATTGTGTAAAATTACTAAAGTTTGCGCAAGCGATTGTGAAAATATCTGATTATTATAAGCAATTTCGAATAATGGCTAGCAGTGGAATTCAGGACGAGCGATTCGTTCTATTCGGAACTCGTCTGCTGGAAGTATTTGCATCTCAGATTTGCTGTTCACTCCGAGACATACAACCTGTAGCTTTCGCATTGAACACCATCACGTGATACACTTA
The DNA here is from genome assembly GCA_946903255.1 of Schistosoma spindalis. Lineage (NCBI taxonomy): Eukaryota > Metazoa > Platyhelminthes > Trematoda > Strigeidida > Schistosomatidae > Schistosoma > Schistosoma spindalis. Next base: position 2,262,972 of record OX336420.1, read on the forward strand.
GATACTAAATCTTGATAGCCACCTATGTTTGCAATTGGGTGAAGTTTTAACATAGTCGCTTTATTCTGCACTCACTCCTAGACTCTATCAATCTTTGATTATAAAGCTTGAGAATTAAGTCCATATCAAGGCAATCCGCAAAGGATGCATATATAGCAACAAGAGACGGATCATTTGCAGTCCTGAACAACAATGAGAAGGTACAAGCAAACAACACCATGTAAATATCTAATTATTGTTGACCGATGTTGCTCCATATTTAATGGGGGGTCAGAACATTCTCTATCGTCAGTGACCGCTGAATGTTTCACATTTACTTATTGCTTGAGTAGCGTCAAGAGGGTCTCCGTATTGTTTTAAGTGTAGTGGATGTGCTTATATTTGTTTGTCCGTCTTTTCACTTCATATGATTCTGTATTTGAGATCAACTACACTTATTGCTTAACAATTTTCTTACTAACAATTTACTCAAATGCCATTCAACAGTTACATAACATGCTTAGATGTCGGATGGCACGTTAAGTAAACGTGTGTTGTTAACATTTGCAATGGAATCGGTTAATGATTACTGGTACACTTACATGTCCAGTTTTGTTGGTGCACTTCAAAGATGCATTATGACCGAATTCGTTCTCCAATATACTCTGTAAAACGTTTGTCTATGCAAGGTAAAACAACAGTCTATTTATAATACGAATGAAGTGTGGTGACAGAAATGATCAATTAAAATTTTATTTCTAATATGAAGTAGTAGAGTGACACAGAGGCAGCTTAAAGGGAATGCCTAACATTTACTATTACTAGTACCTCTTTTGGTTAACAGATAATTTACTGAAAAACATCAGCCTACAAAATTTCGGTTGTGACATGGAGAAATTCACGTACGTTTCATCGTGTCTGATACGTATGTATCCAAGTTTACTTTGTTTCGTCTTTTATCTAGAGTAGTAATAAATTTCTGTACATGACACTTGGTGGTTCAAGTTCTAAACCCTTGTTTTGTAAAGCATAAGAGACGTTAACATTCGATTCATACAGTGACCTTATGATTTTAGTAACTGGGTTCACCGCGACAGAATTCATACAGCACTCACATCACTTTAAATAGTTAGTAGTTATCTCTCGGAGTCAGCGTATTATGTCAGAACATCTCGTTTAAGTTCATATGAGCTATGTTATTTACCAACAACAATGACAAAGTCGATTATGCAATGACATATCCGCCTTGAAATAAGTGCACATTCTTGCCGATCATGAGTAATTACAGATGTGACGGATGTTTGAACTGACTGATATCCCTAACTTTATATAATCGAGCATACATGACAGAGTGATCGTGAGACTATTTATCAGTTGGAGAGTAAACTTACTTCATATGGTTTGTAAGCATCTGGTATGATACTGTAATGGATCAGTTTTCTAAAATAATAGAAAACAAATAAAAAGAAAGACATGAGGTGAACTGGTACATTTCAACAAATATTCACTTGCACAGTAAAATTAAACATCCAAATTTTACTGATGATGAGGATTGTACAGGTGATCAATATTGATAACCAAACTTCTAATCGACACTGCGACGCACAATTTTTCAATCTTTGCATAAAAATCTAATCATAAATTTATTACAACATACATCGCTTACTTTAGTAGGTCTAGACCCTTCATCTGATCAATAGCGAATTTAAAGTAACCGTGTTGATTACGTATTCGAGGGTCTTGTACTGCACACAAACCATGGTTTTCAAATTCTTGTTTCCTAAAAGTGAACACAGTTGAAAGCATTTCGTACATTGACCACATGTCAATTAAAGAATACACGATAATGACTTCAAACTGTCCTCGGAAACTAATATCGTGATTTCAATATTTATTGGAAGTCCCCTCTTTTGAAACATCTGAATGTTGAAGATTAAGCACAAAGTGCCTTATCATTTGCATGCTAATTTGTGTGTGTGAATTATATTCACAACAACTGTACACTATTGACATCTGTTCGAAAACACATTGAACATAGAAACGACAGCATGACAGTTTTAAAGAACGTTGATTTAAAGAAATAATACAGGTAGACTTCGTCACTGTGGTCACACTCATCATTCAACAATGTGTATTACTACTAATACTACTACTACTACGAAATACACATTTTTAACTGGAGTTTGTTTTTCGAGCCGAAATATCATCACTGCACGGTTCGTTCACTCAAACACACCTCTGATTCGCAAACTTCAAATGTATTCATAAGGTCAATGATGTTTGCGTTCGCGGAGATTGGTTTTGATGCCGGTTTCATTAAAGAATATGGTCAGAAATGTATATCGTCTAATCGACAGCAAACGTTGTATAGATAGTTGATGAAATAAATTTTATTTGATCTCTTACCAAAATGGAACTGGATTGCTGTAGTTTCTCAAGTTTGGCCACAATCTTTCTAGATCCGGTCGTAGATCCTGCAATAGAATCAGAGGATGAAATTAAACAATGGATCAAAACTGCTTATCAAGTTCAAACTTTCTTGACCTGCAATTAAATTTTGTTGGCAGCATTATTGTGAACTTCTAAACTTATTTCCACCAACTGATGATGATCGCTCGGAATTCAATATCGATCCAACTTCAATAATATCTTCATAGGACAAATGGCTATCAGCTCAATCACTGCCAGTCAGTGGCTGATTCAAATGCAAATGTCAACATAACAATCATAGTAGACAGTCGATCAACACCCAAATTCATACAGATAACCAACAGAAGTTGATGAGAACATAATTGAAATGGGCGAAATTTGGATCTGACTCACCTCCAAAATTGTAATATTAAAATTTGACGAACCACTACAATTTGGTTGTTCGTCAGGGCGAATTTTGGGCCTGTAAATAATGACATACGTAATACATTACAATTAACCAAACATATACATCTGTTCAATAAATTGTATACTTTGGAAAAGTGATCATTCATATTGACCGCTAAATAGTGATAAATTCAGTGTGATACTTGTGCATCATTCGGAGTTGCTACATCACTGTAGTTGAAAGGCGTGCTCATTTCAGTCTTATCAACGACATGGTATTATTTAACAGCATGCCGTAACGTTGATGCAGTTATCAGTGAAATTAATATTCAGCAGTGAACGAAGTTGAGCACAACCTGATTAACACATTGCTGAATCACTCTGATCCATATCCACGAATGGAATACTCGTAAGCATTGATTTCCTTGTATATCACTTAATGAAATTCATCTATAAAGCGTGTATCGATAAATTCACGTTCATGGTAAACGAAAAACGCTATATGTAAATGAACGGTTTATTACTTTCCGATCCCAGACAAATGACGGCGGCCAAATAACAGAAAATTGGTAGAAGTCCAAATTCAATCGACTGTATACTGCATGCAGAAGAATCATAATTGTTAACACAAAGAACCAGAGTGACCTGCGAAAGGAGGAGAATAACATGGTCAATGAAGTTAGAAACACACTCTTGAGCAATTGTAGGTCTTAGAAATCCCTAATTCACTTGAATATTTTTATACGTGACTTGACAAAATAAAATAATTCACTCAATGAATTGCTAAGGAACAATTCGAAGGATCAACATTTCTGATACCGCTTTGAAAAGAATCTTCTCCAAGTACTTGAATACGTGGAAAAATTGTCGCATTTTCATATTATCGAAATCCACTGCTGATGAATAAATCTGACCTTCGAAAATTCAATGTACGGTTTGGAGATTGAATACTTCTATTACTGCTTTGAATGGATACTTCCCAAGTACTTGAATACGAGGAATCAATCATCGCGCTTTCATTTTATTGAAATCAAGTATGCTATATTTACCGAGATGGGTGATAGCCGCTGTGGAATCCGGAACCAATGTTTCGTCTTATTTGAAACTTGTCAGATGAATGTACTTGTGAAAGAGACTCGAACCTAATACCGTTCGATTCAAATGTCATCAAAATATCCACTTGGTCACTGAGTACGGATAGCCACTAGCTTGTACAGTGTGATGAAGTTCAATTTCATTCGCATCGGTTGTTTGAATCTTCACACTGATGTGAAGCGCAGGTAGCTTGATAATGATTCAGTGCACTGTGCAGTAACCATGATCAGTGTTTCATTGGGTCACAACACCTAATTTTATTTCATGTAAGCATTCCATAAATTCTAATCTGATTAGTGGAATTAATATTTCTTATTCTTCAGGCCAGCTCTCATGACCACAGTCATTGAACACATTTTGTAAAGATAAGTGTGAAGTTAGTATCACGTTTATCAGTGATGTTCAACTCACCTGTTTATTGCGTGAGCTCAGCAGTTATATACCTCTAACCATTTCGACCGAGTCAGATGGAAAATGTTTTTTACTCAATCCGTGAGATACTGATCACTCTCACTTCTATAAGATATATCGGTAAATAATAATTCCGATGCAATAACACTAGACTAGTTGCTACTTCAATCAGGATTAATGTATGTTTGATTAGGCAGCTTGTGAATTAATAAAGACATCTCTCAACAGAACACTAAGCAAAGACTTCACGTGATTGGTAAATATCTGTGCCTCGTTTTACCCACACAAAAGATTTATTCAGCCATGTACTGATTGAAATGGAAAACGAAGTCAACAACAATAGCAAATTGTGATCGAAAGAATTTGACAATTTCGTCTGTATGGAGCAACAACTGGCTATTCATTTCACAAATAAAGAACGGTATATGACATTCACCTGATAATAGTGTTTGTCAAACATGTAATGTAAACAAAACCTCAACTCACTTTGATCTCATCATCAATTGAAATCAGATTATGTATTGTGATAACTGAGTACACGATCATTCGAATGCATTTATATATATGCTGTATTGTAAGTGATTTTCATCAGTTCAAAAAGATGACACGTTCGCAGAACAAGAAGTGCTACGTTGCATAAAGAAAAGCAATTTTCTCAAATGTATTTCGTGTCACATATGATCAGTAATGAGGGATTATGAGTTGAGTCCATTGTGTTACTTCATCATTGATGATAGCAATCGGATATTCTCGTGTGTATGATAACGGTTTCTGGAGCTACACGAACAATAATAAGAAATGATTTCACTCTCAGTATAAGCATAATTTCTTACAAAAGAAATCGTAGACGACTCGATGAAGAGTGATATTACCGGAAACACAAATATGAGTTAAATTAGTCTGCAGGTAGATGTGATGAGTGCATTGTGTTGGTGGTGCAACTCCACCATAATTTCTTATCAACGCTTCTTATCGGCCGTCAAATTGCACATCAATACGTGAACTAATGATGAATCAAATCACTGTGTATCATTCAGTAATGCACAGTGATAAAAAGCACATCGATTGTGTCGGTTTAAAATTGATGATACTCGGCTGAAACTACATCATATATCATCACGATCCGATATAAATCATTTGAGTGAGAAGACAACATCCAAGTGCCTGATTAATAAAACAATGGTGATGCAACCACTCTCGCTTAGTTTACCACCGATTCACGTGTATGTTGTTTCACACTTACGTTCAATGGAAGACTATTACTGATCCTGATATAATTGTTGTTTATCAGGAAGTACACTGTAGTCAATGACAACCTGTAGCATCAGGCTAAATCTATGTGAGTTGAGGAGTTACTATATTCTTACGGAGCAATTCATTTCTGTAATCGCTTACGTGAGTTTCCATGGATGAATGGGAAAACATTCAGCAGATAATCTTTGTGTCATCTCGAGAATGGTGGTCACATCACATTACACGCATTCTTGTAAAGAAGCCTAAAACTAATGGTCAGTCAACACAATACAAAACCATAGTTTCTTATTTTGTGAAGAGGTAATAGATTTCACAATGATGACCTTCGAAAGTGTGTGATCATAACCGATCATTCGTGTGAAACATGCATCATGGCTTGTACTATTGAGTGTACTGTTCTAGAGACAAGAAAGATCAGAATGAGAACACTCACATGATAATGCAGTGTTTCTTCGTTGATTATGAGATGGATCGGATACGACTAAAGACATACATGAAGTAAGATAAATTCTCTCAATGAGTATTACATGATCTGCTTCATGTAACCGTGTGAGAAATCGTGTTTCTTTATGCAACACAGCATGGTGAGTGTGATAATGAGATATTATGCAATTAACAATAATAGTTGCAATATTTCTTGTGTGAACGTGTCATCTTCTACCATTGAATAACATAACATAAATTACGGCGTATATAAAACTGCAAGCACAGTGAGTTTGAAAAAGAATAACGATCAGCACTAGGTTATTGTTTGACAACATGAATCGATGGATATTGGACCAACATTCATAGTTGTATGCACTGAATGGCCTTTTCGTCGCATTGCTGAACTGTTCGGGTATGTGCGTCTACGAAAATATAAATTCCTAGAACTTCGATCAATATAACTCGCTCTACAGAAGCAGGCGAAATGATAAATAGAAAATCAAGTGTTCATTCTTGGTAATTCACGTTAAGCTTTGATGTCACCATTAGACGCGTAGAAAACACTAATCGTAGTTCACCGACGTTAAAACATTTTTGCAAATAAAGAGTTCTTCTTATTCGTAAACTTTTAAGGTTAACCGTTCGCATTAGGAGTGTGATATAAATTGTTGATGTTTACCTGAGTAACTTCAATAACGCGACTGGGTTTGAAGCAATCGGTATTGAGTTCAAGTTCAAGGATAAACATCAACCGTGCAATGCAGCTTCATCCAGATGATGAGTCTGAAATAGGAAGAAACGCACGTGCTGGATTTCTCTGCTAGCCTTCATTCATCTTTGTTCAAAATGTTGTTGGAGTTTTGATTGTATGCAATATTTTTAGACTGTTGAGTGAAGTCTGGTGATCATTTAGTTTTCTAATGACTGTTGTTAATACATATAGAGTGAGTGAATTATTATCTCTAAATACAAAACGGTAGCTTGATGACATTGGATTGTATTCTGATCAATTTACAATTGTGATTTTCTTCTTAATCAAAGTGTTTGATAGATTCTTATTGTGGACAACCTACAATAGAACAGAGATGACGATTTTTGAGTTCTGGGTGTGATTCCATCATTGCTGAGAAGTGATTGCAATTTGTTGTTACATAACTGAATAGGGTTTTTCGGCAAGATTATTTTCTGTGAGACGGTGACGCTGACCCTACTCACAATCCTCCTTCTTTACAGGGGGTTGTGACCGCAAGTAGCCCTGGAAGAGCTACAGACCAGCCTCAGCTGAAATGAAAATTGAGCAAATATAATGTGAGTGGATAGAACACACATTACGGAAATCGCTAATCCACATCACGAAGCAAGCTTTAAAATGGAACCGTGAGGGCAAACGGAAAAGTGAAACAAGACAACACACTTTGTCAACAATCGGAAGCAGATATGAAAAGAATGAGTCGTTACTGGAAACAACTGGAAAGGATTGCCAAGGACATGTTTGATGACGAATATCGATTGACGGCCTATTCTTTTCCATGAGGTATAACAGGTGTAAGTAATTATTTCAATTCTCAGAAATATCCAAGAAATTGCGCGACCATCGTACATGGTACTTGGGTGGGTACGTTACTTCACGTGACATGGATTAGCTTCATTGGTCACGGCTTCCAAAGACACAAGAGTTAAATTTATGAATTTAATAAAGCTGGTTAGAGATTCCAGATTATTAACACCTTGAACCAAAAACATACCAGTTAACACGTTGAGAAAAACATCCATCGACATTTATTAAAACCAGAAAAAAGGGTTAATGGAATAATAATAACAATATCGAATTCCTTTTATATATCTCTGGTGTGTGCTACTGATATCAATAGATGTTTGTGGTATGTAACACCAGTCAAACGTTGAATGGCTGGTAGCAGAAGAAACATGAATATCGATTTCAAGAAGAGAGAAGAGAACAGCGAATCGGAAGAATCAGATAGAGTATGAAGTGCCACTGATGTAAAATTTGCAAGTGAAGCGGCAAGATACAAATTTATGAACGAGCCAATCAGATTCAACATAAAAGACCTTGGATTTTGGCACAAAACGCGTGTCCTTGATTCCACTGCTGGCCACTATCCATCTTTGCTTATAATTACTGTAATTATTTTTCATGTATTTTGGATATAATACAAAGTACATGTGAACTAATATAGTTAATATGAGTGGATACATCTTTGTGTGTGTATTTGAAATCACTATGATTGTGTTACATTCATTGGTATATTTGAACATTGATACAGATGGTCGATTATAAAGATCAGTCTATGTTAGTGTATTATGGATAATCATTATTCATTCTATTGAGTCTTCAATGTTGATCATCATTATATTTTCATATCAACATTGTTTCATGAAAGTTTTGTTGAAATTGCTGAACAGTTGGATTGTGTTATGATCAGAAAGAGGAAGTTGTTATGGAGATTGTAGTTGAGTTCATGAGTCAACGTGAGCTAGATAAGCGTCGAAAACATAGTACCAGTAGGTGACCATTTCATCCTAGTATGGGACTCCTCAATGGTGCGTATTCATAACCCTGCACAAGAAATGAGAACCGAAGATCTTTGGTCTCACACACGAACAGTTACACTGTAGACCATTGAGTTGGCATCCAACGTTGTTAATGTTTAGCTGTTGTTGAGTCAATGATCATCAAAAAAGGAATGCCGAAATGATTAGTCAGTATTTCTTCGTTGATTATCAGATGGTTGGTGGTCCGATGAATCGTATCCGACTAAACACATTCATGAAGTAAAATTTTTTCTATCAATGAGTATCACGTGTTTTGCTTCATGTCAACGTGTGACAAAATCGTGATTTTTCATACAACACTGCATGGTCTGTGAGATTATAATGTATTATGCAATCAGCTTCAATAATTGCAATATTTCTTGTGTGAACGTGTCATTGTCTATCACTGATTAACATCACAATGTATTAACTGATTAGATTTGTGATGAGAGCACAGTGATTTCGACAATGAACAAAGTTCATCATTATGTCATTGATTGACAACACGAATCGATTGATGTTAGACCAACATCAAAACCCGAAATCACTGAATTGCCATTTCATCTTATTGTGGGACTGTTTAGCAGTACGACTGTAACAACATGCAAGAGCGATTTGAACCATTGCCGATCATTCTCGTGCCTGAACTCTTAATCTGTAGATCACTGAGCCGACACCCAAAGGTGTTAATTTCTAATCTCAATCAATCAACGAAATTGTGCGATCATCTTCCAGGGTACTGAGGTGGATACCTGTTTCCATGTGACATGGATTATCTCTATGGGTCACGGCTTCTCAAGAAACAACAGTGAAATTTATGAAGTTAGTAATCCTTGTTCGAGATTATTACCACCTTGAAGAAATTGTTCTTCGAATTTGAATGATATTGGAAAATAGGGTTAATAGAACAGTAATAATATTGATGTATACTTCGTGTGTGCTACTGATGTCGATTAATATAAGTAGTTTGTAACACCATTCAAAAGTTGAACGGCTGGCAGCAGAAAAAATATGAAGAGAGAAAGGAACCGAGGATAGGAAGAATCAGACGGATGTGAACAACAAGGGATGGCGAATTTGCAATGAAGCGTTTAATGTATGTTATTCAAATTTCAACAAAAAATAATCCTGTAATTTTTGCGTTGAATAAAATTAAATTGGACTGGTACTGTAATTTTTGAACGAACCAATCAGTTTGTTTACTATTTCTAATATAATTGTATTACAACCAACTCTGAGACACTGAATACGGACACATCTGTTAGTGAATTTTATTCGTGTTGTTGCTCAGTCACCTAATTTCTACTCGGTGAACACAATCTATGTTTTCAATGTTATTTTGAAGGAACCTTTTAGTTCAACTCATTCATAGCAGTACCATAGATGATTTGTGCATAGGTTGTTTGTTGAATTGAATCACAAATCAAATGTACATTTGAAATTAGATAGGCAAATTTGCATGAGGTTTGGACATATTGATAGAATAGATAAACACACTGAAAATAGTCACGTCTAGAACGGTCTACAGAAGAATTTAAAATAACGAAGACACTAGTGAAATAACTATTAATACCATAGAATTCATCTCAAAAAACGTTGCAAATTCAATTGATTTGAGAAAACACACATATTCTGGAATTCGAAATTGTCTATCACGATAACATCGTACTCATATTGATGTTACCTAAAGTAGGTCATTTCAGTATAAAGCGGACATGAAATCTAACGAATTCAGCATCAATTTAAATCACGAACCAAAGAAATTTAGACCATCATTGAGAACCTGGAAGCAGTGAACAGACGGTTGGTTAGCACAGTGTAAAAATATTTCTCAGAGTGACTATGTTTAGGCCAATTTATACCATTGTCGTATCTGAATGTCTTCACGCTAAATATTTAATCAGTAAGAATAAGGAAAGACGTTCTGTCTTCAGAAAGGTTGTGGCGGTGTTAAGTCTGTCATTATTCTTTTCCCTTCCGCTCTTTTGTTTACAGTTTTATACTGCTTATTATGATTCAGTAAATAGTTGTATTCCTGGTATGGTTTACGTTCATATTGTAACACAACTGTGTTGTGTTATATTCTGAAATATTGACACAAACATTCATTCATGTTTCCAACTGATTACTTGTTTCCGTCTGTATATTGTCTCAAATACATAATATCATATGCATTAATTCATAATATCTGGAATCATTGTCATCTCAATAATACTAGTACATTTTATACATTTGTACAAACATTTGGAATTATTAGTTGAATTTATGAATTATTTATTGCTAGACCACAATGAAAAATCTGTAACCACTGAACGGCCGATTCATCTTAGTGTGCCACTCTTCAACAGTGTGTATGCACGATCTTTCTCGCAGGATTCGAACCGAGAAGCTTTCATCTTGCGTGTGAGCGCTTAATCTCTAGCCCAGTCTACCCTGAACTTTATGAATTTTCATAGCGATTTCAAAGGACGATGTTCACAATAAATCTTGAAAGTGCTTTGAAAAATCTCGAATTTATTTGCTTGAAGATCTTCGTAATTGTTGAACATAACTGCTTTGTTAGTCACGGTTTCACCCATCCAACTACTAATTTTTCTGTTATGTAGTATATCCAGATCGAATTGATTCCTTTCTACTGGTTGACTGCTTCATTTCGAAATTCAAATACAATATATTCGTTCGTGGTCATCTATTATTTGTTGATTAAATTGCGTTATTTCTGAGATTCTTAGTATATGTCATAATTCAAATACTCACAATCATCACATTGGCGACGCGCTTGAGCCGGCGATGAAAATGGCTCAACACACGTTCATATTTTGATGCTTTTGATGAGTACTTGAAATGGCTCGAAATCCGGCCTATAAACAAAGATAAACACAGATAAACCCATTCGGCTTGATCATGCAGCTGTCAAAGAACTACTACTTGACCATGTTAAGTATAGAAATTTCGAATGTTGTAAAGGAGGAAAATTTCTGAGATGGATTCATCAGGACATCAAACATTTCACCACATTATTACGTCATCTCAACCCAATGCATACTCAAGAGTATGCAGGTAATTCACTGGTGAGTTGTGATGTAGTTCACGAGAACGAGTACGAGCTTGGTCAAACCTTGTCCTGTGGCAGGTTTCACTCATTTAATTCATGTGTAGTTCTTTACTATATCTGCTACAAATGTGCTAAGATTGAACACATTCAGTCGGTTTGTCATATCTCGGTTCATTCCTCTGCAATTTATGCCCAAATTTGTTAATGTGATGCTATTAATTTGGGTATTTCCAATGATCGTTTATGTTAATCCACGACTTCGAAAAAACTGTATGAAACCACATATCACTCCAGAGTTAAGTGAAACTCAGATTCATTGTAGAACAAATGCTTTTAGTGAAACAACTTCATATCAGACTTATCATGCTATTGTAACGGCAATGGTTTTTACTAATGATTCACAATTTTGTAGGTTAAATGTTCGGTGGTTGTCCATCAAAGAAAACCGCCTGCTTCGGCTTGTTTGTCTCGGCAGTATTCCATCTGTGTCGCTCCTTTTTATCAATATTTATTTGTTCACATAAATAATAAGTTCAACGCAATAAAACGTACGTTTCCGTGTTATTCGCTAGTACTAAACTTGTTTGTTATAAACAGAAAAATACTCGGACGCAGAATTTGGACAGGTTTACTACCAGAATGTGATGCACAGTTGAAATCGGTTTGATTTTATCCACTGCATCAGACAGAAATGAACAATTAGGTATGTTGAAACACCTCAAATTATTGATCACTTTTTGAGATTTGTTTGCTTGTCAATTCTAAATATCATCTAATTTTAAAGAACATTATCAACACTTAGTTCACTCATCATTGTTGTTTCGGACGGTAAATTATTAATTTCTTGTTGGAATACATGAATTTTTTGCAGTATGCTTCTATATTGCTTTAATTAACGGAAGGACGATTTCATAAAGTGCATAGAAAGGTTCAGACCTTTAAACAGAGATTTAGTAAATTTTGAAGCCGAACTACGCATGAATAATTCATCGTAATGTGCGACAGCTCAATCGGTAAATAGAATTCCAACAGCCCGTTAAAATTTAACATAGTAGACGAACATTGAAGGAATGAAATAAAGATGATTAAATTCACTTTTGCACTAGCAACAGTAAACGGTTTGTATAAATATGAAAGAGATCAGTTCATTATCTTGATCGTCTTACTCATCGACTGTTAATTCAGCCACTCGATCATGTTGCTAGAAATATGTTACATTTCCATGTTACTTTCGATATGGTGGAGAAGATTTATAGCTCAGGTGGATGATTTTGACGGATGGTTTGGTCGTGGAGCTTTCATCGTTCTTCTGAATGACATCATCAGCACAAACTTCAAATAGAAGTGAAGTGTTCGAATTTCTCCATATACGTTTCACAACTCGTTCTGTGCACCTCGATGTTGATTGGTTCTTATTGACCTAAAATTTGTCTTGGTTTAATTATTTGTCTTGGTTTTGTCTCCTACTGGTTTGATTCTTGTTCCTATATTTGTGCATAAGTTTCCAGATTGGTTGATAAATCGGATTGATTTCAATATGTTTGTTGATTGCTGATTGCCCTGAGTGCCAGGCTTCTAAAAATTCTCTTTTGTTTTTAGAATTTCCTCTGTCCACGATTACCACATATTTCCGATCGGACGTGTGTCCGCAGTTGTCCACGTGTATGTTACATTCACTTCGTGTGAAGAAATGTTTAACTGACTAATTATCCATAGTGTTTCATTAATTCCTAAGTAAATTGTTGACGTGAAAACAAATGAACAATCAATTCTGTGACCATTGATTGTTAGTTTGCAAACGAAGAATTTGCTATATGGTTTTCAGATTTTACTAAGAGATTCAGTAATTTTGTATTCAAATGCATTTGATTGTTATCATAAGAGACTGTTGTGGAGATTTTACTAATTTATTAGTTCAGTTAATTGAAGCTAGACCACCATAAAAAACCTGGAAGGAACAGTTGACCGTTTCGTCTTAATATGGAAATCCTCAGAAGTGCTCATTCACGATCCCACCGGCGAGATTCGACTACACTGAACAATACCATACTACGATGAGTAGGCCATCTAGTACTTCCTTGTTTTCATTAAATAAATGTTTCATTATTGTAGTGCTAAGGAAGCATTCCAATGCATCATGGCTTGATCACTGTTATTTGGTGACATTTATTCTCTCATTGTAACTTGTAAATTTTAAAACACTTTAAAGGTTTTTCCAACAGTCCGCTTTATTCAAAAGACCTTTTTGAATGACCATCATCTATGTTATTCTGTCTACTGTCATTATTTTATGCTCAGTCTATCCAATAACGAGAAAGATGTCTTGACATCACAATCAATGTTTGATAATCCAGATGTTTGTCCGTAAAAATGTGTAGCTATGCTTACCGCGCTTATCGTTTCTGGATATTTTAGTTGTTTGTTCGATAATTTCCATATATTAACAGAGAATTTATTTTACAAATCAATCTCATCTGTGCCGTCATTGAAAACCAGAGAACACTTCATCATAATTTGGCTATTCTCAGCTGTGTGCATTAATGAATTCATTGCTGGATTTTGAATTCACAGCCTCCTGACATACGTCCAAATGCCTTATATTTCGAAAACAGAGACGATATTTCAACAGTGATCATGTCTAATTTTAATGAATGATCTGTCAGTGCCTACAATGGAAAACTATTTCACATCAAACAACATTGGGATTCGTAAGAGACGTCTGATCTGAAAAATGTCATTAATAGCATCTTGATGTTTTTTATTGGGGATCACACAAGTATTATCAGTTCATCGTACATTAATAGATTGATTAAGATTTTTATTTTGTGTGTAAGAATATTTTTCGTTGAACGTAACTTTATCAGCTATCTAATGTGTATAGTGAATTAACTAAACGGTTACAATGATGTGAAAATAAAACTATTCCGTACAAATTTTCAAACGGACTCATTAAGTATAATTAAACGGAATTCATGCTTAATGCTTATTTGTCATAACGGATTGAATATAAGTGTGATGTCAATTTTGAGTCGGTAACTCGATGAAGACAATGATGAACGATGGCGCAATTTTGTGGATTAGTTGAATTTGTACATGAACAGTGTTAAATTCTGTGTCAGTTGTCTAGATGTTAAGCGATTGACAGCGAGACCAAATGTACTGGGTTAGAGTGTGATGCTATGGATTGCGGATGCGCAGTGCTGAGATGTTTCATACTAGAACGAATGGTCCATCTCGCGCTTCCATTTGTTCCTAGGTTTTCTAGCTTTAGTGGAGTCACGAATTCAACTAAATTGTGTAACGATTTAAATCCAACTGAAACCACTCAATTGTTTATACATCGAGATGTTCTACAAAATCTCTATTCACTAAACGCACTTAACCACGAATGTTGTAGGTCAGATTTCCGTATTTTCGTTCAGTGTATGTGTTTTCTCTAAAGTCTGTGAATGATGATTGTTAAAGACAAGAGCTATTTTCTAAGGCCAGTCATTCCGTTTCGATCGTGCACTACGGTGAAATATCCCTGTATTATTGTTTTGATGAATATGGTTAACTTTTGGAGATGAAAACAAGATCACTGAATACTCCTTGATTATAAATTTGGAGAATAGTCGATTGTGAAGAAAACTGATATAAATGATGGATGGAAGTACGATCAAAGCACATTCTGATGGTAACTTTCATAAGAATAATGTGACTAGATACCGTTGCGTTAACTTAAACTCAAAATCTCAGAATGATAAAAATTTGCAGGTAGTAACCTGTGAGATTGTTTGTGGTCAATGTATTCTCAACATGATGAGTTGATCCATATAAACATATCAACAAAACAAGTTGACTGTTTCATAAATGTGGGATTCCATTAAGGTTATGGAATTCGAATGACCTCGACACAGAGGCACATTTTATTATCAAGTACAACAACAAATGAGGCCACACAGTCTGTGATGAACAGAGCTATATAAACCTCCACGTTGAGATTTCGTGAAAATGTTTTGTTTGTGTGTTTAATGCATACAAAAGTCAAGCTAATCGAATCGAGAGTTGATTTCAAAATTTTGCTTAACTATTCACGTAACAAACAACAAAATCACCATTGTGTCAGAAGTATTTAGGGCAACCAACCAACCAACCAATTAACCTACTAATAAAACATCGGCGGTCGAGCATTTAGGGTTTAGCTGACACTACTTAAAAAACTACACTTAATACGAACGCTTCAATAGTGGGTTTTCAAAGTAAGTAAAATCAGTAATTCTCACTACTTATTAGAAGTGCAGAGTCAGTGCATCCACCAATCGGTTGAAAGAAACGATACGGATTCTCAAATATCTGGACAACAGCTTTATGTCATCTAGATATTTTCACAAGTTATCTATCTGTGTTTGTTTTCATGCAGCATTATGTCAATTAACCGCCAACCTTTTCAGGTACATTTGTGAAAAATGTACTAGCTTTCGCTGTACACATATCAATTAGTCTAATCAGAGATACCGTGCTTACTGTTGATCAGTCACATCTTATCACATGGTAAATTTTTGCATATTAGTTTATCTAAAAAACTGTAGATATTTGCAGCCTGACGTAGATTGATGAATAGTTAATATTTGGAAGGTTTTATATGCGTTGGGTACAAATATAATACGGGTTCTGTCGAATTGATGGTTTGTTTAATATAATTGCTAAGCTCACTTAATCATCATCTAGTTGTAACAACTCACACAACTTAATGAAATTGCGAGTGAATGTAAAGCAGCGTTCACCATATTCAACGAGGCTTAAGAGAATTTTTCTATTCTAAAGCCTTACAATTGGATGATTTGTTAAATCCCGTACGTGAATTCATTTCGCAACTGGTCAACGCATTGGAAGCAATAATGATTAGTCATCTTACCGTCTTTTCAGGCAACGATTGAGTCAGTCCATTTACTTTGACTGCAGATTCAGAGAGACAAATAGGTGCATTTATTGTGATTCACTTCCATAGACATGAATATATTTGCAGAAAATAAATGACTTTTGACTACAGATCAATTGCATTGTCTTCGAACAACTATGAACGTGTAGTTCACAACATCTACTTTTCAACAACTCACTGATTTGTCGATAGCAGTATGTGCGACGTACGACTGAATAATCAAACAACTCGTGCTATGCGGCAATGTAGCTTTGATTTAGGCTGAGGCAAAACTGCACCTGTTCCAGTAGATGCACCTCATTCTACAAAAAAGAAAGAATGACAGAGTATATATAATATTTCACAACGTCCATAATCAAATTCTGCTCTAAAGATATCAATGAACATGAGCTTTTCAGAAAAATTCAAACATCGGAAGTATTGTTGGTCCACAAATTTGATTAGAACTAAACGTTTCGCATAATTGGTAATTGAAGATTTTCTACTGATTCCTAATGAACGTATATTGTGTAAAATTACTACAATTTTCGCAAGCGATTGGTGAAATATCTGATTATTATAAGCAATTTCGAATAGTGGCTAGCAGTGGAATTCAGGACGAGCGATTCGTTCTATTGGGAACTCGTCTGCTGGAAGTATTTGCATCTCAGATTTGCTGTTCACTCGGAGACGTGCAACCTGTAGCTTTCGCATCGAACACCATCACGTGATACACTTAGATACTAAATCTTGATAGCCACCTATGTTTGCAATTGGGTGAAGTTTTAACATAGTTGCTTTATTCTGCACTCATTCTTAGACTCTATCAATCTTTGATTATAAAGCTTGAGAATTAAGTCCATATCGAGGCAATCCGCACAGGATGCACATATGGCAACAAGAGACGGATCATTTGCAGTCCTGAACAACAATGAGAAGGTACAAGCGAACAACACCATGTGAATATCTAATTATGGTTGAACGATGTTGCTCCATATTCAATGGGGGGTCAGAACATTCTCTATCGTCAGTGACCGCTGAATGTTTCATATTTACTTATTGCTTGAGTAGCGTCAAGAGGGTCTCCGTATTGTTTTAAGTGTAGTGGATGTGCTTATATTTGTTTGTGCGTCTTTTCACTTCATATGATTCTATATTTGAGATAAACTACATTTATTGCCCAATAATATTTTTACTAACAATTTACTCAAATGCCATTTAACAGTTACGTAGCATTCGGATTGCACGATAAGTAAACGTGTGTTGTTAACATATGCAATGGAATCGGTTAATGATTACTGATACACTTACCTGTCCAGTTTTGTTGGTGCACTTCAAAGATGCATTATGACCGAATTCTTCCTGCAATATTCTCTGTAAAACGTTTGTCTATGCAAGGTAAAACAACAGTCTATTTTTAATGCGAATGAAGTGTGGTGACAGAAATGGTCAATTAAATGTTATTTTCAAATATGAAGTGGTAGAGGGACACAGAGGCAGCTTGAAGGGGCTGCCTAACATTTACATATAAATAAAACTACTATTACTAGTACCTCTTTTGGTTAACAGATAATTTATTGAAAAACATCAGCCTACAAAATTTCGGTTGTGACATGAAGAAATTCACGTACGTTTCAGCGAGTCTAATATTTTTGTATCCAAGTTTACTTTGTTTCGTCTTTTATCTAGAGTAGTAATAAATTTCTGTCCATGACACTTAGTCGTTCAAGTTCTAAATCCTTGTTTTGTGAAGCATAAGAGACGTTAACATTCGATTCATACAGTGACCTTATGATTTTAGTAACTGGGTTCACCGCGACAGAATTCATACAGCATTCACATCACTTTAAATAGTTAGTAGTTATCTCTCGGAGTCAGCGTATTATGTCAGAACCTCTCGTTTAAGTTCATATGAGCTATGTTATTTTCCAACAACAATGACAAAGTTGATTATGCGATGACATATCCGCAGTGAAATAAGTTCACATTCTTGCCGATCATGAGTAATTACAGATGTGACGGATGTTTGAACTGACTGATATCCCTACCTTTATATAATGGAGCATACATGACAGAGTGATCGTGAGACTATTTATCAGTTGAAGGGTAAACTTACATTATATGGTTTGTAAGCATCTGGTATGATACTGTAATGGATCAGTTTTCTAAAATAATAGAAAACAAATAAAAAGAATGACATGAGGTGAACTGATACATTTTAACGAATAACCACTTGCACAGTGAATTTAAACATCAAATTTTTACTGATCAGCCATTGATAGTTTGATCAAGTGATACGCATAATTAAATTGTGCGCTATTCTCAATTATACTTATGTAACCAATTCAGTCTGTATGAGGCATTCCGGATTTCACTTATGTAGGCACAACACATCTGTTCACAATTATTATTGTAAGTCTGTTTCACGAGTTGATCAGGATTGTACAGGTGATCAATATAGATAACCACATTTCTAATTGAGACTGCGACGCACAATTTTTCAATCTTTGTATAAAAATCTAATCATAAATTTATTACAACATAAATCGCTCACTGTAGTATGTATGTCCAGACCTTTCATCTGATCATTAGCGAATATAAAGTAACCGCGTTGATTACGTATTCGAGGGTCTTGTACTGCACACGAACCATAGTTTTCAAATTCTTGTTTCCTAAAAGTGAACACAGGTAAACGTTTTTCGTTCAGTGACCACATGTCAATTAAAGAATACACGATAATGACTTCAAACTGTCCTCGGATACTAATATTGCGATTTTAATATTTGTTGGAAGTCCCTTCGTTTGAAACATCTGAATTTTGAAGATTCAAAACAACCGTACACATCTGTTCGAAAACACATTGAACATAAAAACGGCAGCATGACAGTATTAAAGAATGTCGATTTAAAGAAATAATACAGGAAGCCTTTATCACTGTGGTTACACTCATCATTCAACAATGTGTATTACTACTAATACTACTACTACTACGAAATACACATTTTTAACTGGAGTTTGTTTTACGAGCCGAAATATCATCACTGCACGGTTTGTTTACTCAAACACATCTCAGATTCGCAAATTTCAAACGTATTCTTAAGCTCAATGATGTTTGCCTTCGCGGAGATTGGTTTTGATGCCGGTTCCATTGGAGAATATGGTCAGAAATGTATATCGTCTAATCAACAGCAAACGTTGTATAGATAGTTGATGAAATAAATTTTATTAGATCTCTTACCAAAATGGAACTGGATTGCTGTAGTTTCTCAAGTTTGGCCACAATCTTTCTAGATCCGGTCGTAGATCCTGCAATAGAATCAGAAGATAAATTTAAACAATGGATCGAAACTGCCAATCAAGTTGAAACATTCTTGACCTGCAAACAAATTTTGTTGGCAGCATTATTGTGAACTTCTAAACTTATTTCCTCCAAGTGATGATGATCGCTCGGAGTCCAATATCGATCCAACTTCAATAATATCTTCATAGGACAAATGGCTGTCAGCTCAATCACTGCCAGTCAGTGGCTGATTCAAATGCAATTGTGAACTTAACAATCATAGTAGACAGTCGATCAACACCCAAATTCATACAGATAACCAACAGAAGTTGGTGAGAACATAATTGAAATGGGCGAAATTTGGATCTGACTCACCTCCAAAATTGTAATATTAAAATTTGACGAACCACTACAATTTGGTTGTTCGTCAGGGCGAATTTTGGGCCTGTAAATAATGACATACGTAATACATTACAATTAACAAAACATATACATCTGTTCAATAAATTGTATACTTTGGAAAAGTGATCATTCATATTTACCGCTAAATAGTTATAAATTCAGTGTGATACTTGTGTATCATTCGGAGTTGCTACATCACTGTAGTTGAAAGGCGTACATACAGGTGCCCATTTCAGTCTTATCAACGACATGGTAATATTTCACAGCCTGCAGTATCGTTGATGCGGTGATCAGTGAAATTACTATCCAGCAGTGAAGCAGTGAATCATGGACCGTATAGTAACTTGATGCCGAACATTGGCTCCACAATCTGAATTCAATCAGCCGCAAGGGAGCACTGTAATCGGTAAGCCAATGGTCAGCATTCGCTTCATAATTCAACACGACTTCGTAAATAATAAATTCAATGTTTTCAAGAATGCTGTTTCATATGAGCGTGCTCAAACCTGCAGTTGTTTCAGATGAGCTCTCATTGTGAAATCGTGGTGATAGTCATTAAATCAATCTTAGCAAGTCGAAGGTTCATAAACCGGTAATATTCAATAATTTTCCGTGCTACTGTCTACATATATTAGAAAACATTACAATGCACATAGTTCATAAATCAGAAATAATCTTACCGCAAATAGTGGATGGTGAAATCATTCAATTCTGGAGGAAAAGGAAGCTAAAGGAGAGAATATCAGATATTAGTTACTGAATTGAACAAAGATGTATGTGAAAATTATACGTAATGAGGCTTAACATCAAGTGCTATTCAAGTGATTAGATAATTTTCACATGTGAAATCAGTTGTGTTGGGTCAATTGCGTTCGACGACTGACAGATGATATACACTTGAATTTACCAATATCAGTCGTCATAGCCCTTAACAGCCGAATTGTGATTACACATTTACTAAATCGGCTGGAATTACGTCAAATTTCAAGAGAATTGTGAGAATGACGTGTCGAGTTGACCTGACATACAGTTGTTATCTTCATGTGTGATGCATTGAAGTAATGCCTTCTCAAGTTGAGCACAACCTGAATAACACATTGCTGAATCACTCTGATCCATATCCACGAATGGAATACTCGTAAGCATTGATTTCCTTGTATATCACTTAATGAAATTCATCTATAAAACGTGTATCGATAAATTCACGTTCATGGTAAACGAAAAACGCTATGTGTAAATGAACGGTTTATTACTTTCCGATCCCAGACAAATGACGGCGGCCAAATAACAGAAAATTGGTAGAAATCAAAATTCAATCGACTGTATACTGCATGCAGAAGATTCATAATTGTAAACACAAGGAACCAGAGTGACCTGCGAAAGGAGGAGAATAACATGGTCAATGAAGTTAGAAACACATTCTTGAGCAATTGAAGGTCTTAGAAATTCCTAATTCACTTGAATATTTTTATACGTGACTTGACAAAATAAAATAATTCACTCAATGAATTGCTGATGAATAAATCTGACCTTCGAAAATTCAATAGCAAATTGTGATCTAAAGAATTTGACAATTTCGTCTGTGAGGAGCAACAACTGGCTATTCATTTCTCAAATAAAGAGTGGTATATGACATTCACCTGGTAATAGTGTTTGTCAAACATGTAATGTAAACAAAACTTCAACTCACTGTGATCTCATCATCAATCGAAATCAGATTATGTATTGTGATAACTGAGTACACGATCATTCGAACGCATTTATATATACACTGTATTGTACGTGATTTTCATCAGTTCAAAAAGATGACACGTTCGCAGAACAAGTAGTGCTATGTTGCATAAAGAAAAGCAATTTTCTCACATGTTTACATGAAGCACAACACATGATACAATTGTCCTCATTCGGAACATGCATTTTATTGAAATAAACTATTCGTATAATCTCTCTTCTGATCGCTCGATCAAGTCAATCACTACTTGACCATCGTATCACAATTCACATTGAAAACTGCTCGATAATTTGAGTCAATCCATTCTCAGTCTAATCATGATGAACTTGACATTTTCATCATTCACTTAGAATAATATCTAGTAGACTGATGGTGCTTATTCAACTAATCAGAATAAATATGATCTGAAGTGTATTTCGTGTCACATTTGATCAGTAATGAAGGATTACGAGTTGAGTCCATTGTGTTAGTTCATCTTTGATGACAGCAATCGGATATTCTCGTGTGTATGATAAGGTTGTCTGGTGCTACACAAACAATAACAAGAAATGATTTCACTCTCAGTATAAGCATAATTTCTTACGAAAGAAATCGTAGACGACTCGATGAAGAGTGATATTACCGAAACACAAATATGGGTTAAATTAGTCTGCAGGTAAATGTGATGAGTGCATTGTGTTGGTGGTGCAACTCTACCATAATTTCTTATCAAGGCTTCTTATCGGCCGTCAAATCGCACATCAATATATGAACTGATGGTGAATCAAATCACTGTGTAATATTCAGTAATGCAGAAAGACAAAAAGCACATCGATTGTGTCGGTTTAAAACTGATGATACTCGGCAGAATCTACACCATATATCATCTCGATCCGATATAAATCATTTGAGTGAGAAGAGAACATCCAAGTGCCTGATTAATAAAGCAATGGCGATGCAACCACTCTCGCTTAGCTAACCACCGATTCACGTGTATGTTGTTTCACACTTACGTTCAATGGAAGACTATTACTGATCCTGAAATAATTGTTGTTTATCAGGAAGAACAGGGTAGTCAATGACAACCTGTAGCATCAGGCTAAATCTATGTGAGCTGAGGAGTTTCTATATTCTTACGGAGCAATCCATTTCTGTAGTCGCTTACGTGAGTTTCCATGGTTGAATGGGAAAACATTCAGCAGATAATCTTTGTGTGATCTCGAGAACCTTGGTCACATCACATTGCACACATTGTTGTAAAGAAGCCTAAAACTAATGGTCAGTCAACACAATACAAAACCATAGTTTCTTATTTTGTGAAGAGGTAATAGATTTCACAATGATGACCTTCGAAAGTGTGTGATCATAACCGATCATTCGTGTGAAACATGCATCATGGCTTGTACTATTGAGTGTACTGTTCTAGAGACAAGAAAGATCAGAATGAGAACACTCACATGATAATGCAGTGTTTCTTCGTTGATTATGAGATGGTTGATAGTCCAATGAATCGGATACGACTAAAGACATATATGAAGCAAGATAAATTCTCTCAATGAGTATTACATGATCTGCTTCATGTAAACGTGTGAGAAATCGTGTTTCTTTATGCAACACAGCATGGTGAGTGTGATAATGAGATATTATGCAATTAACAATAATAGTTGCAATATTTCTTGTGTGAACGTGTCATCTTCTACCATTGAATAACATAACATAAAATAAGGCGTATATAAAACTGCAAGCACAGTGAGTTTGACAAAGAACAACGATCAGCACCAGGTTATTGTTTGACAACATGAATCGATGGATATTGGACCGACATTCATACTTGTATGCACTAAATGGCCTTTTCGTCGCATTGCGGAACTGTTCAGGTATGTGCGTCTACGAAACTATAAATTCCTAGAACTTCGATCGATATAACTCGCTCCACAGAAGCAGGCGAAATGATAAATAGAAAATCAAGTGTTCATTCTTGTTAATTCACGTTAAGCATTATCCAGCGTTATCACTGAGTTAGCATTTTACAAACCGTATCTCATATGAATTGAAGGCCCACAAATAAAGATTTCTTCTTATTCGTAAACTTTTTAAGTTAACCGTTCGCATTGAGAGTGTTATGCAAGTTGTTGATGTTTACCTGAATAACTTCAATAACGCGACTGGGTTTGAAGCAATCGGTATTGAGTTCAAGTTCAAGGGTAAACATCAACCGTGCAATGCAGCTACATCCAGATGATGGGTCTGAAATAGGAAGAAACACACGTGCTGGATTTCTCTGCTAGCCTTCATTCATCTTTGTTCAAAATGTCGTTGGAATTTTGATTGTATGCAATATTTTTAGACTGTTGAGTGAAGTCTGCTGATCATTTAGTTTTCTAATGACTGTTGTTAATACATATAGAGTGAGTGAATTATTATCTCTAAATACAAAACGGTAGCTTGATGACATTGGATTGTATTCTGATCAATTTACAATTGTGATTTTATTCTTAATCAAAGTGCTTGATAGGTTCTTATTGTGAACAACCTACAATAGAACAGAAATGACGATTTTTGAGTTCTGGATGTGATTCCATCATTGCTGAGAAGTGATTGCAATTTGTTGTTACATAACTGAATAGGGTTTTTCGGCAAGATTATTTTCTGTGAGACGGTGACGCTGACCCTACTCACAATCCTCCTTCTTTACAGGGGGTTGTGACCGCAAGTAGCCCTGGAAGAGCTACAGACCAGCCTCAGCTGAAATGAAAATTGAGCAAATATAATGTGAGTGGATAGAACACACATTACGGAAATCGCTAATCCACATCACGAAGCAAGCTTTAAAATGGAACCGTGAGGGCAAACGGAAAAGTGAAACAAGACAACACACTTTGTCAACAATCGGAAGCAGATATGAAAAGAATGAGTCGTTACTGGAAACAACTGGAAAGGATTGCCAAGGACATGTTTGATGACGAATATCGATTGACGGCCTATTCTTTTCCATGAGGTATAACAGGTGTAAGTAATTATTTCAATTCTCAGAAATATCCAAGAAATTGCGCGACCATCGTACATGGTACTTGGGTGGGTACGTTACTCCACGTGACATGGATTAGCTTCATTGGTCACGGCTTCCAAAGACACAAGAGTTAAATTTATGAATTTAATAAAGCTGGTTAGAGTTTCCAGATTATTAACACCTTGAACCAAAAACATACCAGTTAACACGTTGAGGAAAACATCCATCGACATTTAATAAAACCAGAAAAAAGGGTTAATGGAATAATAATAACAATATCGAATTCCGTTATATATCTCTGGTGTGTGCTACTGATACCGATAGATGTTTGTGGTATGTAACAGCAGTCAAACGTTGAATGGCTGGTAGCAGAAGAAACGTGAAGATCGATTTCAAGAAGAGAGAAGAGAACAACGAATCGGAAGAATCAGACAGAATATGAAGTGCCACTGATGTAAAATTTGCAAGTGAAGCGGCGAGACACAAATTTATGAACGAGCCAATCAGATTCAACATAAAAGACCTTGGATTTTGGCACAAAACGCGTGTCCTTGATTCCACTGCTGGCCACTATCCATCTTTGCTTATAATTACTGTAATTATTTTTCATGTATTTTGGATATAATACAAAGTACATGTGAACTAATATAGTTAATATGAGTGGATACATCTTTGTGTGTGTATTTGAAATCACTATGATTGTGTTACATTCATTGGTATATTTGAACATTGATACAGATGGTCGATTATAAAGATCAGTCTATGTTAGTGTATTATGGATAATCATTATTCATTCTATTGAGTCTTCAATGTTGATCATCATTATATTTTCATATCAACATTGTTTCATGAAAGTTTTGTTGAAATTGCTGAACAGTTGGATTGTGTTATGATCAGAAAGAGGAAGTTGTTATGGAGATTGTAGTTGAGTTCATGAGTCAACGTAAGCTAGATAAGCGTCTAAAACATAGGAACAGTAGTTGACCATTTCATCTTAGTATGGGATTCCTCAATGGTGTGTATTCATAACCCTGCACAAGAAATGAGAACCAAAGACCTTTGGTCTCACACACGAACAGTTACACTGTAGACCATTGAGTTGGTATCCAACGTTGTTGATGTTTAGCTTCCTTCGTTCCGTGAATTGCTGCGCAATTATTCTAAAAATATCTGAGGTAGAGACCTCATTTTGATCATACCTGTTATGTGCTCAGTACTGACTAGCTCCAAAACAATTTCCTGGAGTTCTAGTGAGAAGCCGTTACCTGTGATGTTCAATCCCTGTGGGGTAGATAGAAGTGTTTGCGTGTGCGAGATCGAAAGTTCTGGGTTTGCATCTTGCATTCGCAGTCGTTATTGTGTACTGTCAAGGAGTTCCATACTAGCATGAAATGGAAGTCTAATGATTCTAGGTTTAGAATGTCTATCCATTTCACATTGACTCCTGATGTTGATCAATTATTAACCATATATGTTTCATCTCAATGATGTGTGCACTGCTTTTGTTTTTTAAAAGTAAACTTACTCCTATTTATAAATGTGGTTTTCGATTCATTTTATCTTATTCGAGAGGGCCAAAGTATTCATATTTTATTGGTCTACAAAATAGCAAAGGAGCTTGTGAATGAGAAATGATAATGATTGTCGCCAATGATACAAGAAACAAATAATAATGAAGCTCAACACATGATACAATTGTCCTCATTCGGAACATGCACTTTATTGAAATAAACTATTTGTATAATCTCTCTTCTGATCGCTCGATCAAGTCAATCACTACTTGACCATCGTATCACAATTCACATTGAAAAATGCTCGATAATTTTAGACAATCTATTCTTAGTTCAATCATGATGAACATGACATTTTCATCATTCACTTAGATTAATATCTGGTAGACTTTTGAAGTCCATCCAACTAATCAGATTAAATATCACCTGAAGTGTATTTCGTGTCACATTTGATCAGTAATGAGGGATTATGAGTTGAGTCCATTGTGTTAGTTCATCTTTGATGATAGCAATCGGATATTCTCGTGTGTATGATAAGGTTGTCTGGTGCTACACAAACAATAACAAGAAATGATTTCACTCTCAGTATAAGCATAATTTCTTACGAAAGAAATCGTAGACGACTCGATGAAGAGTGATATTACCGAAACACAAATATGAGTTAAATTAGTCTGCAGTTTGATGTGATCAGTGCATTGTGTTGGTGGTGCAACTCTACCATAATTTCTTATCAAGGCTTCTTATCGGCCGTCAAATCGCACATCAATATATGAACTGATGGTGAATCAAATCACTGTGTAATATTCAGTAATGCACAGTGATAAAAAGCACATCGATTGTGTCGGTTTAAAATTGATGATACTCGGCTGAAACTACATCATATATCATCACGATCCGATATAAATCATTTGAGTGAGAAGAGAACATCCAAGTGCCTGACTAATAAAACAATGGTGATGCAACCACTCTCGCGTTCACGAGTTTTTTCAAGATGTCTAGCTACTTAATAATTGTAACAGTAGTATAAATTTAAACATCAAAAATGTTTATGTAATTGGCGCAAAATTGGTGAGTAACAATTACCGTGACGTGACGAATGCGTCTTAGCCGTCATAGAAATACACATCAGTATAACAACTGAGATTTAATCAAATCACTCGGCAGAATCTACGCCATATATCATCACGATCCGATATAAATCATTTGAGTGAGGAGAGTACATCCAAGTGCCTGATTATTAAAGCAATGATGATGCAACCACTCTCGCTTAGTTAACCACCGATTCACGTGTATGTTGTTTCACACTTACGTTCAATGGAAGACTATTACTGATCCTGAAAAAATTGTTGTTTATCTGGAAGAACACGGTAGTCAATGACACCTCACCACACCACACCATTGAACTGTGAGTCTAGAAGCATTATTTGTCGGGTTTCATTCAATCGTGCGTCGACCATCTAAATATTAGGCTTATGAAATCGCACAAAATTTCGGATTGACATCAACTTGATTTCAGAAATTGAGCATCTTGTTTGAATGTTACAAAGGCAAGAAATACGGATTCCTACTATAATTTCACTTTGAAATTATGTTAAGAACAATGCCTAAGACTAATGGTCAGTCGACACAAAATAAAACAAAAGTTCTTTGTTGTAAAAAGAAGTGATGGATTCGACAATGATGAGCTTCGAAACCGTAAGATTATAACTGATCATTTGAGTGAAACATGTCACATGGCTTGTACTGGAGAAAGAACTGTTGTTGAGTTAATGATCATCAAAAAAGGAATGCTGAAATGATTAGTCAGTAGTTATTCGTTGATTATCAGATGGTTGGTGGTCCGATGAATCGGATCAGACTAAACACATGCATGAAGTAGAATTATTTCTATCAATGAGTATCACGTGTTTTGTTTCATGTATACATGTAAGAAAATCGTGTTTTTTTAATACAACACAGCATGGTGTGTGAGATTATGAGGTATTATGCAGTCAGCATCAATAATTGCAATATTTCATGTGTGAACGTGTCATTGTCTATCACTGATTAACATCACAATTTATTAACTGATTAGATTTGTGATGAGAGCACAGTGATTTCGACAATGAACAAAGTTCATCATTATGTCATTGATTGACAACACGAATCGATTGATGTTAGACCAACATCAAAACCCGGAATCACTGAATTGCCATTTCATCTTATTGTGGGACTGTTTAGCAGTACTCTAACAAACTGGACATGAGCGCGACTGAACTCTTAATCTGTAGACCACTGAGCCGACACCCAACGGTGTTAATTTCTAATCTCAATCAATCCACGAAAATGTGCGATCATTTCCAGGGTACTGAGGTAGATTCCTGTTTTCATGTGACATGGATGAACTCTATGGGTCACGGCTTCTCAAGAAACAACAGTGAAATTTATGAAGTTAGTAATCCTTGTTCGAGATTAATAACACCTTGAAGAAATTGTTCTTCAAATTTGAATGAAAGTGGAAAATAGGGTTAATAGAACAATAATAATAATGATATATACTTCGTGTGTGCTACTGATGTCGATAAATATAAGTAGTTTGTAACACCATTCAAAAGTTGGACGGCTGGCAGCAGAAGAAATATGAAGAGAGAAAGGAATCGAGGATAGGAAGAATCAGACGGGATGTGAAGAACAAGGGATGGCAAATTTGCAATGAAGCGTTTAATGTATGCTATTCACATTTCAACAAAAATAATCCTGTAATTTTTGCGTTGTAGGTTAAATGTTCGGCGGTTGTCCATCGAAGAAAACTCCTGCTTCAGCTTGTTTGTCTTGTCAGTATTCCAACACTCACACAAATCGAATGATGAAGTGTGGTCTATCTGTGTCGCTTCTTTTTTATCAATATTTATTTGTTCACATAAATAACAAGTTAAACGCAATATAACGTACGTTTCCGTGTTATTCGCCAGTACTAAACTTGCTTGTTATAAACAGAACAATATTCGGACACAGAATTTGGACAGGTTTACTACCACAATGTGACGCACAGTTAAAATCAGTTTGATTTTATCCACTGCATCAGACAGAAATGAACAAAATCAGGTGTGTCGAAACACCACAAATTAATGATTATTTTTTGAGATTTGTTTGCTTGTCAATTGTTAATATCATCGGATTTTAAAAGAGATTATCACCATTTAGTTTAATCATCGTTGTACATTACAATATTGATGATTGAATGACATTTTGAGATTTAGTCTGTCAACAGATTCCTAAATAAAATGATATGCACTATGCACAGAAGTGCAAAAGAACCAACGATGTTTTGTAAATATACAAGTTATTTTCTCACTTGATAGAAAGATCTGAGAGTATGATAAGTCACAGTGTGTTTCATTGAGTTTCCGTGGTCCTTCCAACATAGTGACGTAAGAGAAAACGGGCTGTTGTACTAGTATATGTCATCCAATTATACTCACAGATTATTCTCTTACCATTCAGTTGATATTTTGATAAGAACACCGTCCGCTTGAAACGCCATCGCGTTATCCACTTAGCTACTGGGTCCTGATAGCCACTTGCTTGTGCGATGGGGTGAAGTTTAATTCACTTGATATTGTTTGTGTTTTTTATTTGTTTGAATCTTCCCATTGATGTTTAGGACTGAAATTGTTCAGTCTCTTATTGGCATATGTGCATACTGTGCGTATGCCTCGATATTGCCTTAATTTACAAGCATTATAAGCAAAGATGGCATGCGCACAGTATGCACATATGCCAATAAGAGACTGAACAATTTCAGTCCTAAACATCAATGGGAAGATTCAAATAAAACAATATCAAGTGAATGTACCATAAATGATTTATGCATTGGTTACTTGTTGATTTGAAACACAAATGAAATGTACATTTTGAAGTAGATACGCAAAGTGATACTGAACTCGTTAGGTTTCATGTCTTTTTATACTCAAATGACCAATTTTGAGAAACACGAGCATGAATACGATGTTAACTTGATAGACAATATCGAATAACTGTATGTGTGACTGAGCGAGAACGCGGATAAATTTCACTTCAGTGAACCACACAATAACTAGTACTTGGAGTATTTTCCACCAACAATTCCGTCCACATATAGTGTCTCAGAACTACGGCAGAAACAGAAAACTATTGAGCTCAACTATCTAATTGACTTCACGAATCCATATAAATCAAACAACGATTGAAAACTATCATCATGTGTATAATTTTAAATCCTCCATTAACACTCACTGATTATTCTCTTACCATTCAGTTGATATTTTGATAAGAACACGAAATTGTGTCTGAAAGATTCTGTAATTTTTTATTCAACTACATTTGATTGTTATCATAAAAGACTGTTGTGGAGATTTTACTAATTTAATAGTTGATTAAATTAAACCTTGACCACCATAGAAAACCTGGACGGAACAGCCGACCGTTTTGTCTTAATATGGAAATCCTCAGAAGTGCTCATTCACGATCCCACCGGTGAGATTCGACTACACTGAACAATACCATACTACGATGAGTAGGCCATCTAGTACTTCCTTGTTTTCATTAAATAAATGTTTCATTATTGTAGTGCTAAAAAAGCATTCCAGTGATTCATGGCTTGATCACTGTTATTTGATGACATTTATTCTCTCATTGTAACTTGTAAATTTTAAAACACTTTAAAGGTTTTTCCAATAGTCCGCTTTATTCAAAAGACCTTTTTGAATGACCATCATCTATGTTATTCTGTCTACTGTCATTATTTTATGTTCAGTCTATCCAATAACGAGAAAGATGTCTTGACATCACAATCAAAGATTGATAATCCCGATGTTTGTCCGTAAAAATGTGCAGGTATGCTCACCGCGCTTTTTGTTTCTGGATATTTTAGTTGTTTGTTCGATAATTTCCATATATTAGCGGAGATTCTATTTTACACATCAATCTCATCTGTACCATCATTGAAAACCAGAGAGCAGTTCATCTTAATCTGGCAATTCTCAGCCGTGTGCATTAATGAATTCAATGCTGGATTTTGAATTTACAGCCTCCCGACATACGTCCAAATGCCTTATATTTCGAAAACAGAGACGATATTTCAACAGTGATCATGTCTAATTTTAATGAATGATCTGTCAGTGCCTACAATGGAAAACTATTTCACATCAAACAACATTGGGATTCGTAAGAGACGTCTGATCTGAAAAATGTCATTAATAGCATCTTGATGTTTTTTATTGGGGATCACACAAGTATTATCAGTTCATCGTACATTAATAGATTGATTAAGATTTTTATTTTGTGTGTAAGAATATTTTTCGTTGAACGTAACTTTATCAGCTATCTAATGTGTATAGTGAATTAACTCAGCGGTTACAATGATGTGAAAATCGAACTATTCCGTACAATTTTTCGAAAGGATTCATCAAGTATTATTTAACGGAATTCATGCTTAATCCTTTTTGTCATAACGGATTGAAGGTAAGTGTGATGTCTATTTTCAGACCGTAACTCGATAGAGACAATGATGAACGGTGGCGCAATTTTGTGGACTAGTTGAATTTGTACATGAACAGTGTTATATTCTGTGTCAGTTGTTCAGATGTTAAGCGATTGACAGCGAGACAAAATGTACTGGGTTAGAGTGTCGTGTTATGGATTGCGGATGAGCAGTGCTGAAATGTTTCATACTGGAACGAATGGTCCATCCCGCGCTTCCATGTTTTTCAGTTTTCTAGCTTTAATGGAGTCATGAATTCAACTAAATTGTGTAACGATTTAAATCCAACTGAAACCACTCCATTCCTTATACACTGAGATGTTCTACAAAATCTCTATTTACTGAACGCACTTAACCACGAATGTTGTAGGTCAGATTTCCGTATTATCGTTCAGTGTATGTGTATTCTCTAAAGTCTGTGAATGATGATTGTTAAAGACAAGAGTAATTTTGTAAGGTCAGTCATTCCGTTTTGAACAGGCACTACAGTGAAATGTCCCTCGATGATTATTTTGATGATTATGGTTAACTTTTGTAGATGAAATAAAGATTGCTGAATACTCCTTGATTATGAATTTGGAGAATAGCTGTTTGTGAAGAAAACTGAGATAAATGATGGATGGAAATACGATCAAAGCACATTCTGATGGTAACTTTCATGAGAATAATATGACTAGATATCGTTGTGTTAACTTAAACTCAAAATCTCAGAATGATTAATAGTTCACAGGTAGTAACCTGTGAGATTGTTTGTGGTCAATGTATTCTCAACATGATAAGTTGATCCATATAAACATATCAAAAAACAAGTTGACTGTTTCATAAATGGGGGATTCCATTAAGGTTATGGAATTCGAATGACCTCGACACAGAGGCACATTTCATTATCAAGTAAAACAACAAATGAGGCCACACAGTCTGTGATGAACAGAGTTATATAAACCTCCACGTTGAGATTTCGTGAAAATGTTTTGTTTGTGTGTTTAATGCATACAAAATTCAAGCTAATCGAATCGAGAGTTGATTTCAAAATTTTGCTTAACTGTTCACGTAACAAACAAAAATATCACCATTATGTCAGAAGTATTTAGGGCAACGAACCAACCAACCAACCAACTAATAAAACATTGGCGGTCGAGCATTTAGGGTTTAGCTGACACTACTAAAAAAAATACACTTATTACGAACGCTTCAATAGTGGGTTTTCAAAGTAAGTAAAATCAGTAATTCTCACTATTTATGAGAAGAAGTACAGAATCAGTGCATCCACCGATTGGTTGAAGGAAACGATACGGATTCTAAAGTATCTGGATAACAGCTTTATGTCATTTAGATATTTTCACAAGTAATCTATCTGTGTTTGTTTTCATGCAGCATTATGTTAACTAACCGCCAACCTATTCAGGTACATTTGTGAAAAATGTACTAGCTTTCGCTGTACACATATCAATTAGTCTAATCAGAGATACCGTGCTTACTGTTGATTAGTCACATCTTATCACATGTTATCTTTTTGCATATAAGTTTATTTAAAAAACTGTAGATATTTGCAGCTTGACGTAGATTGATGAATAGTTAAACTTTGGAAGGTTTTATATGCGTTGGGTACAAATATATCACGGGTTCTGTCGAATCGATGGTTTATTTAATCGATTATCGTCAATGCCATTGATAATAACGGTTTCATGGTAAACTGTCTCGATGAGGTTCATTTTAAATATTCATGGGAGTAGACACGCACTCAACAATATGGCGAACAGATGCACAATTCGTTTACTCAGAATATCAGTGAACAGATGTGTTTGTAATATTCAAAAAAAACGACCAGTGATGTATGAAATGAGGCAGATAATGAATAAGAAGAATACATATGTACTGCTATGTTTGAGATATTGGCTTATCTGTTTCTCAAAGCCAGTCCATTTTCTACCGATTCTCTTATTTGTTTGTGAAACACAGATGCAAAGACTAAGCAAGAAAAAATCTATGGTCCTGTATTGGTAGAACTGTTGAAGCAGCAGCTGCTAGGACGTATCCAGATGCTGGCAGACATTTGAAGTGCGTCTACGTCCCAGAGTGGCTGATACATTTCTATTTTCATTCTGTCAGTCGATGACACCGTAAATATTATTGTTGATTTTCATCGCGATCGTGATGCTGATGTTACTTTTGATATGTGAATTCAGCGTTTAGATAATCTACTTATCTCGAATTTTAACAATTAAGGCTGTGTGAGACAGGTTCAGCCGCTACTTAGAAACATTTAATGCAAATTCGGATGCAATGCAATGTTGAGACATGGTTTTTAAACATGAGTCACTAGTCAACACTGGTCTGATGAGACTTCATTTATTGTATAACGTTTCTTGATAATTGCTTCGGCTACTAGATTAAGAAATTCAATTTCTCCTATTCTTCCGCTTCTCAACACCAGATTGAGTTTTAAATGATGTTGAAACGCAGACATTCAAACATTTAAACAATTCTAATATATAACAGTAGCTTTTACGAAAGTCATTCCATGATGAATGAACATACTTCAGAATTCCTCTCAACAATCATCGTCAACTAATTCAGTGTCTGAAACGACTCATTCAATTCACATGACATATTGCCTGCAAATGAATTCAAAGAGGAATATAATTGCTAAGCTGACTTAATCATCATGTGACAACGTACACGATTTAATGAGATTGCGAGTGAATTTAAAGCAGCGTTTACCATATTCAACGAGGCTTAGGAGAATTTTTCTATTCCATAGCCTTACAATTAGTTGATTTGTTAAATCTCGTACCCGAATTCATTATGCAACTGGTTAACGCATTGATAGCAATAATGATTAGTTATCCTACCACTATTTCAGGCAACGATTGAGTCAGTCCATTTACTTTGACTGCAGATTCAGAGAGACGATTAGGTGCAATTATTGTGATCACTTCCAAAGATATGAATATATTTGTAAAATATAAATGACTTTTGATCACAGATCAATTGCATTGTCTTCGAACAACTATGAACGTGTAGTTCACAACATCTACTTTTCAACAGCTCACTGATTTGTCGATAGTAGTATGTGCGACGTACGACTGAATAATCAAACAACATATGCTATGCGGCATTGAAGTTATTATAACTAAAGTGATACGAACTGCGTTGTCTATAATTACTTATATTTGCTGTTTTGTTGATAAATCATTTGTCGTGCTAGGATCACTGATATGTGTGGCTTCATGAACGGAATCCATTCATTACTACACAATTCATTCTACAGTTCCGATACTTTTGGAGTCAGATGATCATTATGAAGTTGACTTAACAGTGTTGGTGTATCTTGAATACAAATGGTGAAAATAATTTATTATACTTCGAAAGACCTACTCATCGACAGATGTTACAATGTATGGTCCATTCGACACAGTAATTCGTAAACATGTATACTTCACAAATATTAAGTAACCGAATGAGTGAACATGATTTAAATTTATTATTAAACATAGATTTACTGTTGCTAATTCACGCATTTATCAATATGGGGGAAGAATGAACTGTTTAGGACAGTTGCCATTGAACGGGCAATCAATGTAGCTTTGATTTAGGCTGAGGCAAAACTGCACCTGTTCCAGTAGATGCACCTCATTCTACAAAAAAGAAAGAATGACAGCGTTTATATAATATTTCACAACGTCCATAATCAAATTCTGCTCTAAAGATATCAATGAACATAAGCTTTTCAGAAAAATTCAAACATCGGAAGTATTGTTGGTTCACAAATTTGATTAGAACTAAACGTTTCGCATAATTGGTAATTGAAGATTTTCTACTGATTCTTAATGAACGTATAATGTGTAAAATTACTACAATTTTTGCAAGCGATTGGTGAAATATCTGATTATTATAAGCAATTTCGAATAGTGGCTAGCAGTGGAATTCAGGACGAGCGATTCGTTCTATTCGGAACTCATCTGCTGGAAGTATTTGCATCTCAGATTTGCTGTTCACTCCGTGACATGCAACCTGTAGCTTTCGCATCGAACACCATCACGTGATACACTTACATACTAAATCTTGATAGCCACCTATGTTTGCAATTGGGTGAAGTTTAAACATAGTTGCTTTAATCTGCACTCATTCTTAGACTCGATCAATCTTTGATTATAAAGCATGAGAATTAAGACCATATCGAGGCGATCCGCACAGGATGCACATATGGCAACAAGAGACGGATCATTTGCAGTCCTGAACAACAATGAGAAGGTACAAGCGAACAACACCATGTGAATATCTAATTATGGTTGACCGATGTTGCTCCAAATTCAATGGGGGGTCAGAACATTCTCTATCGTCAGTGACCGCTGAATGTTTCACATTTACTTATTGCTTGAGTAGCGTCAAGAGGGTCTCCGTATTGTTTTAAGTGTAGTGGATGTGCTTATATTTGTTTGTGCGTCTGTTCACTTCATATGATTCTATATTTGAGATAAACTACATTTATTGCCCAATAATATTTTTACTAACAATTTACTCAAATGCCATTTAACAGTTACGTAGCATTCGGATTGCACGATAAGTAAACGTGTGTTGTTAACATATGCAATGGAATCGGTTAATGATTACTGATACACTTACCTGTCCAGTTTTGTTGGTGCACTTCAAAGATGCATTATGACCGAATTCTTCCTGCAATATTCTCTGTAAAACATTTGTCTATTCAAGGTAAAACAACAGTCTATTTATAATGCGAATGAAGTGTGGTGACAGAAATGGTCAATTAAATGTTATTTTCAAATATGAAGTGGTAGAGGGACAGAGAGGCAGCTTGAAGGGGCTGCCTAACATTTACATATAAATAAAACTACTATTACTAGTACCTCTTTTGGTTAACAGATAATTTACTGAAAAACAACAGCCTACAAAATTTCGGTTGTGACATGAAGAAATTCAAGTTCCTTTTATCGTGATAGATGCGTATGTATCCAAGTGTACTTCGTTTCGTCTTTTATCTAGAGTAGTAATAAATTTACTGTCCCTGACACTTGATCATTGAAATTCTAAATCCTTGTTTTGCAAAACAAAAGTGACATTAACATTCAATTCTCACAGTGACCTTATGATTTTAGTAACTGCATTCACCGCGACAGAATTCATACAGCATTCACATCACTTTAAATAGTTAGTAGATATCTCTTGGAGTCAGCGTATTATGTCAGAGCATCGCGTTTAACTTCAATAGAGTTATGTTATTTAACAATTTACGTTGACACGGTTGATTATGCAATGACATATCCGCCTTGAAATAAGTGCACATTCTTGCCAATCATGAGTAATTACAGATGTGACGGATGTTTGAACTGACTGATATCCCTACCTTTATATAATCGAGCATACATGATAGAGTGACCGTGAGACTATTTATCAGTTGTAGAGTAAACTTACATCATATGGTTTGTAACGATCTGGTATGATTCTGTAGTGTATTAGTTTTCTAAAATAATAGAAAACAAATAGAAAGAAAGACATGAGATGGATTGGAACACTTTAACATATATTCACTTGCACAGTAGCAATAAACATCTAGTTTCTACTCATCAGATATTAATTGCTTCATCACCCGATACGCATAATTAAATTGTACGCTATTCTCAATTGTACTAATGTAACCAATTTAGTCTGTAAGAGGCATTCTGGATTCCAATTATGTGGGCACAACACATCTGTTCATATTTATTATTGTAAGTCTGTTTCACATGTTGATCAGGATTGTACAGGTGATCAATATGGATAACCACATTTCTAATCGAGACTGGGACGCACAATTCTTCAATCATTGTATAAAAATCTAATCATAAATTGATTACAACATAAATCGCTCACTGTAGTATGTCCAGACCTTTCTTCTGATCAATAGCGAATTTAAAGTAACCGTGTTGATTACGTATTCGAGGGTCTTGTACTGCACACGAACCATAGTTTTCAAATTCTTGTTTCCTAAAAGTGAACACAGGTAAACGTTTTTCGTTCAGTGACCACATGTCAATTAAAGAATACACGATAATGACTTCAAACTGTCCTCGGATACTAATATTGCGATTTTAATATTTGTTGGAAGTCCCTTCGTTTGAAACATCTGAATTTTGAAGATTCAAAACAACCGTACACATCTGTTCGAAAACACATTGAACATAAAAACGGCAGCATGACAGTATTAAAGAATGTCGATTTAAAGAAATAATACAGGAAGCCTTTATCACTGTGGTTACACTCATCATTCAACAATGTGTATTACTACTAATACTACTACTACTACGAAATACACATTTTTAACTGGAGTTTGTTTTACGAGCCGAAATATCATCACTGCACGGTTTGTTTACTCAAACACATCTCAGATTCGCAAATTTCAAACGTATTCTTAAGCTCAATGATGTTTGCCTTCGCGGAGATTGGTTTTGATGCCGGTTCCATTGGAGAATATGGTCAGAAATGTATATCGTCTAATCAACAGCAAACGTTGTATAGATAGTTGATGAAATAAATTTTATTAGATCTCTTACCAAAATGGAACTGGATTGCTGTAGTTTCTCAAGTTTGGCCACAATCTTTCTAGATCCGGTCGTAGATCCTGCAATAGAATCAGAAGATAAATTTAAACAATGGATCGAAACTGCCAATCAAGTTGAAACATTCTTGACCTGCAAACAAATTTTGTTGGCAGCATTATTGTGAACTTCTAAACTTATTTCCTCCAAGTGATGATGATCGCTCGGAATCCAATATCGATCCAAATTCAATAATATCTTCTTAGGACAAATGGCTATCAGCTCAATCACTGCCAGTCAGTGGCTGATTCAAATGCAATTGTGAACTTAACAATCATAGTAGACAGTCGATCAACACCCAAATTCATACAGATAACCAACAGAAGTTGGTGAGAACATAATTGAAATGGGCGAAATTTGGATCTGACTCACCTCCAAAATTGTAATATTAAAATTTGAAGAACCACTACAATTCGGTTGTTCGTCAGGGCGAATTTTGGGCCTGTAAATAATGACATACGTAATACATTACAATTAACCAAACATATACATCTGTTCAATAAATTGTATACTTTGGAAAAGTGATCATTCATATTTACCGCTAATTAGTTATAAATTCAGTGTGATACTTGTGTATCATTCGGAGTTGCTACATCACTGTAGTTGAAAGGTGTACATACAGGTGCCCATATCAGTCTTATCAACGACATGGTATTATTTCACAGCATGCCGTAACGTTGATGCAGTTATCAGTGAAATTACTATCCAGCAGTGAAGAAGTGAAACATGGAACGCAAAGTAATATGATGCCGAACATTGGCTCCACAATCTGAATTCAATCAGCCGCAAGGAGGCACTGTAATCGGTAAGCCAATGGTCAGCATTCACTTCATAATTCAACACGACTTGGTAAATAATAAATTCAATGTTTTCAAGAATGCTGTTTCATATGAGCGTGCTCAAACCTGCAGTTGTTTCAGATGAGCTCTCATTGTGAAATCGTGGTGATAGTCATTAAATCAATCTTAGCAAGTCGAAGGTTCATAAACCGGTAATATTCAATAATTTTCCGTGCTACTGTCTACATATATTAGAAAACATTACAATGCACATAGTTCATAAATCAGAAATAATCTTACCGCAAATAGTGAATGGTGAAATCATTCAATTCTGGAGGAAAAGGAAGCTAAAGGAGAGAATATCAGATATTAGTTACTGAATTGAACAAAGATGTATGTGAAAATAATACGTAATGAGGCTTAACATCAAGTGCTATTCAAGTGATTAGATAATTTTCACATGTGAAATCAGTTGTGTTGGGTCAATTGCGTTCGACGACTGACAGATGATATACACTTGAATTTACCAATATCAGTCGTCATAGCCCTTAACAGCCGAATTGTGATTACACATTTACTAAATCGGCTGGAATTACGTCAAATTTCAAGAGAACTGTGAGAATGACGTGTCGAGTTGACCTGACATACAGTTGTTATCTTCATGTGTGATGCATTGAAGTAATGCCTTCGCAAGTTGAGCACAACCTGAATAACACATTGCTGAATCACTCTGATCCATATCCACGAATGGAATACTCGTAAGCATTGATTTCCTTGTATATCACTTAATGAAATTCATCTATAAAACGTGTATCGATAAATTCGCGTTCATGGTAAACGAAAAACGCTATGTGTAAATGAACGGTTTATTACTTTCCGATCCCAGACAAATGACGGCGGCCAAATAACAGAAAATTGGTAGAAATCAAAATTCATTCGACTGTATACTGCATGCAGAAGATTCATAATTGTAAACACAAGGAACCAGAGTGACCTGCGAAAGGAGGAGAATAACATGGTCAATGAAGTTAGAAACACATTCTTGAGCAATTGAAGGTCTTAGAAATTCCTAATTCACTTGAATATTTTTATACGTGACTTGACAAAATAAAATAATTCACTCAATGAATTGCTGATGAATAAATCTGACCTTCGAAAATTCAATAGCAAATTGTGATCTAAAGAATTTTACAATTTCGTCTGTGAGGAGCAACAACTGGCTATTCATTTCTCAAATAAAGAGTGGTATATGACATTCACCTGGTAATAGTGTTTGTCAAACATGTAATGTAAACAAAACTTCAACTCACTGTGATCTCATCATCAATCGAAATCAGATTATGTATTGTGATAACTGAGTACACGATCATTCGAACGCATTTATATATACACTGTATTGTACGTGATTTTCATCAGTTCAAAAAGATGACACGTTCGCAGAACAAGTAGTGCTATGTTGCATAAAGAAAAGCAATTTTCTCACATGTTTACATGAAGCACAACACATGATACAATTGTCCTCATTTGGAACATGCATTTTATTGAAATAAACTATTCGTATAATTTCTCTGCTAATCGCTCGATCAAGTCAATCACTACTTGACCATCGTATCACAATTCACATTGAAAAATGCTCGATAATTTTAGACAATCTATTCTTAGTTCAATCATGATGAACATGACATTTTCACCATTCACTTAGATTAATATCTGGTAGACTTTTGAAGTCCATCCAACTAATCAGATTAAATATCACCTGAAGTGTATTTCGTGTCACATTTGATCAGTAATGAGGGATTATGAGTTGAGTCGATTGTGTTACTTCATCATTGATGATAGCAATCGGATATTCTCGTGTGTATGATAACGGTTTCTGGAGCTACACAAACAATAATAAGAAATGATTTCACTCTCAGCATAAGCATAATTTCTTACGAAAGAAATCGTAGATGACTCGATGAAGAGTGATATTACCGAAACACAAATATGAGTTAAATTAGTCTGCAGTTTGATGTGATCAGTGCATTGTGTTGGTGGTGCAACTCTACCATAATTTCTTATCAAGGCTTCTTATCGGCCGTCAAATCGCACATCAATATATGAACTGATGGTGAATCAAATCACTGTGTAATATTCAGTAATGCACAGTGATAAAAAGCACATCGATTGTGTCGGTTTAAAATTGATGATACTCGGCTGAAACTACATCATATATCATCACGATCCGATATAAATCATTTGAGTGAGAAGAGAACATCCAAGTGCCTGACTAATAAAACAATGGTGATGCAACCACTCTCGCTTAGTTAACCACCGATTCACGTGTATGTTGTTTCACACTTACGTTCAATGGAAGACTATTACTGATCCTGAAAAAATTGTTGTTTATCTGGAAGAACACGGTAGTCAATGACACCTCACCACACCACACCATTGAACTGTGAGTCTAGAAGCATTATTTGTCGGGTTTCATTCAATCGTGCGTCGACCATCTAAATATTAGGCTTATGAAATCGCACAAAATTTCGGATTGACATCAACTTGATTTCAGAAATTGAGCATCTTGTTTGAATGTTACAAAGGCAAGAAATACGGATTCCTACTATAATTTCACTTTGAAATTATGTTAAGAACAATGCCTAAGACTAATGGTCAGTCGACACAAAATAAAACAAAAGTTCTTTGTTGTAAAAAGAAGTGATGGATTCGACAATGATGAGCTTCGAAACCGTAAGATTATAACTGATCATTTGAGTGAAACATGTCACATGGCTTGTACTGGAGAAAGAACTGTTGTTGAGTTAATGATCATCAAAAAAGGAATGCTGAAATGATTAGTCAGTAGTTATTCGTTGATTATCAGATGGTTGGTGGTCCGATGAATCGGATCAGACTAAACACATGCATGAAGTAGAATTATTTCTATCAATGAGTATCACGTGTTTTGTTTCATGTATACATGTAAGAAAATCGTGTTTTTTTAATACAACACAGCATGGTGTGTGAGATTATGAGGTATTATGCAGTCAGCATCAATAATTGCAATATTTCATGTGTGAACGTGTCATTGTCTATCACTGATTAACATCACAATTTATTAACTGATTAGATTTGTGATGAGAGCACAGTGATTTCGACAATGAATAAAGTTCATCATTATGTCATTGATTGACAACACGAATCGATTGATGTTAGACCAACATTGAAATCCGGAATCACTGAATCGCCATTTCCTCTTATTGTGGGACTGTTTAGCAGTACGACTGTAACAACATGCACGTGCGATTTGAACCAATGCCGTTCAGTCTCGCGACTGAACTCTTAATCTGTAGATCACTGAGCCGACACCCAACGGTGTTAATTTCTAATCTTAATCAATCCACGAAAATGTGCGATCATTTCCAGGGTACTGAGGTAGATTCCTGTTTTCATGTGACATGGATGAACTCTATGGGTCACGGCTTCTCAAGAAACAACAGTGAAATTTATGAAGTTAGTAATCCTTGTTCGAGATTAATAACACCTTGAAGAAATTGTTCTTCAAATTTGAATGAAAGTGGAAAATAGGGTTAATAGAACAATAATAATAATGATATATACTTCGTGTGTGCTACTGATGTCGATAAATATAAGTAGTTTGTAACACCATTCAAAAGTTGGACGGCTGGCAGCAGAAGAAATATGAAGAGAGAAAGGAATCGAGGATAGGAAGAATCAGACGGGATGTGAAGAACAAGGGATGGCAAATTTGCAATGAAGCGTTTAATGTATGCTATTCACATTTCAACAAAAATAATCCTGTAATTTTTGCGTTGTAGGTTAAATGTTCGGCGGTTGTCCATCGAAGAAAACTCCTGCTTCAGCTTGTTTGTCTTGTCAGTATTCCAACACTCACACAAATCGAATGATGAAGTGTGGTCTATCTGTGTCGCTTCTTTTTTATCAATATTTATTTGTTCACATAAATAACAAGTTAAACGCAATATAACGTACGTTTCCGTGTTATTCGCCAGTACTAAACTTGCTTGTTATAAACAGAACAATATTCGGACACAGAATTTGGACAGGTTTACTACCACAATGTGACGCACAGTTAAAATCAGTTTGATTTTATCCACTGCATCAGACAGAAATGAACAAAATCAGGTGTGTCGAAACACCACAAATTAATGATTATTTTTTGAGATTTGTTTGCTTGTCAATTGTTAATATCATCGGATTTTAAAAGAGATTATCACCATTTAGTTTAATCATCGTTGTACATTACAATATTGATGATTGAATGACATTTTGAGATTTAGTCTGTCAACAGATTCCTAAATAAAATGATATGCACTATGCACAGAAGTGCAAAAGAACCAACGATGTTTTGTAAATATACAAGTTATTTTCTCACTTGATAGAAAGATCTGAGAGTATGATAAGTCACAGTGTGTTTCATTGAGTTTCCGTGGTCCTTCCAACATAGTGACGTAAGAGAAAACGGGCTGTTGTACTAGTATATGTCATCCAATTATACTCACAGATTATTCTCTTACCATTCAGTTGATATTTTGATAAGAACACCGTCCGCTTGAAACGCCATCGCGTTATCCACTTAGCTACTGGGTCCTGATAGCCACTTGCTTGTGCGATGGGGTGAAGTTTAATTCACTTGATATTGTTTGTGTTTTTTATTTGTTTGAATCTTCCCATTGATGTTTAGGACTGAAATTGTTCAGTCTCTTATTGGCATATGTGCATACTGTGCGTATGCCTCGATATTGCCTTAATTTACAAGCATTATAAGCAAAGATGGCATGCGCACAGTATGCACATATGCCAATAAGAGACTGAACAATTTCAGTCCTAAACATCAATGGGAAGATTCAAATAAAACAATATCAAGTGAATGTACCATAAATGATTTATGCATTGGTTACTTGTTGATTTGAAACACAAATGAAATGTACATTTTGAAGTAGATACGCAAAGTGATACTGAACTCGTTAGGTTTCATGTCTTTTTATACTCAAATGACCAATTTTGAGAAACACGAGCATGAATACGATGTTAACTTGATAGACAATATCGAATAACTGTATGTGTGACTGAGCGAGAACGCGGATAAATTTCACTTCAGTGAACCACACAATAACTAGTACTTGGAGTATTTTCCACCAACAATTCCGTCCACATATAGTGTCTCAGAACTACGGCAGAAACAGAAAACTATTGAGCTCAACTATCTAATTGACTTCACGAATCCATATAAATCAAACAACGATTGAAAACTATCATCATGTGTATAATTTTAAATCCTCCATTAACACTCACTGATTATTCTCTTACCATTCAGTTGATATTTTGATAAGAACACGAAATTGTGTCTGAAAGATTCTGTAATTTTTTATTCAACTACATTTGATTGTTATCATAAAAGACTGTTGTGGAGATTTTACTAATTTAATAGTTGATTAAATTAAACCTTGACCACCATAGAAAACCTGGACGGAACAGCCGACCGTTTTGTCTTAATATGGAAATCCTCAGAAGTGCTCATTCACGATCCCACCGGTGAGATTCGACTACACTGAACA
Organism: Schistosoma spindalis; assembly: GCA_946903255.1. Lineage (NCBI taxonomy): Eukaryota > Metazoa > Platyhelminthes > Trematoda > Strigeidida > Schistosomatidae > Schistosoma > Schistosoma spindalis. The sequence goes on from OX336420.1 coordinate 2,307,830, forward strand.
ATACCATACTACGATGAGTAGGCCATCTAGTACTTCCTTGTTTTCATTAAATAAATGTTTCATTATTGTAGTGCTAAGGAAGCATTCCAGTGATTCATGGCTTGATCACTGTTATTTGATGACATTTATTCTCTCATTGTAACTTGTAAATTTTAAAACACTTTAAAGGTTTTTCCAATAGTCCGCTTTATTCAAAAGACCTTTTTGAATGACCATCATCTATGTTATTCTGTCTACTGTCATTATTTTATGTTCAGTCTATCCAATAACGAGAAAGATGTCTTGACATCACAATCAAAGATTGATAATCCCGATGTTTGTCCGTAAAAATGTGTAGGTATGCTTACCGCGCTTATCGTTTCTAGATATTTTAGTTGTTTGTTCGATAATTTCCATATATTAACGGAGAATTTAATTTACAAATCAATCTCATCTGTGCCGTCATTGAAAACCAGAGAACACTTCATCATAATTTGGCTATTCTCAGCTGTGTGCATTAATGAATTCAATGCTGGATTTTGAATTCACAGCCTCCCGACATACGTCCAAATGCCTTATATTTCGAAAACAGAGACGATATTTCAACAGTGATCATGTCTAATTTTAATGAATGATCTGTCAGTGCCTACAATGGAAAACTATTTCACATCAAACAACATTGGGATTCGTAAGAGACGTCTGATCTGAAAAATGTCATTAATAGCATCTTGATGTTTTTTATTGGGGATCACACAAGTATTATCAGTTCATCGTACATTAATAGATTGATTAAGATTTTTATTTTGTGTGTAAGAATATTTTTCGTTGAACGTAACTTTATCAGCTATCTAATGTGTATAGTGAATTAACTCAACGGTTACAATGATGTGAAAATCAAACTATTCCGTACAAATTTTCAAACGGACTCATTAAGTATAATTAAACGGAATTCATGCTTAATCCTTATTTGTCATAACGGGTTGAATATAAGTGTGATGTCAATTTTGAGTCGGTAACTCGATGAAGACAATGATGAACGATGGCGCAATTTTGTGGATTAGTTGAATTTGTACATGAACAGTGTTAAATTCTGTGTCAGTTGTCTAGATGTTAAGCGATTGACAGCGAGACCAAATGTACTGGGTTAGAGTATGGTGTTATGGATTGCGGATGCGCAGTGCTGAAATGTTTCATACTAGAAAGAATGGTCCATCTCGCGCTTCCATTTGTTCCTAGGTTTTCTAGCTTTAGTGGAGTCACGAATTCAACTAAATTGTGTAACGATTTAAATCCAACTGAAACCACTCCATTGTTTATACATCGAGATGTTCCACAAAATGTCTATTTACTGAACGCACTTAACCACGAATGTTGTAGGTCAGATTTCCGTATTTTCGTTCAGTGTATGTGTTTTCTCTAAAGTCTGTGAATGATGATTGTTAAAGACAAGAGCTATTTTCTAAGGTCAGTCATTCAGTTTTGAACAGGCACTAAAGTGAAATGTCCCTGTATGATTGTTTTGATGAATATGGTTAAATCTTGGAGATGAAAACAAGATTACTGAAAACTCCTTGATTACAAATTTGGAGAATAGTCGTTTGTGAAGAAAACTGAGATAAATGATGGATGGAAGTACGATCATAGCACATTCTGATAGTAACTTTCATGAGAATAATGTGACTAGATATCGTTGTGTTAACTTAAACTCAAAATATCAGAATGATTAATAGTTCACAGGTAGTAACCTGTGAGATTGTTTGTGGTCAATGTATTCTCAACATGATAATTTGATCCATATAAACATATCAACAAAACAAGTTGACTGTTTCACAAATAGGAGATTCCATTAATTCGAATGACCTCGACACAGAGGCACATTTCATTATCAAGTACAACAACAAATGAGGCCACACAGTCTGTGATGAACAGAGTTATATAAACCTCCACGTTGAGATTTCGTGAAAATGTTTTGTTTGTGTGTTTAATGCATACAAAAGTCAGGCCAATCGAATCGAGAGTTGATTTCAAAATTTTGCTTAACTATTCACGTAACAAACAAATATCACAATTATGTCAGAAGTATTTAGGGCAACCAACTAACCAAACAACTAACTAATAAAACATCGGCGGTCGAGCATTTAGGGTTTTGCTGACACTACTTAAAAAACTACACTTAATGCGAACGCTTCAATAGTGGGTTTTCAAAGTAAGTAAAATCAGTAATTCTCACTACTTATTAGAAGTGCAGAGTCAGTGCATCCACCGATCGGTTGAAAGAAACGATACGGATTCTCAAATATCTGGACAAAAGCTTTATGTCATCTAGATATTTTCACAAGTTATCTATCTGTGTTTGTTTTCATGCAGCATTATGTCAATTAACCGCTAATCTATTCAGGTGAACTTGTGAAAATTGTATGACATTTCACTGTACAAGTTGAGAATGCGCAATCAGAGATACCGTGCTTGCTGGCAATGTACATCGAAAAAAGTATATTATTCAGATGTCGATTCCTGAACTGATTTTATTTAAATGGTAACCGCCCAATAATAATCATCAGAGCTGATCAAGAAATCAGAAATGGAAACTCGCCGAAAGTACGTTTTGCTGAGAATTCTATATTTCAGCGATAATAGAATATTGAGTGAAGTCATTTCTGCTAATAATAATACACAAAATCATTCACGAGAATAAGGGTCTACGGTTTATAAGACAAGATAAGTTTGACAAATAATCTGAAATATTGAGAATACATATGAATGTTTCTGATGTATCTACTGTTGATCAGTCACATCTTATCACATTTTAAATTTTTGCATATTAGTTTATCTATGAAACGGTAGATATTTGCAGCTTGACGTAGATTGATGAATAGTTAAAATGTGGAAAAATTTATATGCGTTGGTTACAAATATATCACGGGTTCTGTCGAATTGATGGTTTGTTTAATCAATTATCGTCAATGTCAATGATAATAACGGTTTCATGGTAAAGTGTTTCGATGACGCTAATTTAAAATATTCATAGGAGTGGACACGCACTCAACAATATGGCGAACAGATGCACAATTCGTTTACTCAGAATATCAGTGAACAGATGTGTTTGTAATATTCAAAAAAGACGACCAGTGATGTATGAAATGAGGCAGATAATGAATAAGAAGAATACATATGTACTGCTATGTTTGAGATATTGGCTTATCTGTTTCTCAAAGCCAGTCCAGTTACTACCGATTCTCTTATTTGTTTGTGAAACACAGATGCAAAGACGAAACAGGAAAAATTTGAGGTCCTGTAGTGGTAGAACTGTTGAAGCAGCAGCAGCTAGGTCGTATCTAGATGCTGGCAGACATTTGAAGTGCGTCTACGTCCCAGATTGGCTCATACATTTCTATTTTCATTCTGTAAGTCGATGACACCGTAAATATTATTGTTGATTTTCATCGCGATCGTGATGCTGATGTTACTTTTGATATGTGAATTTGGCGTTTAGATAATCTACTTATCTCGAATTTTAACAATTAATGCTGTGTGAGACAGGTTCAGCCGCTACTTAGAAACATTTAATACAATTTCGGATGCAATGAAATGTTGAGACATGGTTTTTAAACATGAGTCACTAGTCAACACTGGTCTCATGAGACTTCATGTATTGTTTAGAGACCTTCAACTCATTCAGTGTCTTAATCGACTCATTCAATTTACATGATATATTGCCTGCAAATGAATTCAAAGCGGAATATAATTGCTAAGCTCACTTAATGATCATGTGGTTGTAACAACGTACACAACTTAATGAAATTGCGAGTGAATGTAAAGCAGCGTTCACCATATTCAACGAGGCCTAAGAGAATTTTTCTATTCTAAAGCCTTACAATTGGATGATTTGTTAAATCCCGTACGTGAATTCATTTCGCAACTGGTCAACGCATTGGAAGCAATCATGATTAGTTATCCTACCACCTTTTCAGGCAACGATTGAGTCAGTCCATTTATTTGACTGCAGATTCAGAGAGACGAATAGGTGCATTTATTGTGATTCACTTCCATAGACATGAATATATTTGCAGAAAATAAATGACTTTTGACTACAGATCAATTGCATTGTCTTCGAACAACTATGAACGTGTAGTTCACAACATCTACTTTTCAACAGCTCACTGATTTGTCGATAGCAGTATGTGCGACGTACGACTGAATAATCAAACAACTCGTGCTATGCGGCATTGAAGTTATTATAACTAAAGTGATACGAACTCTGTTGGCTATAATTACTTATATTTGCTGTTTTGTTGATAAATCATTTGTCGTGCGGTGATCACTGATATGTGTGGCTTCATGAACGGAATCCATTCATTACTACACATTTCATTCTACAGTTCCGATACTTTTGGAGTCAGATGATCATTACGAAGTTGACTCAACAGTGTTGGTGTATCTTGAATACAAATGGTGATAATAATTTATTATACCTCGAAAGACCTACTCATCGACAGATGTTACAATGTATGGTCCATTCGACACAGTAATTCGTAAACATGTATACTTCACAAATATTAAGTAACCGAATGAGTGAACATGATTCAAATTTATTATTAAACATAGAATTACTGTTGCTAATTCACGCATTTATCAATATGGGGGAAGAAAGAACTGTTTAGGACAGTTGCCATTGAACGGGCAATCAATGTAGCTTTGATTTAGGCTGAGGCAAAACTGCACCTGTTCCAGTAGATGCACCTCATTCTACAAAAAAGAAAGAATGACAGAGTATATATAATATTTCACAACGTCCATAATCAAATTCTGCTCTTAAGATATCAATGAACATGAGCTTTTCAGAAAAATTCAAACATCGGAAGTATTGTTGGTTCACAAATTTGATTAGAACTAAACGTTTTGCATAATTGGTAATTGAAGATTTTCTACTGATTCTTAATGAACGTATAATGTGTAAAATTACTACAATTTTTGCAAGCGATTGTGGAAATATCTGATTATTATAAGCAATTTCGAATAGTGGCTAGCACTGGAATTCAGGACGAGCGATTCGTTCTATTCGGAACTCGTCTGCTGGAAGTATTTGCATCTCAGATTTGCTGTTCACTCCGAGACATACAACCTGTAGCTTTCGCATCGAACACCATCACGTGATACACTTAGATACTAAATCTTGATAGCCACCTATGTTTGCAATTGGGTGAAGTTTTAACATAGTTGCTTTAATCTGCACTCATTCTTAGACTCGATCAATCTTTGATTATAAAGCATGAGAATTAAGACCATATCGAGGCGATCCGCACAGGATGCACATATGGCAACAAGAGACGGATCATTTGCAGTCCTGAACAACAATGAGAAGGTACAAGCGAACAACACCATGTGAATATCTAATTATGGTTGACCGATGTTGCTCCAAATTCAATGGGGGGTCAGAACATTCTCTATCGTCAGTGACCGCTGAATGTTTCACATTTACTTATTGCTTGAGTAGCGTCAAGAGGGTCTCCGTATTGTTTTAAGTGTAGTGGATGTGCTTATATTTGTTTGTGCGTCTTTTCACTTCATATGATTCTATATTTGAGATAAACTACATTTATTGCCCAATAATATTTTTACTAACAATTTACTCAAATGCCATTTAACAGTTACGTAGCATTCGGATTGCACGATAAGTAAACGTGTGTTGTTAACATATGCAATGGAATCGGTTAATGATTACTGATACACTTACCTGTCCAGTTTTGTTGGTGCACTTCAAAGATGCATTATGACCGAATTCTTCCTGCAATATTCTCTGTAAAACATTTGTCTATTCAAGGTAAAACAACAGTCTATTTATAATGCGAATGAAGTGTGGTGACAGAAATGGTCAATTAAATGTTATTTTCAAATATGAAGTGGTAGAGGGACACAGAGGCAGCTTGAAGGGGCTGCCTAACATCTACATATAAATAAAACTACTATTACTAGTACCTCTTTTGGTTAACAGATAATTTACTGAAAAACAACAGCCTACAAAATTTCGGTTGTGACATGAAGAAATTCACGTACGTTTCAGCGTGTCTAATATTTTTGTATCCAAGTTTACTTTGTTTCGTCTTTTATCTAGAGTAGTAATAAATTTCTGTACATGACACTTGGTGGTTCAAGTTCTAAATCCTTGTTTTGTAAAGCATAAGAGACGTTAACATTCGATTCATACAGTGACCTTATGATTTTAGCAACTGGGTTCACCGCGACAGAATTCATACAGCATTCACATCACTTTAAATAGTTAGTAGTTATCTCTCGGAGTCAGCGTATTATGTCAGAACCTCTCGTTTAAGTTCATATGAGCTATGTTATTTTCCAACAACAATGACAAAGTTGATTATGCAATGACATATCCGCCTTGAAATAAGTGCACATTCTTGCCGATCATGAGTAATTACAGATGTGACGGATGTTTGAACTGACTGATATCCCTACCTTTATATAATCGAGCATACATGATAGAGTGATCGTGAGACTATTTATCAGTTGAAGGATAAACTTACTTCATATGGTTTGTAACGATGTGGTATGATACTGTAATGGATCAGTTTTCTAAAATAATAGAAAACAAATAAAAAGAAAGACATGAGGTGAACTGATACATTTTAACAAATAACCACTTGCACAGTAAATTTAAACATCAAATTTTTACTGATCAGCCATTGATAGTTTGATCAAGTGATACGCATAATTAAATTGTGCGCTATTCTCAATTATACTTATGTAACCAATTCAGTCTGTATGAGGCATTCCGGATTTCACTTATGTGGGCACAACACATCTGTCCACAATTATTATTGTAAGTCTGTTTCACGAGTTGATCAGGATTGTACAGGTGATCAATATGGATAACCACATTTCTAATTGAGACTGCGATGCACAATTTTTCAATCTTTGTATAAAAATCTAATCATAAATTTATTACAACATAAATCGCTCACTGTAGTATGTCCAGACCTTTCATCTGATCAATAGCGAATTTAAAGTAACCGTGTTGATTACGTATTCGAGGGTCTTGTACTGCACACGAACCATAGTTTTCAAATTCTTGTTTCCTAAAAGTGAACACAGGTAAACGTTTTTCGTTCAGTGACCACATGTCAATTAAAGAATACACGATAATGACTTCAAACTGTCCTCGGATACTAATATTGCGATTTTAATATTTGTTGGAAGTCCCTTCGTTTGAAACATCTGAATGTTGAAGATTCAGCCCAAAGTGCCGTATAATATGCATGCTCATTTGTGTGTGTGAATTATATTCACAACAACCGTACACATCTGTTCGAAAACACATTGAACATAGAAACGACAACATGACAGTATTAAAGAACGTCGATTTAAAGAAATAATACAGGAAGCCTTTGTCACTGTGGTTACACTCATCATTCAACAATGTGTATTACTACTACTACTAATAATACTACTAATACTACTACTACGAAATACACATTTTTAACTGCAGTCCGTTTTTCGAGCCGAAATATCATCACTGCACGGTTTGTTCACTCAAACACACCTCTGATTCGCAAACTTCAAATGTATTCATAAGCTCAATGATGTTTGCTTTCGCGGAGATTGGTTTTGATGCCGGTTCCATTAAAGAATATGGTCAGAAATGTATATCGTCTAATCGACAGCAAACGTTGTATAGATAGTTGATGAAATAAATTTTATTAGATCTCTTACCAAAATGGAACTGGATTGCTGTAGTTTCTCAAGTTTGGCCACAATCTTTCTAGATCCGGTCGTAGATCCTGCAATAGAATTAGAGGATGAAATTAAACAATGGATCAAAACTGCTAATCAAGTTGAAACATTCTTGACCTGCAAACAAATTTTGTTGGCAGCATTATTGTGAACTTCTAAACTTATTTCCACCAACTGATGATGATCGCTCGGAATCCAATATCGATCCAACTTCAATAATATCTTCTAAGGACAAATGGCTATCAGCTCAATCACTGCCAGTCAGTGGCTGATTCAAATGCAATTGTGAACTTAACAATCATAGTAGACAGTCGATCAACACCCAAATTCATACAGATAACCAACAGAAGTTGGTGAGAACATAATTGAAATGGGTAAAATTTGGATCTGACTCACCTCCAAAATTGTAATATTAAAATTTGACGAACCACTACAATTTGGTTGTTCGTCAGGGCGAATTTTGGGCCTGTAAATAATGACATACGTAATACATTACAATTAACAAAACGCATACATCTGTTCAATAACTTGTATACTTTGGAAAAGTGATCATTCATATTTACCGCTAAATAGTGATAAATTCAGTGTGATACTTGTGTATCATTCGGAATTGCTACATCACTGTGGTTGAAAAGTGTACATACAGGTGCCCATTTCAGTCTTATCAACGACATGGTATTATTTCACAGCATGCAGTAACGTTGATGCAGTGATCAGTGAAATTACTATCCAGCAGTGAAACAGTGAATCATGGAAGGTATAGTAATTTGATGCCGAACATTGGCTCCACAATCTGAATTCAATCAGCCGCAAGGAGGCACTACAATCGGTAAGCCAATGGTCAGCATTCACTTCATAATTAAACACGACTTAATAAATAATAAATTCAATGTTTTCAAGAATGCTGTTTCATATGAGCGTGCTCGAACCTGCAGTTGTTTCAGATGAGCTCTCATTGTGAATTCGTGATGATAGTCATTAAATAAATCTTAGCAAGTCGAAGGTTCATAAAGAGATAATATTCAATAATTTTCTTTGCTACTGTCTAGATATATTAGAAAACATTACAATGCACGTAGTTCATAAATCAGAAATAATCTTACCTCACACTGTGAATAAGGAAATTATCCAATCCTGGAGGAAAAGGAAGCTAAAGGAGAAAATATAAAATATTAGTTATTGAATTGAACGAAGATGCATGTGAAAATAATACGTAATGAGGCTTAACATCATGAGCTATTCAAGTGATTAGTTAATTTTCAGATGTGAAATCAGTTGTGTTCGGTCATTTGCGTTCGACGACTGACAGATGATATACACTTGAATTTACCAATATCAGACGTCATAGCCATTAACAGCCGAATTGTGATAACACATTTACTAAATCGGCTGGGATTACGTCAAATTTTAAGAGAACTGTTAGATTGATGTGTCGAGTTGATCTGACGCAATAGAGATGACACACAGTTGTTATCTCCATGTGTGATGCATTGAAGTAATGCCTTCGCAAGTTGAGCACAACCTGAATAACACATTGCTGAATCACTCTGATCCATATCCACGAATGGAATACTCGTAAGCATTGATTTCCTTGTATATCACTTAATAAAATTCATCTATAAAACGTGTATCGATAAATTCACGTTCATGGTAAACGAAAAACGCTATACGTAGATGAACAGTTCATTACTTTACGATCCCAATCAAATGACGGCGGCCAAATAACAGAAAATTGGTAGAAGTCAAAATTCATTCGACTGTATACTGCATGCAGAAGAATCATAATTGTAAACACAAGGAACCAGAGTGACCTGCGAAAGGAGGAGAATAACATGGTCAATGAAGTTAGAAACACATTCTTGAGCAATTGAAGGTCTTAGAAATCCCTAATTCACTTGAATATTTTTATACGTGCAATAACCATGATCAGTGTTTCGTTGGGTCACAACACCTAATTTTATTTCATGTAAGCATTCCATCAATTCTAATCTGATAATTGGAATTAATATTTCTTATTCTTCAGCCCATCTCTCATGACCATAGCCACTGAACACATTTTGTAAAGATAAGCGTTAAGTTACTATCACGTTTATCAGTGATATTCAACTCATCTGTTTATTGTAGGAGCTCAGCAGTTATATACCACTATCAAATTGTACAACTTTAGTTATGCTAATTGAACATCTACTTCGAAGCAACATGGATGACTTTCTAAGTTAACCAACCAAAAGACATGTGACACACTTTTTCTTCCTAAAGTAATTAGTTTAACGCCGAAATTTATTGTCACTAGATCGAATTGTTCTCTATATTAATAAAACATGTAGCCATTTTGACCGCGTCCGATGGAAAATGTTTCCTCAATCCGCGTGATACTGATCACTCTCACTTCTATAAGATATATCGGTAAATAATAATTCCGATGCAATAACACTAGACTAGTTGCTACTTTAATCAGGATTAATGTATGTTTGATTAGGCAGTTTGTGGATTAATAAAGACATCTCTCAACAGAACACTAAGCAAAGACTTCACGTGATTGGTGAATATCTGTGAATCATTTTACCAAAATAAAAGATTTATTCAGCCATGTACTGATTGAAGTGGAAAACGAAGTCAATAACAAAAGCAAATTGTGATCGAAAGAATTTGACAATTTTGTCTGTATGGAGCAACAACTGGCTATTCATTTCACAAATAAAGAGCGGTATATGACATTCACCTGATAATAGTGTTCGTCAAACATGTAATGTAAACAAAACTTCAACTCACTGTGATCTCATCATCAATCGAAATCAGATTATGTATTTTGATAACTGAGTACACGATCATTCGAACGTATTTATATATATGCTGTATTGTACGTGATTTTCATTAGTTCAAAAAGATGACACGTTCGCAGAACAAGTAGTGCTACGTTGCATAAAGAAAAGCAATTTTCTCACATGTTTACATGAAGCTCAACACATGATACAATTGTCCACATTTGGAACATGCATTTTATTGAAATAAACTATTTGTATAATCTCTCTTCTGATCGCTCGATCAAGTCAATCACTACTTGACCATCGTATCACAATTCACATTGAAAACTGCTCGATAATTTGAGACAATCTATTCTTAGTCCAATCATGATGAACATGACATTTTCACCATTCACTTAGATTAATATCTGGTAGACTTTTGAAGTCCATCCAACTTATCAGATTAAATATCACCTGAAGTGCATTTCGTGTCACATTTGATCAGTAATGAGGGATTATGAGTTGAGTCGATTGTGTTACTTCATCATTGATGATAGCAATCGAATATTCTCGTGTGTATGATAACGGTTTCTGGAGCTACACAAACAATAATAAGAAATGATTTCACTCTCAGTATAAGCATAATTTCTTACGAAAGAAATCGTAGATGACTCGATGAAGAGTGATATTACCGGAAACACAAATATGAGTTAAATTGGTCTGCAGGTAGATGTGATGAGTGCATTGTGTTGGTGGTGCAACTCTACCATAATTTCTTATCAACGCTTCTTATCGGCCGTCAAATTGCACATCAATATATGAACTGATGGTGAATCAAATCACTGTGTATTATTCAGTAATGCACAGTGATAAGAAGCACATCGATTGTGTCTGTTTAAATATGATGATGCTCTGCAAAATCTACACCATATATCATCACGATCCGATATAAATCACTTGAGTGAGGAGAGAACATATACGTGCTTGATTATAAAAGCAATGATGATGCAACCACTTTCGCTTAGTTAACCATCGATTCACGTGTATTTTGTTTCACACTTACGTTCCATGGAAGACTATTACTGATCCTGATATAATTGTTGTTTATCAGGAAGAACAGCGTAGTCAATGACAACCTGTAGCATCAGGCTAAATCTATGTGAGTTGAGGAGTTTCTATATTCTTACGGAGCAATTCATTTCTGTAATCGCTTACGTGAGTTTCCATGGATGAATGGGAAAACATTCAGCAGATAATCTTTGTGTCATCTCGAGAATCGTGGTCACATCACATTACACGCATTCTTGTAAAGAAGCCTAAAACTAATGGTCAGTCAACACAATACAAAACCATAGTTTCTTATTTTGTGAAGAGGTAATAGTTTTCACAATGATGAGCTTCGAAAGTGTGTGATCATAACCGATCATTCGTGTGAAACATGTAACATGGCTTGTACTAGTGAGAGAACTGTTCTAGAGACAAGAAAGATCAGAATGAGAACACTCACATGATAATGCAGTGTTTCTTCGTTGATTATGAGATGGTTGGTTGTCCGATGAATCGAATCAGACTAAACACATGCATGAAAAATAATCACGTGTTTTGCTTCATGTCAACGTGTGACAAAATCGTGTTTTTTCATACAACACTGCATGGTGAGTGAGATTATGATGTATTATGCAATCAGCATCAATAGTTGCAATATTTCCTGAGTGAACGTGTCATCGTATTCCACTGATTAACATCACAATTTATTAACTGATTAGATTTGTGATGAGAGCACAGTGATTTCGACAATGAACAAAGTTCATCATTATGTCATTGATTGACAACACGAATCGATTGATGTTAGACCAACATTGAAATCTGGAATCACTGAATCGCCATTTCCTCTTATTGTGGGACTGTTTAGCAGTACGACTGTAACAACATGCACGTGCGATTTGAACCAATGCCGTTCAGTCTCGCGACTGAACTCTTAATCTGTAGATCACTGAGCCGACACCCAACGGTGTTAATTTCTAATCTCAATCAATCAACGAAATTGTGCGACTATCTTCCAGGGTACTGAGGTGGATACCTGTTTTCATGTGACATGGATGAACTCTATGGGTCACGGCTTCTCAAGAAACAACAGTGAAATTTATGAAGTTAGTAATCCTTGTTCGAGATTAATAACACCTTGAAGAAATTGTTCTTCAAATTTGAATGAAAGTGGAAAATAGGGTTAATAGAACAATAATAATAATGATTTATACTTCGTGTGTGCTACTGATGTCGATAAATATAAGTAGTTTGTAACACCATTCAAAAGTTGGACGGCTGGCAGCAGAAGAAATATGAAGAGAGAAAGGAATCGAGGATAGGAAGAATCAGACGGGATGTGAAGAACAAGGGATGGCAAATTTGCAATGAAGCGTTTAATGTATGCTATTCACATTTCAACAAAAATAATCCTGTAATTTTTGCGTTGTAGGTTAAATGTTCGGCGGTTGTCCATCGAAGAAAACTCCTGCTTCAGCTTGTTTGTCTTGTCAGTATTCCAACACTCACACAAATCGAATGATGAAGTGTGCTCTATCTGTGTCGCTTCTTTTTTATCAATATTTATTTGTTCACATAAATAACAAGTTAAACGCAATATAACGTACGTTTCCGTGTTATTCGCCAGTACTAAACTTGCTTGTTATAAACAGAACAATATTCGGACACAGAATTTGGACAGGTTTACTACCACAATGTGACGCACAGTTAAAATCAGTTTGATTTTATCCACTGCATCAGACAGAAATGAACAAAATCAGGTGTGTCGAAACACCACAAATTAATGATTATTTTTTGAGATTTGTTTGCTTGTCAATTGTTAATATCATCGGATTTTAAAAGAGATTATCACCATTTAGTTTAATCATCGTTGTACATTACAATATTGATGATTGAATGACATTTTGAGATTTAGTCTGTCAACAGATTCCTAAATAAAATGATATGCACTATGCACAGAAGTGCAAAAGAACCAACGATGTTTTGTAAATATACAAGTTATTTTCTCACTTGATAGAAAGATCTGAGAGTATGATAAGTCACAGTGTGTTTCATTGAGTTTCCGTGGTCCTTCCAACATAGTGACGTAAGAGAAAACGGGCTGTTGTACTAGTATATGTCATCCAATTATACTCACAGATTATTCTCTTACCATTCAGTTGATATTTTGATAAGAACACCGAGGATTCGAAGAATCAGACGGATGTGAATAACAAGGGATGGCAAATTTGCAATGAGGCGTTTAATGTATGTTATTCACATTTCAACAAAAATAATCCTGTAATTTTTGCGTTGAATAAAATTAAATTGGACTGGTACTGTAATTTGTGAACGAACCAATCAGTTTGTTTACTATTTCTAATGTAATTGTATTACAACTAATTCTGAGGCAGTGAATACGGACATAACTGTTAGTGAAGTTTATTAGTGTTGTTGCTCAGTCACCTAATTTCTACTCGTTTAACAGAATCTGTGTTGTCAATGGTATTTTGAAGGAACCTTTTAGTTCAACTCAATCATAACAGTACTATAAATGATTTTTGCATTAGTTGTTTGTTGAATTGAATCACAAATCAAATGTACATTTGAAAGTAGATAGGCAAAAGTGCATGAGGTTTGGACATATTGATAGAATAGATAAACACATCTGGAATGGTCTACAGAAGAATTTAAAATAACAAAGACATTATTGATATAACTATAAATACCATAGAACCTATCTCAAAAAACATTGAAAGTTGAATTGAGTTTAGAAAACACATATATTCAGGAATTAGAAATTGTCTATCACGATAACATCGTATTCATATTGATGTTTTCTAAAGTGGATCATTTGAGGACATGAAACCTAACGAATTCAGCATCAATTTAAATCACGAACCGAAGAATTTTAGACCATCATTGAGAACATGGAAGCAGTGAACAGACAGTTGTTTAGCACAGTGTAAAAATATTTCTCAGTATGACTATGTTTAGGGCAATTTATACCATTGTCGTATCTCATTGTCTTCACGCTAAATATTTAATAAGTAAGAATAAGGAAAGACGTTATGTCTTCGGAAAGATTGTAGCGGTGTTAAGTCTGTTATTTTTCCCTACCCTTTCACCTCTTTCTTTACAGTTTTATACTGCTTATTTTGATTCGGTAAATAGTTGTATTCCTGGTAAGGTTTACGTTCATATTGTAACGCAACTGTGTTGTGTTATATTCTGAAATATTGACATAAACATTCATTCATGTTTCCAACTGATTACTCGTTTCCGTCTGTATATTGTCTCAAATACATAATATCATATGCATTAATCCCTAATGTCAGGAATCATTGTCATCTCAATAATACTAGTACATTTTATACCTTTGTACAAACATTTGGAATTATTAGTTGAGTTTATGAATTAATTAATGCTAGACCACAATGAAAATTCTGGAACTATTGAACGACCGATTCATCTTAGTATGCCACTCTTCAACAGTGTGCATCAACGATCCCTCTCCGCAGGATTTGAATCCAGAAGCCTCCATCTTGCTTGTGAGCGCTTAATCTCTATCCTGGTCTTCGTAAACTCCATGAATTTTCATAGCAATTTCAAGTGACAATACACACAATAAATCCGGACAGTGCTATGTTAAATCTCGAATTTCTTTGCTTGAAGATCTCTGTACTTGTTGAACATAACTGCTTTGTTAGTCACGGTTTCACCCATCCAACTACTAATTTTTCTGTTATGTAGTATATCCAGATCGAATTGATTCCTTTCTACTTGTTGACTGCTTCATTTCAAAATTCAAATACAATATATTCGTTCGTGCTCATCTATTATTTGTTGCTTAAATTGCGTTAATTCTGAGATTCTCAGTATGTATCATAATTCAAATACTCACAATCATCACATTGGCGACGCGCTTGAGCTTGCGATGAAAATAGATCAATATATATTAAGATTTTCATGTTTTTGTGAGTACTTAAAATGGCTCGAAATCCGGCCTATGAACAAAGATAGTGATGATGTTAATATTGTCGCACGTTTTTTCACACTCATAGAGGAAGAAACATATATATTAATAAATCCTCTGGGTTTACCAGATAAACTCATTCGGCTTGATTATGCAACTGTCAAGGAAATACTACTAGACCATGTTAAGTATACAAATTTCGAATGTTGTAAAGGAGGAAAATTTCTGAAATCGATTCATCAGGACATTAAACATTTCACCACATTATTACGTCATCTCAACCCAATGCATACTCAAGGGTATGCGGATAATTCATTGGTGAGTTGTGATGCAGTTCACGAGAACGAGTACGAGCTTGATCAAATTAAGTCCTGTGGCTGGTTTCACACATTTAATTCATGTGTAGTTCGTAACTATAACTGCTACAAATGCGCTGAGATTGAACACATTCAGTCGATTGTCATATCACGGTTCATTCCGCTGCAACTAATGCTAAAATTTGTAATTGTGATGCTATTAAATTAGGTATTTCTAATGATCGTTCATGTTTGTCCACGACTTCAAATAAGACGTATGGAATCACATATCACTCCAGAGTTAAATCAAACTCAGATTCATTGTGGGAGAAATGCTTCTAATCAAACAAAAACTCATCAGATTTATTCCGTTTTTATACCAGCTATGGCTCTTACTAATTATTCACATTTTTGTTATGAAATTTCCTATAAATGTGAGGAAAGTACGTTGAGTGAATGAAATCATGGTCGAAAAGCTGATGCAGTTTTGATAGATGCTGAATTTTCTAATGATCCAAATCTATGATGCATAAGGACTTCAGAATCCTGAAGGAACATATGGCATATGAACATAATCTTGGCCACCAGCTACCATGTGTGTGCGTTTCTAGAGGTTAATCTCTTCTACATATGACTCCAATAAATAGTGTTCAGTCACCTGTGTATTACGACTAATCGGAAAACAGACTGAAAATTGATGTGCAGACATGTGCTCAATCATACTCATACAGAAAATAACATGACCGATTATGTGTCCAAATAATAGTGAACAGATAAATAACACAATAGTTGAATGGAATTACTACACATATCCTAACGTTGTAGATTAAATGTTCGGCGGTTGTCCATCGAAGAAAACCGCCTGCTTCGGCTTGTTTGTCTCGGCAGTATTCCATCTGTGTCGCTCCTTTTTATCAATTTTTAAATGTTCACATAAATAATAAGTTAAAAGCAATGTAACGTACGTTTCCGTGTTATTCGCTAGTACTAAACTTGCTTGTTACAAACAGAACAATATTCGGACACAGAATTTGGACAGCTTTACTAACAGAATGTGACGCACAGTTAAAATCAATTTGTTTTTAGAATTTCCTCTGTCAACTATTTCCACATTTTTTCCAATCGAATGTGTGTCCGCAGTTGTCCACGTGTATGTTACTTTCACTTCGTGTGTAGAAATATTTAACTGACTAATTATCCATAGTGATTTATTAGTTCCTATTTAAATTGTTGACGCGGAAACAATTGAACAATCAATTCTGTGACAATTGATTGTCGGTTTGCGAAAAAAGAAGTTGCTGTATGGTTTTCAGATTTTACTATGGGATTCAGTAATTTTGTATTCAAATACATTTGATTGTTATCATAAAGGATCGTTGTGGAGATTTTACTAATTTATTAGTTCAGTTAATTGAAGCTGGAGCACCATAGAAAACCTGGAAGAAACAGCTTACCTTTTCGTTTCAGTATTGAAATTCTCAATAGTGCTCATTCACGATCCCACCCGCAAGATTTGACTACACTGAACAATACCATACTACAATGAGGAGGCCATCTAGTACTTCCTTGTTTTCATTAAATAAATGTTTCATTATTGTAGTGCTAAGGAAGCATTCCAGTGATTCATGGCTTGATCACTGTTATTTGGTGACATTTATTCTGTCATTGTAACTTGTAAATTTTAAAACACTTTAAAGGTTTTTCCAACACTCCGCTTTATTCAAAAGACCTTTTTGAATGAATACATGAATTCTTGCAGAATGCTTTGATATTGCCTTAATTAACGGATGGACGATTTCATCAAGTGCATAGAAAGGTTCAGACGTTTAAACAGAGATTTAGTAAAAATTTGAAGCCGAACTACGCATGAATAATTCGTCGTACAGTGAGACAGCTCAATCGGTAAATAAAATTCCCACAGCTTGTTAGAATTTAACATAGTAGACGAACATTGAAGAAATGAATTAAGGGTGCCTAAAATTGCTCTACACTAACATCGATAAACGGTTTGTAAAAATATGACGGAGATCGGTTCTTTATCTAGATTGTCTTACTCATTGACAGTTAATTCAGCCATTTGGTCATGACGCCTGAAATATATTACATCTCCATGTTATTTTCAGTTCGTTATTAGAAATATTAAACTGACTAATTATCCATAGTGTTTCATTAATTCCCAAGTAAATTGTTGACGTGGAAACAAATGAACAATCAATTTTGTGACAATTGATTGTCGCTATATGGTTTTCAGATTTTACTATGGGATTCAGTAATTTTGTATTTAAATACATTTGATTGTTAGCCGTAGAGAATGTTGTGGAGATTTTACTAATTTGATAGTTCAGTTAATTGAAGAGAGACCACCATAAAAAACCAGGAAAGAAACAGACCATTATTCTCTCATTGTTACCCGTAAACTTTGAAACACTTCGAAGGTTTACCTAACACTTTGCTTTATTCAAAACACCTTTTTCAATGACCATCATCATTATTATTCTGTTTACTGTCATTATTCTATGTTCAGTCTATCCAATAACGAGAAAAATATCTCGACATCACGATCGATCTTTGATAACCTAGATGTTTGTCCGCAAAAATGTGCAGGTATGCTCACCGCGCTTTTCGTTTCTGGATATTTTAGATGTTTGTTCGATTATTTCAATATATTGACGGAGATTTTGTTTTACAAATCGATCTCTTCTTTGTCATCACTGAAGAACAGAGAGCACTTCATCTGTTTAATCTTAATCTGGCTATTCCCAGCCGTGTGCGTTCATGAATTCAATGCTGGATTTTGAATTTACAGACTCGTGACTTACGCCCATATGCATTAATGAATGATCTATCAGTGTCTGTAATGGACAATTATTTCACATCAAACAACATTCAGATTCTTTAACGGCATCTGACCCCTAAAATGTCATTAATATTATCTTGATGCATTGTATTGGGGACCACACAACTATTATCAGTACATCGTACATTAATAGATTGATTATGATTTTTATCTTGCGTGTAAGAATATTTTCAGCTGAAACTCGTCACTCAAGTGCTAGTAATACTTTGACAAAATTATCTTTCATTACCAACAAATCCTCGGACACAAATACACATGATTATTATTATTTTTAAATTTTGTATTTTTCGTTGAATGTCACTTTATTAGCTATCTAATGTGTATAGTGAATTAACTCAACGGTTACAATGATGTGAAAATCGAACTATTCCGTACAAATTTTCAAACGGACTCATTAAATATAATTAAACGGAATTCATGCCTTATGCTTATTTGTCATAACGGATTGAAGATAAGTGTGATGTCTATTTTGAGACCGTAACTCGATAGAGACATCAATGAACGGTGTTTTCTCTAAAGTCTGTGAATGATGATGAGCTATTTTCTAAGGTCAGTCATTCCGTTTTGAACAGGCACTAAAGTGAAATGTCCCTGTATGATTGTTTTGATGATCATGGTTAACTTTTGGAGATGAAAACAAGATCACTGAATACTCCTTGATTATAAATTTGGAGAATAGTCGTTTGTGAAGAAAACTGAGATAAACGATGGATGGAAGTACGATCATAGCACATTCTGATGGTAACTTTCATAAGAATAATTTGACTAGATATCGTTGTATTAACTTAAACTCAAAATATCAGAACGATAAATAGTTTGCAGGTAGTAACCTGTGAGATTGTTTGTGGTCAATGTATTCTCAACATGATAAGTTGATCCATATAAACATATCAACAGAACAAGTTGACTGTTTCATAAATTGGAGATTCCATTAAAGTAATAGAATTCGAATGAACTCGACACAGAGGCAAATTTCATTATCAAGTAAAACAACAAATGAGATTTCGTGAAAATGTTTTGTTTGTGTGTTTAATGCATACAAAAGTCAAGCTAATCGAATCGAGAGTTGATTTCAAAATTTTGCTTAACTATTCACGTAACAAACAACAAAATCACCATTGTGTCAGAAGTATTTAGGGCAACCAACTAACCAAACAACTAACTAATAAAACATCGGCGGTCGAGCATTTAGGGTTTTGCTGACACTACTTAAAAAACTACACTTAATGCGAACGCTTCAATAGTGGGTTTTCAAAGTAAGTAAAATCAGTAATTCTCACTACTTATTAGAAGTGCAGAGTCAGTGCATCCACCAATCGGTTGAAAGAAACGATACGGATTCTCAAATATCTGGACAACAGCTTTATGTCATCTAGATATTTTCACAAGTTATCTATCTGTGTTTGTTTTCATGCAGCATTATGTCAATTAACCGCCAACCTTTTCAGGTACATTTGTGAAAAATGTACTAGCTTTCGCTGTACACATATCAATTAGTCTAATCAGAGATACCGTGCTTACTGTTGATCAGTCACATCTTATCACATGGTAAATTTTTGCATATTAGTTTATCTATGAAACGGTAGATATTTGCAGCTTGACGTAGATTGATGAATAGTTAAAATGTGGAAGGATTTATATGCGTTGGTTACAAATATAATACGGGTTCTGTCGAATTGATGGTTTGTTTAATGGATTATCTTCAATGTCAATGATAATAACGGTTTCATGGTAAAAAGTCTCGATGACGTTAATTTAAAATATTCATAGGAGTGGACACGCACTCAACAATATGGCGAACAGATGCACAATTCGTTTACTCAGAATATCAGTGAACAGATGTGTTTGTAATATTCAAAAAAGATGACCAGTGATGTATGAAATGAGGCAGATAATGAATAAGAAGAATACATATGTACTGCTATGTTTGAGATATTGGGATATTACTTTGAACAGGGAAACGGGACGAAAATCAGAAACGTTATAAAATGAATAGACTTAGCTGTTTCTCAAAGCCAGTCCAGTTACTACTGATTATCTTATTTGTTTGGCCCATACATTTTTATTTTCATTCTGTTAGTCGATGACACCGTAAATATTATTGTTGATTTTCATCGCGATCGTGATGCTGGTGTTACATTTGATATTTGAATTTGGCGTTTAGATAATCTACTTATCTCGAATTTTAACAATTAAGGCTGTGTGAGACAGGTTCAGCCGCTACTTAGAAACATTTAATAAAATTTCGGATGCAATGAAATGTTGAGACATGGTTTTTAAACATGAGTCACTAGTCAACACTGGTCTCATGAGACTTCATGTATTGTTTAGAGACCTTCAACTCATTCAGTGTCTTAATCGACTCATTCACTTTACATGATATATTGCCTGCAAATGCATTCAAAGCGGAATATAATTGCTAAGCTCACTTAATCATCATCTAGTTGTAACAACGCACACAACTTAATGAAATTGCGAGTGAATGTAAAGCAGCGTTCACCATATTCAACGAGGCTCAAGAGAATTTTTCTATTCTAAAGCCTTACAATTGGATGATTTGTTAAATCCCGTACGTGAATTCATTTCGCAACTGGTCAACGCATTGGAAGCAATCATGATTAGTTATCCTACCACCTTTTCAGGCAACGATTGAGTCAGTCCATTTATTTGACTGCAGATTCAGAGAGACGAATAGGTGCATTTATTGTGATTCACTTCCATAGACATGAATATATTTGCAGAAAATAAATGACTTTTGACTACAGATCAATTGCATTGTCTTCGAACAACTATGAACGTGTAGTTCACAACATCTACTTTTCAACAACTCACTGATTTGTCGATAGTAGTATGTGTGACGTACGACTGAATAGTCAAACAACATATGCTATGCGGCATTGAAGTTATTATAACTAAAGTGATACGAACTGCGTTGGCTATAATTACTTATATTTGCTGTTTTGTTGATAAATCATTTGTCGTACGGTGATCACTGATATGTGTGGCTTCATGAACGGAATCCATTCATTACTACACATTTCATTCTACAGTTCCGATACTTTTGGAGTCAGATGATCATTACGAAGTTGACTCAACAGTGTTGGTGTATCTTGAATACAAATGGTGAAAATAATTTATTATACCTCGAAAGACCTACTCATCGACAGATGTTACAATGTATGGTCCATTCGACACAGTAATTCGTAAACATGTATACTTCACAAATATTAAGTAACCGAATGAGTGAACATGATTCAAATTTATTATTAAACATAGAATTACTGTTGCTAATTCACGCATTTATCAATATGGGGGAAGAAAGAACTGTTTAGGACAGTTGCCATTGAACGGGCAATCAATATAGCTATGATTTAGGCTGAGGCAAAACTGCACCTGTTCCAGTAGATGCACCTCATTCTACAAAAAAGAAAGAATGACAGAGTATATATAATATTTCACAACGTCCATAATCAAATTCTGCTCTTAAGATATCAATGAACATAAGCTTTTCAGAAAAATTCAAACATCGGAAGTATTGTTGGTTCACAAATTTGATTAGAACTAAACGTTTCGCATAATTGGTAATTGAAGATTTTCTACTGATTCTTAATGAACGTATAATGTGTAAAATTACTACAATTTTTGCAAGCGATTGTGGAAATATCTGATTATTATAAGCAATTTCGAATAGTGGCTAGCACTGGAATTCAGGACGAGCGATTCGTTCTATTCGGAACTCGTCTGCTGGAAGTATTTGCATCTCAGATTTGCTGTTCACTCCGAGACATACAACCTGTAGCTTTCGCATCGAACACCATCACGTGATACACTTAGATACTAAATCTTGATAGCCACCTATGTTTGCAATTGGGTGAAGTTTTAACATAGTTGCTTTAATCTGCACTCATTCTTAGACTCGATCAATCTTTGATTATAAAGCATGAGAATTAAGACCATATCGAGGCGATCCGCACAGGATGCACATATGGCAACAAGAGACGGATCATTTGCAGTCCTGAACAACAATGAGAAGGTACAAGCGAACAACACCATGTGAATATCTAATTATGGTTGACCGATGCTGCTCCAAATTCAATGGGGGGCCAGAACATTCTCTATCGTCAGTGACCGCTGAATGTTTCACATTTACTTATTGCTTGAGTAGCGTCAAGAGGGTCTCCGTATTGTTTTAAGTGTAGTGGATGTGCTTATATTTGTTTGTGCGTCTTTTCACTTCATATGATTCTATATTTGAGATAAACTACATTTATTGCCCAATAATATTTTTACTAACAATTTACTCAAATGCCATTTAACAGTTACGTAGCATTCGGATTGCACGATAAGTAAACGTGTGTTGTTAACATTTGCAATGGAATTGGTTAATGATTACTGATACACTTACATGTCCAGTTTTGTTGGTGCACTTCAAAGATGCATTATGACCGAATTCTTCCTGCAATATTCTCTGTAAAACATTTGTCTATTCAAGGTAAAACAACAGTCTATTTATAATGCGAATGAAGTGTGGTGACAGAAATGGTCAATTAAATGTTTATTTCAAATATGAAGTGGTAGAGGGACAGAGAGGCAGCTTGAAGGGGCTGCCTAACATCTACATATAAATAAAACTACTATTACTAGTACCTCTTTTGGTTAACAGATAATTTACTGAAAAACATCAGCCTACAAAATTTCGGTTGTGACATGAAGAAATTCACGTACGTTTCAGCGAGTCTAATATTTTTGTATCCAAGTTTACTTTGTTTCGTCTTTTATCTAGAGTAGTAATAAATTTCTGTCCATGACACTTAGTCGTTCAAGTTCTAAATCCTTGTTTTGTGAAGCATAAGAGACGTTAACATTCGATTCATACAGTGACCTTATGATTTTAGTAACTGGGTTCACCGCGACAGAATTCATACAGCATTCACATCACTTTAAATAGTTAGTAGTTATCTCTCGGAGTCAGCGTATTATGTCAGAACCTCTCGTTTAAGTTCATATGAGCTATGTTATTTTCCAACAACAATGACAAAGTTGATCATGCAATGACATATCCGCAGTGAAATAAGTTCACATTCTTGCCGATCATGAGTAATTACAGATGTGACGGATGTTTGAGCTGACTGATATCCCTACTTTTATATAATCGAGCATACATGATAGGGTGATCGTGAGACTATTTATCAGTTGAAGGATAAACTTACTTCATATGGTTTGTAACGATGTGGTATGATACTGTAATGGATCAGTTTTCTAAAATAATAGAAAACAAATAAAAAGAAAGACATGAGGTGAACTGGTACATTTTAACAAATAACCACTTGCACAGTAAATTTAAACATCAAATTTTTACTGATCAGCCATTGATAGTTTGATCAAGTGATACGCATAATTAAATTGTGCGCTATTCTCAATTATACTTATGTAACCAATTCAGTCTGTAAGAGTCATTCCGGATTCCACTTATGTGGGAACAACACATCTGTCCACAATTATTATTGTAAGTCTGTTTCACGAGTTGATCAGGATTGTACAGGTGATCAATATGGATAACCACATTTCTAATTGAGACTGCGATGCACAATTTTTCAATCTTTGTATAAAAATCTAATCATAAATTTATTACAACATAAATCGCTCACTTTAGTATGTCCAGACCTTTCTTCTGATCAATAGCGAATTTAAAGTAACCGCGTTGATTACGTATTCGAGGGTCTTGTACTGCACACGAACCATAGTTTTCAAATTCTTGTTTCCTAAAAGTGAACACAGGTAAACGTTTTTCGTTCAGTGACCACATGTCAATTAAAGAATACACGATAATGACTTCAAACTGTCCTCGGATACTAATATTGCGATTTTAATATTTGTTGGAAGTCCCTTCGTTTGAAACATCTGAATGTTGAAGATTCAGTCAAAAGTGCCGTATAATGTGCATGCTCATTTGTGTGCGTGAATTATATTCACAACAATCGTACACATCTGTTCGAAAACACATTGAACATAAAAACGGCAGCATGACAGTATTAAAGAATGTCGATTTAAAGAAATAATACAGGAAGCCTTTGTCACTGTGGTTACACTCATCATTCAACAATGTGTATTACTACTACTACTAATAATACTACTAATACTATTACTACGAAATACACATTTTTAACTGCAGTCCGTTTTTCGAGCGAAATATCATTACTGCACGGTTTGTTCACTCAAACACACCTCTGATTCGCAAACTTCAAATGTATTCATAAGCTCAATGATGTTTGCCTTCGCGGAGATTGGTTTTGATGCCGGTTCCATTGGAGAATATGGTCAGAAATGTATATCGTCTAATCAACAGCGAACGTTGTATAGATAGTTGATGAAATAAATTTTATTAGATCTCTTACCAAAATGGAACTGGATTGCTGTAGTTTCTCAAGTTTGGCCACAATCTTTCTAGATCCGGTCGTAGATCCTGCAATAGAATCAGAAGATAAATTTAAACAATGGATCGAAACTGCCAATCAAGTTGAAACATTCTTGACCTGCAAACAAATTTTGTTGACAGCATTATTGTGAACTTCTAAACTTATTTCCTCCAAGTGATGATGATCGCTCGGAATCCAATATCGATCCAACTTCAATAATATCTTCAAAGGACAAATGGCTATCAGCTTAACCACGGCCAGTCAGTGACTGATTCAAATGCAATTGTGAACTTAACAGTCATAGTAGACAGTCGATCAACACCCAAATTCATACAGATAACCAACAGAAGTTGGTGAGAACATAATTGAAATGGGCGAAATTTGGATCTGACTCACCTCCAAAATTGTAATATTAAAATTTGACGAACCACTACAATTCGGTTGTTCGTCAGGGCGAATTTTGGGCCTGTAAATAATGACATACGTAATACATTACAATTAACCAAACATATACATCTGTTCAATAAATTGTATACTTTGGAAAAGTGATCATTCATATTTACCGCTAATTAGTTATAAATTCAGTGTGATACTTGTGTATCATTCGGAGTTGCTACATCACTGTAGTTGAAAGGTGTACATACAGGTGCCCATATCAGTCTTATCAACGACATGGTATTATTTCACAGCATGCCGTAACGTTGATGCAGTTATCAGTGAAATTACTATCCAGCAGTGAAGAAGTGAATCATGGAACGTATAGTAATTTGATGCCGAACATTGGCTCCACAATCTGAATTCAATCAGTCGCAAGGAGGCACTGTAATCAGTAAGCCAATGGTCAGCATTCACTTCATAATTCAAAACGACTTCGTAAATAATAAATTCAATGTTTTCAAGAATGCTGATTCATATGAGTGTGCTCAAACCTGCAGTTGTTTCAGATGAGCTCTCATTGTGAAATCGTGGTGATAGTCATTAAATCAATCTTAGCAAGTCGAAGGTTCATAAACCAGTAATATTCAATAATTTGCTTTGCTACTGTTTAGATATATTATAAAACATTACAATGCACACAGTTCATCACTTTCCGATCCCAATCAAATGACGGCGGCCAAATAACAGAAAATTGGTAGAAGTCAAAATTCATTCGACTGTATACTGCATGCAGAAGAATCATAATTGTAAACACAAGGAACCAGAGTGACCTGCGAAAGGAAGAGAATAACATGGTCAATGAAGTAAGAAAAATATTCTTGAGCAATTGAAGGTCTTAGAAATCCCTAATTCACTTGAATATTTTTATACGTGACTTGACAAAATAAAATAATTCACTCAATGAATTGCTGATGAATAAATCTGACCCTCGAAAATTCAATGTACGGTTTGGAGATTGAATACTTCTATTACTGCTTTGAATGGATACTTCATAAGTACTTGAATACGAGGAATCAATCATCGCGCTTTCATTTTATTGAAATCAAGTATGCTATATTTACCGAGATGGGTGATAGCCTCTGTGGAATCCGGAACCAGGGTTTCGTCTTATTTGAAACTTGTCAGCTGAATGTACTTGTGAAAGAGACTCGAACTAATATCGTTCAATTCAAATGTCATCACATCATCCACTTGGTCACTGAGTACGGATAGCCACTAGCTTGTACAGTGTGATGAAGTTTATTTTCATTCGCATCGGTTGTTTGAATCTTCACACTGATGTGAAGCCCAGGTAGCTTGATAATGATTCAGTGCACTGTGCAATAACCATGATCAGTGTTTCATTGGGTCACAACACCTAATTTTATTTCATGTAAGCATTCCATCAATTCTAATCTGATTAGTGGAATTAATATTTCTTATTCTTCAGGCCAGCTCTCATGACCACAGTCATTGAACACATTTTATAAAGATAAGTGTTAAGTTACTATCACGTTTATCAGTGATGTTCAACTCATCTGTTTATTGTGTGAGCTCAGCAGTTATATACCTCTAACCATTTCGACCGAGTCAGATGAAAAATGTTTTTTACTCAATCCGTGAGATACTGATCACTCTCACTTCTATAAGATATATCGGTAAATAATAATTCCGATGCAATAACACTAGACTAGTTGCTACTTCAATCAGGATTAATGTATGTTTGATTAGGCAGTTTGTGGATTAATAAAGACATCTCTCAACAGAACACTAAGCAAAGACTTCACGTGATTGGTAAATATCTGTGCCTCATTTTACCAACATAAAAGATTTATTCAGCCATGTACTGATTGAAGTGGAAAACGAAGTCAATAACAATAGCAAATTGTGATCGAAAGAATTTGACAATTTTGTCTGTATGGAGCAACAACTGGCTATTCATTTCACAAATAAAAACGGTATATGACATTCACCTGGTAATAGTGTTCGTCAAACATGTAATGTAAACAAAACTTCAACTCACTGTGATCTCATCATCAATCGAAATCAGATTATGTATTTTGATAACTGAGTACACGATCATTCGAACGCATTTATATATATGCTGTATTGTACGTGATTTTCATCAGTTCAAAAAGATGACACGTTCGCAGAACAAGTAGTGCTATGTTGCATAAAGAAAAGCAATTTTCTCACATGTTTACATGAAGCTCAACACATGATACAATTGTCCTCATTCGGGACATGCATTTTATTGAAATAAACTATTTGTATAATCTCTCTTCTGATCGCTCGATCAAGTCAATCACTACTTGACCATCGTATCACAATTCACATTGAAAACTGCTCGATAATTTGAGACAATCTATTCTTAGTCCAATCATGATGAACATGACATTTTCACCATTCACTTAGATTAATATCTGGTAGACTTTTGAAGTCCATCCAACTAATCAGATTAAATATCACCTGAAGTGTATTTCGTGTCACATTTGATCAGTAATGAGGGATTATGAGTTGAGTCGATTGTGTTACTTCATCATTGATGATAGCAATCGGATATTCTCGTGTGTATGATAACGGTTTCTGGAGCTACACAAACAATAATAAGAAATGATTTCACTCTCAGTATAAGCATAATTTCTTACGAAAGAAATCGTAGACGACTCGATGAAGAGTGATATTACCGAAACACAAATATGAGTTAAATTGGTCTGCAGGTAGATGTGATGAGTGCATTGTGTTGGTGGTGCAACTCTACCATAATTTCTTATCAACGCTTCTTATCGGCCGTCAAATCGCACATCAATACATGAACTGATGATGAATCAAATCACTGTGTAATATTCAGTAATGCACAGTGATAAAAAGCAAATCGATTGTGTCTGTTTAAAAATGATGACGCTCTGCAAAATCTACACCATATATCATCACGATCCGATATAAATCATTTGAGTGAGAAGAGAACATCCTCGTGCTTGATTATAAAAGCAATGATGATGCAAACACTCTCGCTTAGTTAACCATCGATTCACGTGCAGGTTGTTTCACACTTACGTT
Source organism: Schistosoma spindalis (assembly GCA_946903255.1). Classification (NCBI taxonomy): domain Eukaryota; kingdom Metazoa; phylum Platyhelminthes; class Trematoda; order Strigeidida; family Schistosomatidae; genus Schistosoma; species Schistosoma spindalis. The sequence goes on from OX336420.1 coordinate 2,336,344, forward strand.
CCATGGAAGACTTTTACTGGTCCTGATATAATTGTTGTATATTAGGAAACATGTAACATGGCTTGTACTAGTGAGAGAACTGTTCTAGAGACAAGAAAGATCAGGATGAGAACACTCACATGATAATGCAGTGTTTCTTCGTTGATTATGAGATGGTTGATAGTCCAATGAATCGGATACGACTAAAGACATATATGAAGCAAGATAAATTCTCTCAATGAGTATTACATGATCTGCTTCATGTAAACGTGTGAGAAATCGTGTTTCTTTATGCAACACAGCATGGTGAGTGTGATAATGAGATATTATGCAATTAACAATAATAGTTGCGATATTTCTTGTGTGAACGTGTCATCTTCTACCATTGAATAACATAACATAAATTACGGCGTATATAAAACTGCAAGCACAGTGAGTTTGAAAAAGAATAACGATCAGCACCAGGTTATTGTTTGACAACATGAATCGATGGATATTGGACCAACATTCATAGTTGTATGCACTGAATGGCCTTCTCGTCGCATTGCGAAACTGTTCGGGTATGTGCGTCTACGGAAATATAAATTCCTAGAACTTCGATCAGTATAACTCGCTCTACAGAAGCAGGCGAAATGATAAATAGAAAATCAAGTGTTCATTCTTGGTAATTCACGTTCAGCTTTGATGTCACCATTAGACGCGTAGAAAACACAAATCGTAGTTCACCGGCAATAAAACATTTTTGCATTACCCAGCGTAACCTCTGAGTTAGCATTTCACAAACCGTATCTCATTTGAATTGAAGGACCACAAATAAAGATTTCTTCTTATTCGTAAACATTTTAGGTTAACCGTTCGCATTAAGAGTGTTATGCAAGTTGTTGATGTTTACCTGAATAACTTCAATAACGCGACTGGGTTTGAAGCAATCGGTATTGAGTTCAAGTCCAAGGGTAAACATCAACCGTGCAATGCAGCTACATCCAGATGATGAGTCTGAAATAGGAAGAAACGCACGCGCTGGATTTCTCTGCTAGCCTTCATTCATCTTTGTTCGAAATGTTGTTGGAGTTTTAAATGTATGCAATATTTTTAGACTGTTGAGTGAAGTCTGGTGATCATTTAGTTTTCTAATGACTGTTGTTAATACATATAGAGTGAGTGAATTATTATCTCTAAATACAAAACGGTAGCTTGATGACATTGGATTGTATTCCGATCAATTTACAATTGTGATTTTCTTCCTAATCAAAGTGTTTGATAGGTTCTTATTGTGAACAACCTACAATAGAACAGAAATGACGATTTTTGAGTTCTGGATGTGATTCCATCATTGCTGAGAAGTGATTGCAATTTGTTGTTACATAACTGAATAGGGTTTTTCGGCAAGATTATTTTCTGTGAGACGGTGACGCTGACCCTACTCACAATCCTCCTTCTTTACAGGGGGTTGTGACCGCAAGTAGCCCTGGAAGAGCTACAGACCAGCCTCAGCTGAAATGAAAATTGAGCAAATATAATGTGAGTGGATAGAACACACATTACGGAAATCGCTAATCCACATCACGAAGCAAGCTTTAAAATGGAACCGTGAGGGCAAACGGAAAAGTGAAACAAGACAACACACTTTGTCAACAATCGGAAGCAGATATGAAAAGAATGAGTCGTTACTGGAAACAACTGGAAAGAATTGCCCAGGACATGTTTGATGACGAATATCGATTGACGGCCTATTCTTTTCCATGAGGTATAACAGGTGTAAGTAATTATTTCAATTCTCAGAAATATCCAAGAAATTGCGCGACCATCGTACTTGGTACTTGGGTGGGTACGTTACTCCACGTGACATGGATTAGCTTCATTGGTCACGGCTTCCAATGACACAAGAGTTAAATTTATGAATTTAATAAAGCTGGCTAGAGATTCCAGATTATTAACACCTTGAACCAAAAACATACCAGTTAACACGTTGAGGAAAACATCCATTGACATTTATTAAAACCAGAAAAAAGGGTTAATGGAATAATAATAACAATATCGAATTCCGTTATATATCTCTGGTGTGTGCTACTGATATCGATAGATGTTTGTGGTATGTAACACCAGTCAAACGTTGAATGGCTGGTAGCAGAAGAAACATGAATATCGATTTCAAGAAGAGAGAAGAGAACAACGAATCGGAAGAATCAGACAGAATATGAAGTGCCACTGATGTAAAATTTGCAAGTGAAGCGGCGAGACACAAATTTATGAACGAGCCAATCAGATTCAACATAAAAGACCTTGGATATTGGCACAAAACGCGTGTCCTTGATTCCACTGCTGGCCACTATCCATCTTTGCTTATAATTACTGTAATTATTTTTCATGTATTTTGGATATAATACAAAGTACATGTGAACTAATATAGTTAATATGAGTGGATACATCTTTGTGTGTGTATTTGAAATCACTATGATTGTGTTACATTCATTGGTATATTTGAACATTGATACAGATTGTCGATTATAAAGATCAGTCTATGTCAGTTTATTATGGATGATCATTATTCATTCTATTGAGTCTTCAATGTTGATCATCATTATATTTTCATATCAACATTGTTTCATGAAAGTTTTGTTGAAATTGCTGAACAGTTGGATTGTGTTATGATCAGAAAGAGGAAGTTGTTATGGAGATTGTAGTTGAGTTCATGAGTCAACGTGAGCTAGATAAGCGTCGAAAACATAGTACCAGTAGGTGACCATTTCATCCTAGTATGGGACTCCTCAATGGTGCGTATTCATAACCCTGCACAAGAAATGAGAACCGAAGATCTTTGGTCTCACACACGAACAGTTACACTGTAGACCATTGAGTTGGCATCCAACGTTGTTAATGTTTAGCTTCCTTCGATCCGTGAATAACTGCGCAACCATTCTTCAAATATCTGAGGTAGGGACCTCATTTTGATCATACCTGTTATGTGCTCAGTAGCGACTAGCTTCAAAACAATTTCCTGGAGTTCTAGTGAGAAGCCGTTACCTGTGGTGTTCAATCCCTGTGAGGTAGATAGAAGTGTTCGCGCGTGCGAGACCGAATGTTCTGGGTTTGCATCCTGCATTCGCAGTCGTTATTATGTACTGTTAAGGAGTTCCGTACTAGCATGAAATGGAAGTCTAATGATTCTAGGTTTAGAATGTCTATCCATTTCACATTGACTCCTGATGTTGATCAATTATTAACCATATATGTTTCATCTCAATGATGTGTGCACTGCTTTTGATTTTTAAAAGTATACTTACTCCCAATTTATAAATGCGGTTTTTGATTCCTATTGTCTTATTCGAGAGGGCTAAAGTGTTCATATTTTATTGGTCTACAAAATAGCAATGGAGCTTGTGAATGAGAAATGAAAATGATACAAGAAACAAAACAATAAAACGTATGAATCGTTCACGTGTTTTTTCAAGATGTCTAGCTACTTAATAATTGTAACAGCAGTATAAATTTAAACTTCAAAAATGTTTATGTAATTGGCGCAAAATTGGTGAGTAACAATTAACGTGACGTGACGAATGCGTCTTAGCCGTCATAGAAATACACATCAGTATAACAACTGAGAGTGAATCAAATCACTTGATAATATTTAGTAATGCAGAGTGATAAAAAACACTTACATTCAATGGAAGCTTATTACTGATCCTGAAATAATTGTTATTTATCTGGAAGAACAAGGTAGTCAATGACAATCTGTAGCATCAGGCTAAATCTATAAGAGTAGAGGAGTTTCTATATTCTTACGGAGCAATTCATTTCTGTAATCGCTTACGTGAGTTTCCATGGTTTTATGGGAAATTAAGAATGTGAAACCTTCAGCAGATAATCTTTGTGTCATCTTGGGAATCCTGGTCACACCTCACCACACCACACCATTGAACTGTGAGTCTAGAAGCATTATTTGTCGGGTTTCATTCAATCGTGCGTCGACCATCTAAATATTAGGCTTATGAAATCGCACGAAATTTCGGATTGACATCAACTTGATTTCAGAAATTGAGCATCTTGTTTGAATGTTACAAATGCAAGAAATACGGATTCCTACTATAATTTCACTTTGAAATTATGTTAAGAACAAAGCCTAAAACTAATGGTCATTCGAAACAAAACAAAACAAAAGTTCTTTGTTGTAAAAAGAAGTGATGGATTCGACAATGATGAGCTTCGAAACTGCAAGATTATAACTGATCATTTGAGTGAAACATGTCACATGGCTTGTACTGGAGAAAGAACTGTTGTTGAGTCAATGATCATCAAAAAAGGAATGCCGAAATGATTAGTCAGTATTTCTTCGTTGATTATCAGATGGTTGGTGGTCCGATGAATCGGATCAGACTAAACACATGCATGAAGTAGAATTATTTCTATCAATGAGTATCACGTGTTTTGTTTCATGTATACATGTAAGAAAATCGTGTTTTTTTAATACAACACAGCATGGTGTGTGAGATTATGAGGTATTATGCAGTCAGCATCAATAATTGCAATATTTCATGTGTGAACGTGTCATTGTCTACCACTGATTAACATCACAATTTATTAACTGATTAGATTTGTGATGAGAGCACAGTGATTTCGACAATGAACAAAGTTCATCATTATGTCATTGATTGACAACACGAATCGATTGATGTTAGACCAACATTGAAACCCGGAATCACTGAATTGCCATTTCATCTTATTGTGGGACTGTTTAGCAGTACTCTAAGAAACTGCACGTGCGATTTGAACCGATGCCGTTCAGTCTCGCGACTGAACTCTTAATCTGTAGATCACTGAGCCGACACACAACGGTGTTAATTTCTAATCTCAATCAATCCACGAAAATGTGCGACTATCTTCCAGGGTACTGAGGTGGATACCTGTTTTCATGTGACATGGATGAACTCTATGGGTCACGGCTTCTCAAGAAACAACAGTGAAATTTATGAAGTTAGTAATCCTTGTTCGTGATTATTAACACCTTGAAGAAATTGTTCTTCAATTTTGAATGAAAGTCGAAAATAGGGTTAATAGAACAATAATAATAATGATATATACTTCGTGTGTGCTACTGATGTCGATAAATATAAGTAGTTTGTAACACCATTCAAATGTTGGACGGCTGGCAGCAGAAGAAATATGAAGAGAGAAAGGAATCGAGGATAGGAAGAATCAGACGGGATGTGAAGAACAAGGGATGGCAAATTTGCAATGAAGCGTTTAATGTATGTTATTCAAATTTCAACAAAAAATAATCCTGTAATTTTTGCGTTGAATAAAATTAAATTGGACTGGTACTGTAATTTTTGAACGAACCAATCAGTTAGTTTTCTATTTCTAATGTAATTGTATCACAACTAACTCTGAGACACTGAATACGGACACATCTGTTAGTGAATTTTATTCGTGTTGTTGTTCAGTCACCTAATTTCTACTCGTTTAACACAATCTATGTTGTCAATGGTATTTTGAAGGAACCTCTTTGTTCAAATACATAATATCATATGCATTAATCCCCAATGTTCGAAACATCGTCATCTCAATAATACTAGTACATTTGATACATTTGCACAAATATTTGAAATTATTAAATGATTCATATTTCTGATGAAATTCATATAAATGTAAGGAAAGTACGTCGAGTGAATGAAATCATGGTCGAAAAGCTGATGCAGTTTTGATAGATGCTGAATTTTCTAATGATCCAAATCTATGATGCATAAAATCTTCAGAATCCTGAAGGAACATATGGCATATGAACATAATCTTGGCCACCAGCTACCATGTGTGTGCGTTTCTAGAGTTTAATCTCTTCTACATATGACTCCAATAAATTGCATCCAATCACCTGTGTAATACGACTAATCGGAAAACAGACTGAAAATTGATGTGCAGACATGTGCTCAATCATACTCATACAGAAAATAACATGATAGATACAGTACACAAATAATAGTGAACAGATAAACAACACAATAGTTGAATGGGCTTACTACACATATCCAAACGTTGTAGGTTAAATGTTCGGCGGTTGTCCATCGAAAAAAAAAACCTCCTGCTTCGGCTTGTTTGTCTTGGCAGTATTCCAACTCTCACACAAATCGAATGATGAAGTGTGCTCTATCTGTGTCGCTTCCTTTTTATCAATATTTATTTGTTCACATAAATAACAAGTTAAACGCATTCAAACGTACGTTTCCGTGTTATTCGCTAGTACTAAACTTGTTTGTTATAAACAGAACAATTTTCGGACACAGAATTTGGACAGGTTTACTACCACAATGTGACGCACAGTTAAAATCAGTTTGATTTTATCCACTGCATCAGACAGAAATGAACAAAATTAGGTGTGTCGAAACACCACAAATTAATGATTATTTTTTGAGATTTGTTTGCTTGTCAATTGTTATTATCATCGGATTTTAAAAGAGATTATCACCATTTAGTTTAATCATCGTTGTACATTACAATATTGATGATTGAATGACATTTTGAGATTTAGTCTGTCAACAGATTCCTAAATAAAATGATATGCACTATGCACAGAAGTGCAAAAGAACCAACGATGTTTTGTAAATATATAAGTTCTTTTCTCACTTGATAGAAAGATCTGAGAGTATGATAAGTCACAGTGTGTTTCATTGAGTTTCCGTGGTCCGTCCAACATAGTGACGTAAGAGAAAACGGGCTGTTGTACCAGTATATGTCATCCAATTACACTCACTGATTATTCTCTTACCATTCAGTTGATATTTTGATACGAACACGAAATTGTGTCTGAAAGACGACTTAAAACACGTTCACAGCATTTGCCACGTCACATTATTTACTACTCATCAATTTTGTGCTAATCACATAAAGCTACAGGCGGAGTTGTTTTTTTGCTCAGTTAACTAATTTCTATTTGTAAACAGACACTATGTTGTCAATGGTATTTTGAAGAAATGTTTTAGTTCAACTAAATCACAACAATACCGTAGACGATTTATGCATTGGCTACTTGTTGATTTGAAACACAAATGAAATGTACATTTTGAATCAGATACGCAAAGTGATACTGAACTCGTTAGGTTTCATGTCTTTTTTATACTCAAATGACCAATTTTGAGAAATTGTTCAGTCTCTTATTGGCATATGTGCATACTGTGCGTATGCCTCGATATTGCCTTAATTTACAAGCATTATAAGCAAAGATGGCATACTCACAGTATGCACATATGCCAATAAGAGACTGAACAATTTCAGTCATAAACATCAATGGGAAGATTCAAATAAAACAATATCAAGTGAATGTACCATAAATGATTTATGCATTGGTTACTTGTTGATTTGAAACACAAATGAAATGTACATTTTGAAGTAGATACGCAAAGTGATACTGAACTCGTTAGGTTTCATGTCTTTTTTATAATCAAATGACCAATCTTGAGAAACATGAGCATGAATACGATGTTAACTTGATAGACAATATCGAATAACTGTATGTGTGACTGAGCGAGAACGCGGATAAATTTCACTTCAGTGAACCACACAATAACTAGTACTTGGAGTATTTTCCACCAACAATTCCGTCCACATACAGTGTCTCAGAATTACGGCAGAAACAGAAAACTATTGAGCTCAACTATCTAATTGACTTCATGAATCGATATGAATCAAACAACGATTGAAAACTATCATCATGTGTATAATTTTAAATCCTCCATTAACACTCACTGATTATTCTCTTACCATTCAGTTGATATTTTGATACGAACACGAAATTGTGTCTGAAAGACGACTTAAAACACGTTAACATCTTTCATCACGTCACATTATTTGTTACTCATCAATTTCGTGCTAACTACATAATCGTTTTTCAACTTCAGATATATACTACTGTGGAATGTATTAGGTTATATTTGATGAAATTGCAACAAACCACATAAGATCACTTCATACATTTGATTTTTGTTTGTTTCTTGTATCGCTTTTATTGTATATCCATTTGTAAAACTTCATTTTGTATTTCAGCTTTAACGCTTCACTTCGTGTTGTTTGCTTGTATCTTCCCATTGTTGTTTAGGACTGTAAATGAAAATTTTTTGTTGGAATATACGCATTCTTTGCGGAATGCCTCGATGTTGCCTTAAGTCACGGAAGAACGATCTCATAAAGTGCATAGAAAGGTTCAGATGTTTAAACAGACTTATATAGTGAGTAAAATTTGAAGCCGAACTACGCATGAATAATTCATCGTACAGTGCGACAGCTCAATCGGTAACAAAATTCCTACAGCTCGTTAAAATTTAACATTGTAGACGAACATTGAAGGAATGAATTAAAGATGTTTAAATTCCTTTTTGCACTAACATCAGTAAACGATTTGTAAAAATATGACGGAGATCAGTTCATTATCTTGATCGTCTTACACATCGACTGTTAATTCAGCCACTCGATCATGTTGCTTGAAATATTTTATATTTCTATGTTATTTGCAGTTGGTAAGCAGAAATATTTAACTGATTAACTATCCATAGTGTTTCGTTAATTCCTAAGTAAATTGTTGACGTGGAAACAAATGAACAATCAATTTTGTGACGATTGATTGTCGGTTTGCAAACGATTGAACTTTACTTGTAATGTCTTCTCACTAGAACTCCAGAAAATCATCTTGGAACCAGTCACTAGTGAGTACATGGTGATCATGAGCAGAATGGAGTATCTGCCTCAAACAATGGATGGATGGTTGCGCAACCATTCATGGATCGATGGAAATTAGATATTGACACCATTTGATGCTAGTCTAGTGGTTTACAGATTAAATGATCGCGTACGAAACTAAATATTCTGTGTTCGTTTTCCGCGTGCAGGATTATGAATACTCATCCTTGAAGAATCCCATACTACAACGAGCTTGCCTTCTAGTTCATCCTTGTTTTCAATTAATAAATGTTTCATTATTGGAGTGTTAGGAAAAAGTCGGGGACGATAAATCTACTAAAAACTCAAATTTGTAATTTTATCGATTAACTCATCGATTAAATATTTAAATATTTGAGTAGCAATCAATTGACGAGCTTATTGATGAATATTTAAAAATTTAAATGACAAAATCGATCATATATATTTGTATATATACGTTTTAAATTGTATTGGTTGAATCGCTCGTTTCTTGTTGTTTGCAGAATATGCTTCTCATGTCAAGCCTGGACATCTCCCTCTAGATAGCTGGAGCTGTGACGCATCATTAGCTAGCTAATTGGACGTTGTTCGTCGAATCCCGTTCTCGTTCGCAAATCTGAGTGAACTCGTTAAGCTTCAAACACTACTGGAAGCATTCTAGTGCATCATGATTTGATCACTGTTATTTGGTGACATTTATTCTCTCATTGTAACTTGTAAATTTTAAAATACTTTGAGGGTTTTTCTAACACTCCGCTTTATTCAAAAGACCTTTTTCAATGACCATCATCATTATTAATCTGTCTACTGTCATTATTCTATGTTCAGTCTATCCAATAACGAGAAAAATGTCTTGAAATCACGATCGATGTTTGATAATCCAGATGTTTGTCCGTAAAAATGTGTAGCTATGCTTACCGCGCTTATCGTTTCTGGATATTTTAGTTGTTTGTTCGATAATTTCCATATATTAACGGAGAATTTATTTTACAAATCAATCTCATCTGTGACGTCATTGAAAACCAGAGAACACTTCATTTTAATCTGGCAATTTTCAGCTGTGTACATTAATGAAGTCAATGCTGGATTTTGAATGCACAGCCTTCTGACTTACCCACAAACGCCCTACATTTCGGAAAGAGAGACAATATTTCAACAGTGAACATGTCTAATTTTAATGAATGATCTGTCAGTGCCTACAATGGAGAACTATTTCACATCAAACAACATTCAGATTCTTTAACCGCATCTGACCCCTAATTTGTCATTAATAGCATCTTGATGCATTGTATTGGGGACCACAAAACTATTATCAGTACATCGTACATTAATAGATTGATTATGATTTTTATCTTGCGTGTAAGAATATTTTCAGCTGAAACTCGTCACTCAAGTGCTAGTAATACTTTGACAAAATTATCTTTCATTACCAACAAATCCTCGGACACAAATACACATGATCATTATTATTTTTAAATTTTGTATTTTTCGTTGAATGTCACTTTATCAGCTATCTAATGTGTATAGTGAATTAACTCAACGGTTACAATAATGTCAAAACTGAACTATTCCGTGCAAATTTTCAAACGGACTCATTAAATATAATTAAACGGAATTCATGCCTTATGCTTATTTGTCATAACGGATTGAAGATAAGTGTGATGTCTATTTTGAGGCGGTAACTCGATAGAGACAATAATGAACGGTGGCGCAATTTTGTAGATCAGTTGAATTTGTACATGAACAGTGTTATATTCTGTGTCAGTTGTCTAGATGTTAAGAGATTGACAGCGAGACCAAATGTACTGGGCTAGAGTATGGTGTTATGGATAGCGGATGCGCAGTGCTGAGATGTTTCATACTAGAACGAATGGTCCGTTCCGCGCTTCTATTTGTTCCTAGGTTTTCTAGCTTTAGTGGAGTCATGAATTCAACCAAATTGTGTAACGATTTAAATCCAACTGAAACCACTCAATTGTTTATACATCGAGATGTTCTACAAAATCTCTATTCACTAAACGCACTTAACCAAGAATGTTGTAGGTCAGATTTCCGTATTTTCGTTCAGTGTATGTGTTTTCTCTAAAGTCTGTGAATGATGATTGTTAAAGACAAGAGCTATTTTCTAAGGCCAGTCATTCCGTTTCGATCGTGCACTACGGTGAAATATCCCTGTATTATTGTTTTGATGAATATGGTTAACTTTTGGAGATGAAAACAAGATCACTGAATACTCCTTGATTATAAATTTGGAGAATAGTCGATTGTGAAGAAAACTGATATAAATGATGGATGGAAGTACGATCAAAGCACATTCTGATGGTAACTTTCATAAGAATAATGTGACTAGATACCGTTGCGTTAACTTAAACTCAAAATCTCAGAATGATAAATAGTTTGCAGGTAGTAACCTGTGAGATTGTTTGTGGTCAATGTATTCTCAACATGATAAGTTGATCCATATAAACATATCAACAAAACAAGTTGACTGTTTCATAAATAGGAGATTCCATTAAAGTGATGAAATTCGAATGACCTCGACACAGAGGCAAATTTCATTATCAAGTAAAACAACAAATGAGGCCACACAGTCTGTGATGAACAGAGCTATATAAACCTCCACGTTGAGATTTCGTGAAAATGTTTTGTTTGTGTGTTTAATGCATACAAAAGTCAAGCTAATCGAATCGAGAGTTGATTTCAAAATTTTGCTTAACTATTCACGTAACAAACAACAAAATCACCATTGTGTCAGAAGTATTTAGGGCTACCAACCAACCAACCAACCAACCAACCAACTAATAAAACATCGGCGGTCGAGAATTTATGGTTTTGCTGACACTACTTAAAAAACTACACTTAATACGAACGCTTCAATAGTGGGTTTTCAAAGTAAGTAAAATCAGTAATTTTCACTATTTATGAGAAGAAGTACAGAATCAGTGCATCCACCGATTGGTTGAAAGAAACGATACGGATTCTCAAATATCTGGACAACAGCTTTATGTCATCTAGATATTTTCACAAGTTATCTATCTTTGTTTGTTTTCATGCAGCATTATGTCAATTAACCGCTAAACTATTCAGGTGAACTTGTGAAAATTGTACAACCTTTCGCTGTACACATATCAATTAGTCTAATCAAATATACCGTGCTTGCTGTTGATCAGTCACATCTTATCACATGTTATATTTTTGCATATTAGTTTATCTAAAAAACTGTAGATATTTGCAGCTTGACGAAGATTGATGAACAGTTAAAATGTGGACGGTTTTATATGCGTTGGTTACAAATATATCACGGGTTCTGTGGAATCGATGGTTTGTTTAATCGATTATCGTCAATGTCAATGATAATAACGGTTTCATGGTAAAGTGTTTCGATGAGGTTCATTTAAAATATTCATGGGAGTGGACATGCACATAACAATAGGGCGAACAGATGCACTACTGATTTACTCAGAATATCAGTGGACAGATGTGTTTATAATATTCAAAAAAGACGACCAGTGATGTATGAAACGAGGCAGATAATGAATCAGAAGAATACTTATGTACCGCTATAGTTGAGATATTGGGATATTACTTTGAACAGGGAAACGGGACGAAAATCAGAAACGTTATAAAATGAATAGACTTAGCTGTTTCTCAAAGCCAGTACAGTTACTACTGATTCTCTTATTTGTTTGTGAAACACAGATGCAAAGACGAAGCAGGAAAAATTTGAGGTCCTGTAGTGATAGAACTGTTGTAGCAGCAGCGGCTAGGTCGAATCTAGATGCTGGCAGACATTTGAAGTGCGTCCACGTCCCAGATTGGCTCATACATATCTGTTTCCATTCTGTCAGTCGACGACACCGTAAATATTATTGTTGATTTTCATCGCGATCGTGATGCTGGTGTTACATTTGATATTTGAATTTGGCGTTTAGATAATCTGCTTATCTCGTAATTTTTCAATTAAGGCTGTGTGAGACATGTTCAGCCGCTACTTAGAAACATTTAATAAAATTTCGGATGCAATGAAATGTTGAGACATGGTTTTTAAACATGAGTCACTAGTCAACACTGGTCTGATGAGACTTCATGTATTGTTTAGCGACCTTCAACTAATTCAGTGTCTTAATCGACTCACTCACTTTACAAGATATATTGCCTGCAAATGAATTCAAAGAGGAATATAATTGCGAAGCTCACTTGATCATCATCTAGTTGTAACAACGTACACAATTTAATGAAATCGCTAGTAAATTTAAAGCAGCGTTCATCATATTCAGTGAGGCTCAAGAGAATTTTTCGATTCGATAGCCTTACAATTGGATGATTTGTTAAATCCCGTACGTGAATTCATTTCGCAACTGGTCAACGCATTGAAAGCATTAATGATTAGTTATCCTACCACTATTTCAGGCAACGATTGAGTCAGTCCATTTACTTTGACTGCAGATTCAGAGAGACAAATAGGTGCATTTATTGTGATTCACTTGCGAAGACATAAATATATTTGCAGAATATAAATAAATTTTGATCACAGAACAATTGCATTATGTTCGAACAACTTTGACTATGTAGTTGACAGCATCTACTTTTCAACAGCTCACTGATTTGTCGATAGTAGTATGTGTGACGTACGACTGAATAGTCAAACAACATATGCTATGCGGCATTGAAGTTATTATAACTAAAGTGATACAAGCTGTGTTGGCTATAATTACTTAGATTTGCTGTTTTGTTGATAAATCATTTGTCGTGCGGTGATCACTGATATGTGTGGCTTCATGAACGGAATCCATTCATTACTAAGCAATTCATTCTACAGTTCCGATACTTTCGGAGTCAGATGATCATTATGAAGTTGACTTAACAGTGTTGGTGTATCTTGGATAAAAATGGTGAAAATAATTTATTATACCTCGAAAGACCTACTCATCGACAGATATTACAATGTATGGTCCATTCGACACAGTAATTCGTAAACATGTATACTTCACAAATATTAAGTAACCGAATGAGTAAACATGATTTAAATTTATTATTAAACATAGATTTACTGTTGCTAATTCACGCATTTATCAATATGGGGGAAGAATGAACTGTTAAGAACATTCACCATTGAACGGGCAATCAATATAGCTATGATTTGTGCTGAGGCAAAACTGCACCTATGTTTGCAATTGGGTGAAGTTTTAACATAGTTGCTTTATTCTGCACTCACTCCTAGACTCTATCAATCTTTGATTATAAAGCTTGAGAATTAAGTCCATATCAAGGCAATCCGCACAGGATGCACATATGGCAACAAGAGACGGATCATTTGCAGTCCTGAACAACAATGAGAAGGTACAAGCGAACAACACCATGTGAATATCTAATTATGGTTGACCGATGTTGCTCCATATTTAATGGGGGGTCAGAACATTCTCTATCGTCAGTGACCGCTGAATGTTTCACATTTACTTATTGCTTGAGTAGCGTCAAGAGGGTCTCCGTATTGTTTTAAGTGTAGTGGATGTGCTTATATTTGTTTGTCCGTCTTTTCACTTCATATGATTCTGTATTTGAGATCAACTACACTTATTGCCTAACAATATTCTTACTAACAATTTACTCAAATGCCATTTAACAGTTACGTAGCATTCGGATTGCACGATAAGTAAACGTGTGTTGTTAACATATGCAATGGAATCGGTTAATGATTACTGATACACTTACCTGTCCAGTTTTGTTGGTGCACTTCAAAGATGCATTATGACCGAATTCTTTCTCCAATATTCTCTGTAAAACGTTTGTCTATGCAAGGTAAAACAACAGTCTATTTATAATGCGAATGAAGTGTGGTGACAGAAATGGTCAATTAAATGTTTATTTCAAATATTAAGTGGTAGAGGGACAGAGAGGCAGCTTGAAGGGGCTGCCTAACATCTACATATAAATAAAACTACTATTACTAGTACCTCTTTTGGTTAACAGATAATTTACTGAAAAACATCAGCCTACAAAATTTCGGTTGTGACATGGAGAAGTTCACGTACGTTTCATCGTGTCTGATACGTATGTATCCAAGTCTACTTTGTTTCGTCTTTTATCTAGAGTAGTAATAAATTTCTGTCCATGACACTTGGTCGTTCAAGTTCTAAATCCTTGTTTTGTAAAGCATAAGAGACGTTAACATTCGATTCATACAGTGACCTTATGATTTTAGTAACTGGGTTCACCGCGACAGAATTCATACAGCATTCACATCACTTTAAATAGTTAGTAGTTATCTCACGGAGTCAGCGTATTATGTAAGAACATCTCGTTAAAGTTCATATGAGCTATGTTATTTACCAACAACAATGACAAAGTTGATTATGCAATGACATATCCGCCTTGAAATAAGTGCACATTCTTGCCGATCATGAGTAATTACAGATGTGACGGATGTTTGAACTGACTGATATCCCTACCTTTATATAATCGAGCATACATGACAGAGTGATCGTGAGACTATTTATCAGTTGGAGAGTAAACTTACTTCATATGGTTCGTAACGATGTGGTATGATACTGTAATGGATCAGTTTTCTAAAATAATAGAAAACAAATAAAAAGAAAGACATGAGGTGAACTGGTACATTTTAACAAATATTCACTAGCACAGTAAAATTAAACATCCAATTTTTACTGATCAGCCATTGATAGTTTGATCAAGTGATACGCATAATTAAATTGTGCGCTATTCTCAATTATACTTATGTAACCAATTCAGTCTGTAAGAGTCATTCCGGATTCCACTTATGTGGGCACAACACATATGTTCACATTTATTATTGTAAATCTGTTTCACGTGTTGATCAGGATTGTACAGGTGATCAATATGGATAACCACATTTCTAATCGTGATTGGGACGCACACTTTTTCAATCTTTGTATAAAAATCTAACCATTAATTGATTACAACATACATCGCTTACTTTAGTAGGTGTAGACCCTTCATCTGATCAATAGCGAATTTAAAGTAACCGTGTTGATTACGTATTCGAGGGTCTTGTAGTGCACACGAACCATGGTTTTCAAATTCTTTTTTTCTATAAGTGAACTCAGGTAAACGTTTTTCGTTGAAAGCATTTCGTTCAGTGACCACATGTCAATTAAATAATACACGATAATGACTTCAAACTGTCCTCGGAAACTAATATCGTGATTTAAATATTTATTGGAAGTCCCTTCGTTTGAAACATCTGAATGTTGAAGATTCAGCCAAAAGTGCCTTATAATATGCATGCTAATTTGTGTGTGTGTGTGAATTATATTCACAACAATCGTACACTATTGACATCTGTTCGAAAACACATTGAACATAGAAACGACGACATGACAGTTTTAAAGAACGGCGATTGAAAGAAATAATACAGGAAGCCTTTGTCACTGTGGCTACACTCATCATTCAACAATGTGTATTACTACTACTATCACTACTACTACTACTACTAATACGAAATACACATTTTTAACTGCAGTCCGTTTTTCGTCATCATCACTGCACGGTTTGTTTACTCAAACACATCTCAGATTCGCAAACTTCAAACGTATTCATACGCTCAACGATGTTTGATTTCACGGAGATTGGTTTTGATGCCGGTTCCAGTAGAGAATATGGTCGGAAATGTATATCGTTAAATCGACAGGAAACGTTGTATTGATATTTGATGGAATAAATTTTATTTGATCTCTTATCGAAATGGAACTGGATTGCTGTAGTTTCTCAAATTTGGCCACAATGTTTGTAGATCCGGTCGTAGATCCTGCAATAGAATCAGAGGATAAATTTAAACAATGGATCGAAACAGTCGATCAAGTTGAAACATTCTTGACCTGCAAACAAATTTTGTTGACAGCATTATTGTGAACTTCTAAACTTATTTCCACCAAGTGATGATGATCGCTCGGAATCCAATATCGATCCAACTTCAATAATATCTTCTAAGGACAAATGGCTATCAGCTCAATCACTGCCAGTCAGTGGCTGATTCAAATGCAATTGTGAACTTAACAATCATAGTAGACAGTCGATCAATACCAAAATTCATACAGATAAACAACAGAAGTTGGTAAGAACATAATTGAAATGGGCAAAATTTGGATCTGACTCACCTCCAAAATTGTAATATTAAAATTTGACGAACCACTACAATTTGGTTGTTCGTCAGGGCGAATTTTGGGCCTGTAAATAATGACATACGTAATACATTACAATTAACCAAACGCATACATCTGTTCAACTAATTGTGTACTTTGGAAAAGTGATCATTCATATTTACCGCTAATTAGTTATAAATTCAGTGTGAAACTTGTGTATCATTCGGAGTTGCTAGATCACTGTAGTTGAAGGGCGTACATACAGGTGCCCATTTCAGTCTTATCAACGACATTGTAATGTTTCGCAGCATGCAGTATCGTTGATGCAGTTATCAGTGAAATTACTATCCAGCAGTGAAGCAGTGAAACATGGACCGTATAGTAATTTGATGCCGAACATTGGCTCCACAATCTGAATTCGATCAGCCGCAAGGAAGCACTAAAACGGTAAGCCAATGGTCAGCATTCCCTTCATAATTCAACACGACTTGGTAAATAATAAATTCAATGTTTTCAAGAATGCTGTTTCATATGAGCGTGCTCAAACCTGCAGTTGTTTCAGATGAGCTCTCATTGTGAAATCGTGGTGATAGTCATTAAATCAATCTTAGCAAGTCGAAGGTTCATCAAGAGATAATATTCAATAATTTTCCGTGCTACTGTCTAGATATATTTGAAAACATTACAATGCACGTAGTTCATAAATCACAAATAATCTTACCGCAAATAGTGAATGGTGAAATCATTCAATTCTGGTGGAAAAGGAAGCTAAAGAAGAGAATATCAGACATTAGTTACTGAATTGAACAAAGATGTATGTGAAAATTATACGTAATGAGGCTTAACATCAAGTGCTATTCAAGTGATTAGATAATTTTCACATGTGAAATCAGTTGTGTTGGGTCAATTGCGTTCGACGACTGACAGATGATATACACTTGAATTTACCAATATCAGACGTCATAGCTATTAACAGCCGAATTGTGATTACACATTTACTAAATCGGCTGGGATTGCGTCAAATTTCAAGAGAACTGTGAGAATGATGTGTCGGGTTGACCTGAGTCAATAGAGATGACACACAGTTGTTATCTTCATGTGTGATGCATTGAAGTAATGCCTTCTCAAGTTGAGCATAACCAGAATAACACATTGCTGAATCAATCTGATCCATATCCACGAATGAAATACTCGTAAGCATTGATTTCCTTGTATATCACTTAATGAAATTCATCTATAAAACGTGTATCGATAAATTCACGTTCATGGTAAACGAAAAGCGCTATATGTAAATGAACGGTTTATTACTTTCCGATCCCAGACAAATGACGGCGGCCAAATAACAGAAAATTGGTAGAAGTCAAAATTCAATCGACTGTATACTGCATGCAGAAGAATCATAATTGTTATCACAAGGAACCAGAGTGACCTGCGAAAGTAGGAGAATAACATGGTCAATGAAGTTAGGAAAATATTCTTGAGCAAACGAAGGTTTTAGAAATCCCTAATTCACTTGAATATTTTTATACGTGACTTGACAAAATAAAATAATTCACTCAATGAATTGCTGATGAATAAATCTGACCTTCGAAAATTCAATGTACGGTTTGGAGATTGAATACTTCTATTACTGCTTTGAATGGATACTTCCCAAGTACTTGAATACGAGGAATCAATCATCGCGCTTTTATTTTATTGAAATCGAGTATGCTATATTTACCGAGATGGGTGATAGCCGCTGTGGAATCCGGAACCAGGGTTTCGTCTTATTTGAAACTTCTCAGCTGAATGTACTTGTGAAAGAGACTCGAACCTAATACCGTTCGATTCAAATGTCATCAAAATATCCACTTGGTCACTGAGTACGGATAGCCACGAGCTTGTACAGTGTGATGAAGTTTATTTTTATTCGCATCGGTTGTTTGAATCTTCACACTGATGTGAAGCCCAGGTAGCTTGATAATGATTCAGTGCACTGTGCAGTAACCATGATCAGTGTTTCATTGGGTCACAACACCTAATTTTATTTCATGTAAGCATTCTATCAATTCTAATCTGATTAATGGAATTAATATTTCTTATTCTTCAGGCCAGCTCTCATGAACACAGTCATTGAACACATTTGTAAAGATAAGTGTGAAGTTAGTATCACGTTTATCAGTGATGTTCAACTCATCTGTTTATTGTGTGAGCTCAGCAGTTATATACCTCTAACCATTTCGACCGAGTCAGATGGAAAATGTTTTTTACTCAATCCGTGAGATACTGATCACTCTCACTTCTATAAGATATATCAGTAAATAATAATTCCAATGCAATAACACTAGACTAGTTGCTACTTCAATCAGGATTAATGTATGTTTGATAAGGCAGTTTGTGGATTAATAAAGACATCTCTCAACAGAACACTAAGCAAAGACTTCACGTGATTGCTAAATATCTGTGCCTCGTTTTACCCACACAAAAGATTTATTCAGCCATGTACTGATTGAAATGGAAAACGAAGTCAACAACAATAGGAAATTGTGATCGAAAGAATTTGACAATTTTGTCTGTATGGAGCAACAACTGGCTATTCATTTCTCAAATAAAGAGCGGTATATGACATTCACCTGATAATAGTGTTCGTCAAACATGTAATGTAAACAAAACTTCAACTCACTGTGATCTCATCATCAATCGAAATCAGATTATGTATTGTGATAACTGAGTACACGATCATTCGAACGCATTTATATATACACTGTATTGTACGTGATTTTCATCAGTTCAAAAAGATGACACGTTTGCAGAACAAGTAGTGCTACGTTGCATAAAGAAAAGCAATTTTCTCACATGTTTACATGAAGCACAACACATGATACAATTGTCCTCATTTGGAACATGCATTTTATTGAAATAAACTATTCGTATAATCTCTCTTCTGATCGCTCGATCAAGTCAATCACTACTTGACCATCGTATCACAATTCACATTGAAAACTGCTCGATAATTTCAGACAATCTATTCTTAGTCCAATCATGATGAACATGACATTTTCATCATTCACTTAGATTAATATCTGTTAGACTTATGAAGTCCATCCAAATAATCAGATTAAATATCACCTGAATTGTATTTCGTGTCACATTTGATCAGTTATGAGGGATTATGAGTTGAGTCCATTGTGTTACTTCATCATTGATGATAGCAATCGGATATTCTCGTGTGTATGATAACGGTTTCTGGAGCTACACAAACAATAATAAGAAATGATTTCACTCTCAGTATAAGCATAATTTCTTACGAAAGAAATCGTAGACGACTCGATGAAGAGTGATATTACCGGAAACACAAATATGAGTTAAATTAGTCTGCAGGTAGATGTGATGAGCGCATTGTGTTGGTGGTGCAACTCTACCATAATTTCTTATCAACGCTTCCTATCCGCCGTCAAATTGCACATCAATATATGAACTGATGATGAATCAAATCACTGTGTATTATTCAGTAATGCACAGTGATAAAAAGCACATCGATTGTGTCGGTTTAAAATTGATGATACTCGGCTGAAACTACATCATATATCATTACGATCCGATATAAGTCATTTGAGTGAGAAGAGAACATCCAAGTGCCTGATTAATAAAGCAATGGTGATGCAACCACTCTCGCTTAGTTAACCACCAATTCACGTGTATGTTGTTTCACACTCACGTTCAGTGGAAGACTTTTACTGATCCTGAAATAATTGTTGTATATCTGGAAGAACAGCGTAGTCAATGACAACCTGTAGCATCAGGCTAAATCTATGTGAGTTGAGGAGTTTCTATATTCTTACGGAGCAATTCATTTCTGTAATCGCTTACGTGAGTTTCCATGGATGAATGGGAAAACATTCAGTAGATAATCTTTGTGTCATCTCGAGAATCGTGGTCACATCACATTACACGCATTCTTGTAAAGAAGCCTAAAACTAATGGTCAGTCAACACAATACAAAACCATTGTTTCTTATTTTGTGAAGAGGTAATAGATTTCACAATGATGACCTTCGAAAGTGTGTGATCATAACCGATCATTCGTGTGAAACATGTAACATGGCTTGTACTAGTGAGAGAACTGTTCTAGAGACAAGGAAGATCAGAATAAGAACACTCACATGATAATGCAGTGTTTCTTCGTTGATTATGAGATGGTTGATAGTCCAATGAATCGGATACGACTAAAGACATACATGAAGCAAGATAAATTCTTTCAAAGAGTATTACATGGTATGCTTCATGTAAACGTGTGAGAAATCGTGTTTCTTTATGCAACACAGCATGGTGAGTGTGATAATGAGATATTATGCAATTAACAATAATAGTTGCAATATTTCTTGTGTAAACGTGTCATCTTCTACCATTGAATAACATAACATAAAATAAGGCGTATATAAAACTGCAAGCACAGTGAGTTTGAAAAAGAATAACGATCAGCACCAGGTTATTGTTTGACAACATGAATCGATGGATATTGGACCAACATTCATAGTTGTATGCACTGAATGGCCTTCTCGTCGCATTGCGAAACTGTTCGGGTATGTGCGTCTACGAAAATATAAATTCCTAGAACTTCGATCAGTATAACTCGCTCTACAGAAGCAGGCGAAATGATAAATAGAAAATCAAGTGTTCATTCTTGGTAATTCACGTTCAGCTTTGATGTCACCATTAGACGCGTAGAAAACACTAATCGTAGTTCACCGACGTTAAAACATTTTTGCATTATCCAGCGTAATCTCTGAGTTAGCATTTTACAAACCGTATCTCATTTGAATTGAAGGCCCACAAATAAAGATTTCTTCTTATTCGTAAACATTTTAGGTTAACCGTTCGCATTAAGAGTGTTATGCAAGTTGTTGATGTTTATCTGAATAACTTCAATAACGCGACTGGGTTTGAAGCAATCGGTAAACATCAACCGTGCAATGCAGCTACATCCAGATGATGAGTCTGAAATAGGAAGAAACGCACGTGCTGGATTTCTCTGCTAGCCTTCATTCATCTTTGTTCGAAATGTTGTTGGAGTTTTGATTGTATACAATATTTTTAGAATGTTGAGTGAAGTCTGCTGATCATTTAGTTTTCTAATGACTCTTGTTAATACATATAGAGTGAGTGAATTATTATCTCTAAATACAAAACGGTAGCTTGATGACATTGGATTGTATTCCGATCAATTTACAATTGTGATTTTCTTCCTAATCAAAGTGTTTGATAGGTTCTTATTGTGAACAACCTACAATAGAACAGAAATGACGATTTTTGAGTTCTGGATGTGATTCCATCATTGCTGAGAAGTGATTACAAATTGTTTTTACATAACTGAATAGGGTTTTTCGGCAAGATTATTTTCTGTGAGACGTTGACGCTGACCCTACTCACAATCCTCCTTCTTTACAGGGGGTTGTGACCGCAAGTAGCCCTGGAAGAGCTACAGACCAGCCTCAGCTGAAATGAAAATTGAGCAAATATAATGTGAGTGGATAGAACACACATTACGGAAATCGCTAATCCACATCACGAAGCAAGCTTTAAAATGGAACCGTGAGGGCAAACGGAAAAGTGAAACAAGACAACACACTTTGTCAACAATCGGAAGCAGATATGAAAAGAATGATTCGTTACTGGAAACAACTGGAAAGAATTGCCCAGGACATGTTTGATGACGAATATCGATTGACGGCCTATTCTTTTCCATCAGGTGTAACAGGTGTAAGTAATTATTTCAATTCTCAGAAATATCCAAGAAATTGCGCGACCATCGTACATGGTACTTGGGTGGGTACGTTACTCCACGTGACATGGATTAGCTTCATTGGTCACGGCTTCCAAAGACACAAGAGTTAAATTTATGAAGTTAATAAAGCTGGTTAGAGATTCCAGATTATTAACACCTTGAACCAAAAACATACCAGTTAACACGTTGAGGAAAACATCCATTGACATTTATTAAAACCAGAAAAAAGGGTTAATGGAATAATAATAACAATATCGAATTCCGTTATATATCTCTGGTGTGTGCTACTGATATCAATAGATGTTTGTGGTATGTAAGATCTATTTCAAGAAGAGAGAAGAGAACAGCGAATCGGAAGAATCAGATAGAGTATGAAATGCCACTGATGTAAAATTTGCAAGTGAAGCGGTAAGACACAAATTTATGAACGAGCCAATCAGATTCAACATAAAAGACCTTGGATTTTGGCACAAAATGCGTGTCCTTGATTCCACTGCTGGCCACTATCCATCTTTGCTTATAATTGCTGTAATTATGTTCCATGTATTTTGGAAATAATACAAAGTACATATGAACTAATATAATTAATATGTGTGGATACATCTTCGTGTGTGTATTTGAAAGATCTTTAATCTCACACACGAACAGTTACACTGTAGACCGTTGAGTTGGCATCCAACGTTGTTAATGTTTAGCTTTCTTCGATCCGTGAATAACTGCGCAACCATTCTTCAAATATCTGAGGTAGAGACCTCATTTTGATCATGCCTGTTATGTGCTCAGCAGCGACTAGCTCCAAAACAATTTCCTGGAGTTCTACTGAGAAGACGTTACCTGTGGTGTTCAATCCCTGTGAGGTAGATAGAAGTGTTCACGCGTGCGAGACCGAATGTTCTGGGTTTGCATCTTGCATTCGCAGTCGTTATTATGTACTGTTAAGGAGTTCCGTACTAGCATGAAATGGAAGTCTAATGATTCTAGGTTTAGAATGTCTATCCATTTCACATTGACTCCTGATGTTGATCAATTATTAACCATCTATGTTTCATCTCAATGATGTGTGGACTGCTTTTGATTTTTAAAAGTATACTTACTCCTATTTATAAATGTGGTTTTCGATTCATTTTATCTTATTCGAGAGGGCCAAAGTATTCATATTTTATTGGTCTACAAAATAGCAATGGAGCTTGTGAATGAGAAATGATAATGATTGTCGCCAATGATACAAAAAACAAAATAATAAAACGTATGAAGCGTTCACGTGTTTTTTCAAGATGTCTAGCTACTTAATAATTGTAACGGTAGTATAAATTTAAACTTCAAAAATGTTTATGTAAGTGGCGCAAAATTGTTGAGTAACAATTAACGTGACGTGACGAATGCGTCTTAGCCGTCATCGAAATACACATCAGTATAACAACTGAGATTAAATCAAATCACTTGATAATATTTAGTAATGCAGAGTGATAAAAATACACCTAAGCGTTATCTTGGAAAGTTGTCTCGCTTTGCAGCATTCGATACTCGGCAGAATCTACACCATATATCATAACTATCCGATATAAATTATTTGGGTGAGGAGAGAACATCCAAGTGCCTGATTAATAAAGCAATGGTGATGCAACCACTCTCGCTTAGTTAACCACCGATTCACGTGTATGTTGTTTCACACTTACGTTCAATGAAAGACTATTACTGATCCTGATATAATTGTTGTATATCAGGAAGAACAGCGTAGTCAATGACAACCTGTAGCATCAGGCTAAATCTATGTGAGTTGAGGAGTTTCTATATTCTTACGGAGCAATTCATTTCTGTAATCGCTTACGTGAGTTTCCACA